>JAMPIV010015058.1:252500-905792 GCA_024509875.1 Oreohelix idahoensis
ATATATATATATATATATATATATATATATATATATATATATATATATATATATATATATATATATATATATATAATATATATATATATATATATATATATATATATATATATATATATACAGGGTGGTCATAAAGTCTTTCCCTGATTTCAAAAATTAAAAAAAAAAGTATTCTGTGCAGAGACACTTTGTTTTTTGGAAATTATCCCAGAACTAAAACAGTTTTTTATGCTATTTGTAGATTTCAACATTTGCGATTTTCAACACTAATATTCGAGGGATTGCAAGTTCTCTTGAGGCGCGATAGGTTGATTTCTGAGGACTGTGTTGAAACGCCGTGCGCACTGCGTCCACAGTTTCTTCACTCACACGAGACCTACCTGCTCTGGGCATGTCACCGACGCTGCCAGTGTCCGTAAAGTTTATCAAGCTTTGATGCTTTTAACATCTGGAGGATCTCGTAAAAATTTGAAATCAGGGAAAGACTTTATGACCACCCTGTATAACCACTAGCAAGAAAACATGTTAAATTCACGTTTGTAATAGAAATGTTTACACTTACCCAAAATAATGGGTATTCACAATCTCCTGCACAGATTAGAACGGACACACAGCCCTTTAGTTAGATGCTGTTCGAATCACTTTGGTCTGGGAAATTGAGTTAATTCCTCTGACGACGAGTCTCTCTGCGAAATCACTACCTGGTAAAACTTGTGTTAAAGTCCTCTTATGACTGGTGAATCTGAATCCTAGGTTTCTAGTCTTGTTAAATTAAAATCATAGCCCCTTAAGTTTTCAGTCTTGTATTTAATTGTGCGGGTTTACTCTTAAAATTTAAAACTCGCCCAAATACGTTGAACTGTCACTTATAAGTGGAATACTAAGTGCAACATCTCACTGGCTTCTTGGGGGTTGTTCACTGTACAAAGAGATCTCTCTGTGTGTTCTGTGTCTAGGATTTTACTACATTATGTTGTACAGTTTCCAATTCAAATCCAGTTGGGTTTCCGCTGAATGTTCCAATCAAATCTGTCTAGCACTGTTTGGGTGGGGAAGTTTTAAATATCCCCTAGCGTATCTCTCTCTCCAAGCCTCAACACACTTAAATAGGCTAAGCACTACCCGCTCTTTCTCTTTTCTCTTGTAAAAAATAGAGACTATAGTGAGAACCTGTAATATTAATTATGGATGAAAGGGTGGTGAACAGCGCGTTAATAAATGAGTAAAATTTATTAAAGTTTCTAGAAAGAAGAAAAAATATATATATGAAAATAATGTATATCAGCAAGACACCATAATAAAACTTCAATATTCACAACAGTCAACACGTATCTAATCAAACACCAATGGACAAACAATTCACCGACACAAAGCCCTGTCCTGTAGAACACCTGAGAAATAAATAAACAAAGTTCTCAATCCTTCCGCTTTTGGGGAACCACACTCAATAACTCCCTTAGTGTATTTACGTGTAGATATCCTCCATAGGTGATGAAATAAAAGAAATAAAGCCACTATAGGCGCTATCGTTGGTTACAGCCTAATGACGAGATAGGCTGTAGATGACTCTGTCTATCTTCGACTGACCGCTCATACGTGCGGTGCATTTTGATGACCAGAAACACACACAAGTCGAGGTTATTTTAGGACAAGTGGTCCATGCGCTATTATCCCGGCGCGTGAATTTAGGCTTGCGTACTTGGTGTTAAATCCGGTTGGGCTAGCTTGAACTCTTATTTGTGACTGAGTGCTCCGTTTAAGCACACCGTTTTGGTGATTTAAATTCTGCTGAAGACGCTGGGCTGATAGATATACTGGAAGCCACAATGCTCTGACTGATGATCAAGAGGCGAGTAGGAAACCACTTCTGCCAACTTCAATTTCAGATTTTGCTTTGGCTCTTTAAACACTGCGTGAGCTTATTTCCCGTAAGAGGGATGGGCGTTGACAAAAGGTTGTACTTCAGGTAGGGGTGACAACCCGTGGTGCTAGTTGCTTTCAGAAAACGCTAGATCGAAGAGAATGTGACGTTCTTCGTCTGACTGAAATCTTGCGATAGCAATGCGCTATTTCCTGACATTGAGGCCCAAAAAGAGACGACCTTTACATCAAGCAAACAATAAAATTACAATAACGTTATACTAAACAGTTATGCTCCACTATGGGATTTGAATTATTGTTATCATTACTGGGATAGTCTCGGGCTGTCTGTATCCAGATGAGTCGCCCTCCTGTTCCTTCCACTCTATCAATTATCAGCATGCGCCTGCATAGGCTAATATATTTTGTACACACATGTACCTGTCAGTAAATGTTCTGACAGCAAAATTTACTCCGTCCTCTTCCAATTCAACATAAAGGATATCTAACCCTGTAGTTCCAGCTGACTGGATATGCTTTTCATCTTACGACATTAAGTGAATTTACATAAAACTACAGCATTGGACATTACATAATATGGTATGCGCCCCTTGGGGTCGATACACAAAAAGGGAAAAATAATAACATCCCAAAAATGAATATATAGAAAATGCAATGTTCTTGCCATAATAATACAATTGTGGCTTAAACATAAGATATAATTATATCTCCAGCTGGTGGCTGCTTTCTGGATTGCTGTGAATGTTCTAAATTCGTGTCTAACTACCCAAGTAGGCATATACAATTTCCACACAACCATTAGAAGTTTCTATCAGAAAGTAATAAGTGACTATCTCCTATAATTCAGTGTTATGGTGCCTGCACATCACTATTCAGTTTTTTAAGTGAATAACCTACACCGCTGACATTTCCTTACAGTAATGACCGTTATTTTAGCCGACTCTTAACCCATGGTAAGCACTGAAAGGACTACTCTGATTCTTCGCCTAGTAAGCATGTTATCGTAAGTTTACCATTAACCCATTGTAAAAAAATAACACAGGGAGACACGTACTGCTTAAGCACCCATTTACCTAAGGCGGTGGACGGCGCTACACCTTCAGTGAATTAATTACCGGGAAAATCACCTAAATAATTCAAGTCACACTCCTATCAAGTATACATAATAGCTAACATGAATTTATATTATAAAAGATATCTACTTACCCCGAGATGACGAGAAAATAGGCAACAAAATCTAGTTCTGTGTTAACGTCTGCTTGTCTCATTTGTTCATCTACGGGCAGGAAAGATTTACGAGTGTGCTAGACTGAGTAAATCTGTCTAATTTTATAGACTACAAGTGACGCTACCCCAGGACACCTGGCATCGCCTGTTCGGCGTATACCGTAATCATGGGTAAGACAAATATTATTTTAGTCTACATCAGAAGACAACAGACCGCGAGAAAGTTTCCCAGATAGACGTAAAATATTCTGAGAGCGATCATGGGCCGCAACAAAATCTCTTAGAACGAACGTGAGATTTGTCTCCCCTTTTTTATCTCGCTACCAACCGTATTAGGCTAGCGGTTCGCTTCAAAGAAACTCTTGCTCGCTGGAGATCAAACCTGTTACCAGCAAGAGACGTTCCTCTGGTCAGACAAACGCCAGGTGCAGCTTAGGTAACATTATCGTAAGCTGGGCTGACCGCTTCTGACCAGTGGGGAATTTATAATGAAGCCAGAACGAAAACAAACCACGAGGTGGGGTCTGAGTGGAGAATAATGGGCTACGTAGGTAAAATCCGAAAGAAAAGAAAATACAACAAGTCGAGGAAACCATGACATTAAAAGAGTAAGAAAAAATGGGACGTGTTGGTAAAATAAATTATCAGTCACCGTGACAGTCATTTCCTTACATAAGACTTCCGGCCGCACCTCTGTCCATCACAATATTGTGACCGTGTTTTTCTGAAGTAATGACTCACGGATGGTCGCTAGTCACCTGTGTTTTGCCAGACAAAAAATATGGGTCTATTCAGCACTCCTGCCCAACATAAGCTTGGGTAAACAAGCATCGTTGCTTGAAAAGATGGTCAGACAGATTATGCGATAATATAGTGTCGCTGACTGTCTAATAACGTGGCGTTACTTAACACGTCTTTGTGAAGCGTGAATGCGACACAATAAGATAAGAATTACTCCCGTAGCAAATACTGCCATAGGGGAGTGGCGTGTTAGAGACTTTGCCATTTATGTCCAGCATAAAGAGTAAAATGAAGTCTGGTCCATCGATAAATAATTTTATCCTCGGTGTAGAAAGTTCCAGCTGAAGCATGGGTTCTTTCTATCCGACTCTGTTCAAAGTATGGAGCAAGAGTGATATCTTCCTTCTGCGCTTGGCGTAACTCTGTTTTACTGCACATAAATGTTGTGTTGCGGTACGAGTTATCCCATTCTGGATTTTGGGAACTCTGCTCAAATTCTTTCTTGGTAGTTTCATCATTCTGGTTGTCCGTGTTATGGCAAACGGAGCAATCTCTCACGAACTGTCGAATTTCCTTTCGCATACCTGAATAGAAGTGATTCAGAGATACATTTTCCACCAGATCATTTGAACAGTTAATGGGATTGGGTAGGGTTAAATGCATTTCTTGCATGAGGCGAGTGCGAAAGGGGAGTGGGACAACTAACTGCCTCTTATTCCCCACCCGTCTATAGACCAAACCTTTCTCCATGTAAAATGTTCTCTGAGGAGTATGAGAGTAATTTCCATACAACTTAGAAAAGCAAGGCTTTAGGGTGTTTCGGCCCTTTGTGTCTGCTTCAGCTCCGAAATATTCAGGCTGTTTAAAGATAAGATCTCAGGGGCCACTGGGGCGTTTCCTGTGTTCTCTCTCTCTCTCTCTCTCTCTCTCTCTCTCTTGTGTCGACTTGGAGTCACGTGAGGGATCGCGAAGAAAGACACATTACCTCCCTAATGTGTTAGGGTGGGCGAGATGATGATGATGCTATTGTGATATGTGATCACTTCCTTGCACACTCGCAACCGTCCCGATCAACAATAAAACTCTGATTCTAAGGGAGGCTGTATTTATTCATACAACCCAGTCAGTGACCAAGCGCATGAAGTAAACATCAAACAACTAAAACAAAGCAAACAAAACACCCAGCCAGTGCTCGATTGCTAATCTGAAGACGCAAACAAAGCAACGACTAGTTAAAATCATAATAGTTAAATAATGAGAAACGATACTCTCACCTGCCAAACAGTCCTTCCACGCCACCTGACACACTCAACTATCACACACATATATACACTCATGCGTGTCTTCCAATGAGACTAGTATGGTGTTGTGCATGAGGCTGGCAATCTCACCATGTAACACAAATTGCTACCAAAATCACTACTGCAAGAGCATCTGAATGCTTTGTGAGGGCTTCATATGGATGCCAGCCACATTGGTGGCCCCATGCTCCATAAGGAGCGAGAAAAGAAATATATATCTCCAAGTGAGCTCACGTGCTCTCAAACCATTCTACGCAAAACAGTAATTAAATAATAATAAAATGGACATAGAATAATATTAAACTATATGTACAACGAATACTCTCATTAATGAACATAAACCACCATCTCGCAACTGATCCATCTCAATATTCGTCCCTGCACTCTGAAGCATGTCGTATATGCCGACTGATGAGATTGGGAACTCATCATATAAAACAAATTTTTACAGAAACAAACCATTGCCATAGCATATAAATGCTTCATGCAAGCTTGTGATGGACACCAGCCGCATTGATGATTCCATGCTCCCCAAGGAGCAAACAGAGAAACACCTCTGTCTTAAAGTGCCTTACGCACAAAGGAGTGACACTGCACTCACCAGAAATCTAGATGACTATCCTCACCTCACTCAGAGTAACCCACCAAAGATATACAGTAGTATTATGATCAATTATCGACCAATACACTAAATTACCCTTACATCAAAGAATAAAATATAATTACTCTTGACTTAACAAAACTAGAACTAAATACAACACCTAAAGGAGATTTAACACGAAAACTATCTCTTCCATTACTGAAGAAAATTACATTGCCTTCACCCACGTGTCAATTCACACAATATAAAATAGGGTAACATTACTAGGCCTATAACACGTGATAACTAAACGTGTTATGCAGACTTACTGGCGCCACTTTTATTCACAGTGCATGATGCTTTTCATGAACAAGTGGCTGCCATCTTGCCAACAGTTAATATTATCTAAATTTCAGTCCCTGATAACATCCCTGTCCAGTTCCATGTATGAAATAGTTTCCTGCTATATTTGCTTTTCTTGCCCGGTGTGATGAATGAAATAATTGCTACTAAACTCTTACAGCCGCAATCTGGACTTAACACTAGTAAAATCTATCCACACATATTTTCACTCATCTATCATTTCAGAACTAAATATAATGTCCTAAAAGAAATATCCTTAGGAAACACATGTATCTATTTATTTCATTAAACATGATACTAAATAAACGGCAGACGTACAGCCCTATTTTCTTTCTAACACTATCACCTTCTACCTAAATTAACTCACGTGTCATGTCTTTGTTCATCTTCTACCCATACAGGGCGTGCCTATCTTCGTTTCTCTCTCGTCTGGACCGATTTTCAAACAGGCTCTTCGCTGGCTTACTCTCTCTTTATATAGGCCGCTAGGGCTAATCCCTCACTGGTTAGTCCGCGCGAGTAGTAATTGTGCCACGCAAATAACACACGCGATAAATGCTCTAGAAGGAGCGAAAACACAATTATACAACACAACTATTTCTAAGCTTTATTTTCGCCTAGTAATATATCTTCCTCTTGAAGATGTTGTGGTAGAAAGGCACTGAACCACGGAGACAATGGTAATGACAAGATGGCGCTGTCACACTAAGATGAGAGGGTAGACTAGATCGTCTACTACTGCGGCATTGATTTTCCTCCGTACATATCGGGTTGAAACATCAATTTCTGCAACTGGAAGAGTCATAGGATTTATGCTTTTCCGGGGCCCCTGAGGACATGAACTAGACAAGTGTCAGTGGAACAAGAGATGAGAAGAAGATGATGACGATGGATAGGACACACACTGAGGAAACCTGTTGATAGCATTACAAGACAGTCCTTGTTCTGGAACCCCCAGGGCAAGAGAGGCAGAGGTAGACCAAGAAGCACACGGAGAAGAGAGCTGGAATCAGAGGTGAAAATGATGAGGAAAACGTGGAAAGAACTTGAGATAATGGCACGTGACAGGTGGACTTGGCATGTGTTTGTTGAAGGCCTATGCTCCTTTAGCAGTGGAGGGTTATGAAGAAGAAGGGGTCCCTGTATGTCTACAGTTTCACCAGTGTACAGGTGGGCCTTTACCAAAGATGGGGAAACCAAAGTGGAATATTCGAGACCCGGATCATAGAGGCACCGTATGATTTGGTTACCCACGATTACTTGCTCAGTAATAGAAGTTTGGCTGGAATTTTGTTCATATGCCTGGGGGTCATGTGTCCCTATCGGCCTTCTGATCAGACATGCGGCATTATAAGGGCCTGTCTTCGGCCTCTTACAGTCCGATGAAAAATGCGTGTCAGATTTGCACACTTTACACCTTCGCCTTCCAGTTCCCTGGGCTGAATTGCTCTGTTTCTGTCTATGGTGATCCTGTGGATGTTGTTGCTTTTGTTGGTATTGTGTCATGTTGTGTGAGGTGTTGGTCGTACTCTTGAAGTCAGTGAAAGGGCGCTCCTCTCGTTTGGGGTGATTATCGTGTTGGCGCCTTTTAGTCGGGTTCACTTCCGACTGGGCGCTCTGGTACCTATCAGCAAACAGTACCACCTGATCAAGTGTTAGGTCTCATGCTCCGCCAAGAACCGTCTCACGTCTGGGGTGAGCGAGTCCTTAAACAGCTCCACGATAATCATTTCTTGTAATCCCACGTACAATTCGCCGAAGGCGCTTAGTGATCCCCACTTCTCCAAGTACACTATTGCTTTCACATAAGAGCTGAGGATCTGTCGAACATATTCTTCAAGAACTGCAACTCCACTTGAATAGCAGATTGACAGCATGGCAATCTCATACCCCACTGAAGAGAAAACGTGTGGCGATGAAAATGAAGGCAGACTTTCAACCTTAAGAGAGAATTAAATATGACTTTCTAAGATCAAGTAATGAAGAATAGGAAGAAGAACTGTTCTTAAGAGAGAGCTTGGTTCACACAGCACGCGTCGATAAT
This sequence comes from Oreohelix idahoensis, assembly GCA_024509875.1. Classification (NCBI taxonomy): domain Eukaryota; kingdom Metazoa; phylum Mollusca; class Gastropoda; order Stylommatophora; family Oreohelicidae; genus Oreohelix; species Oreohelix idahoensis. Next base: position 260,638 of record JAMPIV010015058.1, read on the forward strand.
TACCAGTTCTCTAGCACCAGCAAAGCCGAGACATTCCAACATGACAGAAACTGACCCGACGTAAATAGTGATCGACTATCTCTGTATCAAGGACTCTGGAAGAGAATATATTTTTGAAAATTGACAAGTGACGTAAAGGTCTAATGTAGACACAACTCCTTTATGTGACTAATACATAACTCAGATTTCGTCGAAACCATGTCCTTCATAATTTATTATCTGCATGTTGTCACTAAGGATGAGATTAGTGTTTCTGATTACTGTCATAAACATAACAAAAAATAATAGTGTTCCCCAGTGTAAATTCTAAACTCAGAAATGTAAATAAACCTATAGAAAAAGACACAGTTTAATTAGTTCAAGTATGTAAAACATTTTTCCCTTTGCATTTACTTAAAGTTAAAAATGAAGACAAATTGACATACGTTTAGACCAGTGACGGAGTTTGATCAGTAGCCATATAGATTACATAAAACAAGCTTTGTCTATCTGTACCAGACATTTGCATTTAATTACCACTACTCAGCAGAACATTCTAAGAAAACACTTACAAAATACTTAACAGAGAAACGAATGTACATATGACCTAACCTTATGTGTGTAGTTTCTGATGTTAAACACTGTAAGAAATAATGAACGGAGGAAGATATGCTCGGGTGTTGTGTGTTCTTACTTTGTTTAACAGTTTCGAAACTCTTGATCCTCTGCCTAAATTCAATCGTACAACTATGACTAGTTTAACAGTAACAGCGAACTATTCACTGCGTGTACTGTATGAGCATAACATGTGGATGGTCAACGACTACTTCCGAACTATCTTCATCTCTATCACCAACGACATTATTGCCATACCCCTCTGTTTCATGGGAATAATCGGAAACATCATGAGCATTGTGGTGTTTGTGAAGCTTGGGTTCCGTGAAACAACGAATATAGGTTTTCTCAGTCTAGCCATTTCGGACATAGGCTGTCTGTTCACTCTTATTGGCTTAGCAATGTTAGACAGCCCGTTTCTACACGAAGCTAATCTTCCAATTGATGTCTTTGATGTGACCGCAGCTGTAGGATTTTGGCCACACCTGTGTTTCGTACGCATAACTGGTCTATTAACTGCTTACATATCGTTGGAACGATGTCTGTGCATAACACTTCCTTTACGGGTAAGAAGACTTCTCACGCCTCAAAGGTCGACCTGCATAATTGTCAGCATATATGCAGTAATATTCATGAGCATTGGTCCAGTGTACAACGAAGTTTCCCTGACCTGGCTCTTCAGTGTTGCCGAAAACAGAACAATTCTCAGTTTTAAAAGCAATAATATCGTGTACCGTTTCAGTCATGCAGCCAGTAACTTTTATGGATACTTCGCTTTTGCAGCTGTTACATTATTTACCATTACTTTGGTTGTTGAGCTATATAAGAAAAAGGATTGCCCACTCGAATCTATGGCACTGAAACCAGTTTCTTCATTGTGTGTCAGAAATACAAGGGTTGCCAAGGTGGTAATTGCAATATCCTTTATGTTTATAGTCTCTTTCTTGCCCACCACACTTGCCCTTATCGGATCGCTCGTTGATTCGAAGTTTAGTACTCGAGGCGCTTACGGAAACTTGTTTCATGTGATAATGTCTGCTGCTTTCTGCCTGGAAGCAGTCAATTCAGGCATTCATATTATTGTCTACAGGCAAATGAGCACCAAGTTTAGGCAGACTTTGGATCCGTTGATTTGTTGTCCGAAAAAAATACGATCAAAGTAAGGTTACTTTGAACAGGTGTTCAACTGCTGGAATGAACAAACGGAAACGTTAACTTTTAAACAATGAGAAATTTTTTGAAGCGTCATTTGTCTACTTAATTGTAAGGTATAGAGCAATTGAGAAGGTACTCTATACTTTTAAATATTTATTTCTTCACTTCAGACTAATTAATTCATATGAATCATCATCAAGTACCATGCCTAGTGGCGTAGGTAATCATGTCTCTCCCTAACTTCCTGTCTACAGTACTATTGAACAATAATATTGTCAACTTCTTTCCATGCTAAGACGACAAACTGTCCACATTCATCTCTCTTTGTCGTCTTATATCTCATTTTCATTCTATCTTTCATGTTGTCACAACGCACCCCAACTTCCTTCTTCGCACAACATGCCCAAAAGGAAGTGGATTGCTTCCTTCTAATCTGACGAATAATCTTCCTTTGCGCATTGACCTCTCTCAGGACATCTTCATTAATGTTTTGTAGCTGTCCACTGTATTTTTAACACTCTTCATTTGACCCACATCTCTGTGGCTTCTAGTGCTCCTTCTTACTTGTTCACTAATTGCCAATGACTCATTAATTTATATAAAACTAACGCCCCCCCCCCCCCCCAAAAAAAAAAATAAAAAAAATTCCAGTAACTTTTCCTTATGTTAATGTATATGAAATTGTTCCAACTAAGATGGTTTGGCCATGTCTGCAGAATGGGAGAAGATCTGCTACTGCGACAAGTATGGGAAACTAAGAGTCAGGTATCCAGACCTTCAGAATGACACAGAGTTCGCTGCGAGGACAATATTCGACAATCTCTGAAGAACCAAGGACTAGATTGGAACCACGTCATTAGGAAGACAGCCGATAGGATAGTATGGCGCTCTCCCTGGCAAATCTCTACACCCCAGGGTAGAAGGGGAACGACTATGTAAATAGTAGGTACCTTAAAATCTCGTGTATAACACGCATGCTTGATTTAGCCAAACATGTTCTGGTAAAATGGTAATTCGTGTATAATACGCACCATAATTTTTCAAGATTTTATTTTATGAAACATTTGATAAAAAACTGAAAGTATAATAACAAACAGAAATAGGTACGCAACACCTAAATTTTAGGTACTTTGGACTCCCTCGTCATCACTCTTACTAGAAAGAAGCTCATCTAGTGTTGTCGAGTCAATGTCATTATTGGTGCCATCATAATAAATATCGCCATCATCTTCATCCGATGACACCTGTTCTTTCTCCCACAAAACGTCGTCCTCGCTGCCGTAAAATGTATTCGAAATACAACATTTGAGGAAGCCTTGTTGAATTATAGTCTGATCTAATTCCTTCCAAGCAGCAAGTATCCACTCTGCGACATCTGTGAGAGTCGGTTGACGCATACGGCCACCAGCAGTATATGTGTGATTGCCGTCGCTTAACCATGCATTCCGTTTACGACGAATAGCATCTTTCATCGGCTTATTAACAGCGACGTCTAAAGGCTGCAACAGACGGGTCATGCCGCCTGGAATTATATCCAGATCAGATTTGATTTTCTTCATTTCCTTCTGGATAGAAGACATCCGATGACACCGAAACGAGTCGAGCACCAACATGTTGCCCAAACACATTTTAACCAGTCAATGGTTAGTGCTTCATCCATCCATCCTTTAGCATGAACACGGATGTGTACACCTTTCGGAAATTGTACTCCTTTTGGTAGTCTTTCTCTTAAAAATTATGAAAGGTGGCAACTTTCTTCCATCTGCAGTACACGCTAACATAACGGTGAAGTGAGACTTCTCGTGTCCAGTTGTACGTATAGACACAGTTTTTACGCCTTTCATGTCTACGGTCTTGTCGTAGGGCATATCGAAAGTCAGAGGCGTTTGATCGGAGTTTCCAATCTGTGCAAGGTCATAGATATGTTCTTTTCTCAATTTGATTACGAACTTTTGGAACTCTAGAAGCTTTTTTTTCGTGGTCGTCTGGAAGATGCTGCGCGATAGTAGTTCTTCGACGAACTGAAAGACCATATCGCTTCATAAAACAAACTATCCATCCATATGAAGCTTTAAATGCTGTTGTGCCTGTACGAGATTTTTTAAGTTCCAGAGCTTTAAGTCGAATTTCAGTGCATGAAACACCGATGCCTTGTAGCCTTCTATCCACTACCCCTCCAATAATGTTTTTTCTAAGTCTGGAAGATCTGGTGGTGACCCACGATTCGCCTTTTTCTTACTAGGCAACACTTGCAGCGCCTCTTTGTTTTTTCGCCATAATCGAATGTTGCACTCGTTAATGGACAAATGTCGACTTGCTGCCAGATTGCCGTTAGATTCTGCATAATTTACCACTAAGAGCTTTTCTGCTGCAGTATGACATTTTCTCGAATTCATTTTTAGGGCTCAAAATAATAAAATGACAAACTTCACAACCAAGCTTAATATCAAAACAGATTGAAGACCAAGAGTGCGAAATGCGTTTTGCAACAATGTTTGACACATAAGAAAACACATGACACATTCAATTTCGCGCCATTTTCACTGTCTAATTGTGACAAAAACTTGACAGACTTTCCAATGTGGGTTAATTCGATATTGAAAATGACGTATTTTTTAGTACTCGCGTATAATACGCACCCGAGTTTTAGCGGGTAAAAATAAGTAAAAATTGTGCATATTATACGCGAGATTTTACGGTAAGTAAATGAAACAAACATCAAAATAAGGAGAAATAATTGCTAATTTATTCCTAAAAATGCTATGTCACGTTGACTTTACAGCTCAGCATAATATCCGGTTTATTCAACATATGGCCTCATATCGGACATCAATATTTGCTGGGTCTCGTATAATGTCAGTTTACAAGCCAATTTAGATTTTATTTTATTCTATTTTGTTTGTGGAAAAAAAAAAACATGTATTAGTCAAATCCCATTTGGTAGTTATTGCACCTTGCTTTGACATTTTTTTCATGAGTATCCAATAAATACATGTGATGATATATGTACTTAAAAAATAGAACCTAACTTTTCGATTGCCCTGTATATTTAACTCTGATGTTGAAGCAGACAAGATGGTAAAGTAATAATAATATAGTCAGACTTAAAGGTTTTTCTATATTTGGACATGCGCTCTAATATAAACGAATAGTTTGAACGGCATGCGCCTCGCCAAAAATAGACAATTTAAAAAAAAAATAGTAAAGCAAGCCCGTTATCTGTTTGGTTTGGTTTAATGGACCATCTTCATTACACACGGACAAGTCCATCAGTGCTAACATCTCCTCCCTTAGATCACACAACGAAGATATTAACACAGTGCACAAACTCCGTAGCACCGGCTAAGATCCCTGTGTGTATATTTAGGAATCACACATTCAATACATATTTTTGTGGTGGATAGGTTTCATAATTGTTAAATTTTACGAGTTCTAACTGCCGAGGGATTTTTAACGTGCGCAACACGGGTGTGACCGCCTGGCATACACTAGCATTTATACGTGCTATAATACTACATAGAATAAGGGAATGACAGACATTAAAACCAGATAGGGCGTTTTCGTACAAAGCGTAGTACCATTAAAAGTTCATTGGCAGTCACGGCTGTGAGAGGCATTGTAGAGCAGTCTCAGAAAATATTAATTAATGGGTGTTATGTGTGGGAAGTGTGAAGTGAATGTTGTGATTCTTGGGTTTTTTCCATTGTTTAGATGGAAAAGAGAGGCGTGTGAAAAAATTCGAAAAACAGCGAAACATGTGCCAATATAGATAAAATGTAACGTGTGGAGAAAGAGGAGACGTGTGAATAAATAGCGGGAAAAAGAGGGAGCTGTATAAAAAGGAGAGATGTGCGAGAAAGAGAGATTAGATAGACATAAATTGTTGCTAGGCAGTGTATAGTGCTTAGGTGAACTTCGTCTTTGAGATCACCAAGACAAGTTTTATTTCGTACTGTTGGATATATTTTTCCTTTTGGATATACACACTATTTTGTTTAAGCGTAAGTAAACGATCAAATCATTGTGTAAATACCAGTGCTTGTCGAATGAGGTTCAATAACTCTGGTTGATATTCCTGCATTGCTGTTTGTTTTTTTTTTGTGTGTGTGGAACGTTACAGTTGAATCACTTAAGACCCATTATACGATTATTTGCTTATCACAAAACCTAAAAGGGTAAGAACGAGCCTGGAAGGAAAATTAGCAAAAGTCAAGAATCTCAATCTCAGGCGGAAGGCCTGTAGCCACTTGAACAACAACATATAAAGGATTAGCTCAGATTGGAAAGAAAATCAATATAACTACTTGCGCATTTAACTGACACGGGCACACGGGCCCTTTTAATTTTTCACCCTTATCCAAGAAGGCTAGGTATCCGATCTCACTCCCCATGAGATCAGGAGGGGAGCATGACATCATAGGAACCACTGGCTCTGAAATATTCCCATCAATTATATTCCCGGTACCTTTACAATTAGATGCGGACGCTCACACCTCTGAAAGCAATATCATGATGATAGTTGGAATAGCACGAAGAAAGAAACTGCCGTGGGATTTTAACGTGCGCAACTTGCACACGGGATCTCCTATTTTTTCGCCCTTATCCGAGAAGACTAGGCCTCTGATCTCACTACCCATGAGACCAGGGGGGAGTATGACATCACTAGGACCCCTGGTTCTGAAAAATATTTCCATAAATGATATTCCCTCAACTGGGAATCTAACCTGCTACCTCTAGAATTCGAGGCGGATGACAAACCTCTTGGCCACTCCGCCATCCCCCTCCCCCCCTTTCCCCCTAGTAAAATTTATCAAGAAGGAATATATTATATAAAGAACAAATATAACAAGAAAAAATATAGATCTTTTTTTCAAACGTCGAAGGGGCAACCTTGTTTTGGTTGGATGTTTTATTGTAATGTTCTTTTGTTTCTGTTTATTGTTGAGTTGATGCAGGTATATCTTTCAAAGCAACCTTCTTTTGTTCTTGTCCATGTAAGATTACATAACTGATTTCTCAGTTCGGCTGTATTCTTGTTTCATTTTTTTTTTAAAGTATCATTACTTTGTGTAATTCGGGGTTGTTTAGTAGTGGCAGTAGCCACGTCAGTCATGGCTGACTATAGGGGTTTGCCCCTGAGAAGATAGCCCTCACCTGCCTTTTTTCTGGTGTTCTTTTTGGCGTTGTCTTTTCTCTTCTGCTAATTGTGAGAGCTTCTTTTCTCCCATTCTTAGGTGGCGTCGTATGGAGCATCGCCACTTAGTGGATCGGCAGCTTCAACCTCCCAGGCTGCTAGATTTATCTTCAGTGCCTTCATATCTCTCTTCCACTAATCTTTGAACCTCAGCTGCGGTCGTCCAATTGTTCTTTTGCCATCTGACAGTTGCCCGTAGAAAATATCTTTGGGGACGCGATAAAGCGTCCATTATCGTGGAACTTTAATGGATGCAGAGATTAAATCACCGCCTTGAAATTGTCCATACTGTTTTAGAATACACGGCCAGATTTACCATTTGGTCTCACCGCGTTATCCAAACAAGGCAAATATGCCAGGATATGGACAACTTTAAATTTTCGATTTTGCTGAAGCAACAACAAAACGGCTTGAAAAACAATCAAACCAAGGTTGTCTGGCCAAAGTAATGCAACACGTGGAAGAGATGCTACGACAAGTTAACCCACTTGCTGAGTTATATAAACTAATGCATCAAATAACACAGGCCAATCCATCAATGAATGTGCGCGTGGTATTTATAGAAGACCCGGACCTAGATAAGAGACGATATAATGCACCTACAATCAAAACGGAGGTTGCTGCAATATTTGTTGGAGAAGACGGGGAACCACCTTAAAATAGACACATATTCATATATCCAACAGGTGACTGCTGACCCTCTTCAAATCCCTGCCCGAACAGACCGCACACTTGAAAGATAAATTATAGTCCACAGGCCAGGTTGGACGTTTCACAATATAATTTATTGAACATGTGACAGCTCCATTTAAACATCAAAGAGAGTATGTGCATGCATAGAAGTCATCTCTATGACAGTCTATAACGTTGTAGTACAGTCTCGTACTAATAAACATGTCGAAGGCAGTTCCACACAGTTTATTGAATAATAAGTCACTCACGTAAAGATCAGCATTCTCTTCCAATCTCTCATATAACAACTAGCATTACTTCACGGCGTTGTATAGGTAATCTAGTGATGGTACAACAGAATGAAGATGGAAGGCAAATTATATAATTCTCTGGAGCGAAATTGGACAAGCGACCGACACATTGAAGGCCACACAATCGAATGTCCAGCAAGGCACGCTTTGCTGGCCGACTTAGAAAGTTCAACGTCTGCAAAGGTGGCCAGCAGACGTAATGAATGTCCCTTCCTGAAACCAAGACAGCGGTCTCCAAACACATCAACAAGGAAGTGAACAGCGACAACCAATGTTATGAAATTTACACATAACAGTAACACAGTTGCAATTCTTTGCTTATAGACTTGCGCTAAGACCTGGTTTTAGCCCAATTAAAAGCAGTGCGAAATTATTTCAGGAATATATTGTAGACGCCTATTTGAAGACTAAAGGGTCTAGATTAAATTATTTATGCCATAATCAGAAAGATATACGAGTGGAAATGTAACTTGGACTGTTGGATACACTAGAAGCAAGAGCTCAGAACCAAAACTTGAGAGCAGGGAAGATGATAATTCTGCCTTCGACATTCCAAGGCAATCCAAGGTACATGCAACAAAACTATCAAGATACATTGACAATTGTACGAAAGTTTGGGAGAACTGATCTATTCGTTACATTTACTTGCTATCCTGCCTGGCCTGAGATTGTGAATGCAATGGAAGGGAAGCAACGACCTGAACACTGACCAGATATAACTGTGCGAGTGTTCAAAACAAAATTTGCTTAACTGCTTGACGACATTCTCAAGCGGAATCTTGTTGGTACTGCGATAGCCTTCATCTACGTGATAAAGTTCCAGAACGTGGACTACACCTTGTGCACATACACCTCACCCCGTCTAATACAAACATGTGATGTCTTCTCCGTTTACTGTGACAGTCTCCACATTTTTAGAATCCCGGCATCCACTCTGGGCCTTTGTCAAGTTCTGCGGATGCGCTATTTTTAGCATTTAGCCGATTGGGTTTTCCCAAAAACAGACTATCTGATCGGGGATCCCAGTTCGTATCTGATGCTAGAAAGAGCTCGGTGAATCGCGTCACCAAAGCATGCAAGGCCTTTGACCTCCCAAAAAAACTAAAGAAAACAAGAGGTAGGTGCTGCACCAGTTATCACTATCGATAACTATGAATTGGCAGTGCTGCACCCCACACATACCTTGTGGCTATCATCAATGACAAACTCTCTCTGAACACATAAATTGACAGTCGCATTGACCTAGCTGCTGCTCCCTTTGCCCGCCTCACATCCCGTGTTTGGGGAAACTCCAAACTCACAACGACGACCAAAGCTGCGATATAACTCATGCATCACCAGCGTACTTCTATATGGCAGTGAGAAATATGTGAAAATGGAAGAAATACTCGACAAAAATATGTGGCAGGTATAAAGAATATTTAAAGAAATGTTTGACTACTGGAAGACAGTTTTGACAGCTGCAAGCATTATTTGCAGTACTTGACAACAGGAAAAAATATTTAATGACCAGTTTGGAAAACTACAAGAAATATTTAAAGAAATATTTAAAGAAGTCTTTGACAGCTACATGAAATATTGGCAACCAGATTAGTCCTTTGATGGAATATGTGACAACTGCAAGACCTATTTGAAGAAATATTTGGCAACTGCAAGAAACATTCGAAGAAATATTTGGTAATGAGAAGAAATATTTTAAGAACTTTTTTATAAGTGCAAGAAATATTTGCATAAATATTTGACAACTGTAAGAAATATTTGACAAGTGGAAAACAAATTTGAAGAAATAAATTGAAAAGTGGAAGAAACATTTGCATAAATATTTGCCAACTGGAAGAAACATTTGGATAAATATTTGACCACTCGAAAAGCAGCGGCTGGGAGACTTTTTCAGGCCATAAATCGTGGATTCCTCAGCAAGAAAGAGGTTGGTAAGAAAACGAAGATGGCTGTATACCGCTCCACCTATGTCCCAGTCTTGACATATGGATGCGAGTCGTGGGCAATGACTACAACCCACAAAAGCCAGATCCAAACCTCAGAAATGAGGTATCTGAGGAAAGTGGTTGAAGTAACAAGAAGAGACATGGTACGCAACCAGACGATCCGTCAAGGCCTAAAATCCCATCCGCTGCAGACCCAAATAGAACAGTCCCAACTAAGATGGTTTGGCCATGTCTGCAGAATGGGAGAAGATCGGCTACCACGACAAGCATGGAAAACAAAGAGCCAGGGCTCCAGACCTCCAGGACGACCCAGAGTCCGCTGGGAGGACAACATTAGACAATCTTTGAAGGACCGAGGACTAGAATGGAACCAGGCCAGAAAGAAGACAGCTGATAGAATGGTCTGGCGCTCTCTCTTCCAAACCTCTACACCTCACGGTAGAAGGGGAACGACTAAGTAAGTAAGTAAATATTTGACAAGTGGAAAAAAATTTGAAGAAATATTTGACAAGTGGAAGAAACATTTGCATAAATATTTGACAACTGTAAGAAATATTTGACAACTGTAAGAAATATTTGACACCTGTAAGAAATATTTGACACATGCAAGAAATATTCGACAAGTGGAAAAACATTTGAATATCTATTTGACAAGTGGAAGAAACGTTTGAAGAAATATTTTACAACTGGAAAAATATTTGAAGAAATATTTGACACATGCAAGAAACATTTGCATAAATATTTGACAACTGTAAGAAATATTTGACAAGTGGAAAAAAAATTTGAAGAAATATTTGACAAGCGGGAAAAATTTGAAGAAATATTTGACAACTGTAAGAAATATTTGACAAGCGGGAAAAAATTTGAAGAAATATTTGACACATGCAAGAAACATTTGGGTAAATATTTCACAACTCTACGAAATATTTGACTGTGCCATTTGGTGATCTGGAAAAAAACTTGGACCATGTTTACCAAAAACTTCAAAAACCAATAGACAAAGTTTCAGAGTGGATGAAAAGTTGGGGCTTCCAAATTAATGTAAACAAAACAGTAGGTATGATATTCAGCAAAGGAAATTTAAAAATATAACCATTAAATGACAGAAAATATGTACCTCCTCAACAACAAGATGTCTGGGCATAACTTTAGATAAACAACTAAATTGGAATAAACATATAGACACTTTAGTAGAAAGCTGTAGAGGACCCCTAAATATACTAAGGATAGTAAAAGGTAATGGATGGGGGGGGGGGCCAGCAATAAAATAATGCTTATGTTCTACAAGTCTTTCATCAGGGGGAAACTGGATTATGCCAGCATAGTTTATGACTCAGCTGCAGCTTCTAACAAAGCAAACCTAGACAGAATTCAAAATGCAGCCATGAGAACCATTACATGTGCATTTATAACAACACCAGTAGAAGCACTAGAAGTAGCTCTTGGCATACCGCCCCTTGGTCTAAGACGGAAAGAACTAAGATTAAATTATTGGTGTAAAGTAGCACAAGAAGTGACCCACCCAGCACATAAAGAATTTGTCAAAAATCAACCAAGTGTATGGGACGTCCCCTTAAATAAAGATAGATATCCAGCAGAGGGTGGAGAACTATAGAAGATCTAACGCAGTTCAAAGAACTGTCAAACACAATTTAAAATAGTAATAAATATAAAAGCAAAATACCACCCTGAGAACAAAAAACACCAATCATAGACTACTCACTTACTGAAAAGATCAAACAAAACATAGAAGATAAGGAAGCCAAAATGATAAGTAGAAAGTTCATAGATCAACTAGCAAAACAAAGTCTGGCCGTCTACACTGATGGATCTAAGGGTGAAAGTGGGCAACTAGGTGCAGGAGTAGTAATACCACAGTGGGGATTTAAAAAGAGCTACAGTGTAACTCATCGTGGCTGGCAGACGCAGGAGTTGCGTTGGCCACGTCCTCAGAGGGGACCCTGATACCATCACAAGAACAGCTATGCTATGGACCCCCGAGGGAAAGCGAAAGAGAGGCCGACCAAAAACAACTTGGCGGAGAACTGTGGAAGCTGAGATGCAAAGAATGAACCACAGTTGGGGCACTGTACGAAGGATGGCTGCCGACAGAGCAAAGTGGAATCAATTTGTTGCTGCCCTACAAGACGCCACCAGGCGTGATGGCCGCTGACTGCTTTGACGGTTGGTGGTTATGGATCAAAGAAGAAGAAGACAGTGTAACTGAAGGAGTTTCGATTTTTACCGCAGAGATGGTAGCAATTCTAAAAAGTTTACAAATCATCGAAGATAACCCACCAGAAGCTGTTACGATATTTACAGACTCACTATCATCACTACAGGCACTAGAACACACAGGTAAATGTAGCCGGCCAGACATAAAGGAAGAAATTCTAGCAATTAATACATCACCAGTGAACAGAGGATGTAGTGTGAGGCTAGTGTGGGTTCCAGCACACATAGGTATAGCTGGTAACGATTTGGCAGACCAGAGCGCCAAGAATGGAAGAATAAGTAAAAACAATATAAGAGCAGGACTGGGAAGGTCGGAGATCAAGAGCCAAGTGAAGCTAACTATAAACGAGGAATGAAAGACAACATGAAAAAACAGTAGAAAAGACAGACACGCGTTCAAACTGCTGAAAGAACCAACAAGGGCGTGCCATTTCAGAGAAGAATTAAAGATACCATCGAACAAAAAACTATGGCGTCTCTGTCTAGGTGTAGCATACTTTATGATAGAGGAACCACACTGCCAAGAATGTCAGGAAGAGAATGACATAGACCACTACCTGATCCACTGTAAAAAGTACGAACAACAAAGGCTTGAATTAAAAACTTACTATAGAAATCACAATATAGACATGACAGGTGATAAGGTTTTAAGTATAGATGCCGCATGAGATGCCCGATCAATACTTAAAAGAAATATACATAAAACAAAGGAAAACATATAAGGTTAGTAATTCAGAAAAGACATTCAACCTATAGAACGCCAAGAATGGAAGAATAAGTAAAACAATATAAGAGCAGGACTGGGAAGGTCGGAGATCAAGAGCCAAGTGAAGCTAACTATAAACGAGGAATGGAAGACAACATGGAAGAACAGTAGAAAAGGCAGACACGCGTTCAAACTGCTGAAAGAACCAACAAGGACGTGCCAGGTCAGAGAAGAATTAAAGATACCATCGAACAAAAAACTGTGGCGTCTCCGTCTCGGTGCAGCATACTTTATGATAGAGGAACCACACTGCCAAGAATGTCAGGAAGAGAATGACATAGACCACTACCTGATCCACTGTAAAAAGTACGAACAACAAAGGCTTGAATTAAAAACTTACTATAGAAATCACAATATAGACATAACAGGTGATAAGGTTTTAAGTATAGATGCCTCGTGAGATGCCCAACCAATACTTAAAAGATATATTCATAAAACAAAGGACAACATATAAGGTTAGTACTTCAGAAAAGACATTCAACCAAATAGAAATTTAGCAATAAGAAGTAACAAATCGTTTAAAAAAAACTGGAAAAAAACTTACTAACTACTCATAGGACAAGGAAATACAACGAGATTTTAAAAAAAAAACAACAACTCAAAAAGAACAAATATTAATACAAATTAAAACCAAGTGTAAAGGACAATAGTTATCTATAAACGATACAAAAGAGAAAATAAAGTGGACAAATACTAAAATACTAATATAAATTAAAATCAGCAACTGCAAAAGACAATAGTTTTTTAAATTGAATACAAAATTAGTAAATAAAATGACACTAAATACCCCAATTATAACCAATTTTCAGGTTGAACAGAGTACACCATGATGGAACGAGAAGAGGCAATAACGGTCAGCTGTTAAGTGCCCACTTTCCACCCATCACCTCTTCAAAACAACAGCAACGAACATCCAGTCCGTACTACCCGATATCGCTTCAAGATTTGCCAGAGCTAAGAGGTTATCCAGAGGGCTGCCTCTTATTGATAGAAAAAATCAGCCTCAACAAAATTAGATAACTGAAGAGAAGTCACAGCTAACTGTCATTTTGAGCTATTGTTACTGAAGCTCAAAAAACCAGGCGCAGATTAGTAGAACAACTGTTCTGAGGTTATGTTTGAAAACACTGACAAACAAGATTTTTCTTTCTTATATAAGAATAAGTGTTCTTAGGTCAGTTTCTTGCGCTGATTTCAAATTTGAAATCCGTTTATCTCTATCACATCGGGTTCTTAAGATATTTGTGAATAAATATATTTTTGGGAAACCGTTATTTGCTCCGTTTCATTTTTACTATATAACTTATTAAAAATTAATAAAATGCAAAATAAGTCAACTTTTTATGCTGCTAAAAGATGCATGACATATGTTACGCTATTTTTCAAATAGTTACTGTATTTTGAAATAATTCTGAGCGAAATATGGCTTCTAGAAGTTGTAGAAATTCGGCTGATCTGTTCTGTTACGTGTGCGGATATTTTACCGATCGTGTTCACCAGAAAAACTTTACACCACTACTAAAGAAAGCATATGAACTTTATTTCGATTCGAAAGTTGATGATGCAAATAAATCGTGAAAGCCAAATGCAGTTTGTTCGACTTGTGCAAATACATTGGCAGGTTGGTTACGAAAATCGCCGAAGCATAAGTCGATGCCTTTTGGAGTGCCAGTAATATGGCGTGAACCGACAAATCACGCTACTGATTGTTACTTCTGCTTGACAAATATCCATGGTTTCACTTTTAAAACTAGAAAGTCTGTGATTTATCCAAATATTGAATCGGTTTCGAAACCAGTGCCTCATGATCCAATCACGTGTCCGATCCCTGTTCCACCAGAATAATATCCGTTGGACGTGAATGAACCATCAGAAAGTGATAGTTTACCTGCTTTAGAAACTAATTCTGACTCGGATTATATACCGGTGAATGACGGTGTTCACTTAATTAACCATTCAGAACTTTCAAATCTAATACGCGATCTCGCTCTTACCAAAGGACATGCGGAATTACTCGGTTCACGACTCAAAGAATGAAGTCTTTTAGCGCCCAATACTCCGATATCTAAATTTCGTCATAAACACAGAGAACTTGTTCAATACTTTGAGATGGATGATGACATTTGCTATTGCAAAGATGTAAACGGTCTAATGGTGCACCTCGGTCATGAGCACATAGTCAACGAATGGCGACTTTTCATCGACTTATCCAAGACTAGTCTAAAAGCCTTGTTATTGCATAACAGAAATTTATTTTCATCAAATCCAGTCGCCTACTCTGTTCATATGAAAGAAACTTATGACAATATGGCTATACTTTTGGCAAAAATAAAGTACAATGACTACCAATGGCGGATTTGTGGAGACCTAAAGGTCATTGCAATTCTCACGGGCATGCAGACTGGGTATCCTAAATTTTGTTGCTTCCTATGTCAATGGGACAGCCGCAACAGACAGGAACATTATGCAAGAAAGGTGTGGCCTATCAGGGATCGTATGCAGCTCGGGCATAAAAATGTAATACACGAGCCATTAGTTAACAAAGACAGCATCATTTTACCACCGTTACATATAAAGTTGGGACTCATGAAGAATTTCGTAAAAGCGTTAGATAAAACGAGCAAAGCTTTCACTTATCTTCGAGAAAAGTTTCCGCAAGCTAGCGATGCAAAGATAAAGGAAGGTATCTTTGTAGGACCTCAGATTAGGAAAGTTATTGCAGACAAACAATTCGAGAACTTGTTACATGGTAGTGAACTTCGCGCATGGATGGCATTCAAATCGATCGTCAATAACTTTCTGGGAAATCACAAATCTGTGGACTATATGCATAATGTTAACCAGTGCATAGATGCATACAGAATTATGGGCTGTAACATGTCCCTCAAAATCCATTTGCTCGATTCGCATCTTGACTTTTTCCCTGACAACCTTGGCGAAGTCAGCGATGAACATGGAGAACGATTCCATCAAGATATCGCCGTAATGGAGTCACGTTATCAAGGACGGTGGAGTGTGACCATGCTTGCCGATTATTGTTGGATGCTTCAACGCGATGTACCACATGCCATTCACCGACGAAAGTCGACTGCAAAGAAATTCAAGCCTACATAACTGTTATACTTCTTGTACGAATGCTTAAGTAATACTGTATGCGTTGTTAAAAAACTTCAATTGCGTATTTCTAGAGATCCCGACCTTATAGAGAAAATCGGTTTGCAGATTTAAAAACAGCGCATTAAAATTGACCAGAAAAACATAGAAATGTTAGAGAAAGAAAATATTTTTTTTGTTAGCCAGTGAAATTATAGATTGTTAAGCTAACACCATATCTTAAGTGCTATGTTAAGTGGTGTATAATTAAATTTGATGAATATTTAAAACTAATGTTATGCTTAACATAATCTTCATGTCTTATACTTTGCCTTGTGCCTGAAGGAAGATGGCTTTTATAACCATATAACCTCAAAAGTCCTTCTCAGGACTAACAGTCCTTTTCAGGGCTTTAATTTTGGGTAATATGCATAAGGAGTTCGTCTTTTCTTCTCCTCTTTTATTCTGTTAATGTATCATCTTCTTTCTTCTTATTCTTCTTTTATCCTTAGCCGCCGACCGTCAAAGCAGTCATTGCGCCTGGTGGCGTCTTGTAGGGCAGCAACAAATTGATTCCACTTTGCTCGGTCGGTGGCCATCCTTCGTACAGTGCCCCAACTCTGGTTCATTCTTTGCATCTCAGCCTCCACAGTCCTCCGCCAAGTTCCTCTTGACAGTCATTGCTTTCGTTTTCCTTCCGGGGTCCATAGCATAGCTGTTCTTGTGATGGCATCGGGGTCTCTTCTGAGGACATGGCCAACCCAATTCCAGCGTCTGCCAGTTATGATGGTGTGCATGTCCTCTTGCTTGCTCCGAGTAAGCAGTTCTTGGTTGGTGATGGTATTCAGCTGAAAGATTCGGAAAATTTGTCTTAGGCAAGTTGTGTGGAAATAGGACAATTTCGACATTTCCTTCTCTGTTACTCTCCAGCATTGCGCACCATAGAGAAGCACAGAAAGCACGCAGCTCTCATATAGTCTTAATTTTGTGTTCGTGCTGTACTGAGAGGACTTCCAGATGTTGTTTAGACTAAATAAGGCTGTTCTTGCTCTGTTCATTCTGTTGTTGATGTCTTTGCTTGCACCGCCGTCTGGTGTTACTATGCATCCTAGGTGTGTGAAGGTGTCTGTCTGTTCCAGTTGCTGATTCCTTACTGTTAAGGGCTCAGGGTTGCTCACATTGAGCGTCCTGACCTCTGTCTTCTTTAGATTGATGTTTGGGCCCACCTGCTGGCTGTACTTGTTAAGGCTATCCGTTTTTTCCTGGATGTGTTGATGTGAATGTGCTAGTAGTGCAATGTCATTTGCATATTCCAGATCTTCCAATGTAGAAAATATAGTCCATCTTATTCCTCTTGGACTGCGCTCTGTTGTCTGGCGCATCACCCAGTCTATGACTGTTAAAAATAGAGTGGTTGATAAGGGGCATCCCTGTCGTACTCCTGTCTTCACCTCAAAGGTTAGGTTGCTCTGCCCAACGCTACACGTACAGTTGGCATAGAGGCTTTTTATGATTGTCACTATGCAGCTTGGAATTCCAGAAGCCCTCAGTATTTTCCATAGGATGTCCATATGTATACTGTCAAAAGCCTTTTCAAAATCAACGAAATTGATGTAAAGCTGTCTCTGCCATTCTGAACACTGCTCTATAATGTTCCTGAGGGCAAATATATGATCTGCACATCTTCTGTTCTTTTTAAATCCTGCTTGTTCTTTCCTCAGTTTGTGGTGTACTGCTTTTGAAATTCTCTGTATAATTATCCTGCCTAGTATTATAAGGGAGACAAATTGTTAATTTTGGCTGAAACTTAGTTTCAAAACATGCCTGTAATTGATGTAATAATTCTTAAATGTAATGTAATGTATTGTTGTATGACATACTCCTGTTTGACTGACATACCACAGGATCATGACCGTATGATCAAAATGAGGAATCTGATTTATTAGTGACCATCAGCATCGGAGGAGCGTCTAGAATGAAAAATACAAATATCAGCCCCTCGTCATATATTTGCAGGTTTAACCTTGTGGCGAGAACGTGACACATTTTGTGTGGAAATTGTGAACTGTTATCAATGGACCTACAACGTCACCTGGCATAAGCATATTCTCTTCGATGTCCAGATGCAACGACCGTGTGGAGTCAACCACATCAACCTGTCACGAAAGTTAATTTATAGGTGAAAATATAAACCAAGACACCTGTACGACTGGTGTGATGAATAGGACAGTAATTAACATTCTCTTCTTGACGTAAATAGTTTTCTTGTGAACATTTATTTACCCAAAGGGAAAAATGTTATTATTCATTAGAATCATTAAAGTGCATTGATTTAATTTATAACTGCATGTATTGTTTATCTTAACTTTCCATTTATAATTTTGTTACTTGGTTAAACTAGTAATAATTAAGCTTAGTAGGGAATACTACGAGCTACATTCACATATTGAAATAATACTCTTGTAGCATAGGATACGTCTAGCGAGAAGGTGGCTTTCTTATCAGTTCTCATCTACGGCTATCACTTCAACTGTGTGGTTAACTACCTGTCGTGTCCTTGGCCGTTCCTACCTAGTAAATAAATAAATAAAGGTAATTAACAGGCACTCGTTGGACCGAAAGGAGGATATCAGACAACATAACAGAAATATATGTGATAAGCTCACAAAGAATCGAACCAAAGACCATCCAGTCGACGCCATCGCCTTGCTGCGAAACTAAATTGTGAAAGGACGCTCAGAAAATTTACGATTTACTTCCACATTAAAGCCAGGGGGTGCTAAATTGGATGTTTTGTACGTCTTCGCGCGTTGTTAATCGCAGATATGTTTAATCAGAGAAGCCCCACTCTTGTGAATCTACATTTATGAAATAATCAAGAAGATGCTAACAGCTATAAATACATTCGTGAATATTGTTGATCTGTTTTATAGGGAATGTTAAAATTAGATGGGAGAATTGACTCTAACGCTTCGAGTTCTTCTCAAAATAGGTAGCCGTTTATGTGACTTGATTTTACACTTGCAGCTTTTGTTTGTTTTCTTGCCCTAGTTTCAGATATGTCAATGCCATGAGGAGGACTCTTCTATTCGGTCAAGTACGTAAATACTCACAAAATATTCACTGCTATTGACGTAACTAAATTCTTTATTCTCGGCTTGTCGTATTTTTTTTAGAAGTAGGCTACACTGAGGCAAAAACAAAGGTGTCAACGGGTTCACAGGGTATCAACTGCTTGCTTCTGGAATTGAATATTGCATTGATTAACAATGCACACGGGGACACCCTGCCAGTTGTGAAGTGTTTATGGCTTAAGATAATGTTTTACTTTAGAGGGTCAAGAGCCTGTTACGTTTTAGTGCCCAAAAATATGACCTCTTATCAACCACATGAATTTGGACTGAGAAGAAACAAAATAAAGTTCTAACGTACCGTACGTGGGGGCCCTTGGTTATATGTGCAGTGTATGTTCCTAATGAATGGCTGTCTCCTGAAACTGATTCACGGGAAACTAGTTCACGGGTGATAGTCGTTTTTGAGTCTGGCCTTGAATTTACTAAAAGTGCTTCGGATTTTCGCACTTGTTAACACGTTTCTGTACTCTGCAAGAGAACATTCCTCAGCTGTAGATTGTTCCGCTTTGTTCCAAAGCAAGTATTGGAAGTACGTTGTATTTTGCT
This sequence comes from Oreohelix idahoensis, assembly GCA_024509875.1. Lineage (NCBI taxonomy): Eukaryota > Metazoa > Mollusca > Gastropoda > Stylommatophora > Oreohelicidae > Oreohelix > Oreohelix idahoensis. Next base: position 280,284 of record JAMPIV010015058.1, read on the forward strand.
ACTTTTGTGTCAAAAAAAAAAAAAATTTAAAAAAGAAAGTAGATCTTGTATCACGTTGGATTTTATTACTTCTCCCTCTGTTTCCTCCTGAAAATAATGGTGTTCTTCTTAAGACAAAACAGCAATAAGGTCATTGTTTGAGATGATTCATTGAATGTGTACCAAGAATCTTTTTTTTTTTTCAATGAAAATGATGATGAGAAAATGGATAAACTGGCAATGTCTAATGGTCATCACTCAGTATAAGTATCCATATAATACTTTAACGGCATGCCTTTTAGGCTATCATTTGCTTTGTTCAAGAGCGTATCAGGCTATCATTAGCTTTGTCTGAAAGCATATCAGGCTATCATTAGCTTTGTTCCAGAGCATATCAGGCTACCATTAGTTTTGTTCAAGAGCATTACAGGTTATCATTAGCTTTGTTTGAAAGCTTTTCAGGCTAACATTAGCGTTGTTCCAGAGCAAATTAGGCAATCATTAGCGTTGTTCCAGAGCATATTAGGCAAACATTAGCTATTTTCAAGAGCATTTTAGGCTCTCATTAAACTATTGTTCAAGACTAGCACTCACCCTAGGAACTTTAATATTCATAAAGCAACCCATATAGCCATTTATTCAATACCATAATACCCGCCGTAAGTAAGTCGGTCGGTCAGTCACATTTTTCACACCGTCATTTGCGCACTTTTTCTATTTTCGAGAGAGTACATTAACTGTCAACCACAGCTAATAGAGTGCAACTGCGGTTGAAAGTTAGACAATAATTGTACTGTTTCCCTTATATGTGCGCAAATGACAGTGTGTGGATGAACATTTTGATTATGGCAAGTCAAGATTTTAAAAGATGCACGAACAATTACGAGACATGTTGTTATAAAAGAAATTTAGTTATTTAGTTAATTTACGGTCCAATAGATCATTATTACTGCTCCACATGTCATTTAGGAAGGTTACTCCATGTCTTCATATTTAATACATCCATATAATTTTCACTACAAATATCTAATGGCGGTCGCCTGCAATGAAATGACCACAGTGGTAATAGTACCGTCTGTAATACTTGTAACCGAAACAACACACCAATTAATTAATAATTAAAAACCAGTCAATATTGACGGGTTATTGCTAGTTTAATAATAATTTCGTGCCAACCATTACCTGGACGGCAGTCTGGAGTACACGGTGGTCTCTGATGAGGAACTGAAAGAACCGATATACTGCTCCCTTAGGCATAGTGTAATAAGCCACCAACATGAGGTTGTTCATAGGGATGGTAAACTCATCAAGTAATACAAATTGATAAAGAAACCATCTGTGGCGTGGGTTCGATTGGCTGTAATCTAGGTTTTCTTCCATAAAGTTAATCAACTAGTGGTCCCGGGTGAACGGGCTTCAAATACAACGTAAGAAATGGCCTCTCAAATAGACCAACAAGAGGTTGTTCATAGGGTTGGTAAACCCATCAAGTAATACAAGAAACCACCACAGCACTAGCATGTGATTGCTTAGTGCAGACTTATAGCGAAGGGACGAGTTGCAGGTGTGTCTCCATGCTCCATTCGGAAGACAAAGTAGAATGATCATGATTTATTAGCACTCAGGGATTCTTTAACTATGATTATGGGAGCCTACAATGGTTTAAATTCCGCTTACAGCAATATTCTTTTTCCACGCAAACTACCTAAGGAAAAGCCTTCGAATTTTATGGCCGAACACCATCACTAACCAGGAACTGCTATCTTGGAGCTACCAAAAGGACATGCGCACCATTATAGCGGGTAGGCGCTGAAATTGAGATGACCACATCCTCAGAACGGACACTGATGCCATCACCAGAACTGCCATGCTATGGACTCCAGAAGGAAAGAGAAAGCAATGAAGGCCAAGAGCCACCTGGTGGAGAACTGTGGAGGTGGAGATGTTAAGCATGAACCAGAAATGGGGCACCACGTGAAGGATGGCTGTCAACTGAGCAAAATGGAGATGTGTGTTGCTGTGCTACAAGACGCCACTAGGTGTGGTGGTCGCCACTAGATGTGATGGTCGCTGATTGCTTTGTCAGTCAGCGACCAAGGACCAAAGAAGAAGATAGCAAACACCTCGCAAACAATCATGAGCAGTCGATACAATGTATCCGTTTGTGACAGACAACTCATCCGTCCCTGAATTTGTTAGATGATGGTAAAACCCTCTCATAACATCGGTACCCCTGAAGCGTTGGATGATATAGTACGACTTTCGTAGCGACCCCTTGGTTAACATCAGTGCCCCCGAATATTGTAACCTTTCGTCAAAACGGGATTTTTCTTTTCACCTGGACTCATTAGCTATGCAGCCGTTCCACACGTTTGCTGATTAATATGTGGACAGTTTACCGATCGTTCATTCTGGTCATCGCACTGATTTAAGGAGAGATTAAATCACGCCCATTGACATCTCTTGAGCAATCATATGCAGTATTTTCATTAACTTGCCCAGAGGGGGCGGCGCCAGAATCAAACAGATAGTAGCGACCACGATCAAAAACACTGGGGGAGATCTCGGGAAGGACTGGCGGCATGCTATCAAAGGCAGTAGTGGTCCCTGAAACGAGCGACGCAAGTTCTTGCAGGTATTTTGAATCTCGGTGTTAAACACAGAACCGATCGCGCAGCGAACGGAGATACGAAGACCAGGGGCGGCATCTCTCTTTAGTCTGGCAGTCAGATCCCCAAAAGTGTCCTGAGATCTAAAAAGGTGTCAATTTTTTCATGTCCCACTCATCTTACAATTAAGTCAGATATATACAGACCACGTAGAAATACACTCTATCACTCGTTGGCCAGACCTTTACAGAAGCATTAGCTATATTTGAAATCCTGCTAGACTATCCCCTGGATTTTTATATATATTAGCAGTGAATTCTATTTCTGTGCAAAACGAGTGATCGTAACCTTGCGATCCCAGCATAAAGAAAGCAATAAAGAAATCATCTTAAAAAACTTCCAGACATATTGATGAAACATTTTTTAAATTTAATCTTGTGGCGGTTCAATGCGACCTAGCTATCATACTTACATGAAAGAAAGCCTACCCAAGACTATTTAAAGAACAATCATCATATTGTAATTACAAATCTGTAAGATAAACTGGAAGTTGAACCGTGCCAGTAGAGATACTTGATTTACTGCCCTACTGTGAGAGAGTACATATTTTCCTGAACTGTGACGGCTTAAGTTTTTCCTCACTGGATTAATAAACTTACCAATCTGTATGGGTTAGAGAGTTTCCGCTGGGCACTTAAACTCTCAACGTCATTAAAAAGCACTGCTTATGACGTGTACACAAAGCTGGGAACCAACCATTACGCATTGAAGGAATTTTACCATAGCGGAAGATTAAAGAGACCACTTAATTTTCACCCTTGTGTCGAACTGTGTCAGTGCCATCCCATAGACTCCTTTTATATAATAAAACACAATAACTCTTAGGCTTCAAGTCCGGCGATAAATGAGAATAGTTGCTATCAGCAAACCTCGCAACATCTAGGGCGGGACACGGAAGTACCAGACCTTTTCATGTGTCAAGAGTGTAATTGCTGTTTATATAATTCTATTGGAGTGTCTGATGCTGTAATCGGTAAGTGTGTGAATATATGAGTGTGGATCCTCACGCGCGTGTATGAATGACAGGAAATTTAATCTTTTTTTTTTTGTAACCCTTTTGTTAACTTGCTTACCTGGTAATATAATTTTTCTGTATACCCTGCATTGTTCCTTTAAGTGGGATAGTTGATAATTTGTTAACTCTGTTTACAAACCCCTCCTTTTCATTTGCTTAGTAAAGGGAAGAACAATTGGGAAGAACAGGATTCTTTCTACCACCCATACCTAATTTTTAAACACCTTTTTCAGAGCAATTAACTTCAATGTTAGGTTAACTTACCTATGTTCCTGATAACTATCTATCTTTGGACTGGGTTTATCTTTGTCTAATAAGCGGGACGGGCTTAGTCGATACTAATCTTCTTCACCCCTCCCTACTTGTTATTTGCATTTTTCGGTCCTTATGATAATTTTTGCTGTAAACACATGATTATTGTAGTGACAGTTTTTTTAACTTTAATAAACAACATAAACTTAATCGTTACTGTGTTGGAATATCCAAAGCCCATAATTACCCCTCTTTGTTTAAGATAGTTTGTATCCACGTCGTCTGTGTGTTTGAAGCACCAAATCGGTGTGAGAGCAGGTGTGTGTCTGGAAACTGGCAAATAATTGTTTGACCAGGAGAGCCTAAAGAGTAGATTGAGAGAAACGATTTGTCGTAAATAAGTCTGTCTTTACTCTCCTCCAGGACTCTGTGAAGCAACTATTTACTCTCTACATTTCTACCACTGAGCGTTTCACCATCATTCTACACTCTAAACCGGACCACTATTTCTAAGACTCTTTCTCTCTAAATAAATTTACGACAATATTTGTTGGCTGGTCCTGGGATCTTGAGCTACATTTGAGGCAATCGCATAGCCGGGATAAAGATATTTTGAGTCTGATCTAAGTCTGGGTCTAACTAGATAGAGTGTGAGTGATCTGTCTTTGTGATTTAGGGAAATAAATAAATAATTAATTACACCCCTAGACAACGCCTTTTAGAATTTGGGTCGTCCACACAACATATTTACAGGTTGTTTTCTTTCCACAGCAGTAGAAAGTACGGATAATCATAAATTCGGTTAGCTAAATTATCCTCTGGCGGAGAAAATTAAGTTTTTCTTTATGAGATTTGCTGGGATTGCGTGATTGGTTTTACAGTCACTAAAGGTTTTTTTGAAGTTAAAAAGAGTTGAGCTTAGCTAAAGACGCCTTGTTCTGACTTTTTAAGTCTAGTTAACATCGTCTCTTCTCATAAATTGACTTCAGGGGCGAGTTTTGTGACGGAGAATTAAACATTTTAGGGGAAAAAAAATTTTCCTTTTAAATTGTTTAAATATAAATTTTTCTCTACTGTTAGTAAAAGTAGATTCTTTTCTAGTGTAACTTACCATTTTAGTGGCATTAGTCGCTTGCGTTTAGAGCCTTAATTGCCAGATAATAGCAGCGATAAGTTTGCACATTTCAAATAGGAGGTAACACAAGTAAATTTATACTTTGTGTCTTTTTTTCTCGTAGCGGCTTTGAGTTTTTTCCCTTCTTGTTCTTTCGTACTATTCTCTAGTCATACTACATCTTATTCTTTGACAATGGCAGAGAGGATAAAGATGAGATCCATCCTGAGGCTGGAAGCGAAAGAGGCAGGACTAGACGCAGAAGCTGCGAACCGGTTTGTCAACCAGGAACTGGAAATATATGACGCGGAGCAACAAAGAGCAGAAGCAGAAAGGAAGGAAAAGAGGAGAGAAGCAAAGAAGAGGGCAGATAGGAAAGAAGCGGAAGATCGTCTATTGGAGTACAAGAAAATTGAGGCAGTGTTGGAAGCCCGCAGGGAAAGAGAGAAGGAGAGACAACGTGAGGAGAGAGACAAGGAAAGACAGCACGAACTGGCGCTTAAGGCTCTAGAGAGTCGGCGCGCCTCTACTTCGAATAACGGAGAGCCGTCTTCGCCCCAGTCTCAGTCAATGGACCTCTCCAGCACTCAATCTGCCCAATTAACTGCGATGACTTTTGCTTTAGAGTATTTTCCTAGTCCCAATGAGAAAATTGACAGCTATCTAGAAAAATTCGAGAGGCTCGCAAATCTGTATGGGTTAGAGAGTTTCCGCTGGGCACTTAAACTCTCAACGTCATTAAAAAGCACTGCTTATGACGTGTACACAAAGCTGGGAACCAACCAACATGATTACGACATGCTGAAAAAAGCCTTGCTAGAGCGGTTCTAGATGACCGCCCGAAAATATCTGCAAATGTTCAGAAACAGCCGAAAAGAGAGCACGGAAACATTCCCACAGTTCTCTTCACGTCTCACGGGCTATTTGACAAAGTGCATTGAATTATCTGACTTACCTCTTACATATGAGGGACTACTTGAACTTGTTCTTGTGGAACAGATAAAGTCAACTTTGTCAAACGAAACCAGTAGATTTTTGGCTGAACAGGGCGCAGTCAGGCTTGAGGACATCCTCAATAAGGCAGAACGCTATACCAACGCAATGGCCGAACTTCCCAGCACTAAACGTAAACCCACAGATGAGCCATCTCGTAAATAAAACCTAGAGCAGTCATCCTATTCCTCTAATTCCTCTCAAAATTATAACCAACGAGAAAGTAATACCCAGAGACCTCCCCAGGAAAAATTGAAATTCTACAAAACCCGATACCCCCCTAACAACAATTCTGATCAACCCACCAAGCCTACGTGCCAGCGCGACAACCAAGGTCAAGGAAAAGGGAAGACCCCTACACCAGGAACGTCTGATCAGGGCAAACAAACCGGTCCAAACCGCGTCGGATGTTTGCATACAGCCTCGAAAGGTAGAGTCAATGTCAGTGATTCTCAACCTGAGGGGGACCGACCCTCAACTCGAGGAACTGTAATTTTGAATGGTACCTCAACTACTTGTCTCTTTGACACTGGACTAAGCTTTAGTTGTATTGTCGCTAGGCACCTAGTCAAACCCGGTCAGGAGACAGAGGAAACCGTCAAACTTAATTGAGTTTTCAGGAGTGACGCACACAGGACGCTTCCTATCGCACTGGTAGAAATACACTCTGACTTTGTCAGAGGAGTTATTAAAGCGGCCATTATGGATGATCCTATCTACCCAGTTATCGTGGGATGTAGATATGTGTTTATTGGGAGACCAAATGAGACGATTGTGGCAGCGGTAACCACAAGAGGGCAAGCCAAGAAGGAGAGGGAGCCTGCGCCAAATTTGTTGCCGAATGAACTGAAGGAGGCGCAACAAAAGGACCCTACTCTGGAGCCCTGCTTTAGAAAACTGCCCATGGCTAAGGACCCCAGACACAACGGAGACATCTTTTCTAAGGATGGCGTATTGTATCGTAGAACGGGCAACCCGGACACGGGGAATAACCAGCTCCTAGTACCGAAGCAGTACAGAAGCCAGATCTTACAAATGGGGCACTCTCTTCCCTTTAGCGGACATATGGGACAAAACGCCACTATTCAGCGAGAAAAAAAAAACCACTATTGGTGGCCAGGAATGAACTCTGACATTATCAGGTATGTGAAATCCTGCGCCCTGTGCCAACGGGTAGCCCCAAAGCACTTGACACCCCCAGTACCTATGGGGCAAATGCCAATAGTGGGTACTCCATTTGAACGGGTTGCTATCGACATCATTGGACCCCTTGAAAGGACCAAAAGAAAGAGCAGGTTCATCCTGACTTTAGTCGACACTTGCACAATGTGGGCCGAAGCTATACCGCTAACATGCACAGATTCCAAGCATGTCGTAGAAGCCCTCGTGCAAATTTGTACACGGTTGGGATTCCCTCAACAGGTTTTGACGGACAATGGATCCCAATTCCGTAGCCTGTTAATGGAGGAGATCTTTAAGATCTTGAGGGCCAAACATATCCACACAAGTCCCTACCATCTGGCCGGAAATGGGTTCGTGGAACGTGTTAACGGCACCCTCACCACCATGTTACGTAAGCTGGGTCAGAAGACACCGGAAGACTGGGACCTATATATATTGGCTGCCTTATTCGCCTACCGAGAGGTACCCCAAGCGTCTACGGGATTCGCGCCAGCTACACTTTTATTTGGCAGACCTATAAAGGGGCCACTAGAAGCCTTACTTCGGTCCCTGACAGACCAAAAGGCTGACGAGACAGTCGTCTCTGCAGGCAAGTATGTATCTGAGCTCAAGGAAAGGCTGAAGCTAGGATGGGATCTAGCTACTATCAACCGTAAGAAAGCCCGCGCTAAACATGCTAAAAGGTACAACAAAGCTGCAAAAGAGAAAGAACTACAACCAGGGGAGAAAGTCTTGTTGCTACTTCCAACCGGAAGCAATAAACTTCGCATCGGATGGCAAGGACCCTTTACCGTCCTTAAAAAGATCTCACGTACTAATTACAAGATCTCGATAAAAGGAAAATAGAAGTTCTTCCACGTAATTCTCCTTAAGAAATATTTGGAGAGACCAGTGACATCCTCCGAGCGTCTCCTGGCTGTCGCCATAGCAACGGAAGACGAGGAAGATGATGATGGTTGCATGGAGTATCCATTGCAACCCACAGAATCCTTTAAAGATGTCAAGTTTGGCGACAATCTCTCACCAGAACAACAAACAGAAACCAGGGCTCTACTAAAACAGTACAGTGCAGTCTTAACGGATGTACCTGGTCATACAAATCTCATTGAATTTGATGTGAAATTAACAAATGAGACCCCTGTTCGAACCAGAGTTTACCCCATCCCGTACGCTAAAGCTGATACACTTCGCGAAGAAATAGACAAGCTGCGTCAGGCAGGAATTATCAGTGAGACTACATCTCCTTACAGTTCCAGTGTAGTGCTGTTGCAGAAGCCCAATAAGGAAGTTCGGCTGTGTATAGATTACCGGCTGCTAAACGCTGTAACGGAATTCCAGCTCGACCCTCTCCAAACTGTTTCTGGGTTGTTCATCAAGCTCAGCAAAGCAAAGATTTTCTCCAAGATTGACTTCAGTAAAGATTATTATCAAATACCAGTCAAGGAGGAAATTAAACCTTTGTTAGCTTTCAGCACTAGTGAAGGACATTACACATTTAACTTGATGCCGTTCGGATTGCATAACGCACCAGGAGTGTTCACCAGGATGATGAGGAAGCTTCTAGAACCTTTGCAAAGTCCCCATATCCATAATTTCATGGATGACATATTAATTGCATCGGAAACCTACGAAGAACATATTGCTACGGTTGCTATGCTCCTCAGGAGACTACAGGAAACTGGTCTCAAAGCCAGACCTAGCAAATATCTCATCGGGTTTGAACAGTTAGACTTCCTGGGGCATACTATTTCTCACGGATACAGTTGGCCTATTAAGAAGAACGTGGAGAAAATAGTGGCAGCAAAAAGATCCCGAACGAAGAAAGACATACGTTCCTTCATATCGCTATGTGCATACTATCAGAAGTACATCCAGAACTTCAACGGACTGACGGCACCTCTGACTGACCTCACAAAGAAAGGACGTCTGGATAAGGTCATGTGGGATCAAAAGTGCGAACACGCATACAGCACTTTGAAAGGACAGTTGTCTGCATACCCCATTTTGAGGTTGCCTGACCTCAAGAAACCTTTTGTATTACGGGTCGACGCGTCAGATCAGGGCATCGGGTCAACACTGCTTCAAGCCGAGAACATGCTATTTCCAGTTGCCTATGGCAGTCGGAAATTAAATAAAGCTGAACGGAACTACAGCGTAGTCGAAAGAGAATGCCTCGCTCTGATTGACGGTATCAGACGCCATCATGAGTTTCTCTATGGTACATCTTTCACAGTGCAAACAGACCACGCTCCATTAGCATTTCTTGGTGCCAATAAAGAGTTTAACGCAAGGGTCATGCGTTGGGCCCTTCTTTTAAGCGTTTATTCTTTCAAAGTGGAATACATTCCGGGAAGACAGAATGTCGGGGCTGATTTCCTGAGTAGAAACTGGACTATGGAGGAAGAAGAGGAAGTTGAAGATACCAATCATCCTAAAGCTACCGATCAGGGCAGCTTCATTGTCATAAATCAAACATGAAAACAGGTTTCATGAAAACAGGTTTTCATGTCTCAAAAGAGGGGACGATTGTGACAGACAACTCATCCGTCCCTGAATTTGTTAGATGATGGTAAAACCCTCTCATAACATCGGTACCCCTGAAGCGTTGGATTATATAGTACGACTTTCGTAGCGACCCCTTTGATAACATCAGTGCCCCCGAATATTGTAACCTTTCGTCAAAACGGGATTTTTCTTTTCACCTGGACTCATTAGCTATGCAACCGTTCCACACGTTTGCTGATTAATATGTGGACAGTTTACCTATCGTTCATTCTGGTCATCGCATTGATTTAAGGAGAGATTAAATCACGCCCATTGACATCTCTTGAGCAATCATAAGCAGTATATTCATTAACTTGCCCAGAGGGGGCGGCGCCAGAATCAAACAGATAGTAGCGACCACGATCAAAGACACTGGGGGAGATCTCGGGAAGGACTGGCGGCATGCTATCAAAGGCAGTAGTGGTCCCTGAAACGAGCGACGCAAGTTCCTGCAGGTATTTTGAATCTCGGTGTTAAACACAGAACCGATCGCGCAGCGAACGGAGATACGAAGACCAGGGGCGGCATCTCTCTTTAGTCTGGCAGTCAGATCCCCAAAAGTGTCCTGAGATCTAAAAAGGTGTCAATTTTCTCATGTCCCTCTCATCTTACAATTAAGTTAGATATATACAGACCACGTAGAAATACACTCTATCACTCGTTGGCCAGACCTTTACAGAAGCACTAGCTATATTTGAAATCCTGCTAGATTATCCCCTGGATTTTTATATATATTAGCAGTGAATTCTATTTCTGTGCAAAACGAGTGATCGTAACCTTTCGATCCCAGCATAAAGAAAGCAATAAAGAAATCATCTTAAAAAACTTCCAGACATATTGATGAAACATTTTCTAAATTTAATCTTGTGGCGGTTCAATGCGACCTAGCTATCATACTTACATGAAAGAAAGCCACCCAAGACTATTTAAAGAACAATCATCATATTGTAATTACAAATCTGTAAGATAAACTGGAAGTTGAACCGTGCCAGTAGCGATACTTGATTTACTGCCCTACTGTGAGAGAGTACATATTTTCCTGAACTGTGACGGCTTAAGTTTTTCCTCACTGGATTAATAAACTTACCGGTCAGTTACTACCATCACGCATTGAAGGAATTTTACCATAGCGGAAGATTAAAGAGACCACTTCATTTTCACCCTTATGTCGAACTGTGTCAGTGCCATCCCATAGACTCCTTTTATATAATAAAACACAATAACTCTTAGGCTTCAAGTCCGGCGATAAGTGAGAATAGTTGCTATCAGCAAACCTCGAAACATCTAGGGCGGGACACGGAAGTACCAGACCTTTTCATATGTCAAGAGTGTAATTGCTGTTTATATAATTCTATTGGATTGTCTGATACTGTAATCGGTAAGTGTGTGAATATATGAGTGTGGATCCTCACGCGCGTGTATGAATGACAGGAAATTAATTTTTTTTGTGTAACCCTTTTGTTAACTTGCTTACCTGGTAATATAATTTTTCTGTATACCCTGCATTGTTCCTTTAAGTGGGATAGTTGATAATTTGTTAACTCTGTTTTAAAACATCTCCTTTTCATTTGCTTAGTAAAGGGAAGAACAATTGGGAAGAACAGGATTCTTTCTACCACCCATACCTAATGTTGAAACACCTCTTTCAGAGTAATTAACTTCACTGTTAGGTTAACTTACCTATGTTCCTGATAACTATCTATCTTTGGACTGGGTTTATCTTTATCTAATAAGCGGGACGGGCTTAGTCGATACCAATCTTCTTCACCCCTCCCTACCTTGTTATTTGCATTTTTCGGTACTTATGATAATTTTTGCTGTAAACACATGATTATTGTAGTGATTGTTTTTTTAACTTTAATAAACAACATAAACTTAATCGTTACTGTGTTGGAATACCCAAAACCCATAATTTCCCCTATTTGTTTAAGATAGTTTGTATCCACGTCGTCTGTGTGTTTGAAGCACCAAATCGGTGTGAGAGCAGGTGTGTGTCTGGAAACTGGCAAATAATTGTTTGACCAGGAGAGCCTAAAGAGTAGATTGAGAGAAACGATTTGTCGTAAATAAGTCTGTCTTTACTCTCCTCCAGCACTCTGTGGAGCAACTATTTACTCTCTACATTTCTATCACTGAGCGTTTCACCATCATTCTACACTCTAAACCGGACCACTATTTCTAAGACTCTTTCTCTCTAAATAAATTTACGACACCGTTAAAAAAAAAAAAACACTATCCTAAGCATGTTGACATTCCACTTCAGGACTTCATCTTCCTGGCTGATTGCATGTGTAGTCATGTCCTGGGCTTGATTTTTAGCAACGCTGCACCAGAGTTCCGCCCACATTCTTTTCTTTTAATTTTTGACTGGTAGTTGAGCTCTGATATAACCCAAGCGTCAGACTGTCAGAATGAGTAGAGCGCTAGTCAATGCAGCGAGGAACGGAACTGGTCACCTTCACCTCTCGATGCTTGACCTTGTATATTAAAGTCTCTAACATTCATTTCCCTACGGCAGTATCTGCTATAGGACTACCTTAGGCTTATAACCCACGGGTTCAGCGTGTCTCAGAGGACCTACATGAGAAAAAGAATAGTAACAATGAAACTTAACAAGCATGTCGTAGAAGGGTACTAAGGAATATTATGTGCTGAACCTGCTAACCCATCCGGTGTGAACTTGAGAGCAAGTAGTCAAAAGCACGTAATTCAGAGAATCCAACTTAGTCAAACAAGCTAAAGAAGACATAGAGAAGACTTTTAAAAAATTGCTCAGGCAGGAAAAATGGGCTCATATATACTTGTAGGATGGACCAAAAGTCTGGATTCAAAGGCGATTTGCCTTATATAAATTGTTTCTCTCTTGCAACTTAAATAATCTTTTATTTTCAGTGCCAATATTGATTCGAAACTAACAATAGATGAACGCGCAGAGATCGTTCCCAGGTACGCAAAACAAGGATGTTTAAATAAATTATATAGCTTATTTCTTTATGGGTCCAGACTTTTGGGACACCCTGTATAACAAAACTCTGTGCAGCGGGAGGTAATCGGTAATAAATGAATGAATGAATAAATGAAGGACTACTTTCTTCGATTCAAAAAAGAATGCGTCGTAACACAAAGGCAAAGAATTCATTTGATCAATCCGATTAGGAGTTCAAATAAGGTTGTAGTCGGGAAGAGGTATTAAGGATAAGCACCCAGCTCCGATGACTGCGTTTCAAATAGTCTCTGATAGTAAAAGTTATGCTTCTGACCATCTCACGACGAATTAATTTAGATCCCAAGAAGAAAGGTCACTTGCAAGTGTGTGGTGTGTTATAACCAGACTGTTTCTAATAGATTAGTTTTAGCTTTGGGCGGCAGTTCATTTAGCAAATGGAAAATTCTAAAGAGCAGACGTTAAAAAAATTGTTTGTGCGAAGGTCATCAGACGGCAAAATCTGGGAAATTTGGAATCATTGGTAAATTCAACTAAGAGATAAGATGAGGACATCAGAGAGAAACACCTGGACACTGTCCACATAGTGTAGTTAAAGCTGAAGACACCAGAGACCGCGGGAAATAGAGCAGCATGATAGCAAACGCTTGTCGATCATTCAGTGAATGCAAACACCTTATCTGGAGATGACGTTGCTGAAAATTTAATGACTAGTGGCGTAACTATGGTTAATGGCGCCCAGGGCAAATACAAAATTGGGTGCCCCTTTAGAACTGTTGTTTACAATGTTGGCTGAATTCTTATATTGGTACTTAAACTAGTTACTCGTTATCATACCGATTACAAAATAATTTTTTTTAAATTGTATTGTTTAAAATTTTACATTTATATTGTTGCTAATATATTTTTATAACTATAATCATGATCTAATTTCTCACTTTGTCAATGCCATTTCATTTTAGAAACTGCAAAAACAACCAGTGCGTATACAGAAAAAATTGTTACTTTGATATTTAGAAAAAAATAATGAAAACAACAAAAGAATTGACTGTTCATTTTACTAGATATTTAAAAATTATTTGGAACTTCGCATAAAAATGGATTTTCTAACTTTAGCTGATGTAAACTGATCAATAATGTCATCAAAATTTGAAATTTCAGTTTTCTCACGTTCAATGTGATCAAGGCTAAAGCAGAAAGTCTCTCCTGTCCCCTTGAAACTCTCAAATATGATAAGATCAATTACAACTTTCTAAAAGATCGCTGAACGCTGGAAATTGAAATAGCATTAGTGTGTAGTATATGAAAAGCAACTCCTAATTTTGGAAAAACATTTTCATCTCCATACTGAACTTTAAACTTGAAGAGTTCCTCAGCTTTTGAAATCTGAACATTTGAGCGGCTTTTAGGAAATATGTTACAATCAAGAATTTCATCATAAATCTGAAAACCGTCAATATCAGTGTTATAAAACTGTTCAAGGTTGAGACAACATTTCTTAAAGATAGTTAGGCCGTGATTGCTGCTGCTTTAATGTGAGTCAAGCGATAATAATTTAACATCTAAACGAACTCCAAATTATGAATCCAAGTCATGGAGATTGGCACATCTTCCTTCCATTTCACTATAGAGGCGATCAATAGTTTCTTTCATTATTCTCATCATTTGTTCTTTTGCAGCGAACCCTTCAACCTTGGCTTTTTAACCGAACATTTGTTTCTTCTTTCTGGGGCGTCTTTCTACTTAAATATCCAATTCATCACACATTTTCAGCCTTTTTTCAAGTGATTCTCAGGTCAATAATTCTCGATTGCTCAATTTAAAAAAATAAATAAATAAAAATCTTGAAGGGCTTTTAAATCATAAGCAGCATCATGAAAGTTCATGGTATAATCTTGGAGTCGTTTTTGAACACGATCATTCCGAACAAGAATTGTGTTGTCAAATCTAAGCAAAGCCAAAAAAATCAAAAGTCAAAACTTGATTAAGCACATGCTTTGCATTATCTCTTGTATCAGCAGTTTCATGTCTGATCATCAATCATGCTTTGCAAGACTTAAGCTTTAATATCAAAGTATATCATTTTTTTTTAAATTAATGAAAAAAAAAAGATATTCCGTTCAACCTCTGATGGGTTATAATTAGGATATATATTGTTTTCAATTCCAAATAATATGAACAACCACCGATATGAGAAAGGGGCATCACATTTGTCAAATCAATATAAATAGGGATAATCACAATTGTGCTTATACGTTAAAAAAAAAAAATAAATAAACTCTGTACAAGAATAATATTAAAGTAGAGGGGTGTAAAGGCCCGGTGGTTCTAGTCATGAACTGGTTTAACAGTCTCTGTTCTAGAGCTTCATTGTGTTTCAGATTCAGCTTTAACAACCATTGGTATGACTGTGACGGTATTGCCTCCCCTGCTTTGCAGTAATTGTCCAACAGTGGCCAACACTCAAGAGTATTTACAATGGGCCTTCAAAGTGTCTACCTTCGCACAAGATTACTCTTGGCAGAGATGTAAATAGAAGGGTAATGACACTTCTATTACAAAGGGAATCTTCACAAGTTATTCAGATAAGCGAAAACAATGCTGCTTTGGCTGAGCACGTTAATTCTAGAATCTGCCGACAACTTTTGTGAAGAATTAAGCAATGATTAATCTTAGCTCGTTAAGCCCCCACCTCTGATTTACTCAGTAGAATTCTTATTATTCTGGTATAGCTCTGTTTAGAGTGTGTGTAGTAAATAGACTGACACAAACATGCAGTACATTTAACATGATTAAATCGAAGTTAAATTTGTAAAATTACAAATAACAAAATTTAATAATCACGTAAGTTTTAACAGTTTGAAAATAATTAAATAGTTAAGAAGAAAAGTTTCATCCTTGATTGATAGTAGAGTCGATGAAAAAAAAAATTCACTATGGCAGCGTATATTTTGCACTTAGCTGCCAATAGTAGTTTCTGCTCGCGCTGATGGGTTGGGTTTTTTTTACACTGCTCGCGTTCGTCGCTGGTCAAGGTTATCGGGTGTAGCGTATTTCCCAGAAATGTCAAGGAGTCTACAAAGTTGGTCCCTCGGCTTAAAGCTTAGGCCGCTGTTCCCTTCTTGTTCCACAGAAAGTACTTTCTGCTGGTACCACCAATAACTATGATAAAGAATAGAAACGAAACGCTCTCCTGAATATTGCGAAATATCCCCTTTCTTCTGTTCTACCATCCCATTTATCTCAAAATTTACCATCGATGAGAATTAAATTTAATCCCTCGGGATAAAACTATCTTTACATTTAAACTGCATAGCTTTAGCTTTACATTACATTTAAATGAAAAGGTTAATAGTGCAGATAGAATATGTTTACCATTACTGTAGTGAAGTGTATCTGTATCACAACACGCTCAAATTCCCCGCTTCAAAACCTAGTTAACGTATTTTTACAATCTATAAATAACCACAAAATTTTGAAATTTGTCTGGGGCACAGTCAAATCTACCGCCAACAATTTAACTAGAGTATTTAAATATTTCTAAAAAAAAAACAAGTAAAATTTTACCACCCCCTATACACCCACCCCAATATTTAGTGAAGGTGTAGCGAAGTCTGTGAAATAATCGCTAAATTCAGTAAGATTTTCATCCTATGATAATAAATAAACCCGCCCGTAAGTGTCTGCTTAAAGTCGTCTCTACGCCAGTATAGCGCTGCCTTTTGTGCAGAGGAAATGCTTATAAAACGATCCCGCCGTAAAACTTAACACGCTTTCTTAGTTTCGATTTTGAGATTTACAATTAACGATCTGCCAGAACTGTGACACCAACCTACCGTCTGAATTAACGTACGATTTTAACTTTAACGCCTAAATTAGTAGTAACTCGGACATTTTCCAGTAGCAAGAACGAAACGATAGTAATAATTAACGCCAACACTACCAACGTTTTGAAAAACCCCTCTTCGCTCTGCACGCGGGACTAATACTATAACCTCTCTGTTGGACAAGCCAGCATACATAAACACACAGACAGTGTTCAATTCTCGCCGAGTAGTGTATTTCTGACGTAACACAACTAGTTAGTTTATTTGAATGAAAAAATGATAGAAAAAGGAGGGGGACAGATGGCCGACCTTTGGAAAAGTTGTAATTGACGATTAACAGTGACAAAAACTGAAAATCTAAACGACAAAGAATATAACCATAAAAATCATATATAAAGATAGCTTAGGGTCCCCTTATCAATAATATGTTTTAATATATATGGTAGTCTAATTATTAGCCAAGATATTGAAATAATACTATATGTCTACGAACACTAAGACGGACAGACTGGTGGTCTCGCTCATTTATCCATAACGTTAGTGGGGGACGCCAGTTTAAAAAGAGGCATTAGATTGATTCAAATCCGATTGGATGGTAGAAGAGTATAGGCAGGAGGGTATTGGTTAGGCGAAAAAAAAGCTAACTATATTTTGAAGACTCACTCCTAGAAGTTTGGAGTTTGGATTTTTTTAATTTTGAATTGAAAAGCTAGACCCTCGCTGATTGGGCCGGTCTGATAATATTGGCAAAAGCTTTCAAAGGCTTGTCGCCAGTTGATACAGAAAGTTTGTGTAAGCAAGCTGCGTTGAGAACAGCAGTGCCTAGAGTGAAATAATAAACCTTGGGCAGTCTCTGTTCCCCCCCCCCCCCACCGGGGCAAAGCTGAACCTACATATTAATGCTAATGCCAGTCAACGTATGTTTGTGATATTTCTTTGAATTGTGGTAAGAATGAATTTATAAATCTTATTATTACACCCAAATTTGGTGTATGAGATACTGCTTGTTTGGGAAGGCTTTACGACTAAGTACAGAAGTCCCCAGCAGACAGGGCCTGTGGTGTTGCACCCAAGCAGTAAACATTAACATGAGTTGTATAAATTAAAATGATTTCCACAGTTACCAGTGGGAAGTCTAACCCACATTATTATATGGGAGAGAATCATTGTTGCAGTGTCAGAGGCGTTGTAGCCATTAGGGAAAAGAACAGGAGCACTGGTATGAGTTGTTGTCTCAGAGGAAAATGGTTGAAATGGGGTGGTCAGAGAGATCTGACCCTTTTCTTTATTGAATTATGTAATGTATTAATTGTGGAATGTTATTGTAGACATGTTATAAAGAATCATAACCGTGTTTCAGGGTTTTTTGTTCTGGTGCTACGGTAGTACCAGGACCCTGGTGAATTTACGAGAGAGAGAGAAAAATTGAAACTTTCCTGGACCAAGCGGTCTACTATACTATACTACACCAGGGACTGTGTCAGTCTGGTCATTCGAGTGAACGAAAGGAAATATTCAGCATCATATCTACTATCAACCTAAAGTTAAGTGCCTATGTGTCGGCACTACAACGGTCATCCACTGACTTTATTAACAGAGACATAAAATCTTTGATTATTTAATAACTTTTCCACAAGATAATAATATAAAGAAGGGGAATGATGACAACACCCCACCCCCACCATTAGTTACCAGTGTCACCCAGTTTAGAGAAATACCTAAATATAATTTAATTATAATAGTCCTTTGTATGGACAGAAGATCCATTGTGTTATAAATATTTATGTAAATAAAACCATAAATTTCATTTTGTTGTTGGTCCTGACTCAGAAAATTCTGAATCAGGGCAAATAAATTGTAATCTAGCATATTACATAAAATTCAGCCACAGACTTCTATAAGTTGTATATTAGAGTGTTAGTTTGTTTGTGGTTGTGGTATTGACCCTGTCCTATATCTATATGTGTTAAAACTTAAATGTATTTGTAGTAATAATTACTACATTACACACTTGCATACCCTAGACATTATACGTAGCTATCATACATACTAGTCAAGAATAGGTCTGATTGAGGTCATAAGGTGGTAACAGAAAGGTACTCTGATAACTCAACCCAAAATTTGTTATAATCAGGGACCTTCACAGCTGACCTCATTCAATACACTAGAAATATTGAATGATAACATCTAGTAACATCAAATCCACCACATATATTGGTAGGCTTGTCCGAGATTTGAACTTTTCCTTAGGTAAACTCCCAACACCAGGTATATTGGGTAACTCGCTTCTTGGATTTTAAACTTCTCCTAATACATGTATAGGAATCCCATATAATAAAATTAAAAGTATTCTTTTGTGGAATTCAAATAGTGGATGATCTGTTGGTGCTTGTAGTTGTTGTTTAATTAGAGTTAGGCCACGCAATGATTATAAAAATTAAAACCCACAATTCAATGACAAGAAATATGAGGAAAGAAAACCTTTTCATCAAGGTAGATTATATTGTAGATGGTGTAAGAGGGAAGGACATGACACCAAAGTTTGTACTAGGAAACCTGCTGGATTTGCTGCTATGAAGTTGGGGGAAAAGGAAGTAAAGGTAAAACCTACTGGACAGCAGGAACCTTATCACCCCCCAGTGTGTGAGGATGGTGTATGTAATGGAGTCACCATTAGGTGCCTTTATGATACCGGTTTGGATTTTGATTCTGTTGTGAGTTCGCACTTGGTGAACCCAGATCAGTATACCACAGAAACAGTGGAGATACAAGGGGCGACCAAGGACATACCACTTATGACACTTCCCATTGCCAAGATAATGGTGAAAACTCGCTATGTGGAAGGAATAATCAGAGCAGCAGTGATAGACGCACCCATCTACCCTCTAATATTGGGGTGTCGTTATGTCTTCTTGGGGGATCCCAAGAGACCTGTGGTCTTGGCAGCAGTCCTGACCCGTTCACAATCCAGAAAGGAAGAAGTTGAACCAATAAATACTCATCCGGAAGAGATGAGGAAGGCACAGGCTGCAGACAGGCCACTCAAGCCTTGCTTTAAGAAATTACCTAAATGCCACACACCTCCAAGCAAAGGGGACTATTATATGAAGAACAAATTGTTGTATAGGAAGACTGGGACTGGAACAACTGGCCATGCACAGCTGATACTTCCAACTTCATATCGGGAGAGAGTGTTGGAATTAGGACATGCAATCCCCTTCAGTGGTCATATGGGGATCAGCGCAACAGGACAGCGTATAGCTTGTCATTATTTCTGGCCAGGGATAACGGAAGATATAAAGAGATATGTAAAATCCTGTCCAGAATGCCAGAGAGTAGCTCCAAAGCATTGGACTGCTCCAGCAACTCTAGGGGAAATGCCCATAGTGGGAACACCTTTTGAGAGAGTTGCAGTGGATATTGTGGGACCTCTCACTCGGACCAAGAGGAGGAACAGTTACATCCTTACTCTGGTGGACACTTGTTCTATGTGGGGAGAGGCGGTAGCCCTGTCGTCAATCGATTCGAAGCATGTCGCAGAGGCATTACTTACAATATTCACTAGGTTAGGATTCCCGCATCAAATCTTGACTGATAACGGCTCACAGTTCAAGGGGAAACTAACGGAAGTTTTTAGGTTATTTCAAGCCAAGCACTTTCATTGTAGTCCGTATCACCCCCAGGGGAACGGCCAGGTAGAGAGGTTCAATGGGACTCTCATTTCTATCCTGAGAAAGCTGGCCCATGAAAAACCTGATACGTGGGACCAATATTTGCCCGCTGCGTTGTTTGTGTATCGGGAAGTTCCACATAATTCAACCGGGATGGCTCCTGCAACCCTGTTATTTGGGAGGCCAATAAAAGGCCCATTGGAAGCCTTGTTAAGGACGTGGACCGATGAGAAGGCAGAAGAGACTGTTACCTCATCATATCAATATGTGAACGAACTGACCACTCGTTTAAAAACCAGTTGGAAACTGGCAAATGATAATTTGAGACAAGCCAGGAAAAAGCATGCTGCTTATTATAATAAAAAAGTGAAGGATAGGGAGCTTGCTGTAGGGGAGAAGGTTCTTCTTCTATTACCCAGCAGCAGCAATAAACTTCTAATCGGATGGCAAGGTACATATATAGTTTTGGAAAAGGTATCCAGAACAAATTATAAGATAGACAAGAAGGGAAAGGAAAAAGTCTATCATGTGAACCTTTTGAAGAAATATCTGGACAGGCAAATCCAGGAAGGAACACACTTAATGGCCTTGTCTATCGCAACCGAAATGAAAAATGACCCCCTCACCTCATTTGAATATCCACTGAAGCCCAGTGAAACGTTTGCACAGGTGAAGATCAGTAATCACCTGACAAAAGGACAGAGGGAGCGGATTCAATAGGTCCTAGAGAAACATACAGACGTGTTAACGGATAGGTCGGGGCACACAAATTTGTTGGAATATGATATGAAACTACTAGACTCAACACCCATCTGTATGAGGCCCTATTCTATTCCTTTCGCTAAGGAAAAAGCTTTGAAAGAGGAGATAGATTATTTGTTACAAGAAGGGATTATTTCTCACAGTGAATCTCCTTACAGCTCTAGTGTGGTTTTGTTGCCAAAACCATCTGGGGAACATAGACTGTGCATAGATTACAGGAAACTGAATGCTGTCACAGAAGGTCAGGTGGATCCATTACCTGATACAAATCAACTATTTGCCAGGCTGAACAAGGCAAAATATTTTTCTAAGGTGGATCTTAGCAAAGGCTATTATCAAATTCCTGTAACGCCTGAGGTTCGACCTTACTTAGCATTTAGCACCTCGGAAGGCCATTATGAGTTCAACATGTTGCCGTTGGGTTGAAAAATGCCCCGAGTGTGTTTTCTAGGATGATGCGAAAATTGTTGGATCCCCTGAAAAATCCATGCATCTCGAATTTCATGGATGATATTCTTATCGCTACTGAAACATTTGAGGAACACGTTACCTCTTTGAATATGCTGTTAGATAGACTCAGAGAGGCTAACTTGACTGCTAGACCAACAAAATGTCAAAATGTTGTATTGGATGTAAAGAGTTAGAGTTCTTGGGACATACCCGTACATCAGAGTAGCATGACCCCTGACCCCAAGAATCTGGAGAAATTGAAAAGAGCACCGAGGAACCAAACAAAGAAAGATGTGCGATCTTTTGTGTCGTTGTGTGGTTTCTACCAAAAGTACATTAAACAATTTAACTCTACATGTGCTCCTCTGACGGATTTAACGCGTAAAGAACAACCTGATACAATTAATTGGTCAGCACAGTGTGAATTAGCATACCAACAGTTAAAAGAAAAACTCACAAGCAGGCCGGTATTTAAATTGCCTGACTTGAATCAAGAATTTGTAGTGAGAAGTGACGCAAGCAATGTGGGCCTAGGGGCTACATTGTTGCAAAGGTCCTCCTCACAAGATGGGAAATTGTATCCAGTCGCTTGTGCAAGCCGCAAGTTGAACAAAGCGGAAAAAAATTATTCAACAAGTGAAAAGGAATGTTTAGCGTTAATCTGGGCTATACAAAAATTCCAGATCTATCTGTATGGTAGGACATTTGTGGTCCAAACAGATCATCAGCCTCTCGTATTCTTATCACAGGCAAAGCATGAAAATGCCAGATTATTAAGATGGTCATTACTATTACAGCCCTATTCATTTATGATTGAATATATTCCCGGCTCTCAGAACGTGGGTGCCGATTTTTTGAGTAGACATCCTTATGATCAAAATCAGAAAAACACGTAGGACTTCATTTGCGCTAAGTTATCTCACAGATTATAACCTGCACTGAATGCATGTTTTAGGAAGGGAGGTGTGTAGCGAAGTCTGTGAAATAATCGCTAAATTCAGTAAGATTTTCATCCTATGATAATAAATAAACCCGCCCATAAGTGTCTGCTTAAAGTCATCTCTACGCCAGTATAGCGCTGCCTTTTGTGCAGAGGAAATGCTTATAAAACGATCCCGCCGTAAAACCTAACCCGCTTTCTTAGTTTCGGTTTTGAGACTTACAATTAACGATCTGCCAGAACTGTGACACCAACCTACCTTCTGAATTAACGTACGATTTTAACTTTGACGCCTAAATTAGTAGTAACTCGGACATTTTCCAGTAGCAAGAACGAAACGATAGTAATAATTAACGCCAACACTACCAACGTTTTGAAAGACCCCTCTTCGCTCTGCACGCGGGACTAATACTATAACCTCTCTGTTGGACAAGCCAGCATACATAAACACACAGACAGTGTTCAATTCTCGCCGAGTAGTGTATTTCTGACGTAACACAACTAGTTGGTTTATTTGAATGAAAAAAATGATAGAAAAAGGAGGGAGAAAGATGGCCGACCTTTGGAAAAGTTGTAATTGACGATTAACAGTGACAAAAACTGAAAATCTAAACGACAAAGAATATAACCATAAAAATCATATATAAAGATAGCTTAGGGTCCCCTTATCAATAATATGTTTTAATATATATGGTAGTCTAATTATTAGCCAAGATATTGAAATAATACTATATGTCTACGAACACTAAGACGGACAGACTGGTGGTCTCGCTCATTTATCCAAAACGTTAGTGGGGGACGCCAGTTTAAAAAGAGGCATTAGATTGATACAAATCCGATTGGATGGTAGAAGAGTATAGGCAGGAAGGTATTGGTTAGGCGAAAAAAAGCTAACTATATTTTGAAGACTCACTCCTAGAAGTTTGGAGTTTGGTTTTTTTTAAATTTTGAATTGAAAAGCTAGACCCTCGCTGATTGGGCCGGTCTGATAATATTGGCAAAAGCTTTCAACGGCTTGTCGCCAGTTGATACAGAAAGTTTTTGTAAGCAAGCTGCGTTGAGAACAGCAGTGCCTAGAGTGAAATAATAAACCTTGGCAGTCTTAACCGGGGCAAAGCTGAACCTACATATTAATGCTAATGCCAATCAACGTATGTTTGTGATATTTCTTTGAATTGTGGTAAGAATGAATTTATAAATCTTATTATTACACCCAAATTTGGTGTATGAGATACTGCTTGTTTGGGAAGGCTTTACGACTAAGTACAGAGGTCCCCAGCAGACTTATGCAGGGCCTGTGGTGTTGCACCCAAGCAGTAAACATTAACATGAGTTGTATAACTTAAAATGATTTCCACAGTTACCAGTGGGAAGTCTAACCCACATTATTATATGGGAGAGAATCATTGTTGCAGTGTCAGAGGCGTTGTAGCCATTAGGGAAAAGAACAGGAGCACTGGTATGAGTTGTTGTCTCAGAGGACAATGGTTGAAATGGGGTGGTCAGAGAGATCTGACCCTTTACTTTATTGAATTATGCCATGTATTAATTGTGGAATGTTATTGTAGACATGTTATAAAAAATCATAACCGTGTTTCAGGGTTTTTTGTTCTGGTGCTATGGTAGTACCAGGACCCTGGTGAATTTACGAGAGAGAGAGAGAGAAAAATTGAAACTTTCCTGGACCAAGCGGTCTACTATACTATACTACACCAGGGACTGTGTCAGTCTGGTCATTCGAGTGAACGAAAGGAAATTGTCAGCATCATATCTACTATCAACCTAAAGTTAAGTGCCTATGTGTCGGCACTACAGCTGTCATCCACTGACTTTATTACCAGAGACATAAAATCTTTGATTATTTAATAACTTTTCCACAAGATAATAATATAAAGAAGGGGAATTATTACAACACCCAACCCCCACCATTAGTTACCAGTGTCACCCAGTTTAGAGAAATATCTAAATATAATTTGATTATAATAGTCCTTTGTATGGACAGAAGATCCATTGTGTTATAAATATTTATGTAAATAAAACCATAAATTTCATTTTGTTGTTGGTCCTGACTCAGAAAATTCTGAATCAGGGCAAATAAATTGTAATCTAGCATATTACATAAAATTCAGCCACAGACTTCTATAAGTTGTATATTAGAGTGTTAGTTTGTTTGTGGTTGTGGTATTGACCCTGTCCTATATCTATATGTGTTAAAACTTAAATGTATTTGTAGTAATAATTACACTACATTACACACTTGCATACCCTAGACATTATACGTAGCTATCATACATACTAGTCAAGAATAGGTCTGATTGAGGTCATAAGGTGGTAGCAGAAAGGTACTCTGATAACTCAACCCAAAATTTGTTATAATCAGGGACCTTCACAGCTGACCTCATTCAGTACACTAGAAATATTGAATGATAACATCTAATAACATCAAATCCACCACAGAAGGACGTAGTAAAATTTAACAACCAATCAAATCGTTACCTCGTTTTGTAGGCACAGGAAAATTTTGGTTGTAGTGAAATAATGCCCATTTTGGGTTTTTGAATAAACTTAAATAATTTATTTCTCCCCAACTACAGATAATAAAAAGGAAAGGGATATCTTGAATTATAGCGCTGATTTTGCTAAACACATAAACATAAAGGTTCCCTCATAATAATATTATCTTAACTTAGTAAAATTTAATTTAGTGATATTTTCATATCAGGGTAAAGGAACATTTAATTAGTTAAAAATTACCCAGATGAAAAGCCTAAGGAATAATTAAAGGAAACCTAAATAGGACGATAGAGGGTAATTGGCCGTTTAATTATCACTTTTGATAATTAAAATCGGTCTATAAATAACTAAGATATATAATATACAAATTTAGTCAGATTAACAAACACACTTAAAATCGCTCAAGTTTATAGTCCCCCAAAAATAGTTAACTTTTTTGACTTCGATACTGCCTAGATGGGAGAGTTTGTGTCACGACGACCTAAGTAGGAATGTACCCAATCAGACTTATTGGGAAGTGAAATAAATGTGTAAAAATGTTTGGCAATTGGCCTTACAAATTTGCGACTGTAAGTGAGTGTTAATAAATTGATATCGGCTTCTGGAGTGCCACAATGTTTAAATATTATATAAAATCATGTAGGGAATGTTAGAACGAAGTTATCAACAGGTTACAGTGCTAGATTATGCACACCATGACTATTGTATGGAAGACAAACCCGAATGATGGACATTGGCTTTGAATCAACACTGAAGAAGAGTGATTACACGAAACTGATTGTAGACAACGGAATTTAAAGTCTGGTGCAATTTGTCAGCACAATGGGCTGACCCAGGTAAGCTTTAGATTGATTAGGGATGAAAATAAAGTTGATAATGTTGGATTTTTTATTCCCGTTAATGATATCCACCAAAAGGATAGATATAAGTGGATGGAAGCAGACATCATCATCATCAGTGGATAAGATCTCTATGGTGTTGCTTGCTCCACTGTAGTGTATGGAATGTCAACTTGACCTACGCAGTGGTGTGTAGACATGGATTGAGTGTACAATGTGCGAATGATGATAAGGGTTCGTGTTGTTGACAAATGTTCTTTTCTCACACTCATGTATGACTGGAAGTCATCGACACCAACGACTGTGTACCTTTTCTAAAGTTTAATTGGACGTACACACTCGACAGCACAGATAGTGACAAATCACAGGTTGGCATAATACATCATAGTACAGTGGATAACTGGTCTTGCAATGTTATGTTACATGGGCACTCATGTAGATTAATATTATAATGGACTGTCAGTAGCCAAGCCCTCAGCATCGCCCATACATATAAATCATCTGACTTCACTGACTGAGCACGTCAGCTTATAAACAATATTTCAGATGGCTTCTAAACCTAATCTCGTCTAGCGACGATTCTTCAACATAATGTTCAGCACATATTTTTTTCATATAATAATATTGAACCGCTGATAAAGGGTTCTCATGTGTAGCAGTGATCTCTGGACTAAACAAGCGATAATACGGGCATCCCCTTTTCTCTTCTTGAAAGTCACTACATGTTTGGATCCAAGATGGCTTCACTCGTGAGCTGTCACTCACGTTTGGATACAGATAATGAATCTGTCCTAAAGTTAGTCATTCATAAAACATTGCATTGCTCTGTAGATTTGATCATGAACAATTGACTGCATTCTACAGAATATAGTGCTGCTAGGAATCGAAGTCGTTTTCATCGAGTCAAATATATTCTCTTATCGAAAATGGTGGCTTCGTACGAGAGTTCATAAAAGTATCTTGGATTACCTTGGTATAAGAAATATGAAACTGCCATTCCTTGGCAATACGCATAAACACTGGGGTAAAGCATACACGATAGGTCTAGACGACTATCACTTTCCCCACAAATACTGAGATCACTTTTTCCCCGGCGACAGGCCGACATAGGAAACACAGTCCCTATCAGGACGAAGCCAAATCACACCACACTCTAGCGACACATCCGCCGAATAGCCTTCGACCTCTCTAGAGACAACAGAACATATAGTTCGACTTAGATATGTAAAGATATACAGATATAAGACAGACTCGTCCTACTCAGACAAACAATACACATAAATTCAGGCCATAGATATTCTGAAGCAAGAACAATCTATTATTACCCAAACAACGAATAAATCGCAGTAAAATGGATTCATCCGCGGAGTTTGATCGAAAGAGATGGCACAACTTTCAAGGGAAGTAACTCAATAATGACTTTCCCTTAAGCACTAAAAAATTACCTATGTATAATATTGTAAGATATCAAAGACTGCACGTAACAGTCTTACCACACCTCCCGGGAAAAAAAAAAAATGGAACATTTTTTTTTTTTTTTTTGAAATACATCTAGGAGCAACGTACAATAGGCTCACAACGCATGAATAATGCGCAGATGAAAATATCAGGAATACCTATAACGCCTAATATGAGGCTAAGTCGACTTATGGAGCGACTGGTGAGAATGTGTCTCATAAACTGAGAGAAATTATTTCTCTACAAGTATATTTTTCCAGGAAGGTGTCATCAAAGTATAATACAATTCTGGCAATTACACAATGCCTAAAAAATTCATATCATCATTTCGTATTAGATATCTTAAATTTATGATTTATGAAGAAAAAATCATCAAAGCACAGCGGTGAATAAACATCAATGAACCGCTATGTAGTGATACAATCATTATATTATTAAATTACAAATGTGTATCTATCATGATATAGAAAAGGAACTACTATAGAACTAGACATATCAAGAAGTCTAAGCCCTAATAGTTATGTGGAATCATGTGGGCATCTTGACAGAATGTCTGCCATCACATTATCTGATCCACGAATAGCTCGCACAGAGAAATGAAAAGGTTGAAGAGCAATTGCATATCGAGTAGACCTCGAGCTCTTCAAATTCTTACTCTGTATAGCAGTAAGAGCTTTTTGGTCGGTTTCTACTTGAAATGTGCGCCTAGAAGGAATCTCTGTAGTTTGAGGATCGACCAAACCATAGCTAATAGCTCACGGTCTAAAACCGAATAATTCCTTTCTGCCGCATTAAGTTTTCTGGAAATATACATTACAGGATGCAGAGTTCCAGAGTACTCTTGCATTAGTGCCGCTCCAATCCCAGTGGATGAAGCGTCACTACGAAGAACGAATGTCTTATCTTTAGTGGGTAGCACTAAAATAGGTGGTGTTGAAAACAGTGTTTTAATCTTATCCAGAGAGCATTGGCATTCCTGAGACCAGTGGACCACATTAGGCGAACCTTTCTTTAGAAGTGTTGAGAGAGGTGCCATGATAGAGGATAGATTCTGAATGAATCTGCCATAAAATTGAATAAGACCTAACAGACTTCTCACCTGTTTTTTTAGTCTTAGGGATTGAGATGTTAAGTATCTTACTAGTATTATGGTCCTCTGTCTTTAGGAAACCATGACCAACTCGGTGGCCTAGGAAAGAAATTTCGCTAAAACCAATATAGGCTTTAGAGGGTTTCGCTGTCAGGTTGTGCTCACGCAAAGTAGACAGCAATTCATCTAACCCTGAATAGTGATCTTCCCAAGTATCGCTGAAAAGACAGATGTCGTCTAGATATGCAATGACATCTGACCGATAAGATAGGATTCGGCGCATCATGCGTACGAACGTAGCTGGTGCGTTCATAAGACCGAAAGGCATAAAATTCCATTGGAACAAACCTCTAGGTGTTGAAAAAGCCGTGAGAGGTTTGGCGCGTTCAGATAAAGGAACTTGCCAATATCCTTTAGACAAATCAAGTTTAGTGAAAAAATGAGATTTGGAGAGTCGAGTAAGTAGCTCTTCCAGTAAAGGCATAGGTTCGGCATCGAACTTCGTTACTTGATTCAATTTTCGATAGTCAACGCAAAGACGTATGTTATTGTCTTTTTTACGCACAATAACCATCGGCGAAGAATATGCAGAGGTGGATGGTTCGATTATTTTCAAATCTATCATCTCATCCAACTCTTTCTCGACCTGTGCTTGAAAATGTATAGGTATAGGATAAGGTCTAACCCTAATAGGAGTATGGTCAGTTAGAACAATGTCATGTTGAATGACATTCGTTTGTCCAGGGATGTCAGTGAGTACATCCTGAAATGTTTGCAACATAGTTGAAACTTGTCGCTGTTCTCCTAGAGACAAATCAGGAGAGACAGTAACGTTCTTCCATGATTCACTGGAATGAAGTGGGATCATTGGAAGAGGAAGATTTACATCTGAAAAACTTGTTTCCTCATCCTGTATCACGGACAGTGATGAGTAATGACCATGTTGTACTGGAGAATTGTCCGTTGCTTGGAAAATGGGTTGCAAATAATCCGGACGTTCATGGAATTCAGTAAGCATATTGATGTGGAAGGTTTTATGCTTCCCATCAATATCGACAATATAGTCGACATCGGAAATTTTCGATATTATATCGTACGGACCTTTCCAAGAAATAAGTAATCTGTTTTCCCTACAAGGTAGTAATACAAATGCTTTGTCACCAGGACAAAGTTGTCGTAAGCATCTCTTCTTATTGGCAAATTGCCTTGCCTTCTGTTTCGCAAATTCAGAAGAAGAAGTTGCTAATTTGCATGCTTCGATAATTTTTTGTCTCAACGCGATGACATATTCGTAGGATGACTTTGTGTCATCGTCAATATTGTCAGATGTTATGAGATCGTGAAGCAACGACATAGGGCCACGCGGACGCGCGCCAAAGACGAGTTCAAAGGGAGAAAATCCCGTATGTTCATTGGGTACCTCTCTCTGTAAGCGAAGAGGGCCGCAGGTAAAACTCTGTCCCAGTCTTGAGGATGATCCTCAGTTATCTTCCCCAGTAAGTTTTTAAGTGTTCTATTAAGGCGTTCGACCATACCATTAGACATTGGATGGTAGATAGATACTACTTAAAGATCTATCTATCTGCAGAGTAGACATTACTTGAGACATGGTATCTGATATTAGTTGGGTGCCATGGTCTGACAATATCTCTCCGGGGAACCCCAGACGAGAAAATATAAGCCAAAGAGCATCTGCAATATCAGCAGTAGTAATGCTCTTCAGAGGAATAGCCTCTGGCCAACGTGTGCACATATCAACACACGTCAAGATAAACTGATGTCCTCTGGCAGACTTGATCTTAAATGGACCAATAATGTCTATGGCCATTTTTTGAAACGGCCGAATAGGAATGTCCGCCGCCTGAATGGGTGCAGCATGCCGTGGACCTTTGGATTTAACTTCCTGACATACTTTACAAGATCGACAATAAATACGTATGTCCTTGTTTACCAATGGCCAAAAGAAAGCCGCAAGGACTCTTGACTTAGTACGGGAAAAAACCCATGTGTCCAGCACACTGAGAGTCGTGAGCGTGCTGCAAAATTTTTAACTCTCAAATTCTTGGGAACCAGGATTTGAGAATGACTTGACGTAATGGAGTCTTGAACCATACGTACAAGTACGCCATTCTTCTTTGTAATCCACGATTTACGACTTGTGTCTTTATTCGGATCACCTTTAGTTGCAAGAATGAAGAATTTCTTCAGAGTGGGATCATCTTCTTGCTGTTTTATAAACGAGTCACGAGAAATTACCAAGGGATTATCTTGGTTATGCACTTCATTATCTTCAATAGATGAAGTTTGAGGCATATTAAGAGCCTGAGCTCTAGTGACTACAGCGTTAGCAATCTGCATGTTTTGCCTTTCCCACGTGGAAATTTGTTGCGGAGTGCATTCCTTGACTCCATGAATGCGACCGATGATGAGGTCAGCGATCGGATTCGGAAGAAGACATGCGTGTACATCTCTGTAAAGAAAGGAGTAGCAATCCTAATGATAGCAGTAGAGTATTTCTCTAATGTGCCGCCAAATGTTACACATTTGACTACTTGTCCAGTGGCACGGGAAGGATCTACGAGTGACTGCCTAACACCAATTGTGGTGCATCCAGAATCAAATAGCACAGAGACTGGATTGTTATTCACTAAACCCTTATGTAAGACAAGAGAACCTCTTCCATCATGCGCGACTGATGCTGGAAGAGCAGGAAGAGGATGGCCACAGCTTAAAGTAGACACTGTGGTTGGCTCAAATAACGTTTTGCATTGGGGGCACTGAGATGCTCTCCCAAAATCAAAAGCGGCACATGCCATATTACTAGCATCATTATTATCTTTACTCTGTTTATAGGCTTCATGGGACTCTTGTTGTACAGAGTTTGCCTGAAAATGTGGTTTATGTCTTTTGTTTTGAGATCTACCTCGGTTATTATTATCACCTCTGTAGTTATTGTTACCTCTATTGTAACCCCTATTTGGGTTTGAGTCATAGTTCCCTTGGTTACCATTATCATATTCATTATAATGAGTATCTCTGTAATTATGATCTTGTTGACTCCAAGACGGATAACCCTGATACTTTCTATAATTACTTCCTCTACGGAAATTCCTATAATTATGACCACCCCTGTGTCGAGAGCTATCAGGTCGTCTCCAGTTCTTTGAAGAAGAACCCTGAAATGATTGGTTACCTTGGTTTTGATAACTATTATGGTTACCTTTTTTATCAAATCTGTTTTGAGGTCCCTGAAATCTGTGTGAATAATTGGGATTGTATGGTGTTGCTGAAGCAACTGGCATACTCTCCTTAATCTTAGTGTTGCCAAAAGTCACGTCGGGGTGTGCAGTGACATATTGGGAACAATATTCTTCCATTTCTTTTAGAGATTTGGGTTTACGCTCATGTATAAATTCAAGGAAAGGTTTGTTCACACATGACATAATCTTATCTCTGAGCAACAAATCCATAAGTCCTTCATACGTTTTTTCTGTTTTGGAAAGCTCAATCCAACGATCAACTGTGAGACGTGCCTTTGCAGTGAATTCTGAGAATTCTACACCCGTCTCAGGTACCATCGTCTTAAATAAAAGGCGATAGCCTTCCTCACTTAGCTGATATTTTTTTATCAAAGCCGCCCTAATGACATCATAATTATCCTTATCTGCTTCTCCTACAAGGCATAATCTAGTCAAAGATTCACCTTTCAAGTTTTCTGATAATTGATTAGCGTATTGTGATTTATCCACATTATGTGTACGACAAGAACGTTCAAATCTATCCAGCCAGAATGTAATATCGTCACTGGACTGATTGAACGGTGGAACCTTAACCTTGTAAGTAGAAGGTTTACCATTACCACTAGATGCCTGATTAACATTACTCATACTTGTCAATCTCAATTTCTCCAACTCAATTCATGTTCTCTTATTGCTTTTTTCTCTTCAGCATCTAATCTTTTTTGTTCAGCCTCCCTGTCTAATCTTTTTTGTTCAGCTTCCCTGTCTAATCTTTTTTGTTCAGCTTCCCTGTCTAATCTTTTTTGTTCAGCTTCCCTGTCTAATCTTTTTTGTTCAGCTTCCCTGTCTAATCTTTTTTGTTCAGCTTCACTGTCTAATCTTTTTTGTTCAGCCGCAGCTTCTCTTTCTAATTTTTTTTGTTCAGCTTCAAATCTCCTTTCCTCCACCTGCATCTGCAATTTCTTTTGTTCAGCAGCAGCCTCAGCTTCTCTTTCTAATCTTTTCTCTTCCGCCATAGCTTTTCTTTCTTCTGCAGCTAATCTTTTCTCTTCTGCCATAGCTCTTCTCTCTTCTGCAGCTAATGCTTTGTCATATTGAGCAACTGCCCATTGTTCTAATTGTTGACCAGTCTTATCAAGGGCTTTCCCTTGTGTAATGAAGTATTCTAATGTAGACATGATGTCTAACAATAATACTAATCACCTGAATCAATAATAATAACACAAGTTCTCAATGACTTGATTAATCAGTATACTATCCCAATATCTGTGGGTCACAAGCCTTTAATAAGGTCTTGTATAATAGTAATAATAATCAGGTACTGGTTTATACCATAATCCAAGTGCAGTGCACAGGCAATTGTGTCTTATGAAATATACCTATATAAAACATATGTCAACCAACAGAATACATAAAGTACAAATAGGACTGACAATACAAGAACGTTTGCAGAAATCAAAATAAATCAAATAGGGAAATCAATGAAAATAATCACTGAATCTGCAAAGAATAACAACACAAATGACGTCACAATATATGAATATAAATTGTGAATAGAACTGAAAGATAGAAAAGGTTAGACCAACAAATTACAAACAAATCAAAACAAAACTAAAGAACAAAGAAATATTACAAAAATAACAATAATTACAGTCTTCACAGCTAACACAAAAGCAACAGTTGTCGCAGCAAATTTTCAATCAAGAAAATTGCACCTATAGAAAACGCCCACAACGGACCCTCTATGACGTGGGATATTCTGTTGTGAGGACGCCGCCCAACCTTAAACACAACCCGCTGACATAGAAACTAACATACTATACAAACAAATAACATGTAAACATAAATATATATAAATTATGTGTATGATAGTATGTGTTGCAAAATAGGCTCAGTTTTACAGTAATGGCAAAGTTATTTTTTATGAAAACAAACAAACTGCCACTTTATTCAATTAAACATTCTGGCCTTAAATATTAAAGTTCATATATGGAAAACAAGAAGATCCATCGATGAAAATAGGACTTCTTAGTTCACAAATACTGTCTTCCTGTTAACATTGACAAGAATTGATCCAACTGTTCTGTGAAACTCTGTAATGTCTAATGTAAAAAATGTCAACAACGCTGACCTACATACTGCATTCACTTGACAGGTCACGTGACGAAGTGTTGACAAAGAGCAAACCAATACTGCAAGTGTGTCGTATCAGCCACAGGAAACGGTCTGGTATCGGTAATCTGTTGACTTCTGAACTTCTGCGAGGTCAAACCCAGAAAGCTGGTCCACCAGTTGATAAAGTTGATAATGTTGGATTTTTTATTCCCGTTAATGATATCCACCAAAAGATAGATATAAGTGGATGGAAGCAGACATCATCATCATCATCAGTTGATAAGATCTCTATGGTGTTGTTTGCTCCACTGTAGTGTATGGAATGTCAACTTGACCTACGCAGTGGTGTGTAGACATGGATTGAGTGTACAATGTGCGAATGATGATAAGGGTTCGTGTTGTTGACAAATGTTCTTTTCTCACACTCATGTATGACTGGAAGTCATCGACACCAACGACTGTGTACCTTTTCTAAAGTTTAATTGGACGTACACACTCGACAGCACAGATAGTGACAAATCACAGGTTGGCATAATACATCATAGTACAGTGGATAACTGGTCTTGCAATGTTATGTTACATGGGCACTCATGTAGAATAAGTGTATAATGGACTGTCAGTAGCCAAGCACTCAGTATCGCCCATACATATATATCAACTGACTTCACTGACTGAGCACGTCAGCTTATAAACAATATTTCAGATGGCTTCTAAACCTAATCTCGTCTAGCGACGATTCTTCAACATAATGTTCAGCACATATTTTTTTCATATAATAATATTGAACCGCTGATAAAGGGTTCTCATGTGTAGCAGTGATCTCTGGACTAAACAAGCGATAATACGGGCATCCCCTTTTCTCTTCTTGAAAGTCACTACATGTTTGGATCCAAGATGGCTTCACTCGTGAGCTGTCACTCACGTTTGGATACAGATAATGAATCTGTCCTAAAGTTAGTCATTCATAAAACATTGCATTGCTCTGTAGATTTGATCATGAACAATTGACTGCATTCTACAGAATATAGTGCTGCTAGGAATCAAAGTCGTTTTCATCGAGTCAAATATATTCTCTTATCGAAAATGGTGGCTTCGTACGAGAGTTCATAAAAGTATCTTGGATTACCTTGGTATAAGAAATATGAAACTGCCATTCCTTGGCAATACGCATAAACACTGGGGTAAAGCATACACGATAGGTCTAGACGACTATCACTTTCCCCACAAATACTGAGATCACTTTTTCCCCGGCGACAGGCCGACATAGGAAACACAGTCCCTATCAGGACGAAGCCAAATCACCCCACACTCTAGCGACACATCCGCCGAATAGCCTTCGACCTCTCTAGAGACAACAGGACATATAGTTCGACTTAGATATGTAAAGATATACAGATATAAGACAGACTCGTCCTACTCAGACAAACAATACACATAAATTCAGGCCATAGATATTCTGAAGCAAGAACAATCTATTATTACCCAAACAACGAATAAATCGCAGTAAAATGGATTCATCCGCGGAGTTTGATCGAAGAGATGGCACAACTTTCAAGGGAAGTAACTCAATAATGACTTTCCCTTAAGCACTAAAAAATTACCTATGTATAATATTGTAAGATATCAAAGACTGCACGTAACAAGAGGGTTTAGTCATTCCAGTGACTTTTGTTTACAGACATGGACAGAGTGTCCAACATATTTATTTCTAGTTTGTAAATAGCCTTTTCTTAATTTTTAAGAATTCCTGACCCCATAAAGATTGAGGTACAGGAACAATAAATTGTAAATAACCTTTAAACAGTCTTGCTTACTTAAATTTGGTTAAGTTGAAGTTCTGTCTTTTTTTTTAATTTTTACAGCGGGATCGTTTTATAAGCATTTCCTCTGCACAAAAGGCAGCGCTATACACACATTGCATACATGACCCTAGACACTTAGCCACATAATATCACAGAAATTACTTTACACTGGGTGAGATCAGAAAAGGTAGCGGATAGGGACCCTGAGAAATACATAATCAGCACACACATTTCTACTGAGTGAAATGTATTCACATTATAAATTGAATATGTTTTCATTTATGTTTACACTGATTTGAAAAGTTTTAAACTTCCATTACTTTTAAAGTGCAAATGTTAACATCGACATTTACAATGGTTTGAAGCTGTAAGTATTATAATTAGAATGTATATCATTTCTTCATCTATTCCTCCCTGCTGCATATGGAACCTGGACTCTTTATGTGTTTAGATCTCTTTAAGAAACTAGTAATAAAGCAATCACCAGCCCTTGGCAGTAGTGTTTCATGAAATCATCATTCTTTACGCCGAGGTTGCCAGCCTCAAATAACTTGGACACCCACTAGCGATTTTCACATATTAATATTCACATGGTAATGTTTATATATATATATATATATATATATATATATATATATATATATATATATATATATATATATATATATAAGGTAAAGGAACCCGTTACACGCCCATAGAGGCATATTGGGAATAGAGCCGTTTGTGGCCTAATAAATTCCCACCTCATCTGGGTATCGAAACATAGACCACTGCGCTAGGAAGCCAGTGCACTAACCACTATGCTACCGCGGCTCCCATATATATATATATATATATATATAGAGAGAGAGAGAGAGAGAGAGAGAGAGCACCTCTTATAATAATCCAATTTTCATTCAACACTAAATAATAAACATGTTTAACCCTAAAAATAAACAGTAAAATTATAAACAATCATTGTGAAATATACTAAGTTACCTTCGCAGTAAAAAATAAACTAAAATAACTCTTGGACTAACAAACCTAAATAACGTTATAATTGGTCCACTGCGCTCTCAAATAATAAATAGCTTAACATCATTAGGCGTATAGCATGTGGTAACTAAAAATGTTATTGTCGGTCACATGCGTCATCTTTATGCACATTTAACACGTGGCCATGGCTGCCACCTTGCCAACAGTTAATAATATCCAAATTTCAGTCCCTGATATCATCTCTGTCCAGTTCCATGTATGAAATAGGTTCTTTCTATATTCTAACAGCCGTGATCTGTACTTAACACGCCTAGTAAAATATATCCACACATTATTCTCACTAATCTATCATTTCAAAACTAAATTTAATGTCCTAAAAGAAATCTCCCTATGAAACACATATTTATTTATCTATTTAATTAAACACGGTACCAAATAGGTGGCAGACCTACAGCCCAATATTCTTTCTAACACTATAAACCGAAATGTTGAGGAATCACCTTCTACCTAAATTAACTCACGCTGAATATAATTCTAAAGCCACAGGGAAATAATGGTAATTTCACTAGAAATAATCTAATCTACCTTAAAATCAAACTTGTTCTCATACCCTGTGAAAACTTCTGCTTACTCTGGGTGTCTCACATCTTGCCTCTACTGCGAATCTCGCCAAACTGACCGCTTCTCCTGCGTCAGACTTTTCACACGCCAGCGATGAGGGCTCGCGCAGTCACGTGGGGTGGGGCTTTATTATGGCCCTCGCGCAGTCACGTGGGCTGGCGTACTCGTTGGAGCGCGCAAATCGAAAATATATGGGCGTTAAACACATAAATATGAAATAAACTTGAGGGGGCCTCTGGGGTGTTTTTATGGCCCCATCACACACACATATACGAGATATATATCCTGACTCACATACGTTTTTGCTGAGGTGAATAAAAGAGTCTTGAATCGGCCTCTTAAATTAATATTAGACAAACATAAAGGTATGTTTTCAGGCACTCGTAAGAAATAAAGAAGTAGAACACTTGGACAACAGAAAAACAACAGACGTGAGTGGCTCACCCAGGGTTCGAACCCCGTATCTTCCGTACGACAACTCCGCCTAGCTATCAAGCGAATCACACTGACCCCACGGCCAGCTAGGCATCCCCAAAAAAGGATGCTTTACTGACTATTTATCAGTAAGAAACACAAGATAACACCGGAAGTATACAGTGGGCAACTCAGCCCCTTAATGACGCAATCACTTCTGTTGTTCCCCTATTAACAGTATGTGTCAGTCCAAACAAGACAAAGACCTTGATACTGGGTCCAGTAAATAGTAGAAGACTAAAGGACAGTAGTATAGAACAGTGGGTAGGTTTCTGGTATTGTATGAACATAAATAACACATAAGGAAGGGAAACCCGAGGCCTGTAAACAGTAAATTAATATTAGACAAACATAAAGGTATGTTTTCAGGCACTCGTAAGAAATAAAGAAGTAGAACACTTGGACAACAGAAAAACCACAGACGTGAGTGGCTCACCCAGGGTTCGAACCCCGTACCTTCCGTACGACAACTCCGCCTAGCTATCAAGCGAATCACACTGACCCCACGGCCAGCTAGGCATCCCCAAAAAAGGATGCTTTACTGACTATTTATCAGTAAGAAAAACAAGATAACACCGGAAGTATACAGTGGGCAACTCAGCCCCTTAATGACGCAATCACTTCTGTTGTTCCCCTATTAACAGTATGTGTCAGTCCAAACAAGACAAAGACCTTGATACTGGGTCCAGTAAATAGTAGAAGACTAAAGGACAGTAGTATAGAACAGTGGGTAGGTTTCTGGTTGTTGCGTGATAAATTCTCGCAACATCATTTTATTACAATATCTATTTTATAACGCAAGGGCAACAACTGCTTGAAATTTATAGTTACTTTTCTCGGTAAGCATTTGTCTTCTCGCGTTGGTATTGAATGCAGTTGAGTTTTTGAGCTGTGGTCATTTTTCGCGCCGGACTGCGCATGACTGGTCTTGCTTTTTTGGTCGATCGGTTTCCGCCCACCACTAGTGGAGTGAGCGATTTGAATGGCGAAAGAGATGCCTCGTTGAAGAGGGGATCTCCGCTATTTTTTGTTCTGTCAGGGATGTGTAGTCCTCTTAATGGATATTTCGTTTATTCGAGATAATACCTCTAGTGTTTCCCACATGTCGGGAGGCGTGATATTTCTGTGTATTTCATGAAAGCAAGGTAAATTGACTTTTTCATTAACTCTATCGATTTTGGGTCGTGAGCGATTTCGATTCATAGCCTGTCTTCGAAAGTCGTCGTCACGAGATGTTTTCCCAGCTCACATGTCGCTGTATTGTACTGCATCGGTTGATGCATGTTCCAAGGACCATTACTTGCTACTTTGTTAAATGAACTAGGTTTGGAAAACCTTTATTATCTAGAGGATATTTTTGAGGACATTATTTATACTTCGGCAGACGTGTCTGTCTTGCTGAAGTCAGACTAAGGAGAGTGAACTGATCTCATATATCTGGTTATCTCCTGGCTGTTATAGAAAAGGATGGAGTTTTTTCACCTGACTACATTTACAGCACTTTGAAATATAACATGCATCTGACTCATCATTGTAATGCTGTCTACCGTCTATTGCTGTATTGAATGTTGCTGTGATAATGACTGTTTGATGTGTCTACATATTCGCGTAACCATTTTGTCACTGTGGCGTCCACAATAAATAATGAAGAAAAACGTCAACGGCTGTTTCAAGAATCATTGACTTTATACGTCGTGAGTTTACTGACGTCCTATGTGGATTGCCCAGTTATTTTTGTATGAACATTGTTTGACTGAACACATCTGCACACTACACAAAACCAGACATGCGGATACCATCCATCATCATATGGCATCACGCATCATTTGGTGGCCAATGTGGGGATTGTGTTTCTTACTGATAAATAGTCAGTAAAGCATCCTTTTTTGGGGATGCCTAGCTGGCCGTGGGGTCAGTGTGATTCGCTTGATAGCTAGGCGGAGTTGTCGTACGGAAGGTACGGGGTTCGAACCCTGGGTGAGCCACTCACGTCTGTTGTTTTTCTGTTGTCCAAGTGTTCTACTTCTTTATTTCTTACGAGTGCCTGAAAACATACCTTTATGTTTGTCTAATATTAATTTACTGTTTACAGGCCTCGGGTTTCCCTTCCTTATGTGTTATTTATGTTCATACAATACCAGAAACCTACCCACTGTTCTATACTACTGTCCTTTAGTCTTCTACTATTTACTGGACCCAGTATCAAGGTCTTTGTCTTGTTTGGACTGACACATACTGTTAATAGGGGAACAACAGAAGTGATTGCGTCATTAAGGGGCTGAGTTGCCCACTGTATACTTCCGGTGTTATCTTGTGTTTCTTACTGATAAATAGTCAGTAAAGCATCCTTTTTTGGGGATGCCTAGCTGGCCGTGGGGTCAGTGTGATTCGCTTGATAGCTAGGCGGAGTTGTCGTACGGAAGGTACGGGGTTCGAACCCTGGGTGAGCCACTCACGTCTGTTGTTTTTCTGTTGTCCAAGTGTTCTACTTCTTTATTTCTTACGAGTGCCTGAAAACATACCTTTATGTTTGTCTAATATTAATTTACTGTTTACAGGCCTCGGGTTTCCCTTCCTTATGTGTTATTTATAATCGGCCTCTTACACGCGTCTGGGGTGTCGTTTCTTTAGTAAGATAATTACCTCTATGACTCCGTATGTTTTCAGTTTCCTCAGTCCCGGTTTTCTTATTAAAATGATAGAGATTTCCTGGGCTGTTTTTGTAAATCTGTCAAGATTCTCTAAGAAAAGGCCTGGCCTGATAAAATGAATTCTGAATTCTAACTCTATCAAGGTCTGGTGTCGTCGTGGCAAGCGATCTTCACAGTGTCTTAACACTAAAACGTGCCAGGTTATAATGACGGTCCTACCCCGCTCTATTTTTACGAAGCTGAGTAAAAAGCCCTGCCATCAATGGTACCTATACCTTGTAGCGGTATAGCAGCTTGCGTACCCTGACAATCCCCAGAGCTATGCCAGTGGGAGATTTACTCCTGGTAAGTTCAACCAAGCTGGACTGGTCTGCGTGGGTAGGGGTCAGACAAAAGCTGGCACCCTGGTCCTCCAGGATGGGGGTTTTAGCACAGGGCTGACACCCCTGTGTAAAAAAATCGCACATGTTACGGAAACAGCAACAGATGAAAAAACTTTAAAGCGGGACGGACATCCGTAGTCTGAGGATCGTATGACTGACAGTGGTGAAAGCCGAAAGGAAGCCATTGTCATGAAAACGGATGCACTGACCGCAAAACACGAAACCAGAATTGGTTTTTGGAACGTCAGAACTATGAATGAGGCAGGAAAGCTGAGACAAATCACAGCAGAGATGAGAAACTACAAATTACATATCCTGGGAATAAGCGACAGCAGATGGACAGGGATGGTGAGAATAAAAACAGCTACAGGGGAAAGAGTACTTTATTCTGGTACAGAGGATGGTCAGCACAACGAAGGTGTAGCCATTATACTGAAGAAAGGAATGGAAAGATCTTTACTGGAATGGAAACCCATCAACAACAGACTGATAAGAGCAAGACTGAGAGAGAGATTCACCAACATCACAATTATACAATGCTATGCACCAAAACACAACAGTGATGAAGAGATCAAGGACGAGTTCTATCAACAGGTACAAAAGAAAATAGAAACTACACCCAGCTACGATCTTATTATAGTAATGGGAGACCTAAATGCGAAAGTTGGAACACACAATAATTATAACGAAAGAGTAATGGGGAAATGCGGCAGTGGAACAGTAAATAAGAATGGGGACAAATTAATAAGCTTCTGCAGTATTAACAACCTGGTCATTGGAGGAACACTTTTTCCACACAAAGAAGTGCACAAGTTAACATGGGAATCACCAAACGGACGAGACAGAAACCAGAAAGATCACATAATGACAAATGGCAGATGGAGACATGCACTACAAGATGTGAAAGTAAGAAGAGGCGCAGATGTGTGATCATCACCTAGTAGTAGCAAGACTGAAGGTGAAACTCAGAGCTGCTGGACCAGTTGCAGTCAAACAGAAAAGACATAACATCACGAAACTTAAGGACCCCCCTCACCAGAAAAGCTTTCGTGGTCGACGTAAAGAGACGATATCAGATTACCAAAAGCTAGGAAAGAACAGAGACCGATGATGTCGACCAGAAATTCAACACCATCTCAACAATTTACAAGGAAAGCAGCAAGTCATGCTTGGGATTCCAGGAAAGAAAGAGCCAAGACTGGATAACACCAG
Source organism: Oreohelix idahoensis (assembly GCA_024509875.1). Classification (NCBI taxonomy): domain Eukaryota; kingdom Metazoa; phylum Mollusca; class Gastropoda; order Stylommatophora; family Oreohelicidae; genus Oreohelix; species Oreohelix idahoensis. The sequence continues at coordinate 321,999 of JAMPIV010015058.1, forward strand.
AAACGCTAAACACCATAGCGAAGAGAAAGGAAATGAAAAGAAAGAAAACAGAAGCAAGTCTCCCAGGTTAAAGGCAATATATGGTGAACAGTACAGTCAGCTCGACAAGGAAGTAAAACGTCAAACCCGTGCTAACAAAAGGACATTTCTGGATGACCTTGCAAGACAGGCAGAAGAGGCAGCACTGAGAAATGAACAAAGCACAGTTTATAAAATAACTAAAACTATCAGTTAAAAACGAGGTACAAACAACATAACGTTAGTAAGAGACAAGTAAGGAAATCTCATCACCACAGCACAGGGGCAGGAAACAAGATGGGCAGAGCACTTCAGAGAAACACTGAATAAGGAACTACCAGAGACTCAGCTGAATGTTCCTGAGGCTGAAAGTGACTTAGACGTAAATACAGACATCCCACGAAAAGAAGAAATCACAGCTATCAAAGGGTTAAAAAATGGAAAAGCGCCTGGTCACGACAATCTAAATGCTGAGTTATTCAAGGCAGACCCTGAACTAGCAGCAGAACTATTAGAACCACTATTTGCACAAGTCTGGGAAACTGAGACAACACCAACAGAGTGGAGTAAAGAAATAATTGTCAAATTGCCCAAGAAGGGCGACCTTGCAGACTGCAACAACTGGAGAGGAATTACTCTCCTCTCAGTTCCCAGTAAAATACTAGGCAGGATAATCATCCAGAGAATTTCAAAAGCAGTTGACCATAAACTGAGGAAAGAACAAGTGGGCTTTAGAAAGAACAGAAGATGTGCAGATCATATATTCACCCTCAGGAACATTATAGAGCAGTGCTCAGAATGGCAGAGACAGCTGTACATTAACTTTGTTGATTTTGAAAAGGCTTCCGACAGCATACACATGGACAGCCTATGGAAAACACTGAGGACTTATGGAATTCCCAGCCGCATTGTTTCCATCATAAAAAGCCTCTATTCTAACTTTACATGCAGTGTTGGATTGAGTAATGTAACTTTCGAAGTGAAAACAGGAGAACGACAGTGATGCCCCTTATCAACAACATTATTTTTGACAGCCATAGACTGGGTGATGCGCCAGACAACAGAGGGCAGTCCAAGAGGAATTAGATGGACAACATTTTCTACACTGGAAGACCTGGAATATGCAGATGACATTGCACTACTCGCGCATTCACATCAACACATTCAAGTCAAAACCGATAGACTGAATAAGTATGGCCAGCAGGTTGGCCTGAACATCAATCTGAAGAAGACAGAGGTCATTACACTAAATGTGGGCAATCCTGAGCCAATAACAGTAAGGAACCAGAAGTTAGAACAGACAGACACATTTACTGACCTAGGATGCATAGTAACACCTGACGGCCGAACAAGCAAAGACATTAACAACAGAATGAATAAAGCGAGAACAGCGTTTGCTATTCTCAACAACAGTTGGAAGTCTTTCCAGTACAGCATAAACACCAAATTAAGACTGTATGAGAGTTGTGTACTTTCTATGTTTCTCTATGGTACGGAATGTTGGAGAATAACAGAGAAGGAAATGTCGAAACTGTCCTCCTTCCACACAGTCTGCCTCCGAATCTTTTGGCCAAACACCATCAGCAACCAAGAGCTACTTATTCGGAGTAACCAGGAGGACATGCACACCATCATAGCTGGCAGACGCTGGAGTTGGGTTGGCCACGTCCTCAGAAGAGACCCTGATACCATCTCAAGAACAGCAATGCTATAGACCCCCGGGGGAAAGCGAAAGAGAGGCCGACCAAAAACAACTTGGCGGAGAACTGTTGAAGCCGAGATGCAAAAAATGAACCAGAGTTGGGGCACTGTATGAAGGATGGCCACCGACCGAGCAAGGTGGAATCAATTTGGTACTGTCCTACAGGACGCCACCAGGCGTGATGGCCGCTGACTGCTTTGACGGTTGGCGGTTATGGATCAAAGAAGAAGAAGTGAAGAGTAAAAAGCCAATCGTTTTCAAACATGCATGTCCCGTGGGGAAATTCAAAATATTTCCGTCATGGGAAAATTTTGAACGAAATGCAAAGGTCACGTTTCCCATAAATGGCAATCGTGACATTCAAATATTTTCGTCAGTGATTGCATATAACTTCTTACATCTACCTAGAAATATTACAACATTTCCGCTCCGCTGTGTCTGTCATCCCACCAGGTCAGTTCTTGACCGGCGCTCCTTATGCAAACACAAACTCATGTTTGACTATCTTTGCTGTGTCTTTTCACGACAAAATTTAGTTGGTTACACGAGCCATGTCAGCGCTAAGTAAACTCGTGTGGCCATTTACGTGCGAGAAAAGTCGCACCCTTGTGGTACAATAGGATTTATGTCGGTCAACCTTGCATCACCGTCTAATCTATCCGCAGGGACAGGCAGGTAAACACACATACATGACGACTGTCGCTGAGAGGAGTGTAAGAATGAAATACCAAATATCTGCTACACATATCAGAGAAAGAAAGTGCGACAATTGAAAGCACGCAATAAAATCAGTACAGAAATTTAACTGATACTGCCGTAGTAAAACAGAGATAGAGAGGGGTCGCTCCATTCTGTCACAATGACATCTTTCAGCATTTGAAAACGGAGAGTAGAACGTGAAAAGAATGAATAAAGTTTCTCACTGCACCAGAATAAAGTCATCATTGGTGCCCTATGGCTATCAGTACGCAGCAGTCAAGCCAAATTGAGAGAATGATTATAATCATTCTCTCAATCTGGCTTGAATGCATACTGTGATAATTATCACAGTTCACAAAAATAGCTATAATACTTGTTCAATAAGCTCTGTTGAATACATTTTATGCAGCTGAGAATTCCGCATAGAACACCTCTCAATCTTTCTTTTTCTGTTGCAATTTGACCTTGAAGCTCTCCGTCAATGATTTCTCTTTTCCTTAAAAGATCTTTTTTTCAATTTCACTCTATTGCTTGACACAGTACCGATGATGTTTTTTCTTTTACATTTTCGCTTGTACTAAACCTTTCTGTTGCTTTGCAGTAATTGAACCTATTTGTCTGCTCCAGCGAAGACTGCTTGAGAAAATAGCAAACAACAAAAGCCTTTTTTCTGAAGAATAAATAAGCAAGGAGAGCCAGACTTCTTCTCCATATCCATTTCCAAAAGTTCTTGTCTTTTAAACCATCTTTTATTCATTGCTCGATTTATGTGAGAATAAAAGGCCCTTCACTATTCTGAAAATACTTCGAACCCAATCTGATCATGTCTGTCCATAGTGCATCTGATAAAATGACTGATGTCTTATTAAACTATGAAAAGCCTACATCATGATACTGAATCACATCTGATATCGCCTGGGCTATTTTGTCCTGCTCTTCATTGTTCCAATTTTCAGCATTTATTCCTCCTTTTGCTGACACATGCAACCCTTCGTACTTGAAACTACAAACTTTCTCAAACCTCTCCCTTCCTAACAAACTCTCAACTCGTGCTGTTGCTTTTCTCTGCAGCACACCATAAAATGACTCTTTCCTACAATTACACATACCAACGCATAAATGTGAAGTGGGATAAATGGAATTGCCGTAAATGAAACGTGGAATCTTTGCATTTTTTAACCATAAAAATAGCGCCCCTCCCCCTAATTTGGCGCCCAGTACAATTGCCCTACTTGCCTCACCCTAGTTACGCTACTGTTAATGACCTTAGACTCACATGGAAACAAAAGTAGAGAACGACCAAGATAGAGCTGCGTAGAATAGCCCTAAGATAGGAGTATCTTCATAGCTCTTGCGCCCTCTTTAATCATTAATCAAATGACTTTATTACATTGCACTTTCGTCATTCAGATATTCATATAAATCATAAATTATGCAGCAACGTTCTAATCGTTCTGCGTTGCAATATACATACCTCCAAACAAGAAAGTTGCTAGCTGCACTGAGATACTTCCATATTTCTTCGGATCTACTGCCGTTAGCATTTTGTCAGCATTCGATACCGGATTGTAGATAACATGACCTTCAGTTCCTGATTTCATAAAACAGACATCAGTAAATAACTAGAGCAATAAAATGAACTTAAGAAGTTTGTACTTTTACTGGTCCATCAGCGCCTGTGTACACACAATTTAACATTTCAAAAGTTAACCTCTTTACTGAAAACATTACAAAATGAACGAAATGTTTCAATGCAATGTTTGATTATTGGGTTCGCCAGGGATACATTTTATGTCCCTGTTGTTGTGTCATTTAGGAAATTGAAATACAGTTACTGTGGACAACTTAAACAGGAACTTGTAGACTATATAAGTTGTAGCAGACGACCGACTAACAGACCAGTTAGTTCTGTAACATCAGGACTGTTGAACCAGCATTCGGCACACTGAAATCATCCAACATTGGGAATCAGTCAACGTTAAACAGGCAATGATGGCTGTAAGTTTTCAATAATGTCATCACTTGTCATGAAATATTCTAATCCACATATAAAAATTATTAGGTAAATATGAAGCCTAACAAATAAAATTAATAAAGAGAAGAGCAATGGTAAAATAACAGTGCTGTCACAAAGAATGTACTCGAAATCCCCCTTGTTTTCTGCTTCGTCTGCAAATTGTAACGCTTTCACGTTGATAGTAAAAGCTTACTGTATTATACCCGCTTTCTTCAATGAAACGTGTGCTGCATTTCTAAGAAAAACATTGAGACGTACTGCGTAATGACCTAAATTAATCCTAACATTAATTATATTACGTTACCAAAACGAACGAACAGATGGACAAAAGGATGGCGAGAGGGGAGGGCTGGAAATCAGGAACGCATGCAACACGCGACGCGCTATATACAAATGCTGGCATCACGCGTGTAAGTCTACAAGCACTAACTTTTTCAGACGGACAGTGATAAAATACACTACCCTTTCCCAGAGTTAGGTTTATAAATCATAACAGACTCTTATTAGAAAAGATAACAATAGATGGGTTTACGTTTGAACACATAACAGTACCCAGACAGCACATCTTCCAAACAGGAGGTAGAAGAAATTGCATATTTTGAACGCAGCCACGTAGCTCCTTTAAATTAGTATTTTTGGGTTCCTTAGGGCTTGCTGACAAATAATATGTAAAACGTTACGCAAATAGTCCAGGAATTAATAAATTATACCCAAAATAAAATATTGGGGGTGCCTGACAGCATAAAATCATTTCTGCTCATAAGATTTTTTTTTTTTAACGTGTTTGGAAAAAATTTACGTTACAGAAATAGCCTACCATGTAAACTTCAAATTGATTGGAGCGCAACAAATGAAAGCCTAACCACGATTGGTCGGGCTATAAATACTATCTTGGTTGTTAGGGGAGACGGGAAAAGATAACATTTTTTCAAACACTTGTCGAAACGTGGCTCATTGGCCAGTCTCGCTGATATACACACTTGGGAGCGTTAGTTCGAAACCACTTGTTTAAATACACTTGATAAAGCATCAGTGCGTTGAAGCCAGCTTATATTTGGCTCAATAAAAGCCTGGAAGATAAGCAGAAGGAAATTTGTGCCAGTTTGTGCCAGAATTCATTGCTAATCAACGTATCTGTGTTATTCGTATGAATTGTGGTAAGCTTGAACCATTTAATATCTTTTAATGAAAATTGAATGTGAATTGTTGATTTATGCCTGTATATATATGTGTAGTTCAGTGGCAAACGTGAGGTAAAGCCTAAAATGCTCCAGCCTGAACAGAGGGTGTCGGAGAGAAGTAAAACGGCATGGAATGGCCAAATAGTACACTGACATCTGGATGATTGACTAGAAAGAAATAATGCTGGAAGTGCAGAGGCGTAGTGACCATTAAGGATGGTAATGCTGGTATAAAGTATTTCAGATGAAGCTGACTGTTGGCCTAACGCTCTGAACGCAATGTTTGTGCTGTATTGTGATCAGTGTAAAAGAGAATATAAATTAGTTATGAAGTAGAAGGTACATCCTTCTTGATTTCAGGGACAGTGGTCTTGATGGTACTGAGCAGTATCTGGTCAGAGATTTGCTGAATCCAGTGTCGGACAGCATACTCCTTGGTCCTTTTAGCTATCAGTGAGGTGTCTCCAGAGCCCAGAAGAGAATTCGAGCAGAGGAGTCCTCTCCTGCCGCCATCACTCAAGATAAGCAGAGTTGGCCAGCTGAGCTCAACATTATGTCCCCTCATCTTGAAATAACTTTATAAAAATACCATTCAGAGGGGAATTTACTTGTCTTAAAATCAGGAACTGTGAACATCTCCAATAATAGTCCCTAAAGACAAACTATTGAAGTCATGATGACCAATACCAACAGAGCTTGAACAAAACAAAACCAGTATTACCTCATTTTACTACTACACAACTGACACACATAGAACATTTGTACTAATATATGTCACTACAATATTCATATTAAATACATTCTGTACATAACTTGTAATTTAAATTGATTGTGATTCCTGGTTCCCTTGTAGTTGAATCAGGACACATATTCATTCATGCCAGTAATGAATACATATTGTTATTTGAAAGTTCATCAGTGACTCTTTTAAGATATCTTTGTAGAGTGTTATATGTATGTGAGTGTCACAGTGTTGTCAAGAGTAGTGGATTAAATTAAATTGTTTATCTGTCTGTTGTTGTGACTTACACTTCACCATACTCATACCCTAGACACATAACGTAGCATCACACTATTCCAGAATAATTCTGACTGAGATATATAGATATGTGGTAGCAAGTAAGGTTATCTATAATACACTACTCTTAATAGATATAGATACCTTCACAGCTGATCTCAGTCAGTACACTAAGTTCCCTATAAGTATTTATAACTTCCCACTTCACCACATCACTATCAACATCGTAATTAAAGTTAAAGTCATTGCCCTGGTCAAAATTATCAAAATCAGCATTAACATTATCATTAGTGTCCTCACAATCAAACAGCATCATCAATCAAGCAAGCACGGCTATTCTTCTTCACCCTCTTTGGCGTTCCTAACGGAGCGTGACGCCAGCATTTTAGCTGTACTTACAGAGCCAACACTAACACATCTAGTCCTTAAGGAGCCTGGAGTCCAAAACTACAGCATTGTCTCTAGGAAGCCTGCATCTATCATACACGTGCTCGTACAGTGGTTGTTCTCTGGTATACGTTTTACTTGATGTGATTGTCAGCCCCGAGGATCGGTATTAACATTACCATAATTGTTTTTTATTGGTGTAGTAATATGTCAGCTGTACCGTGCAGTTCCCGGGGGTCTTTCAAGACACAAAGAAAGAATAGGACTTATGAACTCTCAGGCATGTCGTACAAGGCTACTAAAATTAGATTAGGCCTTGTGGCTGGCAACCTCACCATGTACAATAAATTGCCACAGAAACCACAGCTGCAGTGGTGTTTCCGTGCTCTGTAGGAAGCGCAAAGGAAAATGATGATGATGATGGTAATGATGATGCTGGTAATGATGATGATGGTAATGATGATGAAAATGTCAGCAGCCTAGAAACAATAACGACAACAGCAAAACAGCAACATACATAAATAAATAAAAAGCGTTTCAAAATTAAACTTTTCATGAAGTGTTGGGCAGAGCAACCTAACTTTTGAGGCGAAGACCGGAGTACGACAAGGATGCTCCTTATCAACAACTTTATTTTTAACAGTCATATTCTGGGTGATGCACCAGACAACAGAGGACAGTCCAAGAGGAATTAGATGGGCAACGTTTTCTACACTGGTCGATCTGCAATATTCAGATGATACCGCATTGCTTGCACATTCACATCAACAGATCCAAGGAAAAAAAAAAACAGATATACTGAATAAGAACTGCCAGCAGGTTAGTCTGAACATCAGTCTAAAACCGACAGAAGTCATGACACTCAATGTGGGCAACCCTGAGCCCATAACAATAAGGAACCAGAAGCTGGAACAGACAGACACATTTACATACCTAAGATGCATAGTAACACCAGACGGCACAACAAGCAAAAACATCAACAACAGAATGAATAAAGCGAGAACAGCCTTTGCTAATCTCGCCAACATCTGGAAGTCCTCTCAAATGCAGCACAAACATCAAATTAAGATTATATGAGAGCCGTGTATTTTCTGTGCTTCTCTGTGGTGCGGAATGTTGGAGAATAACAGAGAAGGAAATGTCGAAATAGTTCTCTTTCCACACAGTCTGCCTAAGGAAAATTGTCCGAATGATTTAGCCGAATACCATCACCAACCAAGAACTGCTTACTCAGAGTAACCAAGATGACATGCACATCATTAAGGCTGACAGACGCTGGAGCTAGGTTGGCCACGTACTCAGAAGAGACCTTGATGCCATCACAAGAACAGCTATACTATGGGACCCCTGGAGGAAAGCGAAAGAGAAGTCTACCAAAATCAACTTGGCGGAGAACTGTGGAGGCTGAGATGCGAAGAGTTAACCAGAGCTGGGACACTGCACAATGGATGGCCGCTGACCGAGCAAAGAGGAAACACTTTGTTGCTGCTTTACAAGACGCAACCAGGCGTGATGGCCTCTGACTGCTTTGACAGTTGGCGGCTAAGGATCAAAGAAAAAGAAGAAAAAAAAAAAGAAAGAAAATTGCTGTTCTACATTGACACGGAAGGATTTACATTTCACTAAAAGTAGTACGTTCTTAATCCAAAAATATGTGTATATATTTTTCTTTGTCTCTCACTATGTCATTTAGCGTGTAAAAACCGTTATGTGAACTTTTAAGAAACATTTGAAAAATGTTTTTGTTTATATGGCACAAGACAAATTCTCGAGCATGAACTTCAGTATGACGTATGGAGAGGCAAAAATCATGAGAGTACAAGGTTATTACAAAAATAATTAGAACTAACGCCATCTTTGTTTCTAATGAAAATATTTCCTTATCAACTTCTAATGAGTTATTTATGGGAGCCGCGCTGGTGTAATGGCTTCGGCGTTGTACTGGCGACCAGGTGTTCATGGTTCAAACCCGGGAGTCAGCGTTTGAAGGAATGTTTACGACTGGAGATTTGACTGAATAACCTGAACGGCTCCTGTGATAAACCCTCTGTGGATGGGAAGGAGCGAAGCTCCTGACCGGGTTGGAAGGAAAGTCCTCAGGTTTCCCAGTCTCGCAATGACATGTCATTGGGCCAAAGGGCTGAAAGCCCAAGTGCCGCTGGTTAAGAAAAAGAAAGAAAAAGAGTTATTTATTGACGCACTACAAGGCTGTATTATGTCACCATTACTTTTTGGAATAGCTATTGATTGGGTTATGAGAAACTATACCCACAATGAACAATTGGGTATAAAATGGACAAATGGAAAATTCCTGGGGGACCTGGATTTCGCAGATGATTTAGCATTCTTAAGTTCAACACCCAGACAATCCCAAGAAGCAGTAAATAATTTGTGTCATCTCTCGGTTAAAATAGGTCTCCAAATAAATGCCTCTAAAACTAAAGCTATGAACTTTTCTAACGAGACCTTTGATATCATCTTGAACGGGGAAAAACTACAGAAAGTTGAAAGTTTCAATTAATTAGGCAGTAAAATGACTCAGGATGGTGACACAACAAGAGAAATCCATACTAGAATTGCTTTGGCAGCTAGCGCCTTCAATAGATTATCTAACATTTGGAAATTACGATCATTGAATATACATACCAAGCTTCGTCTGTTTAATTCAAATGTTATCTCAGTGTTAACATACGGTTGTGAGAGTTGGAAAATAACAAAATCATTGGAGAAAAAGCTGAATACATTCGAGAACAAATGTCTTAGAAAACTCATGAACATCAGTTGGAAAGAATTCAAGACTAATCGACAAATAAGAGAAGACTCTAGGCAGAAATATGTCTCCGACTATATAAGGAAAAGACGATGGTCATATATCGGTCATGTCCTACGAATGCAAAACAACAGAATACCACTACAGGCGCTCACTTGGGTCCCTGAGGGTAAGAGGAAAAAAGGAAGACCAAAAGAAACACTCAGAAGAACAATAATAAGAAAATGAAGAACGTTGGGCCTAAATAATGTGCAAGAGCTAAGAGGAGTGGCGTCACAACGAACAACCTGGAGAGCACTGGTTTCTGCCTTTATGCGCCGTGTTTGGTGCTTAAAGAATTTATTATTATTATTATTATCCTACAGTTTTCCAAGAAACATAGACCTTTATCATACAGCTACAAAGTCTTTTGCCATAATTCATCAAGGTCTTCCCATGATTTCCTCATAATTCATCAAGGTCTTCCCATGATTTCCTCATAATTCATCAATGTCTTCCCATGATTTCCTCATAATTCATCAAGGTCTTCCCATGATTTCCTCATAATTCATCAATGTCTTCCCATGATTTCCCCATAATTCATCAAAGTCTTCCCATGATTTCCTCATAGTTTTCATTTGTCGTTAATTCTCTCCTCTCTGTTTTTTTTTTTCATCTACTTTTACTACTCTTTCTATGACGATCCCTGACAAAGAACTTTCCGATTAAACTATCTGTAGGTTTCGTCAGTGTGTTCCATCCGTTGTCAGGGTCTTCTTCTCATCTCAGTCGGCATCTATCTGGCTGTTTCAGTTAGTTCCACGTTTCGATCTTGTCATACGGTTTCTATCTTTCTGTCCTGCCCACCCATCCATTATGCAAGTCTTCTTCTTCTTCTTCTTCCGTCCTTAGCCACCGACCGTCAAAGCAGTCAGTGGCCATTACGCCTAATGGCGTATTATGCAAGTCTAGTGGGTTATAATTAGGATACACTATTTCAGTAATTGATGATAATATATGCACCTGCTGTCCCTTTTACTTAAAGTAAAGGGAGTCCCATAGTAGATATTGCTATAGTGGAGTGAAGTGTTAGAGACTTTACTATACTACACCCAGCATCGAGTGGTGATGAGGCCAGTTCCCTTCCTTGCTGTCTTTCCTTCCCTAACTGAAGGGCAAAGTCAGGTACCTATTTACAGCTGGGTATACTAGTGCGTGCCGATACCGGGAATGGAACCCAGTACCTTTACCGCGAGAGACCAATGCTCTAACCATTCTGTCAATAGGACGCGCATCCCTTTTTAACTATGGACAACTAACAAGAAAAGTTTTAACATCCTAAGAGAAGCTAGTGCGCAAAAGCAACTTATTATTAATATTAGAAGGAGACAAGTAATGAGAAGAAGAAATATGGAATAACATAACGTGACAACTTATATAACATAACGTGACAACTTACATAACATAACGTGACAACAGGACAGATTGAAGGACAAAGAGAGAGGACAAAGACAGACGATACCTGACAGGTTGAAATTATGGCATGGATAGATGTCAAGAACGGAATTGATAAACAGTTCTTAAGAGGGTAAGTTGTGGAAATACATGATCACCTACGCCACCACGCATGGCGCTTGAAGAAGAAGCTGCCACTACGTCAGTGACAGCAAGCCGTCTAATTATTTATTTTATATTATACACCAATTAAACTGGAATTCTAATCGCTTTGTGTTTTTTGAAAATTTTAAATACAAACATAAACAGTATTATTCACATTAAAAAAAAAATAAATAAATAAAATAAAACAAAAACAAAACAATAATGTTAAAACTAATTACCAAGAAAAAATGACGTGTATTCACACGCACGCAGAGAACGTGTACATCCATTCTATGTTATATTTGTATCCATAACGAGTTCATATAAATTACTTATCAGTTCAGCTTTTTATATATCATCCTTTAATTACTTAAAGTAATTTTAATTTTAATTTTTAAAAGTATTAACATTACGTCCAGTGTAGTGAGACTTAACCGCGCTTTCATCTCGTGACGAATTTACCAGGCCCCGGGATCACAACCTAGAAGTAGCATAATGCTCCCGTCTACTCATATGTAAGTGAGTGCCTAACCGCTCTTGAGTGACGGAAGGCAATAGCAGCAAGGGCGGCAACTAGTCACCCCATCTCATGAAAAAGCTTAAACATTGGATGCCGAAGTCTCTAACACTTATCTCCCCTACAGCAGTTTCGGCAATGGGACTACCTCTGCCTTCTATTTTTAACTATTGCATTGACAGCATTTGAAATGATTATGACGTTTGTCTGATATGTTGAAAGAAGAAAACGTTTTCTCTTGCTATAGGATATTTGTAAGAACGTTCATACATTTATATTTTGAAACAGATCACGCGGATTGGACTATTTCTGGCTGTGGTTGTCACTGTCAAAGGTGCATGTATATTAACAGACAGTAAGTGGATTTGGTTCTTTCAATTTGAAATCATTTTGCATTATGGCAACATCTAATATTTTACATATACAAATTCTCTTTGGCTGTCAACAAACACATGCCAAGTCCTCCTGTTTCTTGCTACCAGCTCCAGTTACTTCCACGCCGTCATCATCATTTTTACGTCTTTCTCCAGTTCTCTTCTCCATGTGTTTCTTTGCTCTACCCCTACTTCTTTTCCCAGGGGATTCCAGAACAAAAACTGCCTTGTAATATTATTAGCATGTTTCTTCAATGTGTTCCATATTCATCGCCAGCGTCCTCTTCTCATCTCTTGTCCCAATGGCACTTATCTGGTTCTTGTCATCAGTTCTACTTTGGTGAGCATTACAATCCTTCTACTGGACGCAAGCACCCATTTATGAATGTCTATAGATCTTCAGTTGTTGTTTTTGAAGATCCAGAGCAATACAATAGAACTGACTTGACACTTGAGTTGAACACATTCATTTTTGTGTTGGACTTGATTTATCTTGATGTCCATATGTTTCCCAATTCAAGGAAAGTTCCTCTTGTTTTTGAATTTTTATTTTGATATCATTGTCTGTCCCTCCAAGTTTGTCTATATTGCTGCCAAGATATGTGTATTCAAGGAAAGTTCCTCTTGTTTTTGAATTTTTAGTTTGATATCATTGTCTGTCCCTCCAAGTTTGTCTATATTGCTGCCAAGATATGTGTATTATTCTACAACTTGTAGTGGTGTTTTTTCAAGTTTGATCTTGTTATAATTTCTTGCTATGGCTGTCTGTGTCTTTTTATCTTGTTAATGTCCGTCTTCCATTCTCCTCTCCTTGTGATGTTAGGTTCTCCATTATTTCTCTTACACTTAGGATTATAGAAAACATAACAGATAAACGTGCCAGATCAGATAATGTAATATCAGTATCAAATCCAGAATGTGAAGAAATTCAAGAGCAAAATAACGATAACCTTTTATGAATAATATAGTAGCCCTCTTCAGTCATAACTGACTATGGGAATGCGCCCCTATGGTTATAGCCCACCGCCCCTATGGTTATAGCCCACCGCCCCTTTGGTTATAGCCCACCGCCCCTATGGTTATGGCCCACCGCCTCTATGGTAATAGCCCACCGCCCCTATGGTTATAGCCCACCGCTGCATTTTTATCTGATATTCCATTTGGTGTGTTCTTTTCTCTTCTGTTTGTTGTGAGGGCTTCTTTTCGGCCCAATCTGAGGTGACGTCGTAGGGAACATCACCACTTGTTGCGATCGGCAGCTTCATCCTCCCAGGTTGCTGGATTTATGCCTAGTGCCCTCATATCTCTCTTGCACAAGCTTTTGAACCTCAGCTGCGGTCGCTCGACTGTTTTTTCCCATCTGCCAGTTGTCTGTAGAAAATATCTTAAGGGATGCGACCATCTTCCATGCGGCGGACATGGCCAAGCCAACGTAGTCTGCGCTGTCTTATTCATGAATAAATAAACAAAGATCGTGTTGCATAAATTCAACAATATTCTGTTTCCGTTACGTCACATAATTGTCATTAACTATTATTCGACCTATTATACGCTGTTGTCAATGCTGTCAACACTGAAATTATGCACAGAAGCAGTGAGTACTTTCGTTGAAATTTTTATGTCAGTCATTTAAGAACAAACACTGCATACAGTACATATGAGACAAGACAAAGATTGTTGTAACTGTCTTTTTTCTCTTGTTGAGGTGATCACTTGCACAAGACAGTATACATGTTGTTAAGATGTGTAGTACTTGTAATGAGGAGCTGAGTGTGGGTGCACATGAAGGCGCGAATGTGTTCAGGCTCGTATATGTTGTGTCATGCAACCCATACACTCACATGCAGTAGTCAAAGATGCTTGGACACTGCGGGCACGTTTCAAAACATTTATTGACGATAACACACATAGTAGCATCAACAGGAACAGTCAGTGTACACAAGGTCATGCTGACCGGAAATCGTTAGGTATACATCAGGCATTCAAAAAGGCTGGTAAACATTCCAATATTCGTTCATGGTCAGTAGTACCGTTATTCAATGACAGTTCTCAATGCCGCTTTGGTATCTCTGACTAAACGCGTCAGATACCTTAATCACTTTGACATACAGGTACAACTTGGCTTCCCCGCCAATTGCACATTATCAGGCTGTAGTATATCAGCCTTAACACAGTCCTCGTTATGGCGTCATCTGTGTACTTCTTCTAAGCAGGTTAACATCAACCATGCAGTAATGCTTATGTAGATATCAATATACCGCCAATCTGCGGTTTCCACAATATAACTTCGTCACTGGACTTCTGTTCGTTTAACGACAAATAGTCTTACATAGCTATCTGGAGCATAATGTACAAGTTCTGTAACGTAGGACCGGTGAGCTGTAGTTCACAGACTAGGTAATCTTTCAACATGTTCTGCCACCGAATGCATAATAATGTAGAAAAGGTCGGTGTTACCTGGAACCGAATCCTCAGAACACAATAAGGAACTCTGTCGCCATTCCGACGCACAGAGATTCACTGGGGAGAACTGCCAACGCAGTCACTTCGAAGATTTTTCCCGAAAACACAATGGACCTCATGTCCTCAGAAGCCAGGACTTCACAACTCGACAAGACGGAAGTCTAATCTCCCGCTCTCCACTGCGCATCGCATATAGCCCAGAACTGTATTACCTTTGACCCAAAAGGTCAAACACAATGAACGAACAAACAAGGGAAGACAACCCCTAATCAACCTGACATCGCAAGGTAAAGACACAATTATTCTTATGGAAAAAACATAAGCAAATAACTTGACATATGACTCCGTCGAAAATGACAGCAACAATTGTATGAATAAATGCACACAAAGATTGCAAGATTGTACTTACAGATACATTCCTATAATATGTGGACATATATATTCTTCGACACTAATATAGACAACACTGAAGAGAAAATACAGTGGTGTCAAAATAAGTAAAAATGCAAGTGAGGCTTTCACTGAATAGGGGGGAAAATATAGGTCAAAAGAAAATAATTCAACACTAAAATAACATTTTTGAAACTCAAATATAAAGTCTGTCCTATTGTATGGTTTTGAAGCAAGTAGAACAGCGAAAACGACGTCCTGAACGGTACATACTTTCAAACATGAATGCTTGAGTTAAATATAAGGATAGAAATGGCATGGCAAAGGTCACCAGTGTGGAGCTCAGGGGAAAAAAACCTAAAAAAATATACTAGTGAAACAACAGCTGAGAAGAAGGCGATGGCTTTGGATAGGACACACTGAGACAACCAGCTGATAGGTAAAAAGGTAAAGGATCCCGTTACACGCCCATTGAGGCATATTGGGAATATGGTGTTAGGCCCATATTTTCTTGACCATCGGCACACTAGGGGTGACGTGGTCAGCATCACGCCGGCCACCTTAACCTTTCCAGAGTTGCTCTGGTACCCAATTCATGAGGCTGGGTCGACCCCGAAGCCGTTTGCGATCTAAAAATCCCACCTCAACTGGGGATCGAACCATGTACCACCGAGCTAGGAAGCCAGTGCACTAACCACTGCGCTACCGCGGCTCCAACCAGCTGATAACATTTACATGACAATCTAGGTTCTGACATCACCAAGGTATGAGAAATAAAGAACGATTTTAAAACATATGTAGAAGGAAATAAGTCACGCGCATGACATGGAGATAAAGACACGAAAAGACCTTGACCTATGGATATGTCAGGAAGGTGTGGCGACAGTCTGTTCAGAAATGTGCTCCACATGGAGATAGGAAGGATGCTAAATGAGTGAATCATTTAACGCTAAATCATGGAAACGCTAAATCATGGAAACGCTAAATTCAAGTTTATAATATTACTCGTAAATCACCCGCCAAGGCATGATGGGAAATAATTATATTGTGCTCTTTCTGCGTCATGCCCTGATGACGTCACTAAATTCCCATAGTGTCAGCTCATTCATTTTTCCATTTTGCTTCAGAAATAAGTAAACAAGGAATTAGGGTGGCACGAAAGCATATAAGCTTTAGTGGCTATATATATATATATATAATGGACACACTTATTCGTACTTACCCGAACTATGTAGTATAAATGGGGGTGGGGGGGGGGGGGGGGGGGGGGAGGGGGGGGGGGGAGAGATTCCAGAAATTTTAGCACCGAAAGCAACAGAGGCAGAAACATTTCTTTAAAAAATCCGACCCTATGAATTATATTGGGAACAAGATGAGCGTAGTTTCAACAGGCACGCAGTTTGGTTTCCCTACCCCTGAATGCGCCATGAAAGAGCGAGTGCAACTTTGGTGTGAAAAGACGTGACCAAAAGTATGACGGACGGATACGAGAATTAGATGGTTTAACGTATCAGATTTTCTATCTTTTTGCATCGTGTGTAATTTTCCCCCATCCGCTGCAGACCCAAATAGAACAATCCCAACTAAGATGGTTTGGCCATGTCTGCAGAATGGGAGAAGATCGGCTACCACGACAAGCATGGGAAACAAAGAGCCAGGGATCCAGACCTCCAGGACGACCCAGAGTCCGCTGGGAGGACAACATTAGACAATCTTTGAAGGACCGAGGACTAGAATGGAACCAGGCCAGGAAGAAGACAGCTGATAGAATGGTCTGGCGCTCTCTCTTCCAAACCTCTACACCTCACGGTAGAAGGGGAACGACTAAGTAAGTAAGTAAGTAAGTGTAATTTTCCTCTACTTCATTGATTTACATTGTTCTAATTTTCACGCTTTCCCATGATCTGCGCGAATCTATAATTTTAACTCGTTCTACGCCACGAGCCATATCGTTTACCAAGGTATAATACAATTTATTCTCAAGAGCCGTCTTGTACGACCAGTTAGTTACAATCATCTTCCTCATATCTGCACTTTACACGATATAGAATAAATCTTACTGTTGTTAAGAGCTACAACATTTAAAAGTATTCCTTAATTAATTTACAATATTCTTAAAATATATTACGAGACATTTTCTCAAATATAAATTCACTGTTTGTTTAACAACAACAAAAATAAATAAATAAAAGAAATATTTGCATTCATTGTGGTGCTTGGGTAGGGCCTAAAAACTGCCCGGGAAAAAAAAAAAAGATTTATTTTATTATTATTTTTAACAAAAACATTTTGCCTCGTTTTGGCGAGTCGCATCCCGTTCCACCTAGTCGGTTATATTAGGGCGCATGTCCAAATATAAAAGACATTTAGGTTAGATGACAAATCAAAACAGATTGAATGTGAACTCACCATTTCTTGTATTCGATTTTTCATCACCCTCTAACCCCCTCTGTAGTTCATACCTTCAACACGTCTTCTGTAGTACATACCTTCAACACGTCTTCTGTAGTACATACCTTCAACAGGTCTTCCAAACCCAGGAGCCCTCCATTCAAAATCTTTGCACATCTTTGTTTCTTTTGATGATGTTTCCTTTTGTAGTTGTTGTATAGCTTTCCGTTTTTACAAGAAGGGGTAGCATGCATCACGCCCAACCCACCTTAGTTGTCCTCCAATCATTGCCTTTTATGGTACAGTGTACCGTGTTTGTTAGGAAGTCGTCATTAGTGGCTCGTGAATGGCGATAATAACAAAGGGTATAAAGACGGACTGAACTGATAACAAAAACTCATTGTTCTGAATCTCAAAGAACATCGCTCTGTTTGTAATTATAGATTTTTTATTTATTATTATTTTGCCTGTTATTAATTGTCACGTAGGTCTTTATGTCATTAAATTACCTACATCTTCTTCCTATTCTCTCACCCTAATCCTTTCATTTATATTCTTTCCATACTTGTTTTTCCTGTATTTTTCGCATCACTGGGTTGCGAAAAATATTTTCTTCAGTATTTTTAAACTTTACCTGTTTCTTTCTCAAAACTGAGAATCGCGCTAGGACGATATTACGTAGATGTCAGGGCTGCAGGGCGTCAGAAGGCGTGATAAGTCGGTTCGCTGAACATAGGACGTAGACAATAGTCTACATTCTCACCTAGCGCGCGAGCTTCTTCTCCGCATAAGTCCCGGTGAGGCGTGATACTTTACATCTGCACCGGTCAGTATTCAGACATTTGTCTGAAAAATCCCAAACTGACACGGCGCTCACTGTGGGCCATGGTCAGCTGTAGTGTGAAAACTGCCCTGCATTGGAGACAGGTTGTCTGAGATTTGAAATTGACACGCGTACATCTTGGTCAGTGGTGGCAGTTACGACATGTTAGGTGTTAAACGTATCGTTTAAGCCGGAAAGGGGAGAGCATTTCGTTCTACGAAATAATAGTTCATCCTTTGTCTGGTTTAAAATATTAACCCACGTTTGAAACTATTTCATTTCACTCAGTAACTTTGCAGTTAGACTAGAACAACCTTCGTTCGATTTCTAAATAATCTCTGTAAATAGAGATGGCCTTAGTTTGGTCGAAGTGGTTTAACGTTCTTAGTAATTCTGTGGTTGAGTGAAATACTGGGGGTGACCCGAACTTTACCAGCATTTAATAAGAGTTCATAATTGTGAAGAAATAGACAGTCCTTATTTTGAACCACGTGGGTTTCTCAAGTAACACTGATCTGACGGTGCAAGTTAGACAGTAATACCATATCCCACTAACGGGCTTTTTCAAAGACTGTAATGATAAATACTGGGCCTGTGAACCAGATCTTAATTTCTTCCATAAACTCTACGTAAATTTTCTGCCTGGCGGCGAGAATAATTACAATCTATGACATAAACTTTCCGACATTGTTGACAAGTGAGTGGGGAACCAATAATTTCTGTTTTGAGAGAGGTTGTCCACCGGTCATCTTCCTAATTAAGGGAAACTTCGTGTTCTGACATTTTGTGCTCGTTTAAGCCTAATTCTTACCTCGGGAGTCAAGTGACATTAACTTTAATCTGAAATAACTATCGCCTGAAGCAGACGCTCCCCAGATCCATTTTTTTAATGAAACCAACAAACAAATCTGCAGAGCTGGGATCTGTTTCAGTAAACGACAGTAACAGATAAAAAGTGTGAGTGTCCAAAATTTGCGCCAGCCGGCGAAACCACAACCCGATTGTAAGTATATCAGGGCCCTGATGAAAGAATCGAGTGAAAGTGACGGAAGGAGGTTCATTGTATAATACCCTCATTTGTTATATGTGTTTTTTCCTTAGGCGAGATTTGCTGCTTAAGTAACGTGTTACGTTAGAATAGATACTGCTGTCAAAGTCAGTCTATACCTTCAAAGGGGGACAATACTAGACTCTAACCACATGCATCTATAACTTTTTGGGCCATCATCTGTCATCCTAACGGGGCTGTGGGCTAAACCTAGAGTTAAGATCATAGCGGGGCTATCACCCTTGTAGCATTTTCTTGATATTTTATGACTATTTGTATATGTTTTTCCTTGATGTATTTCTTTGGTGTTGTGAGAAGATTTTACATGATAAATAAAATCTCTCTTGAACTAAATCAGTGCGTTGGTCAGCTCGTTCAAATATTTAAATAAGTATTGTTATAGTTTTCCCACGTCTGTGTGCCTAACTGTTGTCACCTGAAGACGTATGCACGTGAGAGGTATGTTCATACATAGTAACATATGTTGTCAATAGTCTGTCTGACTCTTATATATATATCTGTCGTAGAAGATAGGCCTGAGAGAGAGAGAAGATTCTTGTTTTTTTTTTCAGGGGACAGCTCTATTTGATTCGCTACCACTGCACTCTTGGGAAAATCTATTTGTTTTTTCTAACTCTCACTGTGTATATCACATATTCTAATCTATTCAGAAGGGACCAACCTAAGTCTTAATACTCCTATCGAAAAATCTACGACATTAATCATGAAAACTAAAATTGCAGACAAACTACATGGGGAGAACTGCTCATGTTCCGACTATTGCTTGGGCAACTCTTTCTGTCTGCGAAACGAAAGCGGGGGATTGTCCTGCCAATGTCTGCCCTGCTTTGCTTACGACCCTGACCTTAAACAGTGTGTCGAAGGCGGTAAGTTTCGTTTATTTATATTATATTGTTGTACTTGATTTAGGTTCGACAGAACAAAGGCCTAATTTAAGAGAACTGTAGTCACAGGCTGAATCCTTCATAATTGGGTGAACGGACGATATTTGATACTGTCGTGTTTAAATTACCTAATATTACACATGAATGAAAAGAGTTATTGAATTAGATCTACATATCAAATATTTTGGCCATAGAAAACGACATAACACCTTGCTGAAGACCATAATGGAAGGAAGAGGTGAAGATAAACGTGCACGAGGAAGGTAGTGCTCCAAATGGGAAGATAACATGACAGGATTGACAGGAAAAAGTTTGTCAGAGTGCACCATCAGGAGAAGTGAACAGAAGACGCTGGAGATCCATTGCAGCCGGCCTTCGTTTGGAAGACGCCAAATAATTATGAATATGATGGTAATTGTTGAGAGCTTTTGTTTGTGATCGATTTAATGCTCCTTTGCATGTTTACGATTTGCTTCATACGTTAGGCCAAATGGTGTATGAAGTAACAGCAAGAAGCGACTACTGCAATTCTCAACAATATAACGTTAATAAGCATAACTGAAGATTATCCGGACGGTCCATGAACATTTATTATTCCGTCGTCAGTCACATAACGAATATCACAAATGGATGCGTAATAACTGATCACTGCATTCTGAATGCCGATAACTACATGCTTTATCTTGGTTGCTATTCACTTATGAAGAATGTTCATCAATAAGAACTTTTGCTGATTGTTTGTTTGTTTTTTCAGGTTAATTTTAAAATCAAGCCCTGAAAAATTAAATCAAAATGTGTTTCTTTATTGTACGATAATGCTTAAAGTCCAGTTTTCTCTCTTGTGTTGCTAGTAATCGTGATTTAAAGCAAACAGGTGATTGGCCTGTTGTGCATTTGCATGGTGGAGGGGCTGCCTCCTTACGGCCTCCATGCAGGCCGCTCTCCTCCTTTTTCATCCGGGCTTGGGACCGGCATTGGCGGAGGGAAGGCAAACCCGGTCCCAAAAAATGTCGTGCAGAAGTCGGATGTGTCGACCGAAAGGTGCAGATATCACAGCTTGGGCGTAAACAGACACAACGCAACCACCGTCCTTTTCAGGACGAACGAGGAAGAAGAAGAAGAAGAAACTAAATGCAACGTCATACAAAGCACACAATAACAGCTGAAAACGACAGCTATATTTATTTATTAAATGTTATGTGTTAATGTTCAGTTGTCGACGTTGACGAATGTGCTGACACTGAGAATCCACCTTGTCAACACAATTGTACCAACACCGAGGGAAGTTTCATCTGCTCATGTCGCCCTGGATTTGTTGTCAGCGAATCTGATCCAACCAAATGTGAAGGCAAGTTGACTTAATAACCCGTCCTTTTCTTTTTTTAACTTTTTTTTTTACTTTGTTTTAATTTAATCTGCAACAACATTACCACTCCTAGATGGGTTCACCTAGATCTAGGTTGTTTTTTTTTTTTTTTTTGGGGGGGGGGGGGGGGGGGGGGGGGGGGGGGGGAGGGGATGTCTAGGTATCATTTTCGTTTCATTAGTTGAAAAATGCTACCTAAATCAACTTTCTATTTTTCGTTTTTTTGCCTAAAGTAGCCCCAAAATAACCTAAAGTAGCTCAAAAACCCACCTAAAGTGGCCCAAGTCGCCTGAAAGTAGCCCAAACTTCAAATCTTAATCTAGGTGTTTTTTAACGTACCATCTACGCTTTTTTCAATATTCAGGATGACAACACTGATCTGCAATGTTCGTTAATTAAAAGAAGGAAATGGTTAATTGAAGCAAAACCAAGTGGCAAAGATCCAACAAAATCATTCAAGGTATCTAGAGAATTAAAAATCTCTATCAATACATTTTAAAAAAAAAATAAAGTTTTGCCTCGTTTTGGCGAGGCGCGTCCCGTTCAATCTAGTCGGTTAGATTAGGGCGCATGTCCAAATATAAAAGACTTTTAGGTCTGAACGGTAAAACTATATTCTCTACCAATAAGAAACTGCTCATACTACAAACTAAGATAAAGGTAATTTACGATAGAGGAACCTTACTGCACAGAACATTGGCAAGACAATAATGTAGAACACTTTCTGCTAAGTGAATGAGACATCCTGTTAACGTTTCAGAAATATGAGCAAGAGAGATTCCCATTATTAGAATATTTACCGGCGTGCAAGTCACCCATAACTGTAGAACAAGTTTTGAGAATAGACAGACCTAGGGAACTGCACAATATAGTCGAAAATACATAACAAGAACACAAATTAATATGTAATATGTAGTACTTGGTAAAAGTGCCCTGTGTAGTTATGGGAGTGGGGGGGGGGGGGCGCTCTGAAAGGACAGATAAAAGAATAGGACTAGTGTACCCCATGCATGTCGTACAAGGCAACAACTAGGAGGTTGTGTACGGTGCACCAGACTGGCAACATCATCAAGGAAAACAAATAACCACAGAGACTAATGCTGCAAGTACACATGACTGCTTGGTTCAGACTTCCTGCAAGGGGACCAGATGTAGTTGTGGCTTCATGAGGGTGTAGTGATCCAATTCTTTTTCAGTGTTTCTTCAGAGACCTACAGGGACTATACGTGGCAGTTTCAAGTATTTAGTGAAAGAAACCCTTTATTTACAGCAAGTTTCCTAGATTTAATTTGGCTCAGAAATTGTTAACCTTCTTTGGTAGTGGCCATCAGCTGGAAAGTAAAGTGTAGACTGTCTCAGATGTACATGTTAGATACACTCAACCTCCGATGTGCACGAGAGTTCGGTTCTTCAAAAAACCACACTTACATTTTTTTTTAAAAATAGGAGTTTTTGAGGTCTGTTGATTATATTAGGGCGTAAGTCCACATATAAAAGACATTGTGTGAATGGGATTTAAGTAAGACGCTACTAGAAAGAATGGGTTAGGTTCCGGGCCCGATTATTGGTGTCAATTATTCATGTTTTTGTGTACTAATGTTAATTGTGAAAATAAACAAGGTACCGGTAATTTAGATCACAAACAAATGTTTAAAATAAAGAAGTTTAGTTTGGTTATTATTGCACTTTTCAGAAACATTAAAAATGAAAAAAATAAGCTATATTATTAACAATCCCACAGACCTAATTAACGGCAGATTCTGTTTCAGTATATTTATTGGGTCACATTATTGTATGAAATCATTTTTGAAGAAAATATGCAAAAGGTTCCTTAGTGTTAAATGCTACAGTGTATTCTTTTTTTTTTCTTTCTAACCAGCGGCACTCGAGCTTTCCAGCTCTTTTGGCCCAAAGACATGTCATTGCGAGGCTGAAAAGGGGGTGGGGGGGGGGGGGGGGGGGCAGGGGGATCAGTGGACTTTCCTTCCAACCCGGTCAGGAGCTTCGCTCCTTCCCATCCACACAGGATTTATGTGCAGGAGCCGTTCAGGTTATTCAGTCAAATTTCCGGTCGTAAACATTCCTTCAAACGCTGACGCCCGGGTTTGAACCATGAAAACCAGGTCGCCAGTACAACGCCGTAGCCATTACACCAGCGCGGCTCCCACAGTGTATTGTAAAAGACATTACAAATCAGCGCATTCATTCCTTTGCATTACCATGCACAATTTGTTTAATAAGTTTGAAAACAAATACAAATTCAGGCTTGCATATGATTACCGATCGCAATGGTCAACTCCCATATAACTGAATTCAGTTCGCGTACAACAAATTAGGAGTATAAAAAGATAGCTCGCGCAAATTCTAATTCGCCGTTTGTTCGTTCAGGATACGTACAACCACAAGACACCAACGTCCTTCTCAGGACGCCACTACTCGAGAAAAGATTGCGTTATCGTCAAAATGCCCAGACATAAGCCACACGCTAAAAAGAGGAAGGTCTACACCAGCCCACCAGCGCAGAACAGCCAGGGTAATCACAATATCACAATCAACAATGACAGACAGCCAGAGAGCAAGACTGCCCCAAG
This sequence comes from Oreohelix idahoensis, assembly GCA_024509875.1. Lineage (NCBI taxonomy): Eukaryota > Metazoa > Mollusca > Gastropoda > Stylommatophora > Oreohelicidae > Oreohelix > Oreohelix idahoensis. The sequence continues at coordinate 346,237 of JAMPIV010015058.1, forward strand.
TACTCGTGCCGGGACCGGCCCTTCTATAACTCCGGACACGACGGAGTTAGCTGTGACATGCGTCGACCCGACTGAGAGTCTGAGTGGCCCGACCCCTTGCCTAGATAAAGAAGACCCAGAACATAAAGAAATATGGAGAGCGTTACGACAGCTGGAGAAAAGAAAACAAACGCTTCTATCCAGGCTGCACCCACCACACGTACCAGACTCGTCAGCAGAAACCCGGTCTATGACAGAGAAGCCGCACGATGCCGAGATGACAGCCGACCCACCTGCAAGCACTATGAAGGAAGTGATAGAGGCAGATCCTCAACACAGACAGGTACAAGAGGAAGATGTCGCAGAGACCATTTTAGATGCACTTCGAAGACTTGAAGACGGAGACGAGTCCCATAGGCTCGCTCTTCAAGAAGCAACAGTAGAAGTAGCCCCAGGCGTGCTGGACATCGAAACCACTGAGAAGCAAGCTACCATTCCTGATCCTGAGGAAACAACAGCTGACAACTCAAGGGCTCAGACGCAAGATATCACACCGAATAACCAAGAACAAGATTCGAACCAAGCCTGTAGAAGGAAACAAAGACCAAACACTAAAAATACAAGCAACTCAGAAACGATACAGGAGAGGATTTTTAAGATCACCCAGACGTCAGGAAGTGAGGCCTCACTCAGGGCCCTACCCGACAACAAAGTGATCAACATCCTCGAGGTGATAACTGGACGGAGAGGTATCGCCAAAGTAGGGAGGCACGAAAAGGGAGTAGTGCTTTCTCTCAACAACACAGACAAAACAACCTCGCTGATGATCGAACTGGAATCCGGTCCAAAGGAAATCCAGTTGCCCCACCAAATAAAAGTGGTGGTGGAAAAGTACAAGACAACGAAGAAGTTGGTCATCAGAGGGGTGGATACCAGATGTTCCGAAGGCGAGGTCCACAGACGCCTTCAAGCTGAAAACGCAAATCTTAAAATCACGCAGGTCGAAAGGCTAAAAACCTGGGCCAAGAAAGATACCAACCTGATGATAGTTACGGTAGAAGGATCGACAAGACCCGAGAGACTGACGCTCGAAACATCAACAAAAAGGACAGAACCATATATACCTCCGGTCATGCAGTGCTCTAACTGCCAACAGTTTTCACACACCAAGAAAACATGCAGGAGAGACGCTGTTTGCCGATATTGCGCGGGAAACCACCAATATGGCGACTGCCCCAGGGCGAAGGAGGACCACAATTACAAATCAATTAATGCAAACCGTACCTGTGCAAACTGCCATGGAAACCACGGGGCAAGGTACCGAGGCTGCCCTGTGTTCCAGGAAACAAAGAGCATCTTGAAGGAGGCCGTGTCCAAAAACATCCCCTTCAAGAAGGCAAAACACAGAGTGGCTGCGGATGGTGCAGAAAAACAGCGCATAATAGATAGACGACAGTTACACAAGCTGACCGCTGAAGTCAAAGAAATGAAACTACAGGTCGTAAACAGAAGCAAGCAGGCTCCCGAAGAACCAACCGACAGTGGTGAAGACGTAATAGATCTACAGAGCGTCAAAGATATGATGGAAGAAATGAAAAGAATCCAGCAGCAGATAAAAACAGATGTCAAGAGGCTGACAGAACTGAAGGAAGAAAACTCCACAATCCTCAAGAGAATTGAAACTGAGCGAAGAGCCATTGAGGAAATGACATCAAACACAAGAGCGACCAAAACAAACGAACAATCAGACGAGGAAGTCATCGAAAAAACACTTGAAAAACTCGAAAAAGCTATATTACAGATACAGGAAAGCAGGAATACAAGAGAAACAGAAACGAGGAAAGCAAAAACTAACAAAACGACATATGACAGATAGGAAGGCAGGAAATGAACACCATGAACACACCACGACCGACAAGCAACGAAGAGGAAACCAGACAACCAGCTAGTGGTCCTTTTCAGGACCAGTCCTTTTCAGGACTAACAGACGACTAGCACCGAAGAACCTAACACACAATATACCCCAATTATAACCAACTTTCAGGTTGAACAGGGTATTACAGCAACATAGTAGACGAAAACAACAACAACAACAACAACATTCTAATTCGCGCACGTGGAACTCGCACAAAAGGGAGATTTGAGTGTTTAATATAATACCTTAAAATACGAAACTACACGCGTACGATCATTAAGAAATTAAGTTTAATGGCGGCAAACTTTTCACCTATAGAGGACAAAGCTTAGGCTATATACATGCATAATAACACTACTGAGTGTGCTGTAAATATCTCAAACGTAAACAGAGAATGTAGGATTACCCTAAAGAGAGCTGTTAGAAAATGTAGATGGTCTCTCAGATAGAAGCTAGGCTACTGATAATCAAAGCCTGTCTCGTAAGTTGCTGAAAAAAAGTGTGAACATGGAGCCTAGACTATTCGAAAGCGTAGACTACCTCAGTTATAAACTAATGGAAAGTATACAATACCTTAGATGTTATTTATGAATTTGCAGATGTTACTAGTAATAAACATAAATACCGAAAGAGTGATGTTACTAAAACTTAAGGGTAAAGGTAGTCCCATAGCAGATACTGAAGTACGGACGTGAAGTGTTAAAGACTTTAGGCTTCTTAGTCCAGTTTAATGAGGTGGGGTGCCCTGTTCCCTTCTTCACTGCCTTTGCCTTCTCTAACTCAGTCATGAGAAGCCAGCTCCCTAACCACTCTGCCAGTGGGACGCTCTTACCAAATTAACATACATCGTTTCTTCACAGATGTTAATGAGTGTTTCCAGAACCCTTGTGAACAAACCTGTACCAACACAAATGGTGGCTATAGCTGTTCTTGTGGAAATGGGTATGTGGTCAACCCAGATGATCCATCCAAGTGTCAAGGTATGATAAACCTCTTTGTATTTGGTCTCAACAGTTTTGTAGTCCTGTAAATTAAAATTTAAAAACTATCAGGGCACTGATTAGTCAATGCACATAGTAGCAACTTTGCTAACACTTGAATAACTTACTACTCTTTATACACTGTAATTACCATTGCCTCTGTGCAAGAATAAATGACTTGAGGAAAAATGGAGAGACACTGTCTTTTTTGTTGTTATGTTACAAGAAATCTCATTTCTGTAAAAAAAAAAAAAGGGATCACCTTACATGCCCATTGAGGCATACTGGGAAACAATGTGTTAGGCCCACATTTTCTCGACCATTGGCACACTAGTGGTGATGTGGTCAGCATCACGACGGCCGCCTTAACCTTCCCAGAGCTGCTCTGGTACCCAATTTATGAGGCTGGGTCGATCCTGGAGCCGTTTGCTGTCTAAAAAATCCCACCTCAACTGGTACCGAACCATGGACCACCGAGCTAGAAAGCCAGTGCACTAACCACTGTGCTACCGCTGCTCAGTTTCTGTAAAAGTGTATCTAAATAGATAGAGAGTAACTTTAACAATACTTTCTGTCACAGGCAACTTTAGTTTTACCCAAGAAACACAATAGATGCCCCAACAGGTGATGTTTTAAAATAAGCCATAAACATATTAAATCATAAGTTTCCTTTTCATTCCCCTAGAGATGGAGCCACCAGATGCAGATGGCCTCTTTCCAGGAAGCCAGCACAAAGCATTCACATGCTCTTGCATCAGTTGTTTCTGTACCAGTTTGTTTTACATGATGAGTTTACCAGCCCTGTACACAAACTCATAGATTTTGCCTTGTAGGACATGCTTGATGGCACAGCAGTCTTATTCAAAGAAGCCCCAAGAAACTACATGGGGTAATAACCATAGATATTGAGCAGAAAATCTGCCAAGCACGAGGGAGCTGTTTTTGACAATTATTGCTATATTTAACTACTAGATTTTAATATTTGACTACTATAGATGAAAGTCATTAATACTAAATATCAGAACACTGGGTTCCTTTGTAACACCATTGTGAAAGTTTATAATTCAGCTTGTTTGTAAATGAAAGATACAACGACCAAAAAACATCAACATAAATGTAGTTTTGCTGAATACATTGACATAAATTGTTGCGAGTAGGTCCTCTATAGACTTCATTATTTGATATTTAAAGGGTGAGTCAACTTCCTCATTGACAATACAGTCTCAAGGTATTGCAAGCATACATGCCACACTTCGGAGATGAAGAACCTGTACAAAAAATCCAAAACACTACAAAGACCCGCAAAACCTGCACAAAGACTGAAAAAAAAAAATTTGTGTAAAAATATTTTCAATTACAGTGGGCTGCATTATAAATGAGGCACTGATACTTTGCCTTTTAAAGCAGATCTTCACTTATTTTAAAACCCAAATAATAAATGTCTGAGTTTATTTTGCTCTGTAAAAAATAATGTGATGGTGTCATCATTTAGTCTATTTCTGTGCATAATTATCACTAACAGACTTGGAAATCCTGTGTTCAATAGGACCTTATAAAAAGACACAGTAATAAGGGGAATGGGTTAGAAAACCTGTACAGAAATTATGTACAGGGTGTACACATCTGAAAATGCAAACACCTTGTACAGATTATGGGTAAACCGTAGCATGTGGCATGTATGTGCAAGGACCTATCAGAAGCATCCTATGTCTTGTGTTTGAATTATTGTTCTATGTCTCTGTGAACCTCCAGATCGTACATACTTACTTAGCTGTTCCGCTTCTACCCAGGGATGTAGAGGTTTGCCAGGTCTTGAAAGCTTATCTGAATTTACAGATTATAAGAGCATAACATTCTAATCATGGTTTGGCGAGAGATATTCCCATCTTTCTTTCTTTGTTTTAGTTTTCCTACAGTCATTTAATGATGATTGCTATCCAAAATAAAGGCATTCTCTTTACTTTGCAGATGTTAATGAATGCTCGGTTAGCCCATGTCAGCAAACCTGCACCAACACAGAAGGTAGCTACAGCTGTTCTTGTAGAGATGGGTACGAGGTCAGTTCAACCGATCCAAATAGTTGTCAAGGTATGGAAACCCATGTAGTTGTTTTGGGTCTATACTTATATTTCTAAACATTAATATTTTTTGGAACAAATGATAGGAAAATATTTCTTAACACATGTGGTCTTCCATATTTGATAATCAACAAGAAATCTAAGAATACTAACATCTTTCTTAGGCTTAATTTGGCCCAGGTTATTGTTAACAGTCCTCTGTAAATAACCATCCGTTAGAAAGTGTAGACTATCTGAGATAAAAATTTAAGATGACAAACCTGTTCCTGGTAAAAGCAGAACGTCAGATTGTATCAGATGAAAACTATTAGAGAATGTAGACTATCTCAGAAAGAAATTGTTGATAGTGTAAATATTTGAGACGTAAACACAAAGGGAAACTTTTTCTCAGATGTTAACTATTATGAAGCATACTTACTTTTTTATTTTTCGATCCACTGTTGCTGCAAAGTTTGCGTTCTTGAGCCACATGTGTTGCATTTGCTACTGTGATACCGAGTACTCTATGATGTTCTTTAGCAATCTGCCTCTTGGTGTTCCCCATACTTTGAAACCAGATCTTCTGCTGTTGTAAGTGCTTCACAAACATTTGTCAGGCTCCATTCTCCCATTTGCTTTGCAGATGTTGATGAATGCGAAAGTGACCCATGCCAGCAAACTTGCACAAACACAAAAGGTAGCTACAGCTGTTCTTGTAGAGATGGGTATGAGGTCAGCTCAACCGATCCAAGTAGTTGTAAAGGTATGGAAAACCTGTAATTGGTACAGGACTACATTTATATTTCTGTATATGAATATTTTTTTAGAAATTTGAAAATTTTAAAGAAAGCACACAATCTTCCATACTTGATAGTCAACAAGAAATCTAAGAATAATAACATAATTAGTAGACTTGATATGGCCCAGATATTGTTAACATTCTTCTGTAAATATCATCTATTACAAAGTGTAGACTTTCTTAGATAAAAACTTTAAATTGAGCTAATGTTTTTAGATATAAACTTTAAATTGAGAAAATGTTTCACATATAAATAGAAAGTGTAGGATTGTGTCAAATTAGAACTACCAGAAAGTGTAGACAGTTTCAGAAATAAATTTTAGATACCTTCAAAATTGCAGATATAAACAGAAAGTGTAGATTTTTATCAGATGTAAACTATTATAAAGTAGACAGTATGTCAGAAAATAAACTATTATAAAGCAAAGAAGGTCTCAAGTGTAAACTGTTTTATCTTGGTTTTAGATTTAGATAACTAGAAAGTGTAGACTGCCTGAGGTATAAACTGGTGGAAGGTATAGACGGACTCAAATGTTTTTTATACATCTGCAGACATACTGATGTTACTAGTAATAAACATGTAATAAACATAAGTGCAGTACGTTATTAAACTTTGATACATCCTTTCTTCTCAGATGTTAATGAGTGTCTCCAGAACCCTTGTGAACAAAAATGTACCAACACAGATGGTGGCTATAGCTGTTCTTGTAAAGATGGGTATGTGGTCAGCCCAAATGATCCAACCAAGTGTCAAGGTAAGATAGACCTTCTTTTTATTCATAATCAATAGTTTTGTAATCCTGCAAAGGAAAATTTGAAATAATGTGCACATATCAGAAACATTTTTAAAGTGATGCAGCAACTTTTTTTTTCCCAGTGAAGAAAAATGTCCCATTCAACCTCTGATAGGTTATATAGTGTCTCTAAGAGCAGATAATATTTTACAGTTTCTGGTACTTGATAATGTTATAATTCAAATACCTGGGCACATTAATAACAACAGAGGACGATGTATCTCAGACATGAAGAGCAGAATAGCTCAGGCAGAAACAGCATTCTATAAAATGAAGTGTATTTTATGCAACAATTCTTTGTTATTGTTAATCAGAATCGACCTCACTGCACTCAGGGCAAACCCATAGGTGCTTAGTCTCCCTCATCAAATGTCAAAGAGTATGAATGCTAATTGTACCTGTAGCACGCTGGTTGTACATCCAACAGATGCATCCTCTCTCACTTCAATTTCTGCTAGTCCCAAGTTTGATGCCAAACTCCAACAGCCTCAGCCTTTTTGATTCATCTATTGCAGTGTCATTATCCAGCAGGCTATCATTAATAGCTCTTAGTATCTCTCCCTTATCCATGTCCAGTGTCCCCACTGTGGGTGCTCTCAAGGTCAGTCTGTCAGCTCTCTCATTGCCACATACCCCTGCATGACCAGGACAGTAGATCCCCACCAATTCTTCAAGACTTGAGGACTCTATTGATGTTTTCAATTCCTGCCACAGCCATCCGTTCTGAACTTTCTGAAGCATGGCTTGAGAGTCTGACAATATAACTGTCCTGGTTGATGGAGTTTCAGATAGCCACCTCAGTGCTGCAGTAACTGCCTTTACCTCTATTCTCATGCTGGAGGTTGTTGTCATGTAGGTTGCACTCTGTTCAGCAACGACCCTGCCATTTATTCTCGCAGAGAAGCCCCATCCTGATTTCTCACCACGCACTACAGACCCATCAGTGTACACAATTGCGTCATCATCCCCAGCATGATCACTTATCAGCTGATTAATCTCCAGCTCTGCTTTTCCATTCCCCCAAGATCTGCACTCTCTGCCAAGGCTAATGATGACCTTTTGGTAGTTTATCCAGTTCTCCCCTGACTTACTCCACTCTTCCTCTCTGGATACATTTTCAACCCTGGTCACCTGACCAATCATAGCCTTTGCCTGTGCCATCCATGACATCCCCCTCTTGATTCTTGCTCCTTTGATGTCAGCTACATTCTCATGTAGGGGGTGTCTATTGTTACCCGCTATATGCTTTTGCCTTTGCCATTGCATATCTGGATCTAATTGACAGCAATCCGAGCAACTATCTCATTGTCACAATGGGGGTATCACACGTACAGCCCAAAACGAGTCGCATCCCTTCATTTTGGATGCGTTCCAGTCGTTCACATTGTGACACTGGCAACGTGAGTATTCCTAGCCCGTATTCAATTACTGAAATTACGAGCTGATGATACAGGAGAAACAATAGTCTCTGTTCCAAGCGCGCAGCAGCCATTGTTTTTAAGACTGCCAGTCCTCGCTTGCACTTCTATATGATCAGTTCGATATGATACTTGAATGATAGCCCACGATCAAACGTTACTCCCAGATACTTCAGCCTGTTTTGCCTTTCAATGTTCTGCCCATTGAAAATGATGTCTGGAAGGTCTGCTTTCACTACGGAGTTGTTCAAAGAGCAGCACATCACACAGGCCTTGTTGGGATTGACCTTTGATCCACTTTTCTCACGCCATTTAGAAACCGCGTGTAGTGTCTCTTGTATGCCTTGGACCATTTCCTGTCTGTCTGAGCCCGTTTTGTACATGAGTATATCATCTGCAAAAATTAATGTTTGTCCCAGTCCTGTTGGTTGAAAGGTTGCTACTTTTGCTGTTTAGATGTTAAACAGCACTGGTGATAGTGGAGAACCCTAGGGTAGTCCCGGGCAAATGCGCATTGGTTCTGATGTCCAAGTTTCCAAGTGAAATGCAACTGATCTCTCCATTAAGATAGCTGCTATCCACATTGTTATCCAAGGGTTTACACCATATGCCATTATACAGACTATTTGGGTTGCAAAGTCCACACTGTTATAAGCATCCTCTAGGTCAATTGCAACAGCCACCATTTCTCTTTACCCTGGAATCCCTCGTACACATCGTATGCAAATGTTCCAGTCTTACCCCATGTTGTTTTTAAAGGCCTATAGCTACCCAGGGTATCAGGAAGGATGTGTGCATTTTCAAGGTGGCTCATTACTTGTCTTGCAACTATCTTTTCAAGTAATTTACCATAGACATTCTGTAGTGTGATAATTCAATTACTGCTGAGCAGTGTGGGATCTTTGCCAGGTTTAGGAAGGGGCCGAAGGTAACTGTATAGCCAGTCTTTCCCGGCACCTCAGCATTCTGTATGCTCGTATTGAAATAGCTCACCATATTTATAATGTCTGTGTCATCAAGCTTTTTAATGTGATGGTTTTGTACACCATCAGGACACAGAGCAGTGTTTCTGCTGGTTTTCAATACATACACCACTTCCTCTTCAGAAATGAGATCGAAGTATATCTGGCCCTTTAGGGCATTTTCCAGCATACTGTCCTTTATTTTCAGGTGGGCACTTTTGTCACCTTTATCCATTCGCTCTACATATCGATTGAATAATGCTCTTCCATTCTCTTCATCCATCTTCAGGCTTAGTCCTGTAGAGCTTTTGATATTAGGGATGGGTTGACTTCCTATTCATTTTTCGATTTAAGGACCAGAATTTCTGTAGGATGTTTTCTGTGCCCACCTGTGTCTCAAAGTCTACCCACACTTTATCCTTGACCTCCCTTGCCAAGCTCATGAATCTATTACCGGCTCTTTGCTTTTTCTCCTTTATCTCTTCCTCTCCCTCATTCATCATTCTTCTGTTTCGTGCTTTACGCCATTACTCTGTTGCTCTTTCCTTTTCTATCCATGCTTCCTCCACTGTCTTATTCCACAAGGCAGGTTGGGTGAAAGGTGTTCTCGCTGTCTTTTGTATGGCATTTTGATGCAATGTGTGTAAAGGGTTGTTACAGTCGAGTGTTACGGGCTTGTATTTGGGCTTTATTATAATGTTGAAGTGAGAAGTCCTTTATGTATATATATAGATTAATTCACACAGAATCATACATTGATTCCAAACCAAGCATAGATAGGGGTATGTCCATTCAGTCCCTGCCCAAACGCCGTAAACTTCAAAACATGAATGACGCTCCGAAGGCCAGGTTGGACGATTCACATAACGATTTAATAAACATCTTGAAGCTCCAAATATCTTTTTATAATATGCACATCAAATTATGGCATTAACTAGATAGTCTCTAGTGTCGCTGTACAGTCTTGTACTGGAAAGATGTCGAAGACATTTCCACACAGTTTTTATAATAATAATGCAACTCACGTGCTTCACAGAATCATCTTCATTTCTTTCATGCAAGAAACTGGTCTTACCACACGGAGGTATATGGGTAAGCTAGTGATGGAACAACATAATGAAGATCTAATAAAACCACACAATTCTCAGGAGCATAAAACACATATTTATGTAGCAAAGTTGATTTTGCTGGGGAGGTTATGATGGTATCCTAAAAGAATGAAAAGGTGTCTGCTATAACCGTGTGAGGTCAAGCAAATGTAGACCTTTGACTCTATAGAAGATGATGATGAATTATGTGCAGAGAACCTACAGCTACCTCCCTAGGTCTCACACGGTCAATCTTCTGGCTCTAGTGTATGGTGTATGGTGTACCTAGTGTCTAGGGGAGAAATGAATGATGGTACACAACAATCAAACACTTTAAGTTTCTATTAAAGAAGTTAATAACTAGCAGTTAAGTTTTTCTTTGAACAAATATTTACAATTTATTTTGCCTGTCCATTCATAGCTTGTGGACAGGTCTTTGAAAATAAGGACAAGATAGTTTACAGAAAAGAACAATTTAAAAAATGTTGGGACAATCTGCCCAATAACTAAAAGTTATTATGTAGTTATAAATGTCCTTCCTGTATGAAATATTAAATTAGTTCACTTTAGTTATCTACCGGGAGAGTCACTGTATATGAGGGCTGTAGTTCATCCTACCCCCATAAATCTCCTGTGTAATATTTTGAAACACAAGAAAATGTCAGAGATGCCCCAGATGTCTAACTGATCACCTGGAAGTCCTTGTTGTAAAATAATTCAATGGGTAGTTGCAGAAATTTCAAGTTCAACACTCGCCAAAGCTCCTACTGGATATTCGACAGCATATAAGTCTGGTTGGAGACTGGTTGGCGTTTATAAGCACTCAGCAGGTTTCCTGTTACTAGCCGGCAACAGGAACATAGACCCTCTGCAACAAAAGGACACCCTGGCCTTTTATCTCTGATCAATTATTCTAACACTTAATTTCCTACGTGGGTATGGGGTCAGCCTCGCGTGCCTTACAAATGCACTCGCCCCGAATTGTACAGGACTCCCACCTTGTTGTGACCACACCTCAAGTCCTTATAGTAGATACGCCACTGTACGTTCACATACTTTTCCTCCATACAATAATGTGGAGTAACCACATTTCCTGTGATATGATCTTCTCTTCTTTTCTTTACACTTATATTTGCTTCAGGCATGTTAAACAGTGTTCATTGAACACAGAGGCTTGCTAAACTATTTTAATACAATAATATGTCAACATAATTATAACAACATACATCAGTCAGATACCGTTTAATGTGTGGACTCAACAATGTCTGCTTCCGACATGTCCTTCACTTTTTCCCCAATAGCAGTATCTAACTTTGTAGTTGGACCAAACATATTAAATTTCATAAAATATCCTTACCACAATCAAGAAATATATAAACAAATGACGCTGATTTTGTGAAGAAATGGCCTCAGCTTCCTCCGAACTGCACAGACTGTGAATTTATTCTTTATTTAATTTTAAAATTAACACAGCTGTTTTTCAGCGTATCTGTATACAAATTTTAGTTCAACTGGCAATGAATAGTCAAAGCCTTTTGCTAATATCTACCAGCACTAGCCAATCGTAACGTTCTACGTTCTACTACTTGAATTCAAATGCAGTTTGAATGAAAAACCCAAAATAATTTTGAATAACTGGTGGTCGATTGGCTAGTCTGCTCTAGTCATGCCCAATACAAAAGATATCACGTTTAGGATTACATTTCTCCTACCGTTCCCCTTTCCCATTCATACTCTGTTCACCCCAAGCGAATTTGAATGTACCTCCCTGCCTCTTTTTCCAGCTCGCGTCCCCCTAACGTTACCAAAAAAACATGAGCAGGAACGCCAGTGTGTCTGGTCGTGTGTTCTTAGATATTAGTATTTCTTCAATAACTTCTCTAATACTGGGACTATCATATTATTTAAAGTACATTCTTACTCAGCTAACTCTACGTCATACTACCATATAATTCTTATGGGGAACTTCATAATGGTTTAAAATTTCCAATTTATGTCATCGTCCATCGTCAAATAAAATTTTACACAAGTCCGCCATCTTTCCTCTCCTTCATCTTGCGAGCATGTATTTTTTTTTTCAAATAACTACTTGTTTTAGTTACATCAGAAATGCTACCACTAGGAGGAAATAAAACTGTCTGCGTGGTTATGCCTTGGCTGGCTTTTCCGCAGTGTGAATATATGCGTTGCAGACTGTGTCATCGAAGCGGGGTGTAGACGGGGCGGGTTTAAGAATTTGCGTTACTAGTTAGCATTGTATCGTGTAATACTACCAAAAAATGTAAGGATTACTACTGATTTTGCTACAAAGTTGACAGAAAGTGTTACTTCAGATAGCTATATTGCGGCATGCTTCCGCCAATAGTTAATTGTAAGGCTAGACTACAAAGTGTAATCAGCAGATTGGGCAAAAGTTAAATATTAGTAGTGTTTCTCGAAAACGAAACTAAAGCGTGTCAGACTTTTTCCGTGAAATCGTTCTATAGGCTTAGCACTGTGCAAAAAGCAGCGCTGCTGGCTTCGAAGATGCCAACCGTCAGACACATGCGGGCTAATGTATTTATTATAGTTTTATGCCTAAATCGTACTGAATTGAGCGTTTATTCTCGCATATTTTGCTACACACCTCCCATCCTAAAACATGCATTCATTTGCAGGTTATAATATGCGAGATAACTTAGCTCCATGAAGTCTTACTCGTTTTTCTGATCTTCATCATAAGGATGTCTGCTCAAAAAGTCTGCGCCAACGTTCAAAGGGCCATGAATGTATTCTATTAAAAATGAGTATGGTTGCAACAAGAAAGACCATCTCAATAATCTAGAATTTTCGTGCTTGGCCTGTGACAAGAACACGAGGGGGGAATGATCCGTTTGGACCACAAATGTCCGGCCATATAAATAAATCTGGAATTTCTTTATAGCCCATATTAAAGCGAGACATTCTTTTTCACTGGTTGAGTAATTTTTTTCCGCCTTGTTCAATTTGCGGCTAGCATAAGCGACTGGGTTCAATTCCCCATCTTGTGAGGAGGACCTTTGCAATAATGTAGCGCCCAGGCCTACATTGCTTGCGTCACTTCTCACAATAAATTCTTTAGTCAAGTCAGGCAATTGCAACACTGGCCTGCTTGTAAGCTTCTCTTTTAACTCCTGGTAAGCCAATTCACACTGTGCTGTCCAAATTATAGTATCAGGTTGACCTTTGCGAGTTAAATCGGTCAAAGGAGCACATATAGAGTTAAAATGTTTGATATACTTTTGGTAAAAAACCACACAGAGACACGAAAGATCGCACATCTTTTTTTGTTTGTGGTCTAGGTGCTCTTTTTAGTTTTTCCAGATTCTTGGGATCAGGGGTCATGCTACCCTGATGTACTGTATGTCCCAAGAATTCCAACTCTTTACAACCAATACAGCATTTTGTTGGCCTAGCGGTTAAGTTAGCCTCTCTGAGTCTATCAAACAGCATATTCAAAGAGGTAACGTGTTCCTCAAATGTTTCCGTAGCAATGAGGATATCATCCATAAAATTCGAAATACATGGATTTTTCAGGGGATCCAGCAATTTTCGCATCATCCTAGAAAACACACTCGGGGCATTTTTCAAACCAAATGGTAACATGTTGAACTCATAATGACCTTCCGAGGTGCTAAATGCCAAATAAGGTCGAACCTCAGGCTTTACTGGAATCTGGTAATAGCCTTTGCTAAGATCCACCTTAGAAAAATATTTTGCCTTGTTCAGCCTGGCAAAAAGTTGAGTAGTATCAGGTAATGGATCCACCTGACCTTCTGTGACAGCATTCAGTTTCCTGTAATCTATGCACAGTCTATGTTCTCCTGATGGTTTCCGCAACAAAACCACACAGGAACTGTAAGGAGACTCACTGTGAGAAATAATCCCTTCTTTTAACAAATAATCAATCTCCTCTTTCAAAGCTTTTTCCTTAGCGAACGGAATAGAATAAGGCCTCATACAGATGGGTGCTGGGTCTAGTAGTTTCATATCATATGACAACAAATTTGTGTGCCCCGGTTTATCAGTTAACACATCTGTATGTTTCTCAAGGACCTGTTGAACCTTCTCCTTCTGTCCTTTTGTCAGGTGATTACTGATTTTCACCTGTGCAAACGTTTCACTGGTTTTCAGTGGATATTCAACCGAGGAGAGAGGTTCATTTTTCATCTCGGTTGCTATAGACAAGGCCATTAAATGTGATCCCTCCTGGATTTGTCTGTCCAGATATTTCTTCAAAAGGTTCACATGATAGACTTTCTCCTTTCCCTTTTTGTCTATCTTATAATTTGTTCTGGATACCTTTTCCAAAACTGTATATGGCCCTTGCCATCCGATCTGAAGTTTATTGTTGCTGCCTGGCAATAGAAGAAGTACCTTCTCCCCTACAGCAAGTTCTCGATCCTTCGCTTTTTTATTATAATAAGCAGCATGCTTTTTCCTGGCTTGTCTCAAATTTTCATTTGCCAGTTTCCAACTGGTTTTTAAACGAGTGGTCAGTTCGTTCACATATTGGTATGATGAGGTAACAGTCTCCTCTGCCTTCTCATCTGTCCAGGTCCTTAGCAAAGTTACATATGGACTTTTAATTTTTCTGACATAGTATTCATGGCACCTGTCAGGTCCTTTACATTGGAAGCTTTGTTTTGCGGACGTTTCTTTCTTGTGTCACCACACAAGAATCTACCACTACCAATTTGTTTCCTGGGGTTGTCTCCCCTCAGGTTCAAATTCAAATTGAGAGAACTTCGCTCTCTTTTTTCTTCCTCCCGTTTACATAAGTCCGACCGAGGGATCGTCGGCTTATTCTGGGGTATAACAGTTCTTTGTACTCGCTGCATAGTAGCCATTGTAAAACATTTGAGCGAAGACTGTCTGTGAAACGGGGGTTCCCATTCCCCTTCGTCCACTTTATTATAATTATTTTTCTTTCCAGGCCTAAGTTTGCCCCGTGGCGTGTCTAGGTCCTGATTCCTTTTCCCACGTGTGGGTGTTCCCTCTTTATTTTCTGGTCCCGGTTTGCCATAATGCTTCTCTTGCATTTGGTTATTATTTTTCCACCCTGTGGAATTTTTTCTCGCTGCACTGTTCGCAGTCCTCGACAAATTTTCTTATGTCATCAACTTCTCCGGGCCAGAAATATCCAACAGATGTTCTTTGGCATGTGGTACCCATCTTCTGGTGTTCACCATTTAGAACATGTGTTTGTCTCATAATTTGTGCCCTATATTTCGATGGCACTACTACCTGTCCACACCCGGATAATCCTGCTTTATCCGCCCTGCAAAGCAGTCCATCATCCAAATAGAAATCTCCTTTCCTTGGAGGGGTATGGAGTTTTTGGAGTTTTTCAAAACACGGCTTCAGTGACCTATCTTCAGCCTGTGCCTTTCTCCACTGTTTACGAGACATTGTTTTTGGTGGTTCCTCCTCTTGTTTAGGAGTCGACCTGACCTGGAGCGTGGCCATTACTACAGGTCTCCTTCCACAATTTTCAGTGTTATGGTTGTCCATCCGACAATTTTTACAATACCTCTTTCCTTGGTTAAAGGGTTTTCTTTCATCATTTCTTCTATCATTGAATTGTGAAGGTCTATTCTTAAACTCATTTCGAGGCCTCTCAAAATTCTGCCTATTTCTATTATCGAGGTTATTATGGGTTTGAGGGGCTTTACACTGATCTATTTGTTTCTTCTTTATGCCAGCTACCTCTGCCTGGGCTGCCTGATACCTCTCAGCGACATTTATTATCTCACCCAGCCTCTCTGCACCCTGTTCCATGAGAAACTTTCTCATGTCTGGAGCCATGGACTCTCTCATCTGTTCAATGAGTATCATCTCTTTGAGATCTTGGGTTTTCCCCAAAGTAGCCCATTTCTCCATATACGTTTCCAACCGGGCGGAGAACTGGTGATAGGTCTCACCCGACAGTAGCCTGGCATTCCTAAATTTCTTTCTATAAAACTCTCCGTTCTTTTCGTATCTTAACAGAAGAGCTTGCTTCAACATGTCATAGTTGTCTTGGTCATCCCTGCTCATTTTGGAAAACACTTCATAAGCTGTTCCCCGAAGTCCCTGAGACAACTTTACCCCCCATCTTTCTCTTTCTAACCCATAAGTAGTAGCTAAAAGTTCAAACCTGCTTAAATATCCTTCTATGTCATCGTCTTTCTCAACAAAATGGTCTACATGAAAACCCATAGCTGAGGTTGAGGCTCCCTGACTAGTAGTGGCATCTGAGGCAAAGGGGCTAGCACCATTTTCAGGAGCATGGCCTTGAATTTCTAACTCCCTTAGTCGTAGCTCATGCTCCCTCTGCAATTTTTTCTTATCTTTTGCTTCTGCCTCCCTTTCGGCAGTCAATCTTTTTTCTTCTGCCTCCCTTTGCAGTCAATCTTTTTTCTTTGCCGGCAGTCAATCTTTCTTTTTTCTTCTGCCTCCGTTTTTTTCTGCCTCAAATTGAGCCTCTTATCTCAGCCTCTATCAGCCTAGCCTCCTTGTCAGCCTCAATCTGCAGCCTCTTAATTTCTTTTTCAGCTCTCTAACTTTCTTTCTGCTTCTTTCTCTAATCTTTTATCTTCCCGGCAATAAATTTATCCACCTCTGAAGTTACATATTGAACCAACTCTGGTCCATCCATGCCCATCTCTTTAGCAGTCTGTACAGCCGCAGAGCGAAACTTGGCCAGATCTGCCATTCTAATAAGTACAAAATGTTCTAACAAAATCTCTAACTAATTATAAATTTATTTAATTAAATCTGGGCTCTGACACTTTCTTCACTTCCCAAATCTTGGGTAATACTATATGGGGATTCCCTGGGAAAATTAGACTGTTGTTAAAGCTAAACCCCAGACCCCAATGTATGTAGTACTAAGAGAAATTCAGATGCCCGGACAAGCCTACCAATTTATGTAGCAAAGTTGATTTTGCTGGGGAGGTTATGATGGTATCCTAAAAGAATGAAAAGGTGTCTGCTATAACCGTGTGAGGTCAAGCAAATGTAGGCCTCTGACTCTATAGATGATGATGATGAATTATGTGCAGAGAACCTACAGCTACCTCCCTAGGTCTCACACGGTCAATCTTCTGGCTCTAGTGTATGGTGTATGGTGTACCTAGTGTCTAGGGGAGAAATGAATGATGGTACACAACAATCAAACACTTTAAGTTTCTATTAAAGAAGTTAATAACTAGCAGTTAAGTTTTTCTTTGAACAAATATTTACAATTTATTTTGCCTGTCCATTCATAGCTTGTGGACAGGTCTTTGAAAATAAGGACAAGATAGTTTACAGAAAAGAACAATTAAAAATGTTGGGACAATCTGCCCAATAACTAAAAGTTATTATGTATTTATAAATGTCCTTCCTGTATGAAATATTAAATTAGTTCACTTTACTTTTTATCTACCGGGAGAGTCACAGTATATGAGGGCTGTAGTTCATCCTACCCCCATAAAATTCCTGTGTAATATTTGAAACACAAGAAAATGTCAGAGATGCCCCAGATGTTTTACTCTTCACCTGGGAGTCCTTGTTGTAAGATAATTCAATGGGTAGTTGCAGAAATTTCAAGTTCAACACTCGCCAAAGCTCCTACTGGATATTCGACAGCATATAAGTCTGGTTGGAGACTGGTTGGCGTTTATAAGCACTCAGCAGGTTTCCTGTCACCAGCCGGCAACAGGAACATAGACCCTCTGCAACAAAAGGACACCCTGGCCTTTTATCTCTGATCATTTATTCTAACACTTAATTTCCTACGTGGGTATGGGGTCAGCCTCGCGTGCCTTACAAATGCACTCGCCCCGAATTGTACAGGACTCCCACCTGGTTGTGACCACACCTCAAGTCCTTATAGTAGATACGCCACTGTACGTTCACATACTTTTCCTCCATACAATAATGTGGAGTAACCACATTTCCTGTGATATGATCTTCTCTTCTTTTCTTTTCACTTATATTTGCTTCAGGCATGTTAAACAGTGTTCATTGAACACAGAGGCTTGCTAAACTATTTTAATACAATAATATGTCAACATAATTATAACAACATACATCAGTCAGATACCGTTTAATGTGTGGACTCAACAATGTCTGCTTCCGACATGTCCTTCACTTTTTCCCCAATAGCAGTATCTAACTTTGTAGTTGGACCAAACATAGTAAATTTCATAAAATATCCTTACCACAATCAAGAAATATATAAACAAATGACGCTGATTTTGTGAAGAAATGGCCTCAGCTTCCTCCGAACTGCACAGACTGTGAATTTATTCTTTATTTAAGTTTAAAATTAACACAGCTGTTTTTCAGCGTATCTGTATACAAATTTTAGTTCAACTGGCAATGAATAGTCAAAGCCTTTTGCTAATATCTACCAGCACTAGCCAATCGTAACGTTCTACTACTTGAATTCAAATGCAGTTTGAATGAAAAACCCAAAATAATTTTGAATAACTGGTGGTCGATTGGCTAGTCTGCTCTAGTCATGCCCAATACAAAAGATATCACGTTTAGGATTACATTTCTCCTACCGTTCCCCTTTCCCATTCATACTCTGTTCACCCCAAGCGAATTTGAATGTACCTCCCTGCCTCTTTTTCCAGCTCGCGTCCCCCTAACGTTACAAAAAAAAAACATGAGCAGGAACGCCAGTGTGTCTGGTCGTGTGTTCTTAGATATTAGTATTTCTTCAATAACTTCTCTAATACTGGGACTATCATATTATTTAAAGTACATTCTTACTCAGCTAACTCTACGTCATACTACCATATAATTCTTATGGGGAACTTCATAATGGTTTAAAATTTCCAATTTATGTCATCGTCCATCGTCAAATAAAATTTTACACAAGTCCGCCATCTTTCCTCTCCTTCATCTTGCAAGCATGTATTTTTTTAAAAATAACTACTTGTTTTAGTTACATCAGAAATGCTACCACTAGGAGGAAATAAAACTGTCTGCGTGTTGATGCCTTGGCTGGCTTTTTGCAGTGTGTATATATGCGTTGCAGACTGTGTCATCGAAGCGGGGTGTAGACGGGGCGGGTTAGGACTTTGCGTTACTAGTTAGTATTGTATTGTGTAATACTACCAAACAATGTAAGGATTACTACTGATTTTGCTACAAAGTTGACAGAAAGTGTTACTTCAGATAGCTATATTTCGGCATGCTTCCGCCAATAGTTAATTGTAAGGCTAGACTACAAAGTGTAATCAGCAGATTGGGCAAAAGTTAAATATTTGTAGTGTTTCTCGAAAACGAAACTAAAGCGTGTCAGACTTTTTCCGTGAAATCGTTCTATAGGCTTAGCACTGTGCAAAAAGCAGCGCTGCTGGCTTCGAAGATGCCAACCGTCAGACACATGCGGGCTAATGTATTTATTATCGTTTTATGCCTAAATCGTACTGAATTGAGCGTTTATTCTCGCATCTCATAAACAAATCACTTACATGTCGAACTGTATTGAAATCGACATACATGTTATGAACTTTACTCATAACATTGAGTGGACCTGTAGGATACTTGAAGGTCTGTTTAGGTTTCCTGTGTCTAGTGCTCCTACCCTTTGAAATAAGTATGACGCAAAGGAGGTGGTCACTTTCCTGTGCACCTAATACATCCCAATGTGCCATGGTGGTGGCAGCACTAGAGATGAATGCCAGATCTATGACACCATTTATATCCCCAGGTTTAGTTGCCAGTCTAGTTGGGCTTCCATCATTCAGGATGGCAAGGTTCATGTTAAGTATTGCCTGGCTTAAAGATATACCCTGCCAATTTTCCGTGATGTTCCCCCACTCCTTGGATCTAGCTTTGAAATCGCCAGCAATTAAACACCTTATGTTAGATTCTTCAGACAATTCTGCTAGAAAATTCCAATCACTCTTTGCTGTAAGAAGGTTGACATAAGCATATAAATTGTAGACTTGCCACTCCTGACCGCCTATATTCACAGCAATCACCTGCAATTTCGCATCCTCACTAGATTTGGAACTTGTATCCAGCAACGTGGAGGGAGCTCATGTGTTACATATATAGCTTGCCCTCGTCTACCAGGCCCACATGGATTGGAGTAACATCTGTAGCCTAGACAATTGATAACACTATTGGCTTTTAAATTTGTCTCATGGATCATGAGGATATCGAAATTGTAGATGATTGTTTGTATAATGGCTGCACGTTGATTGGCACTTTGACAATTCCAGTATCCTATACGCACATATTTCATCGAGATGCGATCTGCTTTCTTTCTGAACCTTTTCTTTCCTGTCCTTTTTCTCTCTCTCTTCTTCTTTCCCCTACCTCTCCTTTTGCATTTGTATTTCTTCATTTAATTTGCTGCCGGTATCAACGACAGAGCATGATCTCCGTAGCTCCCATGATTATTCTGGATAGTTAGAATTCTCATGGTGTATTTGCAATAAATGGTGGAAATATTCGGTCACCTTGGTAGAGCCACCATACCAGGGAAGAGGCAAGGGATGTCCTTACGGAGTTCATCTGCCTGGTGCCGCTCCACTCGCCTTCCAGACAGCCAATGTTCGCGACTGCTTACCCAGCAGCTATTCAGTCTCTCTGCACATTGGTCCACCTTAGACTTTGTCATTGGAAGTAAGAAAGAGAATTCATCAGTGTTATATAGAACCAATCCTGACATATGGGAGTTAGTCATGGACAATTAGTAAACAAGTAGGGAAGGTACTAGAGGCCACAGAGATGTGGTTTTACAGAAGAATGTTAAAAATACCATGGATAGCCAAAAAGATAATGAGGATGTCATGAAAGAGACCAATGCGCAAAGGAAACTTATTTCTCAAGTTACAAAGAAGCAATTCACTCTTTTTGGGGCATGTGATGAAAAGAGGAAAGCTGGAATATATCGTAACAATAGGTAAGATTGAAGGAAAAAGAGATAGGGGAAGACAAAGAGAGCAAATACTGGATAGTTTGACAACGTGGCATGGAAAGAAGTCAACAACAGAATTGATAAATTGTACTAGAGACAGGAAATTGTGGAGAGACATGATCTCCTATGCCACTAGGCATGGTACTTGAAGAAGAAGAAGATAATGTTATCATTTCTCCTTTCCAGTTATTATAAATTGAGAAAATTAAAAAGTCAGATTGTGTGGATGTGCATGCTCATTGTTGCCTTTGTCCTACAATGGTAGTCTCCACTTATATGTGCTTCATATTGTTAATTAAGGGAGTAGGTGTGTTAAAGCCTGGGGTGTTTGGGATGATACCTAAATCACTATTTATTTGTCATTATCGACTTATGTTACGACAGATAAAAAATAAACTTTTCTAATACTTTAATAACTTACTGCTGTATAGAACAATTTTTTTGTCCTTGTGAATTAGTCTGCCAAGCATCAGAGACCTGTTTTTCACAGTTATTGCTATATTTAACTTTTTAATATTTAACCATAAAAAATTACTGTCATTAGCACAAAATATCAGCACACTCATTTCCTTCATTACACCATTGTGAAAGTTGAGACCAGTTTGATTGTAAAAAGGATACAGCAGCCAAAACCATAAATATTAATGTTGTTTTTTGCTGAACACAACTCCATCAGTTGTAGCTAGAAGGTCTTTCTAGACTTCAGTAGTGATATTTCCTCATCGTCAACTACTTCATTGACAGTTTAGTCTCATTATATTGCAGGATCCTTTGAGAAACATTCCATGTCTTGTATTATATTTTTCAATGTCTCTGTGAAATTTTGCTTCTTACTTACTTACTTAGTCGTTCCCCTTCTACCGTGAGGTGTAGAGGTTTGGAAGAGAGAGCGCCAGACTATCCTATCGGCTGTCTTCCTCCTGGCCTGGTTCCATTCTAGTCCTCAGTCCTTCAAAGATTGTCTAATGTTGTCCTCCCAGCAGACTCTGGGTCGTCCTGGGGGTCTGGATCCTTGGCTCTTTGTTTCCCATGCTTGTCGTGGTAGCCGGTCTTCTCCCATTCTGCAGACATGGCCAAACCATCTTAGTTGGGACTGTTCTACTTGGGTCTGCAGGGGGTGGGATTTAAGGCCTTGACGTATCGTCTGGTTGTGTACCATGTCTCTTCTTGTTACTTCAACCACCTTCCTCAGATACCTCATTTCTGAGGTTTGGATCTGGCTTTTGTGGGTTGTAGTCATTGCCCATGACTCGCATCCATATGTCAAGACTGGGACATAGGTGGAGCGATATACAGCCATCTTCGTTTTCTTACCAACCTCTCTCTTGCTGAGGAATCCTCGATTTATGGCCTGAAAAAGTCTCCCAGCTGCTGCTTTTCGAGTGGCCAACTCTTCTTTGATGCCATCCTTTCGGTCAATAATAACTCCGAGGTATTTAAAGTGGTCTACCTGCTCCAGGACCTGTTCTCCCAGCTTAATCTGATGTCTTCTTTCTTCTCGTGATATCACCATGGATTTTGTTTTAGAGCTGCTTATGACCATCCCTCTCTTCTCCAGCTCTTCCTTCCAGACTTGCAGGTTGAATTGGAGATGTGCCTCTGATTTAGCAATCAGGGCAACATCATCAGCAAATGCCAGCTCCGAAATACAGACCTGTCTCATCTTCCAGTACCCCACTGAATAATTTCTTGTTCTCTCCTTACATGCCTTAATGACATCGTCCATGAGGAGTATGAAAAGGTAAGGTGACAGGATATCACCTTGTCTTAAACCAGTGGTGGTCCTGAACTCTTCTGACTTATGGTTTGCTGTCCTCACATAATTTCTGCAAGACTTGTAGAAGCTCTGTATAGCATGAATCTGAGGTGCTGGAATGTTCTTCCTTGCCAAACAATCCCAAAGTTTGCTCCAGGGGACCCTGTCAAACGCCTTTTCCAGATCTATGAAACAAAGATGGATCTCACTCTTATACTCAAGGGCCTTTTCACTCAGCTGTCTGAGTGTGAAGATTAGGTCTTGAGTACTTCGGTTTGCTCGGAATCCGCACTGGACCTCATCCAGTTGTGGCTCAGCTAGGCGTCGAAGTCTCTGCTCTAGGATTCTAGAGTAGATTTTACCAGGGACACTGAGAAGGGATATGCCTCTATGGTTTCCACACTGTCGATTGTCACCCTTTTTGAAAATTGATGTTATGATGGCAATCTCCCAATCCTTTGGTATGGTCTTGTTGTACCACGCTGCCTGTAGAACCCTTAAGAGTAATAGGTCGCCTGATGCTCCCATGTACTTAACCATTTCTGGTGTTATACCATCATGCCCTGCTGCTTTGCCCATCTTGATTTTCTCCAGTGCTGCCTTCAGTTCTTCCATCTTTATGTCATCTTCACCATCATTGGTTTTCTCTTCTGTGCTAGTGGTTATCATTTCTGATGCTTCACCATGCTCACCATCCAGGAGTTCTGAGAAATATTCTTTCCATCTTTCCATTACTTCCTTCGGGGCAGTAAGCAATTTGCCTTGCTTGTCCTTTATAAATTTGAGAGGGCATTGTTTTTCATTTCTCATGTTCTTTAGGGTCTTATAGAACAATTTCTGGTTTTCTTGTGCATCTTTTTCTAGCTTTTCTCCAAATTCTTCCCAGGACTTCTGTTTTGCTGCTAGCACTTTGTTCTTTGCTTCTGTTCTGAGTGTCACCTATTCTCTATATTTTTCCATTTGTCCTGTTGTGTTTTTAGCTCCTAAGTATTGTTTCCATGCCATTTTCTTCTCTCTTATTTCCTCTTTGACTTCCTCTGTCCACCAAGGTGTCCTCTTTCTCTTGTTCCCAAGTCGGACTTCACCGCATGCTTCTGCTGCAGCTGTCTTTATGATATCCTTGAATTTATTCCAGAGGGTTTCCAAGTCATCAGGTTGTTCTTCTGTGTTGCTCTCCGCTGCAGCAATAAGCCCCTGATATCTGGTCTTAATTTCTGGCTCTTTCAGCTTGTAGGTCCTAATGCTCATTTCTCCCGCTCGTTTACTTGGTTTCTTGCGTGATGTTGGCAGTTCCTAGGCTGAGCAACTCTTTCAGTTGTTCTTTTGATTGTTAGCAGGTAGTGATCACTTCCAATCTCTGGCCCCCTCCAGACTCTAGCATCCCGGACATATTTGAATGAGCTTCTCCTAACAATGGCATAGTCGATCACTGACTTCTCATTCTTGGTTGGTTCACATCTAGTGTATGCATGTATGCGCTTATGGGGGAACTTTGTGTTTGTGATGATCAGATTCTGCTCACTGCAGAATCTAAGGAGTCGCTTTCCATTGTCATTGAGAGTATCTTCTCCATATCTTCCGATAACTCCACCCCATCTAGCATGGTCATTTCCAACTCTGGCATTAAAATCTCCGAGCATGATAACTTCATCTAGGCAGTCATTCACTGTCCTTTGAAGCAGCTCGAAGAATTCCTCCTTGACCTCTGCTCTCTCATCCTCATTTGGCCCATACACTATGACCAGGTTGACTATGGTTTCTCCTTCTTTTAGTTTTACAACCATAATGCGCTCCGAGACAAAGTTCCATCCCTTGATACTATCTTTCTGGTTTTTGGCCACAATGCAACCCACGCCCCCTTTAGCTCTTTCAGATGTGGGTACACCACTGTATAACAGCGTGTTGCCATCGAGATCCATGACTCCTTGTCCCTTTTTCTTTGTTTTGGTAATAGCCAGGATTTCTAATTTTGCTTTCCTCATCTCTTCCATTAGCTCCTCTTCGTTCCCATTTATACTTCTTGTGTTCCAAGTTCCATAAGTCGTAGTCCGTAGTCCGTTCCAGTTCGTCGCCTTTAGAATCAGTCCGGTTTTCTCTCTTATATTGCTCGTAATCATAGTTTAAAGCAAACAGGTGATTGGCCTGTTGTGCCTTTGCATGGTGGAGGGGCTGCCTCCTTACGGCCTCCATGCAGGCCGCCCTCCTCCTTTTTCATCCGGGCTTGGGACCGGCATAGGCGGAGTTGAAATTTTGCTTCTCGTAAGGTAAAGATACAGTTTATAAGAGCATGGTTTGAAGATATATATTTCCATTTTTCTTTGTACTTTTTAGTTTTCCTAGAGACATTTGATGATGATTACATACAATTGTTAGAAAAAAAGGCTGTCTCTTTATTTTGCAGATGTTGATGAATGCTTGAAAAGCCCATGCCAGCAATCCTGTACCAACACTGATGGCGGCTATAGCTGTTCTTGTAAAGATGGGTATGTGGTAAGCCCACATTATCCAACCAAGTGTCAAGGTAAGATAAACCCTGTTTATATTCATAATCAACAGTTCTGTAGTCCTGCAAAGGAAAATTTAAAATAATGTGCACCATGTAACTTTTTTAGAGGCACATAT
The DNA here is from genome assembly GCA_024509875.1 of Oreohelix idahoensis. Lineage (NCBI taxonomy): Eukaryota > Metazoa > Mollusca > Gastropoda > Stylommatophora > Oreohelicidae > Oreohelix > Oreohelix idahoensis. The sequence continues at coordinate 371,537 of JAMPIV010015058.1, forward strand.
CAGAAACATTTTTGAAGTGATGCAGTAACTTTATTTTACATTTGTTTTTAATAAAACAAAATATCCCATTCAATCTCTGATGGGTTATAACTAGGACATATAGTGTCTCTAATTCCAGATAGTATTTTAAATTTTCTATTCTTTTTCTTTGATCCTTAGCCGCTGAGTGTCAAAGCAGTCAATGGCCATCACGCCAGGTGGCGTCTTGTTAGGCAGCAACAAACTGCTTCCACTTTGTTCAGTTGGCGGTCATCCTTTGTACAGTGCCCCAGCATGGGAAATTAATGTGTCAGATGGTGTGGAAGTGCATGCCTATGTTTTTTCTTAGTCCTTAAAGGGTAGTTTCCTCATATCTGTGCTTCGTAGGGTTAACAATTGGGATAAAGAATGTGAAAGCCTGGGGTGTTTGGGATGATACCTAAATCACTATTTATTTGTCATTATCAACTTACGTTACGACAGATAAAAAATAAACTTTTCTAATACTTTAATAACTTACTGCTGTATAGAACAATTATTTTTTTGCTTGTGAATTCGTCCGAATCTGCCAAATGTCAGAGAGCTGCTTTTGGCAATCATTTGTATATTTAACTTTTAAATATTTAACAATGGTAATGACTGTCATTAGCACTAAATATTAGCGCACGCATTGCCTTTATAACACCAGTTGTGAAAGTGTAAACAAAGTCACATCTTTATTGTGACAAAACGCAGCTGCCAAAACCATAAACAAATATGTAGTTTTTGCAGAACATAGCAACTTTACTAGTTGTAAGAAGGTCCTTAGAGTCTCCAGTAGTGATATTTCAAATGGTGTGCCAATTTCTTTATTGACAGTATAGACTTATTGTATTGTAAGAACCCATCCAAAGCACCCCATGTGTTGTGTTTGTATTATTGTTGTCTATATCTCTGTGAAATTCCAGATCTCATAAGCTTATGTAAAGTTACAGATTATAAGAGAGCATGGTAGCGTATGCATGGTTTAAATAGTAATAATGCCTTCTTCCTTTGTAAGTTTTGGTTTTCTCACAGTCATAGATGATGATTCATTATTATTTTGAGTTTTTTTTTTTAAAAAGACATCCTCTTTACTTTGTAGATGTTGATGAATGCTCAAACAGCCCGTGCCAGCAAATCTGCACCAACACAGAAGGTAGCTACAGCTGTTCTTGTAGACATGGATATGAGGTCAGCTCAACCGATCCAAACAATTGTCAAGGTAAACTCCTGTAATAGTTATGGGTATACACTTATATTTTTTAACATGAATATTTTTTCAGAACAAAACATTAACATTTTTGTATAAAATATATGATTTTTATATACTTGATTGTCAACAAGAAATCTAAGAAGAATAACATATGTCTCAGGCTTAATTTGGCTCAGATTATTGTTAACATTCATCTGTAAAAATTATCTATTAGAAAGTGTAGGATATGAGATATAAATTGTATATGCCTGACATGTTTCTGATATAAACACATGACTGTAAGGTTGAATCAGAGGAAAATTATTAGAAAATGTAGACTCCCCCTGGTATACATTTTTGATATATAAAATATGGTAATAAGATGATGTAGATTGTATCATAAATAAACTATTATAAAATGAAACTGCCACTTAGATATAAATGATTATAAAGTGAAACTGTCACTTAGACATAAACTATTATAAAGTAAAACTGTCACTTAGATATAAACTATTATAATGTGAAACTGTCACTTAGATATAAACTGTTATAACGTGAAACCCTCACTTAGATATAAACTATTATAACGTGAAAAAAGGCACTTAGATATAAACTGTTTTAAAGTGATACTGTCACTTAGACATAAACTATTATAACGTGAAACTGTCACTTAGATAAAAACTATTATAACGTGAAACTGTCACTTAGATATAAACTATTATAAAGTGAAACTGTCACAGATATAAACTATTATAACGTGAAACTGTCACTTAGATATAAACTATTATAATGTGAAAAAAGGCACTTAGATATAAACTGTTTTAAAGTGATACTGTCACTTAGACATAAACTATTATAACGTGAAACTGTCACTTAGATATAAACTATTATAAAGTGAAACTGTCACAGATATAAACTATTATAAAGTGAAACTGTCACTTAGATATAAACTATTATAAAGTGAAACTGTCACTTAGATATAAACTATTATAACGTGAAACTGTCACATAGATCTAAACTATTATAAAGTGAAACTGTCACTTAGAAATAAACTATTGTAAAGTCAAACTGTCACTTAGATATAAACTATTATGAAGTGAAACTGTCACTTAGATATAAACTATTATGACGTGAAACTGTCACTTAGCTATAAATTATTATAAAGTCAAACTATCACTTAGATATAAACTTATAAAGTCAAACTATCACTTAGATATAAACTATTATAAAGTGAAACTGTCACTTAGATATAAACTTTTATAAAGTGAAACTATCACAGATATAAACTATTATAAAGTGAAACTATCACAGATATAAACTATTATAAAGTGAAACTATCACTTAGATATAAACTATTATAAAGCAAAGAGAGTCTCAAATATAAACTGCTGAAAAAACTTTACCTTTCTGTGCAGGATGTCTTCAAGACAATAATATAGAATATTTCTTGTTAAAATATAAGAGGTATGAACACATTACAACAGGCTGATCACCCGTTTGCCAGTCACTTCGATTACGGAAACAACAGCAAATGGGTTGATGTGCCGTTGCCCTAAAGACGCCACTAGGCGTGATGGGAAACAATGGCAAAGAAAACCTATCTGCTGTTGCCCTAAGACGCCACTAGGCGTAATGGCCACTGACTGCTTTGACGGTCGGTGGCTAAGGACGGAAGAAGAAGATGAACACATGAAAATCCCAATATTAGATTATCTGCAGACATCAAATTTATCTATAAATATAGAAGTGTTGAGAATAGACAGACCTAGGGAACTGCATAATTTACTTAAAATATAGTAATTGGGAATGTGAAGGACTGATGCTGTTCTTGCAACGCATATGACTTTTGAAAGTGAAAAGACAATTAAATATCTGTTAAAGTCAGTTATATAACTGGAACCACCAGGTCTGTACACCCTTAATATCATTCTTGTTTGGAGTTTCTGTTTGATTTTGTTCGGTTTTATCTCATTTTTGTTTGTTTGGGTTTTTTTTAAATTTAAACAAACAAGCATAATTGATAATTATGATTTGCCCTGTTTACAATGATTTTACAGGTGTGATACCTTTTCCCATACTGGCAGTTGGTCCTATTATTTGGAATTTAAAACAATATGTATCCTAATTATAACCCATCAGAGGTTGAAAGGGATATTTTTCATCATTACGATAAAAGAAAAACCTGAAGAAAAAAATATGTTGTCTTTGGTTTAAAAAATGTTCAAGCAAAGGTTAATTTAGGCTTTTAGGTGGTGTAGACTGCCTCAAGTGTAAATTAGTAGAAAGTGTAGACTTCTTCTTCTTTGATCCTTAGCCGCCGACCGTCAAAGCAGTCAGTGGCCATCACGCCTGGTGGCATCATGTAGGGCAACAACAAATTGATTCCACTTTGCTCGGTCGGTGGCCATCCTTCGTACAGTGCCCCAACGCTGATTCATTCTTTGCATCTCAGCCTCCACAGTCCTCCGCTAAGTTGTTTCTGTTCGGCCTCTTTCATTTTCCTTCAGGGGTCCATAGCATAGCTGTTCTTGTGATCGCATCGGGGTCTCTTCTGAGGACATGGCCAACCCAGCACCAGCGTCTGCCAGCTATGATGGTGTGCATGTCCTCTTGCTTGCTCCGAGTAAGCAGATCTTGGTTGGTGATGGTATTCAGTCAAAAGATTCGGAGAATTTTTCTTAGGCATGTTGTGTGAAAAGAGGACAATTTCGACATTTCCTTCTCTGTAACTCTCCAGCATTCCACACCATAGAGAAGCACAGAAAGCGCTTATTTTGTGCTAGTGCTGTACTGAGAGGACTTCCAGATGTTGTTTAGGCTAAAAAAGGCTGTTCTTGCTTTGTTCATTTTATTGTTGATGTCTTTGCTTGCTCCGCCATCTGGTGTTACTATGCATCCTAGGTATGTAAAGGTGTCTGTCTGTTCCAGTTGCTGATTCCTTACTGATATGGGCTCAGGGTTGCTCACATTGAGCATCATGACCTCTGTCTTCTTTAGATTGATGTTCAGCCCACCTGCTGGCTATACTTATTAAGTCTATCCGTTTTTTCTGGATGTGTTGATGTGAAAGTGCTAGTAGTGCAATGTCAACTGCATATTCCAGATCTTCCAGTGTAGAAAATGTAGTCCATCTTATTCCTCTTGGACTGCCCTCTGTTGTCTGGCGCATCACCCAGTCTATGACTGTTAAAAATAGAGTGGTTGATAAGGGGCATCCCTGTCGTACTCCTGTCTTTACCTCAAAGATTAGTTTGCTCTGCCCAACGCTACACGTAAAGTTGGCATAGAGGCTTTTTATGATTGACACTATGCAGCTTGGAATTCCATAAGCCCTCAGTATTTTCCATAAACTGTCCCTATGTATACTGTCAAAAGCCTTTTTGTTGATTCTGAAAAGGCTTTTCAAAAGTGTAGACTATTTGTGATGTTTTAGCTTTGCTTAGGCTAGGTCACTTGATGATAATGGTTAACAGTGAAGGACCCTCTGTACTTTGCAGACATTGATGAATGCAAGAGAGACCCATGCCAGCAAACCTGCACCAACACAGAAGGTAGCTACAGCTGTTCTTGTAGAGATGGGTATGAGGTCAGCTCAACCGATCCAAACAGTTGTAAAGGTATGGAAAACCTGTAATTGTTAACAGATCTACACTTAATATTTGTGTACGTAAATATTTTTTATAATAGAAACATGGAAAGTCGTATACACTTTTTTTTTTTAATTTGATAAAGAAAAATATCCCAATCAGCCTCTGATTTTTTATAATTAGGAAATATAGTTTCTCTATGTTCATATAATATGTTCAGTTGCTGATATGCAAACATAGCATCAAATATCTTTTCCAGTTATTGTAAATAGAGTAAACTAAAATTTCCTAATTGTGCATATATGTGTGTCTTTCCTTAATCCAGTAATGGCACTCTCACCATACCCATTATGGTGTTACAACAAGAAATAAGAAAAACTAAAAAATAAATAAGAAAAAACTAACAACAAAATAAATAAACAAAAAAGGGAGTATAGGAGAGGTGTTAAAGCTTCAGGTGTTTGGTTTGGTATTTAACTGACTTTCATTTATTATAATTAATATGCTTTTTACGAGCTCCGCTGGACCATTACTTTACCCACCTTATCCCCACATATTAATTGTTGTTATTGTTAAATACTGTTTGACTGTATAATGCAGTTCCCTAGGTCTGCCTATTCTTTACAACTGTTCTATAGTTATAGGTGAATTTGGAGCCTGCAGATAATCAAATACTTGGATTCTCTGCTGTTTATACCTCTTACATTTTAACAAGAAATGGTCTATATAATTGTCTTGAAGACATTCTATACAGTAAGGTTCCTTTATTCTGAAATAGCCTTGACCCAGCTGTAGTCTGAGAAGTTTCTTGTTACTGGGAATTTTCAATTCCCTAGATATCTGACATTTTCTTATTGGAGATTTCAACAGCTTATATGCATCTCTTCCTATAATAGTTTTATTCCACTCTGCTGTCCATTCATATGTTATTATTATTTTCATTAAACATCAAATCTCAGATCTACTCATCCCTACATTTATTGGATTTTTATTAGATCTGTCTATCTTGGCTTCTTTATCTGCCTTTTCATTTCTCTCTATTTCAACAAGTGATGTTACACAAGCTATTACTGAACATCCTCTGGAGTATAGATATGTGGTAGTCAGAAATATCTCTGCCACTATATCAGATCTACTGCATTCTCGTAAGTTTATAAGTGCTTGAATTGTTGAAAGTGAGTCTGTTAAAATTGTTTGTTTCAGGGAGGGTTATAGAAGATTTTTAATGCTTTTAGTATTACCATCATCTCTGCAGTAAAAATTGATCTGTACTCTGTGATACTGTATCCTTTTACCATTTTTCTTGTTGACATAATTTCCTATCCCCAATTGGTCATCTTCTTCATTGAATCCATTTGTGTATAGTGTATTCATCTCTGCATAATGTTGTCTTTTGATATTTGTTGTGATTCTTTTTTGGCTGTGTTTTTGATATTCTGTGAATCATTTGTTTTCTTAAGTATTTCTACCAGGTGGTAGTGTAGTGGTTTATTGAGCTCCCAGAGTGGTACAACCGGCTTGTATTCACAGCTGTTTTTAATTGATGTAATTAAAGCATCCAGGTGCACAGTTTCATACACACACTTCCATTCTGTTGGGTATCTTGTTGGCTGACGAGTTGTTAGTTGATATTTGGTAAAAGCTGGATTTGCTGGGTGAGACTTGTCTAACATAACTTTGTTCACATAATTTAGTCTTAATTCCTTTATCCAAAGTTCCTAAGGTAAGACTCCTAAAGCCACCTCTAGAGCCCCCATGTTAATTAATTTGATTGCACCTGCTATAGTACACAATGCTTGGAGCTGAATTCTGTCTAATTTAATCTTGTTACTGTGTGCAGCAGAGTCAGGTGTCATTCCTAGATATTGATTGGTTTGGACTGTACTAATGGTTTGCCCCTGGATATTTGTCTATAATCTTATTTTTAACAACTCAACCTCTGCTGAAGGTCATTCCCATTGTATTATTTGCAGTCTTAGCCTTATATAACTGTTATGTCTACTTGATGATCTGCTTCCTCCAAATGCATAAACAGAGTGGCAGACAAAACAAAAAATTATATTTTACTGAATGTTCACTTGACTTTCAAGAAAACATCCATGTTCCTATCTCATGCAGTTCACACATAACGTTAGTTTTAATTAGCTAGCACCTGGGTTTTCACTGGGAGCATGGAAAAATACCTTTAGTCCTGAAGATACTTTTGCTTTTTAATGCCCCTGTGGGAGAAGACTAATCTGAAATTTCCCTGGCATAAAAATTCTTTCATTTTTTTTCCTCCTCCGTCATACAGAGATCTACCAAATCATCTGCTGTGATCTTCCGGTATATCAGAAAAGATGGTTGCTGATCCCTGGCATAGACTATCTTCAGATTATGACTGATAAAAAGTATAGTCTGTCTCAGATATAGAGTAGTTGAAAGCATAGGTTGTCTCAAATGTTGTTTATGTGTATTCATTCAGAATGATGTTACTACTAAACATAAATACCAATAGACTGAGGTTATTAAACTTTCATACATCCTTTCTTCACAGATGTTAATGAGTGTTTCCAGAACCCTTGTGAACAAACCTGTACCAACACAGATGGTGGCTATAGCTGTTCTTGTGGAGATGGATATGTGGTCAACCCAGATGATCCAACCAAGTGTCAAGGTAAGATAAACCTCTTTGTATTTTGACTCTGCAGAATGGTAGAAGATCGGCTACCACAACAAGTATTGCAAACTAAGAGCCAGGGATCCAGACCTCCAGGACAACCCAGAGTCCACTGGGAGGACATGATTACACAGTCTCTGAAGGACTGAGGACTTGAATGGAAGCAGGCCTGGAGGAAGACAGCCGATAGGATAATATGGTGCTCTCTCTTCCAAACCTCTACACCTCACGGTGGAAGAGGAATCACTAAGTAAGTATTTGGACTCAGCAATTTTGTAGAGCTATATTTGACAATCATTTCTATATTTAATTATCAGGTTTTAATATTTACCACAATAGATGAATATCTTCAGCACTAAATATCAGTACACTTCCTGTGTCGCACCATTTGTGAAAGTTTAGAGAAAGTCACAAATTGTTTATTATTAAAATGCAGTAGCCAAAAACATAAATTTTGTTTGTAGGTGAACACAAGAAATTACTTATTGCAATAAGGTCCTTTCAGACTTCGGTATTTGATATTTCAAATAGTGTACCGACTTCCTCATTGCCAGTATAGCCTCATTGTAAGGCAAAGATCTATCAGTCTTCTATTTGTATAATTTTTTTTCAATTTTTATTTATTGGTTCATAACCCATCAGCACCCCAAGGAGTATAGGCCTTCAGCAATTTCTTGCTCTCCTGTTGCATGCTATCATTGTACAGGTCGTTCCAAGCCTTCCTCAGTGTGTGTACTAACCATTGCCATCTTGTTCTCCTGTTGCGTGCTGTCATTGTACAGGTCGTTCCAAGTCTTCCTTTTTTTTCCTTTTTTAAATTTTTTTTTAACGTACGCCCGCTATTACTCGAGGCGAGAATCTCCGGCTAGTATATCTAACCCAGGACTGAATTTTACGTGAGTATCCCTTTTTTTTTCTGTGCACTGACAGGTGTCCACTCGCCATTCAGGCAGATACTCACCGTCTTCGGAGGATACCCATTAGAGCTGGGTCAGCTCAAGAGCCGCCAGTCCCTGGTTGACGACACTCCTTCAAATGTCTTCGCCAGGGCTCGAATTAATCCAGTCCAAGTCTGGGTCGATGACACTCCTTCAAATGGTTGCGCCCGGGCTTGAACCTGGATCACCCGATCGCCAGCGCAGTGTGGTAACCATTACACCAGCTAGGCTCCAGTCTTCCTTGTCATTTTCATTCCTGCCTTCAGTTCTCTTCTCCGTGTGTTTTTTGTTGTCTGCCTTTAATCATCCTACGCTGGGGATTCCAGAAAAAGAACCGCCTGATAATGCTATCAGCAGGTTTCCTCAGTATGTGTCCTCTTCCGTTGCCAGTGTTGTTGTTGACTTACACATATTGTTGTTGATGTTTTTCCTTAAAGTTTCTATAGGGTGGGAGAGCTAGGCCCATGCCTAACCCTCTTCGATTTTGATCGCAAGGTTGCAGTGATACTATTCTTTGCTCCCCGTCAGCACACAGCAATACATGTTGTGTGTTTGCTTTATGTTTTAAAAATCTCTGTAAAATTCCAGATCTTGTACGCTTATGTAAAGTTACATATTACAGGAGAGCATAGCAGACTAAGAGTGATCTGAAGGGAGATATTTCCATCTTTCCGTGTACATTTTAGTTTTTCTAAGGTCACTTGCTGATGCGTAAATTTGTTTGTTGGCCAAAGAACAAAACAAGAAAGACATCCTCTTACTTTGCAGATTTTAATGAATGCTCGAATGAACCATGCCAGCAAAAATGCACCAACACCGAAGGTAGCTACATCTGTTCTTGCAGAGATGGGTATGTGGTCAGCTTAACAGACCCAAACAAATGTCAAGGTATGGAAAACCTGTAATTGTTAAGGGTCTATATTTACTTTTCTTCATATGAACATTTTTTCCAAACAAAGGAGGTAAAAATAATATATAAGACACATAACTTTCCACACTTGATAGTCAACAAGAAATCTATGAATAATATCATCCTAATTGGATTTCATTTGACCGAGAATTTAACATTCTTCTGTAAACAAAATCTGATGTAAAGTGTATACTGTCTCAAATATAAATCTTAGATAGAGCCTATCTTTCACTTATAAACAGAAAGTGTAGCAGCATATCATATAAAAACTATTGAAGAGCTTAAAGCATTGGCAGGCATTCCAGGATCTGTGGGAAGCTACTTTAGAAACACTGGTTTGGTTTTTGTATTTAAGACCTATCTTCATTGCTCATGGACAACTCCATCAGTGCTCCGATCTCATCCCTTAGATCACACAAGGAGGATCTCAGCACAGTGCACACATTCTATAACACCGGTGAGAAACCCAATGTGTGTATATAGGAATCACACATTCTATAAATATTATTGTGGTGGGTAGATTTTTTAAATGTTGCCATGGCGGCGGCTTTATGGCCTACTCTTTATGATTTTCAACTATCGTGGGATTTTGAACGTGCACAACATGCACATGAGACCTCCTATTTTTTTGCCCTTTTCCGAGAAGGCTAGGCATCTGATCTCACTACCCAGGAGACCATGGGGGAATATGACATCATTAGGAACCACTAATTCTGGAAAAAAAAATTTCCATAAATATTCCCTCTACTGGGAATCGAACCCGGTACCTTTAGCCACTCAAGCCCCTTTTAGAAACACTGAGCTGTCTAAACTTCTAAATTTATAAAACCATGTCTATTTTCAAACCTTAGAATATTTGAAATAAGTACAGCCAGTGTGTAACCATTATCAATGCTGGTCATTCATTTCCTCCAATGTGATTGACAAAGTGATAGAAAATTTACACTTAATGATATTTTAGCAAATGATAACTTCACATAAAAGATCACATTTTTATCACAAATAGTACATGAATAATGTGAATTTTAGTAAGCTAGCTCTTGGGTTGTGTCTGGGACCTGGAAAAAGCATCTTTAATCTTGAGGACACATCTATGTTAAATTCTATGGGAGAGGGCTAGTCCAAAATGTGCCTAGCTTAAAAACATGTTTCGAAGCATCATCTAGGGATCTTCTTCTTCCTTCGCCTTCAGACTTCTACATTAATGACCCTACTAAAGGCAGTCATCAGTTCAAGGTTCCTGACATCTCCAAACAGTTTTTGTGTGGAGAGAACCACCTTGCTAAAGGATTGAAAGATCTGATAGACTCACTTGAAAGTCTGGCCAAATGCTTCAACAAGTGCACAGTCCAATGCATACCAGCCCATTGCAACATTCTACGTAGCGAAGAGGCAGATAAACGTGCTAAAGAATGGGAACCCTGTAACAAAATGATATAGAGAACATGAAATGGTAACAAAATGATATAGAGAACATGAAATGGCTAAAACAACTGTAAAAGCCATATGCAAGTCCAAATAGGACATGAACACCCAGGTCACATAAAATATGATGCCTGTCACCAGCAATCTAGGTAAGACGAGGTCATCATTTTCCACTTACATACATCACAGTAGGTTGAGGTACCATCTACATCACAAGTACATGATTGGTCTAACAGATCTCTGCTCCTGTGGCACCAGCCCCATGACAGCCGAACGTCTGCTCCAGTCCTGCCCAACTTACAGCAGTGAACGGAGTGGCACATGGCAACAACCCACATCTTGGAATCTAACAAATCACCTGCTGTGATCTACCCCAGTGAATCATGATCAGATGGTTGCTGGCCCCTGATATAGAGAGTCTGATATATAAACAGCACAACGTATTTTACTTAATGAAGACGATATATACATTTTAGTTACCAGTGTTCCAGATATAAGTGAAAAGTGTTGAATTGTATCAGATGTAAACTATTATAAAGTGAGGCTGTCTTTCAGACATTAATTATTATAAAAGTGGACAATCTCAAATATAAACTGTTGACAAACTTTTATTGTCTCAGGTTTAAAAAAAACCCAGTGAAATCAGATTATTTTTGAATTTAGACTGTTAGGAAGTGTAGACTGCATTAAGTACAACCTACTAGAGAGTGTAGACTTGTCAACAATGTTTTATTTTCAAAACAGTCCTATGTATTAGACAGTTCAGCATGTGCTGCTCACTTGCCAATGACTCTCCACAGAAAGTCGACAGCTATTGCCGGGCTCCCCAGCAATCACAAACACTCTATACATCAGCACTCAACAGCTGCAGAACACATGCAAATTCGTCAGCTTGGCATTGACTGCTAAAAAGCGACGATCTCAGCAGCCCTAGTTAACAACAACAAATCTACGATGTTTTTGTTTTGCTATAGTTTCTTGATGATAATTGTTACAATAAAAGACATCCTCACTTTACAGATGTTAATGAATGCTCAAAAGCCCCATGCCAGCAAATCTGCACCAACAACGAAGGTAGTTACAGGTGTTCTTGTAGAAATGGGTATGAGATCAGCTCAACCGATCCAAACAGTTGTCGAGGTATGGAAAACGTGTAATTGTTAAGAATCAAGTTTTGTGCTATATACAAATATTTATCCAAAAAGAAGAAAATATAATATAGTTACAATCTTCCATACTTGATAGGCAAGTAAGCTGAGAATGATACTAATAACAATAATTGTAAAGACATTAGTAATAATAACAATAACTGTAAAGACATTAGTAATAATAACAATAATTGTAAAGACATTAGTAATAATAACAATAATTGTAAAGACATTAGTAATAATAACAATAATTGAACTGAACTGTGTTGAAGTTCCTGGGTGTCTCTAACAAGGAAACCAAGGAATAGGACCACACCTCCATCAAGTGTTATCATAAACATGACTTGTGAGGTTTTGCACTAAGTTGGCTATCTCATCAAGTCAAAGAAATTGCTACAGAAACCACAACCACAGATGCTAGTGATGCGTGGGGACCGGGCTGAAGCTGTGACTCCATGCTACGTAAGAAGCAGACAATAAGAATAAATGAATGACTGAATTAACTGACTGCACCAACGCAATATGTGATCTTGCAGAAGTGGTTTTTGTAACAATTAATGTTACATAATGAGGTGGGCAGCCTTATGCGTTACATCTTTTTTGCTCATTTTTGTGTGTCATACCAGAGGAAGCAGTAATCTATTTTTATACGTTCATTGTCTCCTCAGACACCTTTGGGAACTGCACAGGGCAGCAATCAATACCCTTTAGCTCCCCAGGGAGCATAGGCCTTCAACAGACACATGTCAAGTCCTCCTGTCACATGTCACCAGTTCAAGTTCTTTCAAAGTTTTCCTCATCATTTTCACTTCTGTCTCCAGCTCTCTTCTCTAGGTGTTTCTAGGTCTACCTGTGCCTCTCTTACCCTAGGGGTTCCATAACAAGGACTGCCTTGTAATGCTATCCACAAGTTTCCTCAATGTGTGTTTTATCCATTGCCATCAACATCTTTTATCTCTGGTAGCAACAGCCGTATACAAAAATGTAATGGAAAACTTGTCATAGTTTGACTGTTTTGAAAATGTAACAACTTGTCAATATTTGACTGTTTTGAAAATGTAATCTGTTACAGATGGTCTAACTGCCTGTAGAGATGTGTTCAGTCAGGAATAATCATAAACAATATTATATTTAACAGATGTTGATGAGTGCCTGAGAAGTCCTTGTCAACATACTTGTACTAACACAGATGGTAGCTTTGATTGTTCTTGTGACAAGGGGTATGAGGTCAGCCCATCTGATCTGACCAAGTGTGTAGGTAAGCAACATATGTTTGGTTTGGTTTGGTTTGGTGTGGTTTGGTTTGGTTTGGTTTGGTTTTTGTTTTAAGGACCATCTTCATTGCACTCAGACAACTCCATCAGAAGGATCTCAGCACAGTGCAAGATCTCCATAGCACCGGTGAGGATCTCAATGTGTGTATACAGAAATCACACATTCTGTAAATATTTTTGTGATGGGTAGCTTTCCTAATTTTGCAAGGCCAGCGGCCATATGGCCTACTCTTTATGATGTCCAACTGTCAAGGGATTATTAACGTGCGCAACTTGCATACGGGACCTCCTGTTTTTTTCACCCCCATCCAAGAAGGCTAGGCATCTGATCTCACTATCCAGGAGATCAGGGGAGGGAGTGTGACATCATTAGGAACCAATGGTTCTGAAAACAAATGTCCATAAATTATATTCCCTGTACTGGGAGTGAACCCGGTAGCTTTAGAATTAGAGGCAGATGCTATACCTCTTAACCACTTTGACCTCCAGGAAACATATGTGAGTGTTAAGACTCAATCTTTACTAAACTTCTGCATTTAGAAAGAGACACTATTTGATAGCTTAACAGAGGTACTGAAAAAAGGGCAGCCAAAAAAAGAAGCAGTAACAAAGCAGAAAGATAAGTTGAACAAAAAAGGTAGCGAAGTACACGTGTAGTTTTACGAGACTGAATGGCCAAAAAAGAAGAAATAGAACAGGAAGTAAAAAGTCTTCACATGATCATCGGTTTAAGTGCCAAGCTGGCAAATATTTGCAATGCTGTTTCTCTAATTCCTGTAGTCACAAGAGCCATGCAGAAATGTATTAACCATATTGTTTCTCTAATTCTTATAGTCACTAGAGTAATTCTGGCAGATCGTAACAGTTAGTTTTTTTTCTCTAATTCCTAAAGTCATGAATCATGCTGAGAGATATTAGTAGTTCTGTTTCTCTAATTCCTGAGTTAAATAGTGCCAAATTACATTCATAAACATAACAACACATAATTAGATGAACATCAAGATGGGCATAAAAAAGTATAGATTTAAAGGCAGCAGATGAATATTAAGTGCAAATGTCAATATTATATTGTGCCGAAAACAAAAAATGATTCATCTTTCCAGATATATTTATTTTGAAACCCATCAGAAACTACTCTAACCAAAATTGAATGTCTTCTTCTTTGATCCTTTGCCGCCGACTGTCAAAACAGTCAGTGGCCATCATGCCTGGTGGCGTCTTGTAGGGCAGCAACAAACTGCTTCCACTTTGTTCAGCCAGCAGCCATCCTTTGTACAGTGCCCCAGCTCTGGTTCATTCTTTGCATCTCGGACTCCACAGTTCTCCACCAAGTTGTCTTTGGTCGACCTCTCTTTCACTTTCCGTTGTGGTTTCATAGCATAGCTGTTCTTATGATGGTATCGGGGTCTTTTCTGAGAACGTGGTTACTAATAAACACATAAATACATTTCTTCATTGTCACAGATGTTGATGAATGCCAGCGGGATAGACCATGTGACCAGATCTGCAAAAATACAGAAGGTGGCTTTAACTGTTCTTGTAATGAAGGCTTCGTGGTCACGCCATCTGACAAAACAAAGTGCAAAGGTATGGAACAATCTACATCTTCTTTTCCAATTTCTCTTCTACAAAACCGTGTCTTTGCTACTGCTACAGAACTTGTTTATTAACTTAATAATAGATACTACAGTAGAGCATGGAGGCACAACTGTAGCACTAGCTGGTTCCTTGCAGGAAGCCTATACCAAGCAGTCACTTGCTTTTGCAGCCATGGTTTCTATGGCAATTTTGTTTTACCCAGGAGAATGCCAGCCTCATGCTCAACCTCATATTAGTCACTTTGTATTAGTCACCTTGTATTAGTCACCTTGTATTAGTCACCTTGTATGAATTGCCTGAGGACACAGTAGTGATGTTCTGTCTTTGTCTCTTCAGAGACACCCCCGGGAACTATGGGGTCATAAGGGAGATTGCAGTAAGACAATATAAAATTATGTGGTAAACTAGCAATAACCCGTCAAACTTGACAGGTTTTTAATTATAGTGTGCATTTTCCGTTCCCGGATGAGCAGATAGAAGTACATTCTTAGTGTTTTTGGTTTCTTTCCATTATACAGTTTAATCAAACTGTTCATGAACACCATCATTTGAACGCTTTTCTTTGTTGGTTGTAACTATTTTCGGGAGAGTATATATAATGGAAACAATAACATTTTTCAACACGGTTGCATTCCTCAGCTGTGACCAACGTGGCGAGAATTATGTTATTGTAGATTCAATTTAAAAGTTCTTTGATGACAACATTTCGCTTGAAAGTGCGTGGATTGTTTTCAAAGAGTGTTCCCTGATAATAAGTGGTTTTAACAAAAACTTTCAAGTTTTCATGATTTGTACATTGGGTGAGGGCTCGTGCACACCAATTTTAATGCACTTTTTCTTTGACGACCGCTACTAATTTCGTGAAAGAATATAAAAAAAATAAAACCAAAGTATTTGTTTCATATAACACCCACGCCTAGCAAGTTGCACACCGTGCGTTGAGCACTTTTTTTCTGCCGTGAGTTACTATTTTGAGAGAGACCGACCGACGTAACATACATCGGTAATTATGTTAGTTGGGATTAAAGTATGATGATAAGAAACATCTCACAAGGATCTACAGGGAGAGAAAAAAAACAGCCTAAGTGAGTGCTTCCAAAAAAAAGTTCCACAGGATTACATGTGACCAAAATTGAAGACATTAAAAGACTGAGTGGATGGCACAAGTCAGGAAGACTTGGCATGTGCCTGAAGCTTTGTTCTCCATGATGAGCTGAAAGGTATTGATGAAGATGAATAAACCAAACCACCGGTCATTGAAAACTGTTGGCTGTAGTAAGATAAAATCTGACATGGTATGGCTACAAATCAAGATCTCACTGGCCACAAATCAAGATCTCACTGGCCCCAGATCAAGATCTCACTGGCTCCAGACTATATTTTTCTTCAAGGCAAAGAACAGAACAGAGTAGGAGAAAATGGACTTCAGCCATAATAAACAGGACAAAAAAATGTTCTGTGCCTCACATTACTCTAGACAAAATTATCTGTGTGCTCTACTATAATGGGGAAAATTGTCTGTGCACCATTATGTACTGGATAAAGATATTTAGGCTTCCCAGTACACTTATCCCAGAAATTAGATATGCTGATGAGACAGTCCCCCTATCAACCAACACAGAAGGACTTGAACAATTAATTCTGTCAACCAAAAACACAGGCCCAGAATCGTGATGCGTTCAGAGCAGCTGTAATGGAGACAACGTTCTGGAGAGAATACGTCACATGATGATGATGAATACACTTAACAAGTCCGAGGTATGGAATCTCCAGGGTAAGACAGGTAGGGAGAGACCAAGGAAGACATAGAGCAGAGAACTGGAGACAGACATGAAGGGGATCTTTGAGCTGATGGCACGGGACAAGAACAATTGGTCAATATTTGTTGAAGGCCTATGCTCCATGGGGAACTGAAGGGAATGATGGTAATGATAAGGAATAGACTTAACAAAATTGTCTGTGCACATAAATGTATGGAAGCCGCGGTAGCATAGTGGTTAGTGCACTGGCTTCCTAACTCAGTGGTCTATGGTTCGATCACCAGATGATGTGGGATTTTTTTAGGCCGCAAACGGCTCCTGGGTCGACCCAGCCCCAATTGGGCACCATAGCAACTTCTGGGAAGGATAAGGCGGCCGGCGTGATGCTGACCACATCACCCCTAGTGTGCCGATGGTCAAGAAAATATGGGCCTAACACCATATTCCCATTATGCCTCAATGGGCTTGTAACGGGATCCTTTACCTTTTTTTTTACGTAAATGTATGATTGCTGAGAATAGTAGACTAGCATCAAGAGCACTAACAGTGGGGACAATGGATATAGATAAAGGAGAGATACTGAAAACGATTAATGATCACCTGTTAGAGAATGACACTGCAATAGATGAATCATCAAGGTTAAGACTGTTGGAATTTGGCATCAAACGTCAGGCTAGCAGAGATGGACGTATGAGAGGATGCATCCGTCGTGTTTATAACCAGTAAGCTACAGGAACAGTTAGCATTCATACTCTTCGACATATACTGAGGGAGACTGAGCACCAATGGTTTTGCCCAGAGAGCAGGGATGTATAACAACAGTAGGCGATGGTCAAACACTCATCAGCTGTTCAGGCCCAATAACCAATACAAGGTTACTGGACTGATGATGATGAGCATTATATTTGTATATGTATCACATAAGTTACGTATTTGTATCAGTTCCACAGAGATGGATGTAATATTGTCTTCCCTTGTGTATTGAGGTTACTACGCTCCCATGAGTCCCTTCTGGACAAGTTCAAATAGTTAGACTGTGATGAAACTGTGATAAGCCTAGCAAGTCACTAATATTTTTTACTTGTAAAAATGCTTTCTAGGTATTTCAACTCTTGTGTAAGCCAGATGTTGTTGAGATGTATGTTAAGTGATGCTTAAGATCTGTTGATCTTTATTGTTTCTGTTTTTGATGCTGTATTTTGCACAGATTAAATTAAGTGTATGTGTATGAGTTTGCTATTTGTTTTCATCTTCATACATTAGACTCCTATAGTCTGCAACTAGTAACTCAGTCGGTCGTATTCTTTACTTTCTGGGTTTACTTCATCTTCTGTGTTTGTTTGTCATGTTATTTTGTCCAAATCCATGTTAAACAGTAGTGGTGATAGCACCACAAGTAAGTCTATGAGGGTGTTTTAATACGTGATATCAAACAAAGCCTTTCTGAATGTTTTTGTTCTGGTATACGTTTGTTCTATGTTTATCCAAAATCAATCCTGTTAAATTCTCAGAACCAACCTGCGTGGACCACATAAAGGCTGACATCTATTTCATTTTGGACTCGTCAAACAGCATCAATGCCGTTGGCTGGGGCAGAGCACTGACATTTGTTGCTAAAACAACTAAATCATTTAACCTTGGACCAAATGATGTGCAAGTTGCATACGGAATATTCAGCACTGAATATAAACATCTCATTAATTTAAATAAATACACAAACCATGATGACCTTGCTCAGGTAAGGTGATATGATTATCAGTCAACAACATATGTATCATTTCTATATACATACTTTAGCCTTTTTGTTTCTTTATCAACAACATATGTATCATTTCTATATACAGACTTTAACTTTGTGTTTCTTTATCCACAACATATGTATCATTTCTATATACAGACTTTAACTTTGTGTTTCTTTATCAACAACATATGTATCATTTCTATATACGACATTTAACTTTTTATTTCTTTATCAACAACATATGTATCATTTCTATATACATACTTTAGCCTTTTTGTTTCTTTATCAACAACATATGTATCATTTCTATATACAGACTTTAACTTTGTGTTTCTTTATCCACAACATATGTATCATTTCTATATACAGACTTTAACTTTGTGTTTCTTTATCAACAACATATGTATCATTTCTATATACGACATTTAAATTTTTATTTCTTTATCAACAACATATGTATCATTTCTATATACATACTTTAGCCTTTGTGTTTCTTTATCCACAACATATGTATCATTTCTATATACAGACTTTAACTTTGTGTTTCTTTATCAACAACATATGTATCATTTCTATATACGACATTTAACTTTTTATTTCTTTATCAACAACATATGTATCATTTCTATATACATACTTTAGCCTTTTTGTTTCTTTATCAACAACATATGTATCATTTCTATATACAGACTTTAACTTTGTGTTTCTTTATCTACAACATATGTATCATTTCTATATACAGACTTTAACTTTGTGTTTCTTTATCAACAACATATGTATCATTTCTATATACGACATTTAACTTTTTATTTCTTTATCAACAACATATGTATCATTTCTATATACATACTTTAGCCTTTTTGTTTCTTTATCAACAACATATGTATCATTTCTATATACAGACTTTAACTTTGTGTTTCTTTATCCACAACATATGTATCATTTCTATATACAGACTTTAACTTTGTGTTTCTTTATCAACAACATATGTATCATTTCTATATACGACATTTAACTTTTTATTTCTTTATCAACAACATATGTATCATTTCTATATACATACTTTAGCCTTTTTTGTTTCTTTATCAACAACATATGTATCATTTCTATATACAGACTTTAACTTTGTGTTTCTTTATCCACAACATATGTATCATTTCTATATACAGACTTTAACTTTGTGTTTCTTTATCAACAACATATGTATCATTTCTATATACGACATTTAACTTTTTATTTCTTTATCAACAACATATGTATCATTTCTATATACATTCATTCATTCATAACCCTCCACTCCCAAAGGAGCATAGGCCTTCAACAAACACATGCCAAGTCCTCCTGTCCCGTGCCATCATCTCAAGTTCTTTCCATGTTCTCCTCATCATTTTCACCTCTGTTTCCAACTCTCTTCTCCATGTACTTCTTGGTCTTCCTCTGCCTCTCTTGCCCTGGGGGTTCCAGAACAAGGACTGCCTTGTAATGCTATCAACAGGTTTCCTCAGTGTGTGTCCTATCCATCGCCATCGTCTTCTTCTCATCTCTTGTTCCACTGGCACTTGTCTAGTTCTTGTCATCAGTTCCACGTTGGTAACCTTGTCATACCATTTTAATCCCTCTATTCTACGCAAGCACCCATTTATGAAAGTCTGTAGCTTTTTGGTTGTTGTCTTTGTTGTTCTCCATGTCTCCGAGCCATACAATAGGACTGTCTTCACATTTGAGTTGAAGATTCTTATTTTCATGTTGGATCCAATTTCTCTTGATCTCCATATATTTCCCAATGCAATGAAAGCTCTTCTTGCCTTTTGTATTCTTATTTTGATATCGCTGTCTGTCCCTCCAACTTTGTCTATATTAATGCCAAGATATGTGTATGATTCTACATCTTGAATTGGTGTTTCTTCAAGTTCAACCCTGTTATCATTACCTGCATTTATTCTCATTATTTTTGTCTTTTCCCGGTGTATTTTCAGACCCAATTGCTTTCTATATACATACTTTAGCCTTTTTGTTTCTTTATCAACAACATATGTATCATTTCTATATACAGACTTTAACTTTGTGTTTCTTTATCCACAACATATGTATCATTTCTATATACAGACTTTAACTTTGTGTTTCTTTATCAACAACATATGTATCATTTCTATATACGACATTTAACTTTTTATTTCTTTATCAACAACATATGTATCATTTCTATATACATACTTTAGCCTTTTTGTTTCTTTATCAACACATACATGCCACACTTAAAGGTTTACCCATAATCTGTATGGGGTGTTTGCGTTTTCAGATGTGTACGGGCCGTACACGGGTCTGTACGGGTTTTTTCGCCTAATTATTAAATATACATATAAATCTTGTGCCACTACACAATTTGCGTCATGAGATTCGGCGAGATTTTAAGCCAAGTGGATTTTAAAAAAAATAACCAATGAAAATCAAGCTGCCTATTTTTCAATTGCCGCGGGATGTGCGTGGCGTGTTCATTCACAATTTTTCGCTAAAGCTAGCGCGAGGTTACTGATTATTTGAACGATTACGCAGCACTGAAATCTTTTTTGAGTCGAGCCTATTGTTTAGGATTAATTTCCAGTTTAGTATTGGTAAGTAATTCATTTTTAAAAAAATATTACAATAACATTGTTTAGATGAAGTTAGATTTAACTGTCAGATAACTTAGGCCTATGCTTTCTTTTCCCCTAAGGTTTAGCATAATTGATTATTTACGGCTGGTAAAAAAAAAAAGGCTGATACCACTACATATTATTTGATTTCACTAAAACTTGTAGAAAGTGCGTAAGAAATGTAAATTTGAAAAAAATAATACAATAGCCTACAAATTATGGGTAGCCTAATAACGTAATGACGGTCGCCGAATGCTCCGCATGTATTTTCGTACCATTTAGAGTTATAATTAGGGTTACAGCTAGGGTTAACCTTAAATCTAAATGGTACGAAAATACACGCTGAGCATTCGGCGAACGTCATTCCGATATTACCAAATTATGAAACTGAAAAGAAAAAAAAACCACAATAGCGTGGAAAATTTACATCTTAACTCGATCAGAGAAAAGTTTATTTGGAGTTAGCCTACTGCTCTTCTTAGTTTTAATTTCGTTTCTTTAAAAAACAATGTTATTTTGCCTTTGGTGGTCATCATTACGGTCATTCAATGATTTATAATTATTAAATAATTAATTAGCCTACTATCAATGTTTGATTGACACTAAAATTTGTATGGGAAGGTCTATTTAAAACTACCAGTTGGGCTTTAACGGCTATTCCAATTTTTGAAGTTCGGTAGAAAATATACAGGCTAATATTACGCCAGCGCTAGTTTATATTTTCATTACCAGCTTTAGCAAAAAATTTATTAGATTTTAAATTTAAGATTCCTAACCCATAATGCTTATTACTGGTCTCTTTAGGCCTGTACTTTTATAAGGCACTATAGAAAACACAGCAACTGTTCTTCATTTCAACCATAAATTGTATTAATTTTTTTCCAAGATTCTATTTCATTATATAATATTAAAATTACAAATAATTATATTTTTCAAATTGATTATTAATATTTGTATTTACTTTTTCACATTAATATTTTTTTTTTCTGTCTAGCAGGAAATATTGCATCCATCTAACAGCATGGCTGAGCCTAACTTTAAAAAAAGGAGGTTAGAAGAAGATCAACGTCGTGGGAAGTTTCAATCTGACTGGACAACTACATTCCCTGGGATTATTGAGACATCCAAATTAGGCTCTTCACATGCATACTGTAGAATATGCAATAGAGATATTAAAGTGATGGCATCTGGCTTACACGATGTGAGGGAGCATTTCAAAACAAAACTGCATGAAAGGAACTATCAGCTGAAGAACGGAAGTTGTATCAAGGCCTTCTTTACTCAGCCTCAACAAGAAGATGATAAAATAACGAGGGCTGAAGTTTTATTTGCAAATTTTATTGCTCAACACAACATAGCTGCTTCTATAGCTGACCATTTTTCAGACTTATCAGCTGAGATGTTTCCGGACAGTGCTATTGCCAAACGTTTCAAATGCAAGCGAACCAAAACAACAGCCATTATTAAAAAAACTGCTTGGCTCCATCTGCAACGGAGCCAGTCATCAAATTATGCAGGAAGACACCTTTCTCCTTGATGATCGATGAGTCAAATGATAGAAAAACTGACAAGCGTTTAGCTATAATGGTGAGGGTATTTGAAGATGGCATAGGACCTAGAACCAGGTTGCTGGGCATGCCGGTCGGTACTGGTGGAACCAGTGAAGCTATTTTCAGTGATATTGATGCTGTGTTCAGCGACTTACAAATCCCATGGATTAACTGTATAGGTTTTGCAAGTGACAACTGCAATGTAATGGTTGGCAAATCAAACTCTGTACTAACGCGAATCAAGAGCAAGAACCCTGATGTGTTTAGTATAGGGTGTATTTGCCACCTTGCAAATCTTTGTGCCAAGGAGGGTATAAAGCAGCTGACTATTCCTGTTGATGACCTTTTGATAGATATCTTCTATCATTTTGAGCATAGCTCAAAACGGAAAAAAACTAAAGCACTGCCAGACTCGCTGGCTTTCTTTACAGAAAGTAGTGGACAGAATTTTAAATCAATATTCTAGTCTATCTTCATACTTCGAGAGCCACGACGATATGGAAAAACCATGCCGTGTCAAAAACATTCATCAGTTACTAAAATCACCACCGACCCAGATGACTCTACGTTTTCTCCAATTTGTGCTACCTCTGTTGACTGAATTTAACAAATTGTTTCAGACAGATGAGTCCCAAATAGGTGGTATGATGGATGAAATGGATCGTCTGCTACGAAAATTTATTGTCAAATTTGTAGAGATGAAATATGTAAAAGAGGTGAAAGATATAAGATTGTTAAAGTATGCTGAACGTGATCTACAGCATGATGACCATACACTTGCTGTTGGTCTGTCCAACAGGACATTACTGGAAGAGTTAGATATAAGTTCTCAAGTGAGAAATTCATTTTTCAGAGATGTGAGGAACTTTTATGTTGCTGTTGTGAAAAAGATATTGGATAAATTTCCATTTGAGAATGAAGTCCTTAAGGATATCAAAATTCTTGATCCAGCCTTTAAAGACACAGTTCAATATACAGCAATCTGTAAGCTGGCCAACACTTTTGCACCACATTTAGACCAAGAGGTGTTAAAGGATGAATTTGAAGATTATTGTTTGCTGCCTGATGAATGTATTTCAAGATTTGACGCTGGACAAAAAAGAAGCTTTTCTAGGTACTGGCTTGACATAATCAACCTGAAAACTAGCACTGGTCGTACACGATTTCCCAGTCTGGCAGTCATAGTGAAACGCTTATTGACATTGCCTCACAGCAATGCTGACTGTGAGAGGTCTTTCTCTATGATGAAAAAGATTCACACGGACTGCAGAAATAGACTAAATGATGATACAGTCACAGCATTTCTACAATGCAAAATAAATTCTAACTCTTGTTGTTTAGGTTTTAAAGCAAGTGAAGACATGCTTAAAAAGGCAAAGGCCGCATGTCACTATGATGGTGCAGAACCATCTAATTGAATATACTTTTACATGAATAAACTCTTTTGTTACGTTTTTCAGTCTTTGTACAGGTTTTGCGGGTCTTTGTACAGGTTTTGCGGGTCTTTGTACAGGTTTTTTTAATTTTTTGTACAGGTTTTTCATCTCTGAGGTTTGGCATGTATGTCAACAACATATGTATCATTTCTGTATATACATAATTTTACCTTTTTTGTTTCTTTATCAACAACATATGTATAATTTCTGATTATACATACTTTTACCTTTTTATAGTTTTTTTTCAATAACATATGTATCATTTTTATATAGAAACTTTTTTTTCTTTCTTTATCAGCAACATATGTATCATTTCTGTATGCAGGATGTTCTCAGCACTGCACACCTGAAACAGTTGACCTACACCTTTAATGCACTTGACGGCATTCGTACAGAAGGCTATCTAACTTCGGCACTTTATGGAGCTAGATCTGGTGTACCGAAGCTTCTTATTGTGATTACAGATGGACAATCACAGAACATAACTAAAAGTATGTGAGTTATTGTTGCTTCCCAAAACAGTCTGATCTCTCACATATATATGTGTGTGCTTGCATGTGACTAGAGGGAATGAGTTAGTGAAAATGGTCCATCTGCTCACAGTCAGTTATATGTATACCTGAATGAGGAGACAAGAAAAACAATAAAACCTTTTTTTTTTAACCCTTTAGCTCTCAAAGAGCATAAACCATCAAAAACATATGCCAAGTCCTCCTGTCATGTATTATCAGCTCAAGGTCTTTCCCTTTTTTCATCATTTTCATTTATGTCTTCAATTATCTTCTCTTTTGTTTGTTTTTTTTTTTTTTTTTGGTTTACTTTTCTTCTCTTGAGTGTCTGATTGACAGAGTGGTTAGAGCACTGGTCTCTCGTGGCAAAGGCGCCGGGTTTAAATCATGGTACCGACACGTTCCAGTCTTCTTCTTCTTTGATCCTTAGCCACCGACCATCAAAGCAGTCAGTAGCCATCACACCTGGTGGCATCTTGTAGGGCAACAACAAATTGATTCCACTTTGCTCGGCCGGTGGCCATCCTTTGTACAGTGCCCCAACTCTGGTTCATTCTTTGCATCTCAGCCTCCACAGTCCTCCGCCAAGTTGTTTTTGCTCGGTCTCTCTTTTGTTTTCCATCAGGGGTCCATAGCATAGCTGTTCTTGTGATGGCATCGGGGTCTGTTCTGAAGACTTGGCCAATCCAGCTCCAGCATCTGCCAGCTATAATGGTGTACATGTCCTTTTGCTTGCTCTGAGTAAGCAGATCTTGGTTGGTGATGGTATTCGGCCAAAAGATTCGGAGAATTTTTCTTAGGCATGTGTGAAAAGAGGACAATTTCGACATTTCCTTCTCTGTAACTCTCCAGCATTCCGCACCATAGAGAAGCACAGAAAGCACACAGCTCTGATATAATCTTAATTTTGTGCTTGTGCTGTACTGAGAGGACTTCCAGATATTGTTTAGACTAAAAAAGGCTGTTCTTGCTTTGTTCATTCTGTTGTTGATGTCTTTGCTTGCTCTGCCGTCTGGTGTTACTATGCATCCTAGGTATGTGAAGGTGTCTGTCTGTTCCAGTTGCTGATTCCTTACTGATATGGGCTCAGGGCTGCTCACATTGAGCGTCATGACCTCTGTCTTCTTTAGATTGATGTTCAAGCCCACCTGCTGGCTATACTTATAAAGTCTATCCGTTTTTTCTTGAATGTGTTGATGTGAATGTGCTAGTAGTGCAATGTCATCTGCATATTCCAGATCTTCCAATGTAGAAAATACAGTCCATCTTATTCCTCTTAGACTGCCCTCTGTTGTCTGGCGCATCACCCAGTCTATGACTGTTAAAAATAGAGTGGTTGATAAGGGGCATCCCTGTCGTACTCCTGTCTTCACCTCAAAGGTTAGGTTGCTCTGCCCAATGCTACACGTAAAGTTGGCATAGAGGCTTTTTATGATTGACACTATGCAGCTTGGAATTCCATAAGCCCTCAGTATTTTCCATAAACTGTCCCTGTGTATACTGTCAAAAGCCTTTTCAAAATAAACAAAATTAATGTACAGCTGTCTTTGCCATTCTCAGCACTGCTCTATAATGTTCCTGAGGATAAATATATGATCTACACATCTTCTGTTCTTTCTAAATCCTGATAGTTCTTTCCTCAGTTTGTGGTCTGCTGCTTTTGAAATTCTCTGTATAATTATCCTGCCTAGTATTTTGCTGGGAACTGAGAGAAGAGTGCTTTCTCTCCAATTATTGCAGTCTGCAAGATCTGCCTTCTTGTGCAATTTGACAATTATTCCATTGTTCCACTCCGTTGGTGTTGTCCCTGTTTTCCAGACTTGTGCAAATAATGGTTATCATGGCCAGGAACGTTCCAGTCTACTCAGCGGTAAATGGGTATCTGACTCTGCTCTTTAAGTTAGGAAGAAACAGGCAGTGAGGAACGGAACTGGTTACCCCACCTCTCAGTGCTGGACCTAGTATGGTGAAGTCTCTAACACTTCACTCCCCTACGGCATAACCTGCTATGGGACTACCTTTAACTTTTTGTTACTCTTCTTCTCTTACCTTGGGAGTTCCAGAACTAGGACTGACATGTAATCATATCAACATATTTCCTTCTATCCAGCGCCAGCGTCTTCTGATTTCTTGTTCCGCTGGCGTGAGTCTGCTTCTTGTCATTACTTTCACATTTGTGACCGTGTTATACCATTTTAATCCTTCTATTCTACACAAGCACTCATTTATTAAAGTCTAACTTCTCACATAAAGCCTTGAACCTTTCAATTTGTTTTTTCTTAACATTTTTTGGTCTGTTTAAAATGATATATGTTAAAAGTGTCAAAAAATGATTATAAATTTTTGTTAAATTGTATATGAAAGGAATAACCAATACTAAACAATGACTGTGACACTGACAGTTAAACCTGATATTTACAAAATTTAACGTTCCTGATTTACTGTCTGCACATACGTGTAACCCTGCAACATTTTTTTTTTGGGGTAAAATTTTGGCGAGGCACGTCCCGTTCAACCTAGTCGGTTATATTAGGGCGCATGTCCAAATATAAAAGACCTTTAGATACTGGATACTAAAAATTGCAACATGTGTTTTTCCCATGAGTACAAGTCTTTGAAAGACCCTCTTTTTTATTTTTTTAAAAGTATCTCAGTTTAACCCTTGATGGGTTATAATTAGAATATATAGTGTAGTAAATTCAAGGTAATCATTTTGATTTCTGATGTAACCTGTGTGAATGTATATTATATTTCTGAAATCTCAGAATGCTGACATGTTGTTGATTTTGTCAAGATCTCTCTCTGTCTTTCTCACACACACACACACCACATACACACTCACTCACTGTCTCTCTCTCATTCATTTACTGATATATGTTTGAAAAACTACACTGTATTTCATTGCGCTTAACGTAGATGACTCAATAACAATAGTGTCAAATAACTTTATTTACTAAGTTATGCCGTACAGCAAAATAACAACAAAAACAAAAAAATCAAAATACAAAAGAACTTGGTATGGGGCCAGCATTACAGTTAAATGACACACTTCAAACACGAAGTGGGTTCTAAAGATGCAGCAATAGATAATGCTATTAGCGACCCATAGCTTGACTGCTTGCGTCAGGGTCAACGAACCAGAGCTGACCAAGACCCTACTCCACCTCCAAGTGGTGGTCCTGGAAACAGGCTGCATCACTGCAGTCTGGCTGAGAGAGTAGGGATCGAAGTGGGAAGGCAAACCCGGTCCCAAAAAATGCCATGCTGAAGTCGGATGTTTCAGCCGAAAGGTGCAGATAGCGCAGCTTCGCTGTAAACAGACACAACGCAACCAACGTCCTTTTCAGGACAAATGAGGAAGAAGAAGAAGAAACACTGGAAGTTTTGGTGTCAACCCTTTGTCAGCCAGTCATAAACAGGACTTAAAGAAATATAGATAATGAGAAAATGGCAATGCATACAGCAAAGAAGCCTTCCAGTTTTACTGCACTTCCGTGTATTTTTAGTATCAGCAACAGTCAAATGCTGAAAGTAGTCATACTTGAAGGCAATCCACAAATTATTATTATTTACAAACTTGTTGCATCTAGAATAAAGAAGGGCAGGTTAACCTCATGGTCCTGGGACAAAAATGTTTAGAAGGTTGAAAATGGAGATGTAATTATCAAACAATAATCTTTCAATGCCAGTGAGAAAGTTTTAGAAGCAAGGCACATGGTGATAACTAATGTTACATTTGCTTTGTACTTTTCTTCCATTTTCACTCCTGAAGGAATGTTGAGCCCACATGTTATTTGGTCTCCTTGAAGGAATGTTGGGCCCCATGTAATTTGGTCTCCTTGAAGGAATGTTGGGCCCCCATGTTATTTGGTCTCCTTGAAGGAATGTTGGGCCACCATGTTATTTGGTCTCCTTGAAGGAATGTTGGGCCCCCATGTTATTTGGTCTCCTTGAAGGAATGTTGGGCCCCCATGTTATTTGATCTCCTTGAAAGAATGTTGGGCCCCTATTTTATTTTGGTCTCCTTGAAGCAATGTTGGGCCTCCATGTTATTTGGTCTCTGTGAAGGAAGCTGCACCAAAGTACTTCATGAGTTCTATGTACCAGTTTGTTTTAAATGATGAGGTTGTTGTGATTAAAGAAACTCTGTACAGAGCATTATTCTGATTGTCAGAGCTGAACCCTATCTGACAAATGTTTCAACCCTTTTATCTTCTTTAAACTCTGAAGGTGTGGGCCTCTTGAGTCATCACTCCTACATATCAATCTACTGTTCATGTTTTTCTGCATGCACTGGAAATAGAGGCCGCTGCAACTTACAAATGCACCAATGATTTATCCAATCTACTTTCATGAGGCAGGTGTGAAAGTAACAGTTTCATTGTATATAAATTACTGTCCTGAATTCCATTGTTCATTGTAGTTATTCTAGAGCAAGCATAATACCTTTTCTGTAGTTTCACCAAGCCTTTTAGGTGACCTTGTTCTTAACTATCATCATTACCAGCTGTTTCAGTAGATTAGCCACTACACCTCATGCACCTACTTCTACAACTATGAACTTTGCTTTAAATCTTTCATGTTTGAACTCCGTGACCAGATCATTATATTTGGCAATATTGAATGTGTGCTGCTCATCCAATCTGGATTCAATTGGCCCAAGTATTTCAGTCATTACAATTTTCTCCTTTAGCTTCCAGTGGAGCCACCTGCAACTGCTTCCCTGGCAGGAAACTTGTACCAAATAGTTGATGTGCGCTGTGGCAATTTAAGTAGCTATGTGATTGATATAATGAGGTTACCAGCCCCATACACTGCCTCCTCATACCTGTCAACCTGTACGAATTTTTCGTACAATGTACGGATTTTTGATACTTTTAGCAGTGTACGGCCGTACACACTAGTTGTACGGATTTTTCTCCCCCTCCCCAAAAAAAAAATTTTTTTTTTTTTTTTTTTTTAAATTCTAAAAATATTTTCCAACCCAAGTTTTTTAAAATTTTAAATCAGAAAATATTTTCTAGCCCAGGTTTTTTTTTAAACCAATTTTTTAAAATTTTTAATTCCGGGAATCTCAGCGTCCGTTTTTAAACAGAGGTCTCTCCCAGCAACCAATCAAATCCTTTTATACACAACAATTCGGCAAAAACTTTGAATTCGGCCTCAAACGCTTTCGGTTTTCAGCGTGACATGACGTATTTTTAAAGTTACCTGTTATCAGCGACCACGCTTGCTTGCCACCACACTTCGATGCCATTTTGTTTAAAAAAGCTAAGTACTTATAACTTGGTTAAATATTGCTGTTGTTTTGCTTTGTTGCAATTTAATCGCTGTCTTAATCTTTCCAGTTATATCTTGCCCTTCAATATATTTCCGATAAATTGTCATAATATTCTGTGTAGGCCCTACATAACTAGAAAAAAAAAGTTTGCGTTGAGTAGGCCTACTTTATTCCAGCGCTCGAGATTCGCTGCTTTATTTTTTAATAAAGTGGCAATCTGTTATCACTGGTCTAGGCTACCAACTCTTAAATAATAATTTTGTAAATTTTTGGTGTACGTTTTTTTTTCCTAGATTTGATATCTTGCCCTTCAATATATTTCCGATAAATTATCATAATATTCTGTGTATGCCCTACATAACTAGAAAAAAAAGTTTGTTTGCGTTGAGTTGGCCTACTTTATTCCAGCGCTTGAGATTCGCTGCCTTATTTTTAATAAAATGGCAATCTGTTATCACTGGTCTAGGCTACCAACTCTTAAATAATAATTTTGTAAATTTTTGGTGGTACGTTTTTTTCTTCCTAGATTTGATATTCTGTTCATAATTTTGTTTATTTTTCTTCTTTTTTGCTGTTAGCCGTTTGCTTTGTGCATTGTATTTTTTAATCATTCTCTACTGTATGTTGTCTGATGTGTGTGTGCCTCTACTGACAGATAGTGGTCAGAAAAAGAGCTTCTGTAGTTCTTGGCTGGAAGTTGTTGACCAGAAAACTAGTACTGGTGCCATCCGCTTTCCTAATTTGAAAGTCATCATTCAGTGACTGCTGATACTCCCTCACAGCAATGCTGACTGCGAAAGATCATTTTTAATGATGAAAAAAATCTCCACACAGACTGCAGGAGGTCCATGAATGCGGACACACTCACTTCTATTTTACAGTGTAAGATTAACATTGATACATGCTGTGCAGACTTTAAGCCCACAAATGCAATTCTGCAAAGTGCTAAAAGTGCATGTGTTGATTATAATACAAAACACTGTACATCGAAAGAATAGTGTACCTCATGATCAGTAAGTTTTTTATATGTAAAGAACAGCATGAGACTATTAGCATGTTTTATATCACAATAATTCAAATGCTAATAGATTTGTCTATGTCGTTTCTCATTTTAAAACTGCATTGCGTATAATTTATTAATATATTTTTTGCGTAAGGATTTTTGGGTGATTGTAAGGATTTTTTTGGTCCGTCGTACAGATTTTTGTCTCAGGAGGTTGACAGGTATGCCTCCTATTAATTACCTCTTACATCATGCTTGAAGGTGCAGTAGTCCTTTCTTTGTCTCCTCAGAGTGACGCTTCCCCCCCCCCCCCCCTTCCCGGAAACAACAAGGAACAATTATTATAACTGGTAAACTAATATTTGGTTTGAGATATGCTAACTCCCTAAACAATCCTTCTTAATTGCCTTATTAGAATACTTGACAGGGTGCAGCGTTCTATAATTTCACTCCAAATGTTAGATCCTGTTATCCACAGTTAGACTGCAGTAAAATAGCAAGGTAAGAGCTAAACTGTAAACTGTTCATTGTGTCACTTCCACAACATGTCACCTGTACTATGATGATAATTAACTACATCTGTTATTTCTATGTATATCACAGCCATAGTTGCAGCCGATGATCTAAGGAAAGAAAATATAACAATTCTCTCTATTGGAGTTGGAGTGACCAATCAGGTTGAACTTCTAGGAATTGCCGGAAGTGACAAGAATGTCTTCAGTGTTCAGAATTTTGCCGCACTAGACAGCATCCGAGACCAGATAACTTTCCGTGTTTGTGATGGTAAATTTTAAGTACATTTGGTTGTCAGTCCTGTTCTACCCATAATAATTTTTCCCTTTCACCCCTCTCCAATGTTTGTCTCCAGTGAAGCATAGACCTTCAATATATTAATGCCAAGTCTTCCTGCTTCCTGTTCTGTGCCATCCATTCTAGTTTTAATCATATCTTCCATACCCTTTTTTTTCTATTACCTGTTCTCTTCTCCTTGTGCTTTTTGGTTTCCTTCTATTTCTTTCACTTTTGAGATTTCAGATAAAGGTATCATCATCATCATAACCTTCCACTCCCAAAGGAGCATAGGCCTTCAACAAACACATGCCAAGTCCTCCTGTCATGTGCCATCATCTCAAGTTCTTTCCACGTTCTCATCATTTTCACCTGTTTCCAGCTCTCTTCTCCATATGCTTCTTGGTCTACCTCTGCCTCTCTTGCCCTGGGGGTTCCAGAACAAGGACGGTCTTGTAATGCTATCAACAGGTTTCCTCAATGTGTGTCCTATCCATCGCCATCGTCTTCTTCTCATCTCTTGTTCCACTGGTTCTTGTCATCAGTTCCACGTTGGTAACCTTGTCATACCATTTTAATCCCTCTATTCTATGCAAGCACCCATTTATGAAAGTCTGTAGCTTTTTGGTTGTTGTCTTTGTTGTTCTCCATGTCTCAGAGCCATACAATAGGATTGACTTTACATTTGAGTTGAAGATTCTTATTTTTGTGTTGGATCCGATTTCACTTGATCTCCATATATTTCCCAATGCAATGAAAGCTCCTCTTGCTTTTTGTATTCTTATTTTGATATCACTGTCTGTCCCTCCAACTTTGTTTATATTGCTGCCAAGATATGTGTACGATTCTACATCTTGTATTGGTGTTTCTTCAAGTTCAACCCTGTTATCATTACTTGCATTTATTCTCATTATTGTCTTTTCCCTGTGTATTTTCAGACCCAATTGCTGTGACCTCTCATCAAGTGTTTTCAATTTGTCCTGCATCTGATTATGGCTATGGGACAGAAGAGCCAAGTCATCAGCAAAAATCCAGATCATCCAACTGCTTAGTCAGAGTCCACTGGATTCCATTTCTGTTGTGTGTTGTCGATGTTCTCATAACCCAGTCTATTGCTAGTAAGAAAAGAAATGGAGACAAGAAGCATCCCTGTCGCACTCCCGTTCTTATCCCAAACGGTTCTGTAAGCTGTCCTTCGTGAAGAACTCTGCATGTCATGTCTTCATAGGTCTTCCTTATTAAGTTAAAGATATATAGAAACAAAATTTGCTCAATTTACATTCCTTACTTCAGTGTGAGTACTTTCCTCTCACTGCATAGTTATCAGTTTACCTGATAGCATCATACTCCAGTCTACCCAGCTGTAAATGGGTACCTGACTCTTCTCATAAGTTAAGGAAGGCAAAGGCAGCGAGGAAGGGATCTCGTCACCCAACTTCATAAAACAGCTGGATCTATTTTGGTGACGACTCTAGCATTTTATTCCGCTGTGGCAGAGGATGCTAAGGGACTACAGTTACCTTTACTTGAGTGTTTACACTTGATACTGATTTACATCTCATCTACATAATTCCTAGGCTTTGATGCTGGTTGACTGCATGCAGGAGGATGTCATTATAGACTCAGTGAAAGGCTGGGGGAGCTGAGAAGTGGCTCTGTGCAGGACATGACAATTCCTTGGGAAAGCCGAGAACCAGAGCACAGTATTTTAGCTCTGCATAGTTGGAGAGTGGGAAATGCACAGTATGGCACGGTCTTCTTACAACTAGCTTGGGACCAGATGTGACGATCCTTTAAATGCAAACCAAGCTGGAGAAACTGGAGCTCAGTTCTTCAACTCAACATGTTTTGGAATGGCAGAAAGCTTAGATCTACAGTGTAGATAATACCAAGGAGTCTTCAGCTTGCGTTTGGCAGCAAAAGAGAGATAAGCTCAGCAACCCTAGTTAAAATAACAACATCTCATCTATGATGAAGTTTCATCTTCATCCATGCACAACCCCCTTTTTTATAACAGGCCTGGGGGAACAGTAGACCTGTTGTTTCTGCGTCTCCCCAGAGACCTCTGGCAACTACATGGAGCATGGGCCATCTTATTGTCGTCATCATTTTCCTTTTGGCTCCATGTGCAGCATGGAGCTACCACTCTAGCTGGTCCACTTGTAGAATGCCTGCACCAAACATTCATATGCTCATCAAGGGGTGGCTTCTCTAGCCGGTCCACTTGTAGAATGCCTGCACCAAACGTTCATATGCTCATCAAGTGGTGGCTTCTCTAGCTGGTCCACTTGTAGAATGCCTGCACCAAACATTCATATGCTCATCAAGTGGTGGCTTCTCTAGCCGGTCCACTTGTAGAATGCCTGCACCAAACATTCATATGCTCATCAAGTGGTGGCTTCTCTAGCAATTTGTTTTTCAGGATAAAGTTGCCAGCCTCATGCACAGCGTTATATTAGTTGCCTTATACGGCCGTGTTATGCTTTTAATTTATCTTATCAGCATGAACAATATTAGAACCTTTCCTTACTTCTTAAATCGTTTTGTTTTCACCTGTGTTTTTGGGTGGAATTCAGGTTGACATCTTAAAGTGTACAAAGAAGAAAAAGTTGTTTTTCAATCTTTTTGTTTGTGTGCTAAATATGTAGTTTATTCTATTAACATCCTCCTTTGTATAATATCATGCATTAAAATTCACTAGCAAGCAGGTACTTTTGCAAATTCGTGTGTTCTTAAGTAATTGTTTTTTCACCTGTGTTTTTTTGGGAGGAATTCAAGTTGACATCTTAAAGTGTATGTAGAAGAAACATTTTTGTTTTTTTAAAATTTATTTGTGTATGTGTGTGCTAAATATGTAGTTTATTCTATTAGTTAACACCCTCCTTCATATAATATCATCCATT
Source organism: Oreohelix idahoensis (assembly GCA_024509875.1). Lineage (NCBI taxonomy): Eukaryota > Metazoa > Mollusca > Gastropoda > Stylommatophora > Oreohelicidae > Oreohelix > Oreohelix idahoensis. Next base: position 405,874 of record JAMPIV010015058.1, read on the forward strand.
AGAATTCACTAACTGCTTACTGCCCCAAAGGAAGTAATGGGAAGATGGAAAGAATATTTCTCAGAACTCCTGGATGGTGAGCATGGTGAAGCATCAGAAATGATAAACACTAGCACAGAAGAGAAAACCAATGATGGTGAAGATGACATAAAGATGGAAGAACTGAAGGCAGCACTGGAGAAAATCAAGATGGGCAAAGCAGCAGGGCATGATGGTATAACACCAGAAATAGTTAAGTTCATGGGAGCATCAGGCGACCTATTACTCTTAAGGGTTTTACAGGCAGCGTGGTACAACAAGACCATACCAAAGGATTGGGAGATTGCCATCTTAACACCAATTTTCAAAAAGGGTGACAATCAACAGTGTGGAAACCATAGAGGCATATCCCTTCTCAGTATCCCTGGTAAAATCTACTCTAGAATCCTAGAGCAGAGACTCCGACGCCTAGCTGAGCCACAATTGGATGAGGTCCAGTGCGGATTCCGAGCAAACCGAAGTACTCAAGACCTAATCTTCACACTCAGACAGCTGAGTGAAAAGGCCCTTGAGTATAAGAGTGAGATGCATCTTTGTTTCATAGATCTGGAAAAGGTGTTTGACAGGGTCCCCTGGAGCAAACTTTGGGACTGTTTGGCAAGGAAGAATATTCCAGCACCTCTGATTCATGCTATACAGAGCTTCTACAAGTCTTGCAGAAATTATGTGAGGACAGCAAACCATAAGTCGGAAGAGTTCAGGACCACCACTGGTGTAAGACAAGGTGATATCCTATCACCTTACCTCTTCATACTCCTTATGGATGATGTCATCAAGGCATGTAAGGAGAGAACAAGAAAGTATTCAGTGGGGTACTGGAAGATGAGACAGGTCTATATTTCGGAGCTGGCATTTGCTGATGATGTTGCCCTGATTGCTAAATCAGAGGCACATCTCCAATCCAACCTGCAAGTCTGGAAGGAAGAGCTGGAGAAGAGAGGGATGGTCATAAGCAGCTCTAAAACAAAATCCATGGTGATATCACGAGAAGAAAGAAAACATCAGATTAAGCTGGGAGAACAGGTCCTGGAGCAGGTCGACCACTTTAAATACCTCGGAGCTATTATAGACCGAAAGGGAGGCATCAAAGAAGAGTTGGCCACTCGAAAAGCAGCAGCTGGGAGACTTTTTCAGGCCATAAATCGAGGATTCCTCAGCAAGAGAGAGGTTGGTAAGAAAACGAAGATGGCTGTATACCGCTCCACCTATGTCCCAGTCTTGACATACGGATGTGAGTCATGGGCAATGACTACAACCCATAAAAGCCAGATCCAAACCTCAGAAATGAGGTATCTGAGGAAGGTGGTTGAAGTAACAAGAAGAGACATGGTACGCAACCAGACGATACGTCAAGGCCTTAAATCCTACCCCCTGCAGACCCAAGTAGAACAGTCCCAATTAAGATGGTTTGGCCATGTCTGCAGAATGGGAGAAGATCGGATATCACGACAAGCATGGGAAACAAAGAGCCAAGGATCCAGACCCCGAGGACGACCCAGAGTCCGCTGGGAGGACAACATTAGACAATCTTTGAAGGATCGAGGACTAGAATGGAACCAGGCCAGGAGGACGACAGCCGGTAGGATAGTCTGACGCTCTCTCTTCCAAACCTCTACACCTCACGGTAGAAGGGGAACGACTAAGTAAGTAAGTAAGAATTCACTAACATGCAGGTACTTTTGCTAATTCTTGTGTTCTTACATGTTTTTATTTTGTTAACTTTCAGCTCCCAGTGACCCACCACGTAAGTTACAGTCAATCAGTCAATACCTTTTAGCTCCCTTAGGAGCATAGGCCATTAACAAACACATACCAAGTCCTCCTGTCACGTGCCGTCAGTTCAAGTCCTCCTGTCACGTGCCATCAGTTCAAGTCCTCCTGTCACGTGACGTCAGTTCAAGTCTTCCTGTCACGTGCTGTCAGTTCAAGTCCTCCTGTCACTTGCTGTCAGTTCAAGTCCTCCTGTCACGTGCATCAGTTCAAGTCCTCCTGTCACGTGCCATCAGTTCAAGTCCTGTCACGTGCCATCAGTTCAAGTCCTCCTGTCACGTGTCGTCAGTTCAAGTCCTCCTGTCACGTGCCATCAGTTCAAGTCCACCTGTCACGTGCTGTCAGTTCAAGTCCTCCTGTCACGTGCCGTCAGTTCAAGTCCTCCTGTCACGTGCCGTCAGTTCAAGCTCTTTCCACGTTTTCCACATCATTTTCACTTCTGTCTCCAGCTTTCTTCTCCATGTGTTTCTTGGTCTACCTGTGTCTCTCTTACCATGGAGGTTCCTAGAGCAAGGACTGCCTTGTAATGCTATGCAGGCTTCTTCAGTGTGTGTCCTATCCATCGCCAGCATCTTCTCATCTCTTGTTCCACTGGCAATTGTGTGGTTCTTGTCATCAGTTCCACATTGTTGACCTTGTCATACCATTTTAATCCTTTTGTTCTATGCAAGCACCCATTTATGAATGTCTGTAGCTTTTTTGGTTGTTATTTTTGCTATTCTGCATGTTTCAGACACATACTATAGGACAGACATGACATTTAGTTCAAGATTCTTATTTCCGTGTTGGACTTGATTTCTCTTGATCTCCATATATTTCCCACTTCAGTAAAAGCTCCTACTGCTTGTTATATTTTTATTGTGTTGCCAGGTAAGTTACAGTCATATTTGAATAATAATGTGTTTACCTTCCCTACATTATACTAGCATTGGCAATGTTGATAACATGACTGGCAGTCACAACACTGTAGCAACACAGACAACTATATATATCTTTGTTATTATATCATCATGATTGTTCTTAATGTTCCTTATGGAGCCACCATTGTAGCTGGTCTCCTTACAGGAAGCCTACACCAAGAATTAAAATGTTGTTGCTGCAGTGGTTTTGTTTTGGGTGGGTTTGGTTTAGTTTTGTTTCATTTGGTTAGGTTTGGTTTGGTTAGGTTAGGTTTGGTTTGGTTAGGTTTGGTTTGGTTTGGTTTGGTTTGGTTAGGTTTTGTTTTGGGTGGGTTTGGTTTAGGTTTAGTTTAGTTTGGTTAGGTTTGGTTTGGTTAGGTTTGGTTTGGTTAGGTTTGGTTTGGTTTGGTTTGGTTAGGTTTGGTTTGGTTTGGTTTGGTTAGGTTTGGTTAGGTTTGGTTTGGTTTGGTTAGGTTTGGTTTGGTTAGGTTTGGTTTGGTTAGGTTTGGTTTGGTTTGGTTTGGTTAGGTTTGGTTAGGTTAAGTTTGGTTTGGTTTGGTTTGTTTGGTTAGGTTTGGTTTTAAGGACTGTCTTCATTGCACATGGGCAACGCCATCAGTGCTCCGATCTCCTCCCTTAGATCACACAAGGAGGATCTCAGTGCAGTGTATGAACTCAGTAGCACCGGGGAGAATCCCAATGTGTGTATATACTATATAGGAATCACACATTCTAAATATTTTTGTGGTGGGTGGGTAATTTGTTTAACATGATGAGATTGGCAACATTGCCTTAGTTGCCTGTGATGACATGCCTAATGGACATCATCATTACACCTTCTTTGTAATTCAGAAATTTGCAGGACTTCGATTATATTTTAATGTCGCGTTAACTTGTGGCAAAGGAACAGTTGGGAGACTGCAGCTGAAGTTCAGAGATGTGTGCAAGAGAGACATGAGGGCACTGGACATAAATCCAGCAACCTTGGAGGATGAAACTGCTGATTGCAAAATGTGGCGATACTTTGTACGGCGCCACCTCAGATTGGATGAAAAGAAGCTTTCACAGCAAGCAGAAGGGAGGAGAAAACGTTGAAAGGAACACCAGGAAAATAAGCAGCTGAGGGCTGTTCTAGACCAGTTATGACTGAAGGGGCTATTATTATTATTATTATTAACTTGAGGTGTAGTGTTTTTTTTCTCATTTTGCATATCATAAAAGTGTATACCATTATTTAATAATACATATGTGAAAAATTTAAGCAGCACTGTCCATAATATTTTAAATAAATTACTTCGCTATTAAAATAAAATAAAACATTACTTTTATTTCTTTCTGTTAAATTTTACAACCACTCTATTGTTATTTATACTATTATAGTCATAAACTTTTGTAAATTTAACAAACAAATTCATTTTTCTCTGCAAAGTCAGTATGTTTGTTGGCAGTGATTATAGAACATAGATTGTGTTCTTCAATAGCAAAATGTTAATAATGTGTGTATAGCACTATGTTTATGTTCAACTTAGTTATGTTTTCTCATTTATTTTTTAATGTGAAGTTAATTTATTTCATGTTTGCATAACTGCAGTAAAACTAATCTATAAATAGCTATTTGGTTTTATGCATTATTTATTTATTTGTACTTTTTCCTTAATTTATTTTCTATTTAATTGTATGGCTGTATATTATTTCCTCGTACTGATGCTCCCTAATTTTCACTATATTATATTTGTTTTGAGTTAGGTGTAGCATTTCATTTGTTTCATTGGTTTATATAAGTCTGTTAACAATTGATGTTTCTTCATGTCAGCTATTTAATTCATATTAACCTTATTATTCTTATGTCACTATAACTACCTGTCATTCAGCGCAGCCATGCCGTGCAGCTGTTCAGACTGATCTTGTTGTTGTGGTGGATTCATCTACTACAACTAACCTTCAGGACTATGAGAGTAACTTTGCTTTTGTTGCCAATCTAATCCGTGGTTTCACTATTAGTGACAGCAGTGCAAAAGTTGCTCTGCTGATCTATGGCACTGGCCCTCAAACAGTATTGTACCTGACATCATCTATTGACCAAATTTACCAGGTAAGCATTCTGATGATAATGTGAAGTGTTTTTATGTGTTTTTTCCTCTAATATTTTAATTATTAATTTCCCTTTTTTTTGCTCTTTATTGAGTCACCATTGCAGCTGGTCACCTTACAGCTGGTCACCTTGCAGCTGGTCACCTTGCAGCTGGTCACCTTGTAACTGGTCACCTTAAAGCTGGTCACCTTACAGAAGGTCATCTTAAAGCTGGTCACCTTACAGCTGGTCACCTTAAAGCTGGTCACCTTACAGGTCATCTTAAAGCTGGTCACCTTACAGCTGGTCACCTTACAGAAGGTCATCTTAAAGCTGGTCACCTTACAGAAGGTTATCTTAAAGCTGGTCAATTTACAGCAAGCCTCCATATGCTCTTGCAGTGATGGTTCTCTGGCTGTATGTTTTACATGATGAGGTTACCAGCCCTATGCACAACTTTGTGTTAGTCAGCTCTTGATATGCCAGAGGGAGCAGTCACGGAAGTGACAGGAGGCCTATGTTGAATCATAGGCCTTTAACAAAAACACTTCATGCTTTTTGTGCCCTGTGCCATTAATCAAGGTCTTACTAAGTCTTCTTTATTCTTTTCATCTCTAGTTCTCTTCACCATCTGTTTGTCTGTCTCTCTCTACCTCTCTTACCATGTCATTCTGGAATGAAGACTGCCTTGTAGTGCTTTCAACAGGTTTCCTCATTGTGTGTTCTACCTAATGCCAGCTTCTTCTTCTCATCTCTAGTTCCACAGGTTCTTATTGTCAGTTCCACATTGGTGATCTTAAAATACCATTATGGTCCTTCTATTCTACGCAAGCACTTAAGTATGAACATATGTAACTTCTTTGTTGTTTTTGTTAAGCTAAGTTTTATCATCATCAGTTGACATCTCCACAATTGCTATGGATCTCCAACATCTTCTGTCCCTTGTTTAATGGTGCACTCTGAAAGACTCTTCCCTGTCTCTTGTCTTGTTTATGCACTCTGATAGACTCTTCCCTGTCTCTTTTCTTGATGATGCACTCTGATAGACTCTTCCCTGTCCATCTCTTGTCTTAATGGTGCACTCTGATATACTCTTCCCTGTCCATCTCTTGTCTTAATGGTGCACTCTGATAGACTCTTCCCTGTCCATCTCTTGTCTTAGTGGTGCACTCTGATATACTCTTCCTGTCCATCTCTTGGCTTAATGGTGCACTCTGATAGACTCTTCCCTGTCCATCTCTTGTCTTAATGGTGCACTCTGATAGACTCATCCCTGTCCATCTCTTGTCTTAATGGTGCACTGATATACTCTTCCTGTCCATCTCTTGTCTTAATGGTGCACTCTGATAGACTCTTCCCTGTCCATCTCTTGTCTTAATGGTGCACTCTGATAGACTCTTCCCTGTCCATCTCTTGTCTTAATGGTGCACTCTGAAAGACTCTTCCCTGTCTCTTGTCTTGTTCATGCACTCTGATAGACTCTTCCCTGTCTCTTGTCTGGTTTATGCACTCTGATAGACTCTTCCCTGTCTCTTGTCTTGATGATGCACTCTGATAGACTCTTCCCTGTCCATCTCTTGTCTTAATGGTGCACTCTGAAAGACTCTTCCCTGTCTCTTGTCTTGTTCATGCACTCTGATAGACTCTTCCCTGTCTCTTGTCTTGTTTATGCACTCTGATAGACTCTTCCCTGTCTCTTGTCTTGATGATGCACTCTGATAGACTCTTCCCTGTCCATCTCTTGTCTTAATGGTGCACTCTGATAAACTCTTCCCTGTCTATCTGTTGATGTTATCTTCCTACTTATTGTGCTATCTTCCTCTTGCATATTTACCTTCAAGTCTTCCTTCTGTGATGGTCATCATTAACGTGTAATATTTTAACTGTTGAATTTTGATTTACTACATTTTTTTTTTTTCGTTCGCCCGCTAATACTCGAGGCGAAATCTCAGGTTATTATTTTATGTCTAACCTGACATTGATTTTTACGTGAGTATCCCTTTATTTCTTGTACAGAGACAGGTGTCCCTCGCCATTCAGGCAAATACTCGCCGATTTCGGAGGTACCCATTGCAGCTGGGTCGGCTCAGGAGCCGCCAGTCCCTGGTCGACGACACTTCTTCAAATGTCCTCGCCAGGTCTCGAGTTAATCCAGTCCAAATCCCGGTCGACGAAAAATCCTCAAATGCCGTCGCCCGGGTCTGATCCTGTATCACCCGGTCGCCAGAGCGGTGTTGTAACCACTACGCTAGCGCGGCTCCCATTTACTACATTAATTCTCTTTTCATTCCTAGGTTTTCCAGGAACATTTTATTTGCAGTATTACCTATTTATTTTTTCTAGTCATGCAGTCTCTAACATATAAAAGACTTTTCTCTAAAACCGTGCTCTGACACCACACTGGTGTATTGCGGGTGTGTGTGTGGTGTGCCATGACACTAGGCAGAATACACCATATAATGGAATACAAAATCAATTGTTGTGGTAAAATATTATGAAAGAATATCAGATGTACCATTTAATGGATAATAAGCTGAATTGTTGGCATCTGTCAATCCATCACAATAAAATGTAGGGAGGGTTGTCTTCGAAGATGCAACAAATTTTTTAATGTTCACCATACCTACCTACTTAAATGTTTCTTCTTCTTGTTTTCTTTGATCCTTAGCCGCCCACCGTCAAAGCAGTCAGTGGCCATCACACCTGGTGGCGTCTTGTAGGGCAACAACAAATTGATTCCACTTTGCTCGGTTGGTGGCCATCCTTTGTACAGTGCCCCAACTCTAGTTCATTCTTTGCATCTCAGCCTCCACAGTCCTCCGCCAAGTTGTTTTTGGTTGGCCTCTCTTTCGTTTTCCTTCAGGGATCCATAGCATAGCTGTTCTTGTGATGTTAATGTTATAACGTGCCAATGAATTTTGAAAAGGACTAAAGTGTGCTGTGAAGTAATTAACACTGCTCTAAAAATGAGAATAGTAAACAAATGATACAATGTAAAATTGTAGCCAAATAACACTGCAGTCTGTTTCATGTTTACTTTCACATCACAGACGCTGCTGGTCGTTCCATACTTGAACAACGCTGCCAACACCCACTTAGCACTCCTAGAAGCTTCAAAGCTGCTCACACCTGCCTATGGTGGACGGGTAGGAGCTAACAAAACTATAGTTTTAGTATCACACAGCAAATCTATTGATTCCAGCAAAAGTGAGTCAATATCTTTGAAATCTAACTTTCTAGTGTCTTTTGTTGTTTATTTATTATCTGCAAAAAAATGCACACACAAAAAACACACACACTTCTCATGCTACTTCTTCTTCTATTTAATCCCTGGGCGCGAGTTATCCACTCTTTTGCCCTTTAGGGGACGAGTTATTCACTCATACCCTTGAGCAAGTTATGGGAGGTGAGGTGTGGGCTTTGTTTCAACCCCAAGGGAGCATCCTAGACTCAGTGGTATGGTACACGAGGCCCACTTTGGCGTGAGTGCGTGACCAAGAGGTTTGATACTCTCTACCCGGTGCAGGGGGGTTATATCTCCGAGACAAGACCGACACGAGCAGCCAGACAGCATAGTGGCGCGGTGGCAAAGCCACCTCCACATGGCTGCCAAAGGTGGGCTTTCTTGCAACCCCAGGGAGCATCCTAGACTCAGAAGCATAATGCACCAGTCCCACTTTGGAGTGTGTGACATGTTCCGAGGTTTGATGGCCCTCTACCCTGCACCAGTCCCACTTTGGAGTGTGTGCCATGTTCCGAGGTTTGATGGCTCTCTACCCTGCAAAGGGGGTTATATCTCCGAGACGAGGAGCGGTCTTGGGCTTTGTTGCAACCCCAGGGAACCTCTTGTCAGGTAGCGAGGGTGCAATGCCACGAGAAAAGAGGTTCTCTACCCTGCAAAGGGGGTTATATCTCCGAGACAAGAATGCGGTATCTGGCAGAGTAGCTAGTCACCGCAGCGGATGTATCGAGGCGCAGGCGAAGCCAACTCGAGACTGCTGTCAAGCCACGATAAGGAGATGCGACGGCTTGCTCACATCATGACCGGGGGCTGCAATTTATGGACACAGGAGCCAAACTACTGCCTCGCTAACTGATGAACTGGGAGGGAGGGCCTGGTGGTACCGGGATCACCACGCGCAGTCTCTCGAGACAGCGACCGCCAGCGCTCTTGAGCTGGGAAATGGATCGAAAATTTATTCGACACTTGCTCCCATACTTCTCATGCTAAGACACTCACATTCGCCTCACTGTATTGGTAATTAAAAAACATCTCTTGTATTTCCATTTTATTTTGAGCTTATTTATTTGTTTTGCATACGTTTGTAGAAAGAACCCCCAAGTTCTAAACAAACATGTTGAAGACCAATGAGGAAATGAGAGAAAATTTCATCATATCGGTAAGGAATAAATTTGAAGCACTCGCTAGCCTTACATCGATAGAGGAGAGATGGCAGGAATTCAATAAATGTATTGAGATGTCAATGCAAGAACATATTCCCAATCCTGGGAAAAAGGAACATAAAAAATGGATGACTCAAGAAATTTTAGACTCATGGAATCGAGAAGACTGGCGAAAACTAATGACAAAGAATATCAAAAATTAAATAGAGAAATAAAGAGGAAATACAACGTGGCTAAAGAGAAATGGCTCAACGCGCAATGTAAGGAAATTGAGAGCAAAAAAAACAGTGATAATAAAACTAAGCACAAAAAAAGTCAGAGAAATATCAGGACAGCGTACTTGCATTCAAACAGGATGTATAAAGTCAAAGGAAGGAAATATTCTAATGGACAAGGAAGATATTTTATATAGATGGTCAGAATATATAGAGGAGCTATATTCTTCTTCTTCTTCTTCGTTCGCCCTGAAAAGGACGGTGGTTGCGTTGTGTCTGTTTACCCCTAAGCTGTGATATCTGCACCTTTCGGTCGACACATCCGACTTCTGCACGGCATTTTTTAGGACCGGGTTTGCCTTCCCATTTCGATCCACACTTGCTCAGCCAGACTGCACAGCTGCAGACTGTTTCCAGGACCACCACATGGAGGTGGAGTGCGGTCTTGACCAGCTCTGGTTCGCTGGTCCTGACGCAGGCAATCAAGCTATGAGTCGCTGACTGCGGTCTCTATTGCTGCGTCTTGAGGTCCCGAGGAGCTATATGATGATGATAGATGTGATAAACCAAACATAAGAAAAAACATGGAAAGTCCACCCATATTGAAAGATGTGGTTCAATACGCTATTAAGAAAATAAAACATGGTAAAGCACCAGGGCCTGACAATATTCCTGTAGACATTTATGAAGCACTAGGAAAACTTGGCATAGAGGAAATAACAAAACTGAACAAGATATATGACACAGGAGAGATACCCCCAAAGATCTGCAGATCAGTGTTCATCACTAGACCTAAAAAATCAGGAACAACAGAATGCGAATCACATAGAACAATCACCCTATTGAGCCATGTCACCAAAATACTCCTTCGCATCTGTTGCGTACATATTTTTTATATGTCGCACAGATTACAGTTGATATGATTACAAATGAAAATGTAACTATCTGTTTGATAAAAGGATATTTATTTATGAACTTACAACTTTTAAGAAAGGGGAATAACTCAGAATAGTAAATGTGTGTTTATTCTTTGGGTGATCGGTTCCTGTTTTGTTTCCGTGTATTGAACAAGCGGAGGAATCTAGATTTATATCATTTTATGTCTATTATAGCTGGAAACAGATTGTTCTCGCTTAAGGTTTTGCAGGAATATTGAAAGTCCGAATCTAGGTTTACTATTTGTCTGTTTGAGACGGTTCGGTCTTATATCATGTTATCTTTGTGTGTCTTGGCTGGATTATTTCTTCTTACACGCTCAGCGGATGAAGATAAGTGAGTGTGTCCTTCGGTTATGGAGCCTGGCGGGAGACGTGATGTCTTCGAGCTGGCCTATATTTTGTAATCTCAAGTTATCATGGGGGAAGATGATAGTGTCTTCCAGGACTGTTTAGTCTTTGTGTTCCCCATTATTCATTCTATAACACCAGGAGAGTGTGTTTGTGCTAGCTAGTTTATTCTATGCCAAGGTAAACATACTTTTACTGACTTCGTTCGTTCCTAGGCTTACGATGGGCATATGTTTACATGAATCTACTTACGTTCATATGTCAGAACGACATATCGTCTAGCAGCACTGATAATGTTTCTACGCAGCAGTTATGAGGACAGATAATGCTGATATTTTGTGGAAACTTCGATATCTTTATGAACTGAATCTTTCTAGAAGTTTTGTCGTCTCACCGTTATGTGAGCGATGTTAAGGACCAAGGAGCCATCTTGGAATCCGAATTATTGTCAGTCATTCATCAGAGAACAGGGATGTTCCCTTACTACCCGATAATGACCTAGAGATCACATCTATGAAAGAAAAATCTATTATGGATGATTTAGCATTTACTCAGAAGATATTTGCTGAATGTTATGTAAAAGAATCTCCGCTGAAGTACATGCTACACTCATGCTAAGAGAGGTTCTGTCTAGAAGTCACTATGAACATTATGTACAAACTGACGTGATCTGTCAGTACAACCTGATATATATATATATATATGTGTATTAACTATGGAACTCTGAATGCTTGTCTACAAATGTTCCAGTATGAGATTATTCAGCATGTATGCTAACTTAAGATGATACACCAGTGATCAACCCTATGCTGTTTATGTCGTCATGTGTTCCTGTAACCATACACGTACTGTTCCAGTGTGCGTCTCATTAAACATTATAAAAAGAACACAGTAGTCCCAGTAATCCTTGACTGCTACATGTGAGAGTATGAATATATTGTTACCAAGTTGTCAACTCTACAGAACCATACTACCATTCGCGTACAATGTACTCTCACTTCAATGTTTACACTACCCTGTGTAGGTCGAGTTGACCTGTGTCTGTCTTCACGGTGAAAGCACCCCTTTGAACGCAACAGTACTACCAGCCATCATTGACCATATCCATTACAAGAGAGGTTGCAATTACAGAACACCTTATACTTTACAGTGGTGGCTACCACTATCATTCAGATCTTTACAGTGCTTTACAGTGGTGTGCCAGCTTCCTGGGTCAACCTGCACAGTGGACATTTTTGAGAAGTCAGCTACTGAGACCAAACCATTCCTTGGGGCCTGTTACGACACACGTAAACACCGGCAGTACAACTTTACAGTCGATGTCAGTGCGACCTGTCCTATCGAGGTATACAGTAACTAGGTCAGCGGTTGTTGACATTTTTTGTTGATGGACATTTGCCATAGAACAGACAGCGTTACACAGCAAGTTTGTTTGGAAAAGACAGCATTACATATCAGCGTTGGAACATATATTTGACAGTGTTTGCAAAATGTACAGTGCAACTGAAGCGAGAAGTCTTACTTGTGATTCTGAGGAACTGTAAACAGTGGATTCTCCTGCACTGCCATAGTTTGTGTTGAACTTTTATGATTTAGGCCAGATTTGATTATTTAATAAAGTACCATAGTACTGTAGCATTATTGCGTATAACTAAGCCTTCTTCGCAACACATCCTATCTGCAACACATTACATTACATTATATTATGAATATTTATGCTATATGTACATTTATGTTTACATGTTTATATGTGATATTTGTTTGTATTCAGCGGGTTGTTGTTTCGGTTGGGCGGAGTCTCCTTAGATCATACCACGTGATAGAGGTCGTCTATTGTGAGCGTTTTCTATAGGGTGTGCAAATTTCCGATACTGGAATTTGCAAAGCGACTGCTGTTGCTATTTTTTTGGTTAGTTGTGACGATATGGTCAGTGTTGTTTTCGGAATTTTCTTCACATTCTTTAGTTTTGTTCTGATGTGTTTGTAATTTGTTGGTCTACCCTTTTCTATCTTTCAGTTCTATTCAACATTTATATTTATATACTGTGGCGTTATTTGTGTTGTTATCCTCTTGCGGTTTATTTTTTATTGTTTTTTTCCATTTGATTTATTTGATTTCCGCAAATGTTTTCATGTTGTCTTGTATAATTGTTTTGTTATGTTCTTGATCGACATACACTATTTAAAATATAGTTGATCATATGGATTTATGTGAAAGAATCAACTGATGATTAATGGCTGTTACTAAAGGTACACAGTTGATTGGATAAGACACTATTTCTTGTGCATTGCACTTATGTTATAGAGTATTGCAGCAATTTATAATTGTTATTTTTCAAAGAAATATACAAGACCTTGATAAGGCTTGTCTCACACAGACATTGTGATAGTGTGCTGATTAATCCAGTGATTAAGAACTTTTTGCTATATTACCTTGAAATATATTTTATTATTATTGTTTCAAGTGAGTAGTATCATTATCAGATATAATGTCAAAAATGATGGATGGTGTACATTATTTTCTTCAGGAAGGAAAAAAAAAATTACATTTATTTGGTGAAGACTGTGAGGATTATGCCACAGAGCATTTCCTACTTCAGGCGAGTGATGGTCTTCAAGAATATGCTAAGTGTTATTATAAAAACAGCTATTCAACAGAGAAAGCAGTGAGACTTTCTAAGTTTATATCTACTGTTTTTTACAAAGAAGCTGAACTTACGACTCAAGGCAGTAATATTGTTACTTTGAAAAAAACGATAAATGAGCTTCAAAGTGATAAGACAGCTCTTACTGATAAGTTATCAGCAATGAATGATGAAAATGCTACATTGAAGAGTAAAGTGACTCAATTGATAGCTGATAATAGGAAATTTGGTGAATTCTCTCTTAGACAGAAAAAAAGAGTTAGAAGATGAAGTTACCTCATTAAAACAGATGATGGATAATCAGGTAGATAAGGTGAACTCTTCCACGCTTGATTTAAAACTACTGTGGAAGATAATAGAAACATTAGCTCTTCCTAGTGAGAATAAATTGAGACAATCTCAACTGGAAAAGGAGGAAAAAAAGTTAGAAGATGAGATGAGCTCAATGAAAGACAAATATCTATGTAATGAACAGGCTCTTATTAGTGAGCTTGAACAGGTCAAAAGAGACTATGATGAATTAAAAGTGGAAGCTGAGAAACACAAGAAGATATATAATGATAAACTCACTAATCTATTGAGTCAGAATGTGTTTCTAAGCCGCCAACTAGAAGAAAAGAATTTAATATCTCAGGAGGAGTTTAAGGTGTTTAAGAATAAGAAGGATATGGAGATTCAGTCACTGCAACTGGAGTTGACACAGTTGAGAGCGAATAAGGAAAAAGATAAGAAGGTTGATGAACTTAGTCATCATAGTGCTATAGAAGCACTGAAACTTGAACTTGTTCAAGAGAAGGCTAAGGTTTTAGAAGCTACATCTCAGATGGCAGTATTTAAAAAGGATCTTAAAGATAGTATTGCTAAAGAGAAGACTCTTGTTTCTCAGTTGCATGTTACAAGGTTAGATTATAACTGGGAAGTTAGAACCAACGAGAAAATGCATAAAGCCCTTGCTAAGCAAAAAGCTATCTCAGAGGTAGAAATTGCAAAACTTCGCAACAGAATTGATGGGTTATTGCATATAGTGTTGAACAATAGAATGTTATCCACTACCAAGGTGGATAGATTTAAACATAGACCTGATGTTCAACATGTTGCTAATGCAAAGAGCCAGCCTCTTGCACTCAATGCTCATGGTAACATGAAACAATATGTGAACAAATCTTTTCGTGGAAAATATGGTTTCCCACGAAATAACGATACTGCCTCTAATGGGAGTTGGCGTGAGGCCAACAAAAGTAAATCAAGTGTCAGTCTTTTGGATCACGATGAGGACTTGGATAAAGGTCATGACAAGATTCCTCATGAAAACCGTGCATCAACTTTTCGAAGTTCTGATAGAGTGGTAAAAGAGAACAAAACTACTAGTATACATCGTACTCAGCCCAAGCAGTACGATCCATCTGTTAAGCACAGTGCCATAGGCAAAAATAACAACAATTGTGCTAGAAAAGATAGGCGTAATTATGAACAGCGCCAAGGGCGTTCATCATGTGTTAATCTTCCTTTTTCACGTAATGGTTCTTTTTCAAAGAACTGGAAGCAATTTGATGATGCTCAATTTTTTGGTCCCAGTAACAATAGGAACTTCAATAGAGGTTGCCAACCTTATGATAATTATTTTTGTGGACAACAAAATCCTACTGAACATAAGGGTAATAACACAACTTTTCATAACTATGGGAAATGGAATGTAAACAAGAGCAATGGTCTCAACAGAGATCATAATTTTGATAGATCTCGTTATGACGGTAGATCTCAACATGAGTCCAAGATTTCCTGATACACTTCCAGACTTATGTCTGTCCTTTGTATGATTTGGTGATTGTATAAATACTTAGCGGTTCACTTATTTTGATTCACTGCTAATTCTTTGATGATGTTTCTTTTGCCAATCGTGAACTTATGATACCTAATATGAAATGGTTATTGAAATTATTGTATGCATTGTGTCATTGCCAATATGGTAGTAAGCATTGGTGGCAACTCCCTGGAAATGTTTACACTTAGAGAAATACTTTCTCTGAGATGTTAAGATATATATTCTCACCAGTCGACCTATAATGCGACTTTGCCTTAATCTGGCTTTATAAATTCTTGATACTTCTCATCTGTGCATCATATGTGCGTTGGGGGGCCTATTTTATGTGGCTCTCAGAGAGGAAAAAAAAAAAATTTCATTTTTTTTTCCCGGGGGTTGCGGTAGTCTGTTGCGTACATATTTTTTATATGTCGCACAGATTACAGTTGATATGATTACAAATGAAAATGTAACTATCTGTTTGATAAAAGGATATTTATTTATGAACTTACAACTTTTAAGAAAGGGGAATAACTCAGAATAGTAAATGTGTGTTTATTCTTTGGGTGATCGGTTCCTGTTTTGTTTCCGTGTATTGAACAAGCGGAGGAATCTAGATTTATATCATTTTATGTCTATTATAGCTGGAAACAGATTGTTCTCGCTTAAGGTTTTGCAGGAATATTGAAAGTCCGAATCTAGGTTTACTATTTGTCTGTTTGAGACGATTCGGTCTTATATCATGTTATCTTTGTGTGTCTTGGCTGGATTATTTCTTCTTACACGCTCAGCGGATGAAGATAAGTGAGTGTGTCCTTCGGTTATGGAGCCTGGCGGGAGACGTGATGTCTTCGAGCTGGCCTATATTTTGTAATCTCAAGTTATCATGGGGGAAGATGATAGTGTCTTCCAGGACTGTTTAGTCTTTGTGTTCCCCATTATTCATTCTATAACACCAGGAGAGTGTGTTTGTGCTAGCTAGTTTATTCTATGCCAAGGTAAACATACTTTTACTGACTTCGTTCGTTCCTAGGCTTACGATGGGCATATGTTTACATGAATCTACTTACGTTCATATGTCAGAACGACATATCGTCTAGCAGCACTGATAATGTTTCTATGCAGCAATTATGAGGACAGATAATGCTGATATTTTGTGGAAACTTCGATATCTTTATGAACTGAATCTTTCTAGAAGTTTTGTCGTCTCACCGTTATGTGAGCGATGTTACGGACCAAGGAGCCATCTTGGAATCCGAATTATTGTCAGTCATTCATCAGAGAACAGGGATGTTCCCTTACTACCCGATAATGACCTAGAGATCACATCTATGAAAGAAAAATCTATTATGGATGATTTAGCATTTACTCAGAAGATATTTGCTGAATGTTATGTAAAAGAATCTCCGCTGAAGTACAAGCTACACTCATGCTAAGAGAGGTTCTGTCTAGAAGTCACTATGAATATTATGTACAAACTGACGTGATCTGTCAGTACAACCTGATATATATATATATATATATATATATATGTATTAACTATGGAACTCTGAATGCTTGTCTACAAATGTTCCAGTATGAGATTATTCAGCATGTATGCTAACTTAAGATGATACACCAGTGATCAACCCTATGCTGTTTATGTCGTCATGTGTTCCTGTAACCATACACGTACTGTTCCAGTGTGCGTCTCATTAAACATTATAAAAAGAACACAGTAGTCCCAGTAATCCTTGACTGCTACATGTGAGAGTATGAATATATTGTTACCAAGTTGTCAACTCTACAGAACCATACTACCATTCGCGTACAGTGTACTCTCACTTCAGTGTTTACACTACCCTGTGTAGGTCGAGTTGACCTGTGTCTGTCTTCACGGTGAAAGCACCCCTTTGAACGCAACAGTACTACCAGCCATCATTGACCATATCCATTACAAGAGAGGTTGCAATTACAGAACACCTTATACTTTACAGTGGTGGCTACCACTTTTATCATCAGATCTTTACAGCATCATAATCGAAAGGACAAGAAATAGAATACAACCAGAAATTTCTGAAACTCATTTCAGTTTCGTTGCTGATAAAGGTACCAGAAATGCAATTTTCACACTATCAATGCTCATGGAGAGATGCATTGAGGTACAAAGAGACCTTTATCTAAGCTTTATAGACTACTCAAAAGCTTTTGACAAAGTAAAACACCAAGACCTTTTTGATATTTTACATGAACTAAATACAGATGGGAAAGATCTTAGGATAATAAGGAACATATGTTGGGGGCAGGAATCCATGATCAGATTTGAAGGATAACTAAGTGAATTCAGAGCAATTAAAAGAGGAGTTAGACAGGGATGTGTTATCACCTGATCTTTTTAACATATACAGCAAGATAATACTTTGAAACATTGAACACCTCAAGGGAATTAAAATCGGAGGACGAAATATCAACAATCTGAGATATGCAGATGACACAGCTTTAATAGCTGAGTCAGAGGAAAATCTATAAGTCATCCTAGACAAAGTAGTGGAAGAGAGCGAGTTGAAAGGATTATCTTTGAATGTCAGCACAACTCTATGCTTGGTAGTTTCTAAGAAAATACAAATACCAGTATGCTCTTTGAACAGCAAAAGAGAAAAAATCAAACAAGTCAATCTCTTTAAATATTTAGGCTACACATTGACATCAGATGGCAGATGTGACACAGAGATAAAGAAAAGGATCGCCATGTCCAAAGAAGCCTTTACTAGGATGAGCAACGTAATGAAAAACAGAAACATCACCATAAGCACAAAAATGTGCTTACTAAGGGGCTACATGTGGTCCGTTCTTTTAATATGGATGCGAATGTTGGACAATGAATAACCAAATGGTGAAAAAACTGGAGGCAGTGGAAATGTGGTTTTTGATCAGGATACTGAGAGTATCGGTGGCAGAGAAGAAAACAAATGCCGAGGTATTGACAGCTGCGGGTGTTAATAGATCTCTCATCAAAACCGTCAGGAAAAGACATGAAATTTATGGGACATATTAACAGAAGAGGAGGAGTGGAAGAATTAGTCTTATGTGGGAAAATACTAGGCAGGAGAGGAAGAGGAAGGCAGAGAAAGATGTACGTGGAAAGCTTAAACAACTGGGCAACAAACAACAGGATGGGCAACAACAACCTCATTAGACTATCAAAAGACAGAGAAGATTGAAGGTTCATGATCACCAATGTCTATTCCAGACCAGGCACGTGAAGAAAAAGAAGTGTACGTTTATAAAACTTGGTGTATTCTCTATTATTTATTTTTTTCTAAATTGTTCATTTTCTCTTTCCAATTTGTTCTTATAAGTCTTGTTATTAAAATATAAAATATAAAACAAAGCATAGGAAGTGTCAATCTTTCATTAATAACGTGAACTATTGTTTTTTTAGTCTTTATAAAAACAATTTATTAAAAAACATAATGTTTGAAGTTGATATTTGCTTTAAAATACATAAATGGTAGAAAATAAAATTATAAGCACCCAGTGTCACTGAGTTTGGGAAAAAAGTTATTTTGTTTAGTAAATTACATTTAAGGAAGTAGGAATTTAGAAAATGAAATCTGTCCATTTTATTTGCTTTCTTCTTGATCATTGACTGTGTGGACTGGACACATTTTATTTGCTTTCTTCTTGATCATTGACTGTGTGGGCTGGACACATTTTATTTGCTTTCTTCTTGATCATTGACTGTGTGGACTGGACACATTTTATTTGCTTTCTTCGTGATCATTGACTGTGTGGGCTGGACACATTTTATTCATCACCCTTCAGCTCCCCAAGGAGCAAAGAATGTCCACAAACTTGTGCCAAGTCCTCCTGTCCTGTGCCATCAGCTCAAGTCATCCTGTCCCGTGCAATGAGCTCAAGTCATCCTGTCCTATGCCATCAGCTCAAGCCATCCTGTCCCATGCCATCAGCTCAAGTCATCCTGTCCCATGCCATCAGCTCAAGCCATCCTGTCCCATGCCATCAGCTCGTCATCCTGTCCCATGCCATCAGCACAAGTCATCCTGTCCCATGCCATCAGCTCAAGTCATCCTGTCCCATGCCATCAGCTCAAGTCATCCTGTCCCATGCCATCAGCTCAAGCCATCATGTCCCATGCCATCAGCTCAAGTCATCCTGTCCCATGCCATCAGCTCAAGTCATCCTGTCCCATGCCATCAGCTCAAGCCATTCTGTCCCATGCCATCAGCTCAAGTCATCCTGTATCATGCCATCAGCTCAAGTCATCTTGTCCCATGCCATGAGCTCAAGTCATCCTGTCCCATGCCATGAGCTCAAGTCATCCTGGGTAATGCCATCAGCTCAAGTCATCCTGTCCCATGCCATCAGCTCAAGTCATCCTGTCCCATGCCATCAGCTCAAGTCATCCTGTCCCATGCCATCAGCTCAAGCCATCCTGTCCCATGCCATCAGCTCAAGTCATCCTGTCCCATGCCATCAGCTCAAGTCATCCTGTCCCATGCCATGAGCTCAAGTCATCCTGTCCCATGCCATCAGCTCAAGTCATCCTGTCCCATGACATCAGCTCAAGTCATCCTGTCCCATGCCATCAGCTCAAGTCATCCTGTTCTGTGCCATCAGCTCAAGTCATCCTGTCCCATGCCATCAGCTCAAGTCATCCTGTCCCGTGCCATCAGCTCAAGTCATCCTGTCCCGTGCTATCAGCTCAAGTCATCCTGTCCCGTGCCATCAGCTCAAGTCATCCTGTCCCGTGCCATCAGCTCAAGTCATCCTGTCCTATGCCATCAGCTCAAGTCATCCTGTCCCGTGCCATCAGCTCAAGTCATCCTGTCCCGTGCCATCAGCTCAAGTCATCTTGTCCCATGCCATCAGCTCAAGTCATCCTGTCCCATGCCATCAGCTCAAGTCATCCTGTCCTATGCCATCAGCTCAAGTCATCTTGTCCCATGCCATCAGCTCAAGTCATCCTGTCCCATGCCATCAGCTCAAGTCATCCTGTCCTATGCCATCAGCTCAAATCATCCTGTCCCGTGCCATCAGCTCAAGTCATCCTGTCCTGTGCCATCAGCTCAAGTCATCCTGTCCCGTGCCATCAGCTCAAGTCATCCTGTCCTGTGCCATCAGCTCAAGTCATCCTGTCCCATGCCATCTGCTCAAGTCATCCTGTCCTGTGCCATCAGCTCAAGTCATCCTGTCCCGTGCCATCAGCTCAAGTCATCCTGTCCTGTGCCATCAGCTAAGTCATCCTGTCCCGTGCCATCAGCTCAAGTCATCTTGTCCCATGCCATCAGCTCAGGATCTTTCCACGTTTTCTTCATCCCCTTTATGTTCAGTCTCCAGTTCTCTTCTCCACGTGTTCCTTGGTCTTCCACTCCTTCTATTACCCTGGGGATTCCAAAACAAACACTGCCCAGTAATGCTGTCAACAAGCTTTCTTAGTGCGTGTCCTATCAATCTTCAATGTCTTCTCATCTCTTGTCTAATTCTTGTCTTCAGTTCCACATAAGTGATCTTGTCATCAGTTCCACATAAGTGATCTTGTCATCAGTTCCACGTAAGTGATCTTGTCGTACCACTTCAATCCTTTTATTCTATGCAAGCAAAAATCCAGGGCAAATTTAGTTTTCTAAATTGTAATTTCTTTAGAAATACTTTACTGTATATTCTGAGTGCTTAGTTACCCCAGGTGAGTTTAAACAATTTTATTTTCCATCTTTCAGTTGAAATCTAAACTTTAAAACTCAGAATTTAAAAATTGTCTTTCCTCTATTACTTCCTTTAGACAGCTTTTCCTCCAGCTGTTGTCTACCTTATGTAACACTATCTTTGTCTATTACACCTGTGTTATGTTCTGTCATTTATATATGTCATATCTTTTGAGACAACTGTTATGTGAATTTAATTTTAGCCCTTGAGGTAGCCGAACAGTTGAGGGGTGAAGCTGTGAACATTTTCACCGTTGGAGTTAGGCCAGATGCTGATGACAAGGAGCTCAGTTCCCTGGCATCCAGATATGAATACAATTTACCAGCAGCAAATTTTAATGCCTTGATGTCATTGGGTAGACAAGTTTCAATCTTGGCTTGTGTTGGTAAGTGAGCTTAATGCAGTTATAGATATTAATTGTAATAGGGAATTGAAAATTGCATTCTTATTTCTATGCATTTCAGCATTTTAATGTGTTTCATGTGTATCGCTAGTGCCTGTATGCACAAGAATTATGGCAGGCAACCCAGCAGCTGTAGCAGTCTACTTTAGAAACAATGAGTACTCTTAATGTCTACCACAGTTAAATCATGTCTGTCGAGTTAAGTGGAAAATCTGTGTACATTTTCTAATGAAAAAGTTTTATGTCTCTCAACATTACCTTTATTGACACTTGTAAGTGATGGCAGCCTTGCAAAATAAACATACATTTTTCTCAGTTAAGTTTCTTTTTAAAAAAAAAATTCAAGCTCCCATTCACGATTGTTTTATTGGCACCCATTCTTACAAACTTTCATGTGCAAATGTAACAATTTTACACACAAACATATGTAGACATCACTTTATAAAACAAAACTTGATTGCTAAATGGGGACAAGTCAGGAGACAGGAAGAGAACAAATATGCTTGAAACATACTCAAGACAAAAACATTATCTGACGGAAACATTCATACTATTTATAAGTTCTAATAATGTAAACCTTTTCATCTGCTACACAATCTGCCTCCTGCAAATTCATCAACAGAGCGGTGACAAATTCAAACCAAATGGTAGCCAAGTTTTCATAAATGTACAGTTTTCTTCTTCTTCTTCGTACACTCTCAGATGTCTACTTAATATTTTCAAAGAAATCAGTGACTATTTGTATCTTGGAGTTTTTCCAGGAATGATATTGGTGATGGCCATATGTGCTTTCTCAGTTGCTCATAAGTTAGGCACCTTTGAAGCAATCATTTTATCGGTTCCACAGTTACTCATTGGTAGTTCCTGTCTTTAGCTTGTTGAACAGATGATATCCCAATCTGATGTGACCCGTGTAGAGTCTGAAGATTACCACTTGTTCTCTTCTGCTGCGCTGGTAATATGTATTATTTTGTGTGTGTGTCCTGGATGCTCTGCATCCCGTTTGTTTCTGTACCTTGTTCTGATAAAACTCTTTCAAAGTTATGCTTGTGTCGGGTTGAGGTGTCTTTCCACCTTCCTTTGCTAGTCTGTCAGCCTTTCCGTTGCCAGGGATGCTACAGTGAGATGGGATTCATTGTATCACAACCCTTTTGAATCGTTGTCATAGTTTGTGGAGCACTACTCTTAGGTCATCAAGGTCTGCTTTTGGACTCCTTTCATTATGATGGAGACACACATAAGTAATTTAATCCATTTTAGTTTTATGGAGTTGATTACGGTTGTCTTTGTTTTATTTTTAATGACAGATCTTGATTCAGGCTACATGCAATTGTGTTTATGGAGAAAAAGTTTGAGAAACTTGCTCTGTCATTGTAGCTCACTCCTTAGGTTTTTATATGAAACTCTCACATTGTAGCAAACTAGCATAATGTCATTGTTACTTCAGTGCTCAGTTTGTTAAACAAAGCAGCAAAACTGACGTAATGTCTTAAGTGTGTCATGTATTTGTAATCAGATAACTTTCATGTTATGACTGACTCATGATTTACCACTTTAAATGTGCATTTTCTGTACAGTTTCCTTATTGTTTTGTCTCTTTCTTTGACCTTATCTTCTTTATTTTTTTCTTTCTGCTTTTTTCTGTATATGATGGTGTCTTTCTTTTATTTGACATTTTTTTCATCTTAATTGAACACTCCTTAGTTGCCATTCTTAATTGAAAACTTTTTGATAGACTTACTTGACTGTATATTTTCTGTTTGACTTTCTTGACCGAAGACCATCTGATTTCTTTAAATTGAAAAATCTATATTAGGCATTACTGGCTGAAAAATGTCGTTCTTTGACTTTCTTGATTGAAGGCTTTATAGCTGATTTTCTTGTCATAGACTTTCTGGTTGGTTTTTTTGAATGAATAAGACAAAGTTTAGTTTGTGGGTTTCCTGGCACACTCATATAAAATGTATTGCAACAGAAACCATGACTACAACGGCTCATGAAGTATCTTGCATAGATTCTGCACTGAGGCCTACTGCAGTGCTGGTCTCAAGTGCAGTGAGTATATGAGGAGAACTGCCGTAAGATGGGGGTAAAGCGGTTGAATGAAAAAAATGAAAAGAAGAAAATAAGAATGAAATTTTTAAAATGTATTTATTATTTCTTTTTTTAAATATCACTTTTCCCTCACTCTGTTTTCCAGTCCTTGTTTTCATTATTTTTTTGCTTTTAATGTACTATCCACTTCCGCTTTAGTGGCAGCCATATTTGCTCCAACATGTGACAACACATAAAGGAATATTTTTCTCTTATGTCTGTAGTTTCATGTTCTCCACTTAATTCTTACTTTCTTTCCCTCCGGTCTCTTGTTTGTCTGTCCCTGACGAAGGCTTTGTGGCCACACTGTGGGTTTTTCTTGTCCTTTCTCTTTGTAAGACGTATTACTATTTATGTGTTTTTGTAATTTTTTTCAAGTGCAGTGAAATTAAAAAAAAGAGACACACATTCATTTCTTCACTTACGACTTTCCTGTTGCTGTTGTTCGACTATTGATAGCTTTGACACAGAAAAGTTCTGTAGTTTCCCACCAATATTCAACCTACAGGACTACAACTACAGGATGACTGTTTGCAGGAAACATGTGCCAGAGCACATCATTTGTTCTTGCAGATGTGGTTCCTGTAGGGGTTTTTTAACATGAACAAGTTGCCACTTTCATGGAAAGCCATCCCTAATCACCTGTTCCTATATGCTGGAATTTCTACCTTTGTAGAATGTCTTAGACAAAGTCTTCAGTATCAAAATCGGAGGGGATTAACATCTTGATAAGCATTGCTTGGTTGTAAAATGTATTTAAATTGTGTTTGTGGCATCAGAGAATACATAAATCAACTTAAGTAAATTTCTGCCACTGTACATCCTGTCTTTTGTCCCATACCCTTCAGCTCTGTAAAGGTCATAGGCCTTCAACAGCAACATGCCATGTCCTTCTGTCTTACTTATCATTTTTATTTCTCCCTCTAACTTTCTTCTCTGTGTCTTCTTCACACTGCTCGACTTATCTTGTCCTGGGGATTCAAGAACAAGGACTTTCTGGTAATGCTATCAACAGGTTTCCTTAGTGTGTGTTCTAAGTGTTCTTCAGTGACTTCTGCTCTATCTCTTGTTCCACAGGTACTTATCTGGCTCTTGTCATCAATTCCACATAAGTAATCTTGTCTTATTGTTTCAGTCCCTCTGTTCCTCGCAAGCACCTTCTTATAGTTTTTTTTAATGCTTGTAAACAATGTATAAGCCTTACATATTGATACGGTTGATACGTCGTGGTTCTTTCTTTCTTTGTAGAGGGTGAATGCTTGCTTGTTTTATAATTATTCAATTGAGGGTCAACGTTAGATTGTCTCATTGAGTAATAAATGTCCAAGAAGTCATTGGTTCCTTACGAATCTCATTATCATAGTATATACCTTCTTATGGGAAGAGTTCTTCATGCACAATAACAATCAACTTGCCAAAGACATGTCGGTGAACTGAGCAAAGAGGACTTGACAGCGTAAAGCGAAAACAAGTACTTAGCTTTTAGCCTCGATAAGTTTGTACAGTGCCCACTTCGCCAACAGACTAAAGAGCTCATCTTGCATGATAATGAAGGTTGAATCTAGTTTCCATGGTTGATTGAGCGTTTAGAAATTCTTTTCTTCAAAGACGTTGAGATGCGGCTTCCATTGATACAGACGATTCATACTGTTGTCAAGGACGTGTGACGTCATAGGTGTATACGTAAAAAGTGTCCATTTTCGCTCGAAGGGAATTTTTTTCTCAACTCAGTATTCTTTGACAATTAGTTCCTTGTAGATTAAAATTCCACGACCACATCTGGCCGCCAGCTGATACGGTTGATACGTCGTGGTTCTTTCTTTCATTGTAGAGGGTGCATGCTTGCTTGTTTTATAATTATTCAATTGAGGGTCAACGTTAGATTGTCTCATTGAGTAATAAATGTCCAAGAAGTCATTGGTTCCTTACGAATCTCATTATCATAGTATATACCTTCTTATGGGAAGAGTTCTTCATGCACAATAACAATCAACATTGTCAATCTGACGAACCAACCGTAACGTTATCGATGTGGGTAAGTCTTCGGGTTTGAGTCCAATATTTATTAACAATTTCACATATGAAGACATTTCAAGCAGTTTATAATATTAACATACAGTTCATTAGATTTTACTCGAATACATATTCTTATCCATCCGTGTCATATCGAATTCATGTCAACAGAACATCATGGCTGTGTACGTGCGCTGCTGTGATCCAGACAGCCAGAAATGAGTCTTGACGAATATAAATCAAACAACTTATCAACTATCCTTCCGTAACTCAGGTTAATCACCAACCTTATAAATTCCTGCTATATAATATCATCTGGACTGACCCTGAGTCCTTATATCAGTTTACATAAATACGGCTATTAGCAAAGCCTAACCTTGGAAGGAGGTAAGACACGTCTTCACGGCTTGACGGAAAACGTAACAAGGGTCCAGTATCTAAGTCACGAAGCGTGACCTTATCGACGCTAACACGTCACAATTTGACCGTGTACTTTGCGTTCATTAATCCGTGAAGTATCAACATCAATCTATATTAACTCTATTGACCTAAAAATTGCGCACTGCCAACTATAGCAGACAATATCAATAAAACCACCGTAACACATATAGTCTTCGATATCAGTGTATTGGAGGTGGTTAACTTCTGGATGAATACTGACTAACTGCTCAGTGTATTTATATTATGTAGGTGACATCAGAAAATACTGATCAACTAACATGTATGAATAATATGAATTCACAGACCAACACTTCTTCTAATATGCCAGTGTCACACGGTGGCTTAATTAAGAGTCTGTCTGAGTAAAGAGACAAGACACCAATGTGTAGGAAAGTCTGAGAAGATAGATTAAGAGGAGAATTAAAGTGACTGTGGAGGATGAGACTTATAGCTTTAAGGGTGAGAACCTAGATTGACTTTCCCCCGCCACCTGTGACTTGTTTTATTAGCTACTGTCTCACCACCTCTCGCTCAGCTGAGATAAGGTCTGCACTAATTTCTAACCACAAACACAACTGAACAGCTAAAGAATACAAGTACAGTATAGCGAAAGACAAACTGATCCAGTGCACATTTTATAGTTTATTAAAACAAACAAATCTACACTACAGCAAAAAAAGAACGCACCGATAACATGCAAGTTCACACAACCTGAAAAGAAAGAATCAATGAAAGACACAATTATCAAACTACCACGCTCTCTTCCACACCTACACGAAAACAACTAAGGTTAAAGAAATATACCGGGTCGGGGGTCTCTCGGTAAGAGCCACCACCCCTGACTACTCCATTGTTACTAACTAAACACACTGTGGAGTCCTCCGCCACCTGACTACTCTTCACTAGTGTTCACTCTGTTCCAGTTAAGACTTATTAACTAATTTGACTACAATGTCTCAAAGGTGCTCATGGCAGTCCAGCACAACTAACTTATATACCACTAAATCCTACTCCACTGAATTCTGCAGAACTAACTCAGAGGCTCTCCTCTAAGTATTATCTATCTAACTCTACTCTCTCCCCTCTACTTTAGTTCAGTGCCTTCCCGACGCTATCGTCTTTGTCATGTACCTCCTCCCATTAGCATTTAGAGAGGTATGATTTCCCTCTCTCCTCTCCAGAATAACTGATGAAGGGGCACTTGGTGAATATATATATATATATATGCGAGGCGTGTTCAAATGAAACCCGCCCGTGCTGCACCAAGTGGACATTTGTAGGAGGAGCATGATGACGTCATATCTGATGTAATAAGCACATACGCATGTACAAGTGTGTAAGTGTTCATTCTCCTAGTATACATTGTTTGTGCTGCAGACCGTTAAAATAATGGCCGGTGTGATACGGAATCCGTTCAAGGCCGATCAGCGAGCGGTGATTCATTTCCCAGCATCCAAAGGATGTCGACCAGTCGACATTCATCGCCGAATGAAAGCAGTGTATGGTGACAAAGGTGTGTCTAAGACTACAGGGAAAGACTGGGCACGAATGTTTCGAGAAGGACGTCAGTTAACGAAAGATCTTCCGCGGCCAGGTCAGGTGCATATTGTTGCGACAGAAGGAGCCATCGCCGAGATTGATGCAGCAATACGGGTGGACTGTCGTCGGAGCTTACGTTCGCTAGCAGAGGAATTCGCTTTGTCTCTTGGGACAGTTCAAATGGTGGTTAGGAAGAAACTGAAGTATTGAAAGGTGTGTTCACAATGGGTCCCACGGATGCTGACCGATCACCATAAGGAAGAACGCATGAGGTGGAGTTTGAACCACCTGCTGTGTTACGAAGAGGAGGGTGATGCATAGTGGCAGGCGATGAGTCATGGTGCCACCACTTTGAGCCGTGCAGCAAAACAGCGAGCATGCAATGGAAACATCCCGGAACACCAAAACCCTAAAAATTCAAGTCACACATTTCCGCCGGTAAGGTTATGCTGACCGCATTTTTTTACCATGAAGGGCTTCTATTGGTAGACTTTAAAGAGCCTGGCATGAACATCAATGCCATCCGCTACAAAGACACACTAGACAACCTGTATACAGCCATCAAGAATAAACGACCCAGCATGCTTTCGCGTGGTGTGATTCTGTTGCATGACAATGCTCGTCCACATGTTGCGAACATTGTGCAGGAAGCGTTAGCAAGGAAAAGGTGGGAAGTTCTGCCACACCCAGCCTACAGCCCCGATCTGTCACCGTGTGACTTTCATTTGTTCGGACCCTTAAAAAAATCTCTAAAGGGACAACGATTCGACTCCGATGCAGACGTCAGGGCCTCAGTGACCAAATGGTTCAATAAGCAACCAAAGTCATTTTTCTCGGACGGCATCCGCCGTCTACCCAAGCAGTGGGATGCGTGTCTGAATGCCTATGGTGACTATTTCTAAAGAACACCAGTGAGTACTTGCTTCATAACAATTGCAGTATTTAATTCTACTACTCCTGCTGATGTACCTTACATATATTTGTTATAAAGCCACTGGGACGGGTTTCATTTGAACACGCCTCGTATCTATATATATATATATGCCTCTGGCTGTAGATCTAGCTCTGATGATGGCACCCTATTCTTCACACAACGATGATTTAATCCGCTACGGGTGTTGGCCTACTGCTTTATCGTGGCAGTATGTAAACAATACCAGATAACGTTGCCTGTTCTGTATTTGACCGTACAAGCTAAGAACTCTAATTCCTAGGCAATTCCACGCTGAGATATGTTTCCCCACTGCATGAGAACTTCTAATGCCTCTCCGTATTGCAGACATAACTAGGGCGCCAGTTACTATGCGCGTACCCCAGTTCTCTTCAATTACGATGTTGTCTCTTGCCTCCCTCTCTGAGAAGGCAAAGTCCTTTGCAGGATTAAAGTTACTTACCCTCCGCCATGAATCAGCAGACATTCAGAATAACCACGAACCTGGCAGACTGAACTAACGCTATTCAAGGCAATAAAATTCTTGGACTTGGGAGCCCTAACTACTAATTTGGCCCTGCATATATAGGGCCAATTTTCTGATGCAAGACCGACGCGGTGAGTCATAGCTTCTAGCATCGTCTCCCAAAATCCATTTCCAACCCAACTTCTGATGTAATCTAATGACTGCTACATAAATTAAAAATCACAACCAATCGTACGAGACTCCCTTTAAATATCATAACATTATCTTAACTCGACCAATCCACTAGCGACGAAGAGTTATTCCCCCTGCTGGAACGGAAGGGGGGAGGAGATAAAATAAAAAAGACTCCCCTCGAAGCTCGCTGAAAAATGTACGTAATATTACGTAACTATGCTGACCGCCTATCAACAAGAATGACTCACTAGCCCACGTTACAACACGGGTAGGGGTTTTCTCTCATCTCCAACCGAGAAGGGTTGGTGTTGGCAGTATGAGTCATCCTACCGCCATACAGAATAACCCAGAATTAAAACACATGCGAACTAGGATGCATTAGGAAAAAAAAAACCAAAATTAAGAAATGGGGCGAGTTGAAAATAAAAATTAACAGTAACTTATCACAGCCAGTTTGTACGAGAAGAGTGTTTGAAACACAATTTAGGAAGTAGCTGCTTTCTGATTCAAGGAAGAAATTAATTATGCATTAAAACAGATTGTGATGTTATTGCAATATTATCATAAGTATTTAATATTCTTCATTTCCACGAAGTGAAGACAGACTAATAAGAATCTCTATTTATCTCCAGCTTCTAAGCTTAACTATAAAGATTTGTAATTTATTTCACTGCATTTTTTTTTCTAGCCATATATATATATATATGTATATATGTATATATGTATATATATATATATATGTTACAGGGGCTAGGTGTGGTTGAGGTGAACTTACGTGGATGTGGCTACCTCACACCCAAGACCCATGCACTAAGAAAATTTATTAAGGATCGTTTGACAGGGGTTGCAATTATTAGTTGCTTGCAACCCTCTCAGCAGCAGACTTAGCAATTCAAACAACACAAAGCCTTATACAGATCAACATTTAATACTCCCGAACACCCAGGCAGTGTTCATAGACTTTCTGACAGAAACAATATATAAAAAAATGTCTAAGTGAAAATCAATAGCATAGATAATAACACTTACCATACAGAAAACATGCGCCCACCTGATACCCTCAACTATCTCACACACTCATGCATATCGCCCAATGAGACTAGTATGGTGTTGTGCATGAGGCTGGCAATCTCACCATGTAACACAGATTGCTACCAAAACCACTACTGCAAGAGCACACACACACACTCAGCTATCACACACACACACTCATGCATGTCATCCAATGAGACTAGTATGGTGTTGTGCATGAGGCTGGCAATCTCACCATGTAACACAGATTGCTACCAAAACCACTACTGCAAGAGCATATGAATACTTCATGCGGAGGCAAACCACACTGGTGGCCCAATGCTCCCTCAGGAGCGGAGAAGAGAAATATATATCTCCAAGTGAGCCCACATGCTCTCACAAACCATCCTTCACATAACAATCATTAAATAATAATCAACTGGACATAAAATAATATTCTTCAACTACATGTACAACAAATACTCTCAATAATGAGAATAAACCACCACCTCGCAACTGATCCATCTCAGTATTCGTCACTGCACTCTGAACATGTCGTAAGTGACGACTGGTGTGCCTGACCGCAAGCGTGTTGTATATGACCCCTGATGAGTTTGGGAACTCATCACATGAAACACATTGTTACAGAAACAACCACTGTAATAGCATAAAAAAATCTTCTTGTGGGCCTGTAATGGACACCAGCCACATTGGTGTTTCCATGCTCCACCAGGAGCAAACAGAGAAACACCTGTCTCAACGTGCCTTACGCACCCTGGCGTGGCTCTAATCTCACCAGAAATCTAAATGACTATTCTCACTTCAAAGTAACCACTAAAGATAAACAGTAGGATTATGATAAGTAGGCTATCGTGAAGTACACTTAAATGCTCTTACATTAAAGAATAAAATATAATTATTCTTAACTTTAACAAAACTGGAACTAAATACATCACCTAAAGGAAATTTAACACGAAAACTCTGATCTATTACTGGGGAAAATTATATTAACCTACTTCCACCCACGTGTAAATTCACCCAGTATAAAATAGCGTAACATTATAGGTTTACCACGCGAAGCGTGTTATTCGGACTTGCTGGCGCCGCTTTTATACAGTCATCACCACGTGGCTGCCATATTACCCATAGTCTATTACTATTTAAATTCAAGTCCCTGATAACACCTCTGTCCAGTTCCATGTATGAAATAGTTTCATACTATATTTGCCTTTCTGATGAATGAAATAATTGCTCTTAAACTTTCACATATGGGATTTGGGCTTAGCGTGCCTAATAAAACCTATCCAGACATTATTTTCACTCATCTATCATTTCAAGACTAAATCATAATGTCCTGGAAGAAATCTTCTTTAGAATTACATCTATCTATTTATTTCACTAAACATTAAAACAGCCACGCTCAATATAATTTCAGAATTATAGAAAACTAATGCTAATTTGCTTTGGAATCAAACTCACGTGCTCAAGGCATCTACAGATTGACTTTGGTGTCTAACTTCGTTTGTTCTCTCTGGGCGGCTTTTGCAAAATAGGCCCGTTCACTGCCCGCTATCTCTTTATATAGGCTCTAGGCTAACCACTCAACTTTAGTGCGCTGCGCGGATTGATTGCGCCATGCAAATAACACACGCGATTATCGCTCTAGAAATAGCGACAAACACAAATGTAACACAACTAATTTGTAGGCTTTATTATGGCCTAATAATATATCTTCTTCTTGAAGATAATGTGGTGAAAAGGCACTAAACCACAGAGACAATATGGCTGACAAGATGGGTGAACCACGGAGACAATATGGCTGACAAGATGGCGCGGTCACATAGATATATATATATATATATATATATATATATATATATATATATATATATATATATATATATATATATATCTATATATATATATATATATATATATATATATATATATATATATATATATATATGATAGGAAACTCTTTACAGAGCGATACAACAGGAGGCAATCTGATCAGAAGAAGCAGTCCCCCCGTCCGACAAGTGTTTCGGCCCGAATACTCCTTTACACTCTAAGGGGGGGGCGGGCCCACTTGGGTCATGACTCCCAAGCGTCTCAGCCTCCTGTTGTCTTGTATCGAAAATGAACCCATTTCACTTATGGTAGCAACTTTAAAATCCACACCTCCGCCAGTCGTGGAGGCAATTGTGAAAGTAACAAAGAGAAGACAAATTATTCTGTTCGTTCCATCGCACATCACAACTAAGGACACACACTGAGACACCTGCGCGAAGCCGACGAGGCTAGCCACTGCGCTACTAAAATTCTGTGCCTAACACCTCTTATAATATACGCCGCCTGTTGCCCCTCAGTCACAGCCCTTTCACTAGTACACCAAAAAACTCAACGTATTGTGGACTTAGAAAAATTCCTGGTGTTTTCTGTACTGCAGCGTTTACTGTCACGATTTCCATTGCCCATTGCGGTTGTTCCACAGCCAGCCTGATGCCTTTTCGGCAGTTTCACTAAGCCTCTTCATTGCCCTTGTTCTTGACTGTCCCCTCAGCCCCAACAGTGTCAAAAATTATACACTGATGCAGCAACAAGCCCTCTTGCGCCCACCTCAACAGCCATGACCCTTGCAGTGAACCCATTGTGTCTCAGATCCGCGGCCAGATCATTATACTTGGTCGCTTTGAACGAATGTTGGTCGTCCAGTCTGGATTCAAATGGCACGGTCAATTCAATCAGTATAACCTGAAGCGCTGCTGAAGAATGAAGCACTATATCCTGCCATCTCTGCGATTTCCTGATACTCTCTGGATATGCCCCTCGTCCAGGTAGGTCTACCGCCATCTCCCAATTGTTTGCACAGTCAAGAAGAGATGGTAAACTGCTACCAGGTTTACTCGGTTTGGGGTGTGCTGACTTCCTGCCCTCAGAAAGTACGTATTTGCAGTGCTCGGTCTGGGCTTGCTATTCGCCTTCATCCTTGCCAGGTCTATTGTCACAGCAAGCTCATTTAGCACTTTGTTATGGCGCCAAGTGTATCGCCCTTGCCCTAATGACATCTTACACGCTGAGAGCACGTGTTCAAGTGTCTGCCTCCCCTGGCACAGGGGGCACTGCTCATCATCCGACTTTCCCCAATTTACAAGGTTTGTGGCCGACGGCAGCAGGTCATACATTGATCTATCAACGAAGCTGAGCCTAAGAGATGCCATATGCCATATATCATTCCATGCCAAGGACCTCTGCAGGGCTCCTTCCCATGTAGTCCATTTGCCTTGTTGGGCCTGCTGCACTGCTTTTTGCAACCTCTTATCATTCTCAGCTCCTCATATCTCCTGAACTACCATGTCTCTGCGCTC
Organism: Oreohelix idahoensis; assembly: GCA_024509875.1. Lineage (NCBI taxonomy): Eukaryota > Metazoa > Mollusca > Gastropoda > Stylommatophora > Oreohelicidae > Oreohelix > Oreohelix idahoensis. Next base: position 439,171 of record JAMPIV010015058.1, read on the forward strand.
CCTGCTTGATGCCTTGGATCAGCAGCGGATGTCTCCATGACCAAATCCCCGTCTATTCGTTTATGTGTATCCGATTACCTCCCTCAGTTTGAGTGACTCTTGAGCAGCATCAACAGCTTCTTCCACTCTCCACTTCCTTCCCGTTTTCAGTGTGGGCTGAATGGACTTAACCACGTCATCAGCTGACTCGCATAGCATCATTGCAAGCCTTGCCTTTCCAACTTTGTACTCTTCAACAACTGACTTGAAGGGAAGCAGAAGTTTTGACATTTTGCAGTACAGTGCTACATCTGACAGACCTGGTGGAACCCCTAGCCATTTCCTCATGAACTTGTTGACCTTTTGCTCTATAGCTTCCACTGTACTTGTGCTTATTTCATATATAAGCAGTGGCCACAGCAACGGTATCAACATGAACTGGAGGCACCACAGTTTGAACTTTCTCAGGAGTCTGCTTTGGTCTATGATCTGTAGTCCTCTGTCTGCCATTTCTATTATCTATATATATATATATATATATGTATTTATATATATATGTATTTATATATTCTAATTATTATTTCATGTTTTTTTTTTCATTTCAGCTTCTCCTCCACCACCCCCAGGTAAAGTTGTACAGTTTTTATTTTTTTAAATTTTATTTATCAGTGATCTTTATCAGTGTCTCTGTAACTAAATTGTTTGTGAAGCAATAGAGAGAGAGAGAGAGAGAGAGAGAGAGAGAGAGAGAGAGAGAGAGAGAGAGAGAGAGAGAGAGAGAGAGAGAGAGAGAGAGAGAGAGAGAGAGAGAGAGAGAGAGAGAGAGAGAGAGAGAGAGAGAGAGAGAGAGAGAAGTAACAGAGGGGGGAAATAAAGAAAAACTAACGCGAGAGAGTTAGAAGGAGGTAAGATACAACAGAGGCAGACGTGAGAAAACAGAGAAAAGAGTGGAAAAAGATAACTTAGAGTGGGGTATTAAAGAGACAAGAGAAATTAAGACAGAGCTGAAGTGAAATGGCAGGAAAGAGAAGAGAAACATGAGAATGGGTGAGGTACAAGAAAAAGAAGAGAGAATTAAGAGGAGTGAGATAAGAAGAGAGGACAGATATAAGAGCAGGTGAGATACAATTGCAAGACAAGTGTGATAAGGGATAGAGATGTGATAGAAATATGAGAGGTTGAGAAATGGAAGAGAGGAAGGTACATGAGAAAGAGGGCAGATGTAAAAAAAAAGTAAAGTTACAGAGGATAGAGATTAGAGGGTTGAGTAGGTAGAAATCTGAGAGTGTTAAGAGACATGGAAGGGGTAGAATACAAGTGAAAGAGATAAGAGAAGTTGAGATGTAAAAGAGAGGGTGGAGAAAAGACAGAGAAATGAACAGGAAATAGTCTTTCAGAGTGCACCATCATGACAAGAGACAGAAGACATTGGGGATCCATTGCATCCGACCTTCGATAGGGTCTTGGCAGCTGACGAGGATGATTCTAATTTTTAATATTACTGTCTGTTTCTCCAGCTTTGTCTATTTTACAATGGTTTAGCCACACACACAGAAATGTGTCTGTCAAGTTTGTAACATTTGTTAATTTTATTTGTGTCAATCAGTCATACCCATATCAAATCACCTTTTTTCATTCTCACCTTATTTTACTGTGTCATGTACTTCAGTGAAGCCCTGCCCATCTGTTCTTAACGTCGATATCTTCTTCGTAATTGACTCTTCTGTCAGTATTGGGTCAGAGAACTACAACTACAACTTTGAGTTTGTTCAGAGAATTCTGCAAGGTTACTATTTGGCTGAAAGTGGCACAAAAGTTGCACTATGGACCTACGGCTCATCTGTTAAACTACAATTTAAGCTGTCGGGCGAAAGTAATTATATTGAACAGGTAAACATTACTTTGATGATGGTTTTGGTGATTCCAGTTGTTGCGGAGATGTCATGATGTTAAACCTGATGATGATGATGATGATACACAATGACAATAGTAGCGACAATCACAGGGACAAGAGATGTTTCAATATCAGTGTAGTGGTTGTAATAATGCTGACAAGACAAGGTTCATCTCAAGGCCTTGTCATCACCATCTTCATTTTTCCTATGTGCTCCCTTCAGAGCATGGAGAGCCCACCACAGCAGCTGGTCCCTCAACAGGAAGCCTGCATCAAGCATTCAAACACTCTTGTGGTAGTGGTTCCTGTTGCAGTTTCTGTCACGTGATGCTGTTTCTAGCCCCATAGAAAACCTCAAATTAGTTTAATTGTATGACATGCCTGAGAGCCAAAGCTTTGAGTTCTCGAGATATTTCCAACTTGGAGTTACCAAACTGACAACAGCGATCTTTCTTAACGAGTTGTGTCTTTAAATTTGTAACCATTTATATTTATCATCAACATCACCGTTCAACACCCCAATGAGCATTGGTCTTCAACAAACATATGTCAAGTCTTCCTGTCACGTGTCATCAACAAACATATGTCAAGTCTTCTTGTTGTGTGCGATCAGCTCAAGATTTTTACATCTTCGTCATCCCCTTCATGTGTTACCGTGGCCCAAAAGGGGAGCTAAGAATAATTACACTGTAACTTACCATGCATGATGTAATAGGCAACTTAGGAGGGTTGGGTACTGGGGCCGGCTACCCTACCCTATAGAAATGATAATAAATTTTTTAAACTCAACCGTCTTTTTTTTGTCCTAGTAGTCCATTAATCTTTGCCTGTCTCCATTCACTTCACAGCAACTTCAGAACGTCCCATACCAGGGCAGTACAACTAACACTCACCTGGCACTTCGGTATGTCATCAACAGTGGAGTGAACAACCTTGACTCAGGAGCTAGACCAGATGCCAGAAAAGTGATTATTTTAGTAACAGTCGGCAGATCTAGTGTTCCCAGTGAAAGTGAGTCACTTGATCCTATACACTCTTCATAACTAAATATTACTCTTTGGATTTCATGTTTTTCTTTTTTTATCTCAAGCACGCACACATTGTCTGCGCAATGTAATCTATTTTAATGAATGACTCCATCATATTTAATCTCTAATATTTCATCTTTTAAGGGGCAGCTTTCATTGCATTGGGAAATATATTGTTTGCAAGAGAAATCAAGACCAACACAAAAATGTGAATCTTCAACTCAAATATAAAGTCAGTCCTATTGTATGGCTCTGAAACATGGACAGCAACAAAAACAACAACCAAGAAGATGCAGACTGTCATAAATGGGTGCTTGCATTGACCAGAAAGATTTAAGTGGTGAGCATTATCACTAATGTGGAACTGACGGCACAAACCAGATTAATGCTAGTGGAACAAGGTATGAGTAGGCGATGCTGATGTTGGATTGGCCATACACTGAGGAAACTTGTTCATAGCATTACAAGGTAGTTCTTGTTCTGGAATCCCCAGGGTAAGAGGGTGACTGAAGAACACACGGAGAATGAAATAGTAGACAGACATGAAAAATGTGAGGAAGACAGGGAAGACCTTGAGGTGATGGCACAGGACAGGAAGACTTTTGGCCTGAGTTTATTGAATGTTTGTGCTTCTTGGGTAGCTGAGTGGTCATCATGATGATAATGATTTAATCTTTCATAAGCTCTTCACGCTGCTATAGTATACAGAAGTGGAATTGAACCTCTGTTTGCCAGGCTAATTACACTCTCACTGACTCTTGAAATCGTCCACACACTTCCAGGCATTCCCCCTGTGGTGAAACATGTTGAGAACCCAGCATAACACCTAAGCTTGGAGAAGTCACTTGAGCACCGTAGGTAATTCAGGCTTTTACCTTGTCCGCTACATGTAGGAGGATCTCACTATGGGCCCCAAATAGGCAGGGAGAGCTGAGAAATGCCTTTGTGTAAGATGTGACAATTTCTTGGGAGAGCCCAGAACCAGAGTACAGTATTTTAGCTCTGCATATCTGGAGAACGCTCTTGGATGGCAGGAATGTACTGTATGTCATCCCATCTTTTTGCTCACTGTTAACTTAAAACCAGACATGGAGATCATCTAAAAGCTTGCCAAGCCAGGATTAAATGTCCAGGAAAGAAACCAGAGCTCAAGGCTTCAACTTTAATGTTGCTGAATGTAAAAAAATTGAAAATATAAGTCTGTTTTGAAGATAACGTCTTTGGTATCCCCTTCAAGTCTATGTTTGATGACCATCTACATGTATTTCCTGACCCCCATCTAATTATCTGATCATTTTAAATTTGTGTTAGAATGTTGCTCTTAAAAAAATATAACAAAATCAACATATTAATACTTTCTTATTTCTTCTTCTTTCACCTTTTGCTTCCCCAAGGAGCATGGGCCTTCAACAAACGTATGCTAGATCTTCCTGTCGCATGCCATCAGCTCAAGGTCTTTGCATGCCTGTCTTCATCTCCATCATGTCTGTCTTCATCTCCATCATGTCTGTCTTTAGTTCTCATCTCCATCATGTCTGTCTTCAGTTCTCATCTCCATTATGTTTTTGGTCTTCTTCTATCTCTCTCTTCTTTTTCATGTCCTAAGGAAAGCACTACTTCCCCTTTGCTGAATTTCCTTTTGTCTTCCCCATTCCACCTTGTTTCGCACAATCCCAGGATATCGATCTTGTGGTCTCTTAATTTCTACTGCCTCCTGTACCATTTTTCCTTGTTCATTCAAAGTACAAACATTCTAGGTGCCAAATCTGAAGGGTCTCTTAGAAGAAAGTTAGTCAGCAAGACAGACTTTCGTTTTGTTACATGTACCTCCCTGCCAGAGGGCTTTCTTCTGTCTTGCATGTCGGAATTTTCTTTTCTTTAGTTGTCCTGTCAATCTGTTGAAGTTTTTCTGGTTTTAATTTTTACAGGACAGGGTAATTAGCCCCAAGCCGAAAAAGGCCTTTGTTGCTTTTTATGACATGCATGGTAGGTCACAATGTTACTATTCTTTGCTCCCCTTTCAGGTCTCGGTAATACACAGGTAGCTTTGTTATTTTCTCCTGCTTTATTGGCACCCTTTTATGTTGAAAACACATTATAATTTTTCCAGCACTTTTGGCACCTGCCGAAGAAAAAACTCAGAATTTCACTATTGTTGTAGTGCGAGATACCAAAGCCGTGAACCAAAATGAGTTAAATGCTGTAGCATCAGATCCTGCGTTTGTTGAGAATGTCAGTGATTACCGAATACTGGACTACTTTGCCAGCTCCATCTCGGACATAGCTTGTAACAACAGTAAGTGTAACAAATTTACCGACACGCTATTATACAAATGTGAGGAGCATAAATTACATTACAACTTCTGTTTATTCCTAACTAAAGCATTTATCATTTTTGTATTGCTACTGCTTATATATATGGCCGTCACCAATACCACTTCAGGACAAGCTCTATGGTGATGCAAATAGCCTGTAGCGTACCTCTGCTTTCTTTGAAAATATTCAAGTAGATGTCAGAGAGTGTTCGAAGAAGAAGAATATCTTTACCATGTAATAAAATCTGAGGTTTTCGAACAATTTTGTTACTTTCCAACTCCTTTTTTGTTATCTGAGTGCTTGTGGAAATTACAGTAATATTTATCAACAATTATTTAAAAGACTAAGTTTTCCTATCATTAATGAATCATTCAGGTGGATGGCCTTATCATGGACATACAGATATGATTGGTTGCTAACTTGTATTTTATCGTTTATTCACAGAAGCCTCCTAAAGAGATGATGGACGGCTGGATATGAAATCTGAAGATTAAATAATTTCACTTATATGAACCAACACATTTAAGTGATTTCATTATTGACTCTAACAACAGAACTTTATTATTGAAATTAAAAAAATAGGACAGGAAGTATGAAATAAAATAAATAAATAATTGTTGTATCCATAGTGTTTGTTTTTTTTTATGTTGTTGCTAAGAGGCCTGTACTATGTTTTCTTCATTTGTCTTAATTGCTTTGCTTAATCAGTTCTTATTTACTTCTTTTTATTCCTGCTTAAATGTAAGTGGTACGGGCAATACAGAAACCCATTTATCATAACAATAAAAATGTGTTAGTATGAAATGTTCCTCTGTCTGTGAAAATTGGCGGGAAAAAAGAGTGGGCAGTATATAAAGAAGAGACGTGGGCGATTGACAGGATCCAGGGCTTGTACAGATTTTACGATTCGTTAGGCGAGAGGATTTTTACAGAACTTCGTCTTTGAGATTATCAAGACAAGTTGTTTATTAACTTGACAAGTTTTTTCAATTTTGACTAGTAAATTTTAAGTAGACAAGTTTGTATTTTACCCTATTAAATAGATTATTCCTGTGGATTTTCATTTGTTTTGGATACTCACTACTTTGGGTAAGAAAGAAATAAGTGCTTCATCATTGTGCCAATGACATTTGCTGTTCCAATCAAGTTAATAAAATATATTCTATTTTTCTACATTGCTGCGTTTTCCTTGAAACATTACAGTTAGATTATTTGACTAAACCACTATACAAGACATTGCTTTTCACTAACCATAAAAAAAGGGTACGAACGAACTCTGGGAAGGAAGAATAAAACAAGGTCAAGAATTTCCATCTCAGGCGGACAGACCTGTAACGACTTGAACCAAGAAAACGTACAAGAGTTAGCGCACTTCAAAATATCTACCTGCGCTCAACCATTAACTGAACTGACCCGATCAGCTGACGGACACACACACATTCTTTCATTGATGTTGTAACCAGCCACGGTCACACTACTCTACTTGGCGCCGTGACCAAGCCCTTTTTGTTAGTGAAAGCATACTGTAAACATTTACGCCGTGACCAGCCCTTTTTTCGTTCGTGAAAGCATACTCATTCTGGCGAGCAAACAGCCACCTTTTTTTTAGTGATAGCAGACAGGCCTAATCACTATCATGGATCCACAAGCGTTGCAACAGCGGCTTAACCAGCAACAACACTTGATTAATATCCAGCAACAGCGCCAACAACAACACTTAATAAATATCCAGCAACAGCAATATGATTTTCAACCATACAAACCTAAATGGGAAAGAGACACTGTCCAAACACGAGCAGATTGGAGTAGTTTACATAGAAGACATCAACGAATAGCTGTAAGAGATTTTGTTAGTCAAATCAAGAAAGGAATGACACTGCACATAACTAACATCAACAGTGGGAAGTGTCAGTTAACAACCAAGAATGGTTGGATAATGAATGTACAGCCGGTATTTCCGATGGACAACCTTCTCCAACCGCAACGCAGATATATGGGAGAGGACCCGATAGCTGTCATCCTACAACAAAAGCATGCAGCACATCAAATTGCGAACAAAAATGCAGAAAAAGCTTTCCGGAAGAAACAGCGTACACACGATAAAAACACAAAACTGGAACAGTTTCACATCGGAGACCTAGTTTACTACAAAAAACACGTTCGACATTCTAAATTTGACGACAAATGGATCGATGTGGCACGAAGAAAGACAGATCAGGACGAAAGCCCACATTTCACAAATCAAGAAAGATAATCACCGTCCTGTTTTCCAGCCTATCCTCACTAACACCAGACCGATTTGCAAAACCACCCTCCTTTGTCCCCTCACATCATCCTCTACATCTGATGTGTCACATTGCGACGATGAACACTCAAACCCCTCTCTTCCCCCCCCCCCCCCCACCCGCACGATGCTATCGACAGACTACGTAGATGTCGCGACGCTTCTACGAGTGAAGGTGACATCCCTCCGCAGGAGCTACGTGAGAGAATTCAAGCACGAAATCTTCGAGTTCAAGTAGATAATTACCAATCGTTGTCCAGAGATAGCAACACATCTTTAAATGAAGAAAAACAACAACAACAGACTCTACAAGATGCCGACACCCATATAGATACACCACAACCTTCTGATACAGAGTTATCACCTGCCTCATTAACGGAACGAAATGCTCCCGTTCCTACTTCCACACAACGAGAGGAGTCAGACCTTGACACTGAAGAACACCAAAGTGAAAACGATGATGATAACGACCATCCCGACGATAATATGGATACATCCATTCGGTTGGCCTCGAAACGACCTTACTCATCTTCATCAGACAACTCGGTACCATTGACAAAGGTTATATGCCTTCCGCAGGAACATGTTCGTGCAAAACTGTACACGAAACGGCAAACAAAACCAAAGAACATCGCACAGCACAGTGCATCAACTTTGCAACACCCCATCTGTAACACTACATCAACGTCACTGCTGTAGAAACTGAGAAGAAACACGATAGAAGATTGTCTACGACAGACGCTCTGTACAGGAAACGTTCAACTAAGAGACAACATCGCACAGCACAGTGCATCAACTTCGCAACACCCTACCTGTAACACTACATCAAACGTCACCGCTGTAGACACTGAGAAGATGTCTAGGAGAGAAGCTCTATTAGAGATGTCCAGGTTACTCTAGCTGGGCTATTCTAAATGGTTTTATTTTTTTGCCCGTGTACGATAGCAGATTTGTCCAGGAGAGACAATGCTATATTTTAGAGTTAGCCCAGTTTGCTCTGGCTGGGTTACCCTGAATGGTTTCATTTTTGCCCGTGTACGTTAGCAGATTTGTCCAGGAGAGACAATGCTATATTTTAGAGTTAGCCCAGTTTGCTCTGGCTGGGTTACCCTAAATGGTTTCATTTTCCTTGTCCGAGTACGATAAAATTGTCTAGACGAGACATGATATTTTAGAGTCGGCCGGCACGCTCTTGCTGGCTGCTCTAAAAAGCTTTTCTGATGATGATGCCAGCCACCTTCTATGTCGTCCAGTTGATGCTATCAGTGGCAATCATAACCGCCAGTGAAGAGAAAAATCTACAGAGGCGCAACTCTATTCAACATGCACAGTTACAGTATTAAACCATTATATTTTGTTTTAGAAGATTTAAATTACATTTTTTTTGCACTTAGAAATATATGTATTGTTGTACATTACAAACTTAACCAAACACACGCATGTACTATTTGCCACTAAAAAAGAATCTCGAGGGTTAAGGAAGACATTGTTTGATCTTAAGCTACACTCTCATGATATGAGACAAGCACATCAACCAAAACGGGCGATTTTGCCGTTTATACGCAATGCGCTACAATTTTTTGTTGGCAATGCACCCTACCACAACTATGACAGATTATGTCATAATATTAAGACTTTGGCGGAAAACCAAAACATTATTACACCTGTGATTAGCCAGAGCATCACAAATGATGAACGATACTCAGAGCATTTTTTCTTTATTAACACATTTTTCTACTGGTCTGTTCAGGAGTTGCTGAAACTAGACATATGCTATGGATCGATTTATGATTACTTGTTATAAATTGGTTGAATTTCATGAATATCGCAAAAATAACTATGTACCATGTCTTTTTAACAAATTTACTGTGTTGAGACATACAGATGTTGTACTTGTCCACTACATATTATTTAAGCTCTAATGCGTATATTGGAATGTTGACCCACACCTCTCTACTCCCTTTTCCCTACGCACAAACTGTCCAGACGTGACCTCAGCGGCACCTCGCTGTGTTTCGCTGTGTCAGGTCCGATCTTCGTTTTCACCGCCTTTATCTCCCCCCCCCCCCCCCCCCCCCCCCCCCCCCCCCCCCCCCCCCCCCCCCCCCCCCCCCTCCCCCCCCCTCCCCCCCCCCCCCCCCCCCGTGTGGATCTCCCTATGTTAGTTCTTTTTTTTCTCCCCTTTTCTCCCACGCCTCGCGTTCATTCATCCATCCAAACCGGAACTACTTTCTCTACCCCCCCCACCCCCCCCCCAGCTAGTTCATTGTACTATAAACCCCCCTCCCTCAGTTGACGCCACACTGTGCCGTCAATGAGAGTTCAAATATCCAGTGTGACCTTTCACCGCTTCCGTTCACACTAGAGGAGGTCACGATCACAGGTAATAGCTATGGCCAGTTACCATTTAGATGTAAATATTAAGATAGGATTCACTTATTGTCCTGAGTGTTGATTAACACTCGAGTTTTGTTTGACATGACCAAACCTTATATGTGTCGACTTTAAATAAAAAGTTCAACATTTAGTGTGTATATTTCATATCATAACTCCATGTTTTTATGTATTATTACTAGCTTGTTAAGTAAAGATTACATAAGTATTGTATTAATACATGAACAATTTACATTGCGTATTGCACATTGCTATCCATATCCCATACAGTTTAAAGACATAGTGTATAAACAACTTGTATGTCTCCCCCGTTTTACGCAATATGAATCTACTAGATCCCTCGCTTTACGAAATAATAATTTGTTTCCCCTTTTTTTGTCGGCTCTCATGTATACTGAGATCTTGTAATACATTTTTAAAGTTAGCTTACAGGTATACTGAAATCTTGAAAAAAAAATTTTTTATCTCACATGTATACTGACATCTTGAAAAATTTTTTTGTTGGCTCACATGTATACTGAGACCTTGTAATTTTTTTTTCTCATTTTGGCTCATAAGAATATGCCCCCAGTCAATGACTTATACCAGTAACATAAATTTTTCTCAACAATTGTCCATTGCTAATTGACTCATAGTAGGTCAAGATGGCGGCGTGGTAGGCCGCACTTTTGTGTTGTGCATTTCATGTCGTCGTTTTGGAGTCTGCATCTGTGGTAACAGCCCTTATTAAGGCTGTATGAGTTTGTAGTGTGTTTGGCTTTTTCTGGATTATGTTGCTAAGTATTGTAAAGATGAAAACATCAAGTTTGCCTATCATGTGAGTTCGCTGTTTGTGTTGATACAAATAGCCAAGATGGCGGTTTTGTGATGTGTCGACCGGACAGTGTTTCAAAACATTACAGATTTATTGAGGGCTATTGTTACTGCTCCAGGTACATTTTTGTATGTACCTGTAAGGATACTTGGAGAGGAGATGGGCACCGCCAAGCAAACCTCTTGCCCACTGAAATGCTATGATGGAAAGTCAACTCAGTAATAATTTGCCGGATCGGCTGATGCCCGGATTAACAACGACCGCGCTCTCACTGCCCCTTGAGAGTGATAAGTCAGCGAATGGGGTACAAACACCTGTTTTGAAACTTCCAAGAGAAAGTTTTGTTGTTGGAACTTGGAATGTACGCACGCTATATGCGTGTGGAAAAGTCAAAGAACTAACACATGAACTTGTTAGATACTCGTGGGACATCCTGGGCCTAGCAGAAGTCAGATGGACAGGATTAGGTGAATCAATAACGGATGATGGTCACAAAATTTGGTTTAGTGGAGATGAGTCTAAACATCAGCATGGAGTAGGTTTTATCATACATAAAGATAGATTGAACTCTGTCATCAGCTGCACCCCAATAAATAGCAGGCTTATCACCATTCGTATTGCAGCACATCCAAAGAACATCTCCATCATACAGGTATATGCCCCCACTACTGACTATGAGGATGAGGCAATTGATACATTTTATGACAATCTGGATGAAGCAATTAAGAAAATTCCAAAGAAAGATCTTCTCATCGTGTTAGGTGATTGGAATGCTAAAATAGGGCCAGATGCATACGGTCACTGGGCTGGTACAGTGGGGAGATTTGGGACAGGTGAAACCAACGATCGAGGACTAAGGCTACTAGAATTTGCCAGCAACTATAAACTAACCATTGCAAATACACTATTTCCTCATAAGTTATCAAGAAGAACAACGTGGCATGCCCCAAAAACTGAGATACATGGCCAAATTGATTTTATTCTTGTATCCAAAAGATTCAAGTCCAGTATTAATAAAGCCAAGACTAGGACTTTTTGTGGCACCAACATTGGTAGTGATCACAACATGGTATTGATGACGCTCAAGCTTAAACTTAAAAAGAACTATAATCAAAACAGATGTTCTCAGTTAAGATTCAATTTAGACAAACTGAAAGATCCAGAAATCGCGGGAATCTTTGAGGCAACTGCTGGAGGAAAATTCGCAGCTCTCAACTTTTTGGAGGATGATATCAACTCAATCACAGAGAACATGAAAGACGTGCTCATTGAATCAGCAACAGAAATACTTGGTAAAAGAAAGAAAATAAACAAACCATGGGTTACAGATGACATTCTGAAGTTATGTGATACACGGCGGGAAATGAAAAAGGTTAAGAAAGAGGTTCCTGAAGCAGCATGGCAATACAGTATGGTGAATAAAAATATTAGGAAGGAAATGAAACAGGCCAAAGAAAAATGGGTAGCTGATCAATGTGAGTCCATTAATACGGGGCTAATAAAAGGTAACAGCAAGGCAGCTTTTGACACATTAAGAAAACTAACAAAACCCCAACAGCCCAGGCTAACTGTCATAGAAGATAGCAATGGGGCTCTGCTCAATGAAAAAACAGCTGTAATGAGAAGGTGGACAGAATATTGTAAAGAATTATATAACTGTAAACTTGACACTGACTTAGGCATATTAAACAACATTAAGTGCGAAAACAGGGAACTCGGAAATGCAGCAATATTACGGGAAGAAGTGGAAGAGGCTATATGTTCGATGAAAGGAGGGAAGTCACCGGGTGTGGATAATATCCCAGCAGAGCTCTTGAAATATGGAGGACCAGATATAGTAAAAATCATGACAACAATTTGCCAGAAGATATGGAGTACAAAAGAATGGACGCAGTCATTAGTAATACCGCTTCCAAAGAAAGGAAATCTAAAAATGTGCAAGAACTACAGAACCATTAGCCTTATTAGTCATCCAAGTAAGGTGATGTTAAGGATACTTTTGAACAGAATAAAACAGAAATCAGAAGAAATCTTGTCAGAGGAACAGGCTGGCTTTAGACCAAAAAGAAGTACCTCAGAACAAATCTTCAATATTAGATTACTTATCGAAAAACATCTCCAACATCAACACGATTTATACCATAACTTCATCGATTTCACAAAAGCCTTCGATCGAGTCTGGCATGAAGGCTTATGGCAAGTAATGAGAAAATTCAATTTTGATACTAACATCATAGATATCATTGAAGCACTATACAAGGACGCAAGCAGTGCTGTTTTTGCAAGCAACGACATTGGAGAATTTTTCAAAACAACTGTAGGAGTTCGCCAAGGATGTATCCTGTCACCAGTGCTCTTTAATATATATCTAGAACATATTATGCAGGAGGCTCTCTACGATTATAAATCAACCATATCGATTGGAGGCCGACCTCTGTGCAACCTACGTTTTGCTGATGATATTGATCTGATAGCTGGATCAGAATCAGAACTTCAAGACCTTACCTCTAGACTGGAGAAAGTAACAAGAACTTATGGGATGGAAATTAATATAGAAAAAAGCAAGATATTGGTGAATAGCCATAAGAAAAATGTTCCGACCAACATTACGTTAAATGGGCAAACGTTAGAAGAAGTTAACACCTTTAAATATCTCGGGTCCACTATATGTAGTGATGGAAGATCAAGTAAAGAAATCAAGACAAGACTTGAGATGGCCTCAGCTGCCATGACAAGGTTGAATGTGATCTGGAAAAGTAACATCAGTTTTCCTGTGAAGATCAAATTATACAAATCACTTGTATTATCTATTCTCTTGTATGGGTGTGAGGGCTGGACACTCACTGCAGATACGGAGCGAAGGATTCAGGCTTTCGAGCATAAATGTTATAGAAGAATTTTGCGCATTTGCTATAAAGAGCACAAAACAAATGTCTATGTTAGAGAGAAGATAAACACCTATGCAGGCCACCAAGAACCACTTTTGTCAATAGTGAAACGTCGAAAGCTTGCCTGGTTTGGGCATGTAACTCGTCATGACTCCCTTTCGAAAACGATCCTTCAGGGAACAGTCGAAGGTAAACGGTGAAGAGGAAGGCAGAGAAAATCCTGGGCTGATAACATCAAAGAATGGGCAGGACACGGTTTTTCCACACTTTGACGGGTTACGGGCTGAGATGAGATGAATTGACTCATAAATATATGACCCCATTTCATAATTTGCCCCAGTATGTATGTTAGGGACTTGATTTTTTTTTAGTTGATAGGACGAAAATGTCTCCACATGGGATACATTTTTGTGGCCCCGGGACTTGTGTGACCGCTTGGCATACACTATAATTAATATGTTTTAAAAACCCCGTAAAATGAGAAATAACGTTAAAAGCAGTTAAGACATTTGTGCACAAAATACTGTATCATGACAAGTTCACGGCTTCGAGAAAAGCTGTCCCAGAACAACAAAATAGTAAGTGCCTTTTTATTGAATGGAAAATTTTGGGAGAAGTTGCAAATGTGGGTTTTCTCCGTTGCTAGGGTGAGAGTCGTGTGGAAAAAGTCGAAAAGCTGAGAAAAGCGTGTGCAAATGTAGATGTTTGGTATTGTGGGAAAAATAAAACATCGTGTGAAAATTGGCGGGAAAAAAGAGTGGGCAGTATATAAAGAAGAGACGTGGGCGATTGACAGGATCCAGGGCTTGTACAGATTTTACGATTCGTTAGGCGAGAGGATTTTTACAGAACTTCGTCTTTGAGATTATCAAGACAAGTTGTTTTTTAACTTGACAAGTTTTTTCAAGTTAGACTAGTATATTTTAAGTAGACAAGTTTGTATTTTACCCTATTAGATAGATTATTCCTGTGGATTTCCATTTTCATTTGTTTTGGATATTTACTACTTTGGGTAAGAAAGAAATACGTGCTTCATCATTGTGCCAATGACATTTGCTGTTCCAATCACGTTAATAAAATATATTCTATTTTTCTACATTGCTGCGTTTTCCTTGAAACATTACAGTTGGATTATTTGACTAAACCACTATACAAGACATTGCTTTTCACTAACCATAAAAAGGGTACGAACGAACTCTGATAAGGAAGAATAAAACAAGGTCAAGAATTTCCATCTCAGGCGGACAGACCTGTAACGACTTGAAGCAAGAAAACGTACAAGAGTTAGCGCACTTCAAAATATCTACCTGCGCTCAACCATTAACTGAACTGACCCGATCAGCTGACGGACACATACACATTCTTTCATTGATGTTGTAACCAGCCACGGTCACACATATAAAAACTTAGTGATCGTGAGGTACTATTCTTTCGATGCACAGTGTTTTGTATTATAATCAACACATGCACTTTTAGCACTTTGCAGAGTTGCATTTGTGGGCTTAAAGTCTGCACAGCATGTATCAATGTTAATCTTACACTGTAAAAAAGAAGTGAGTGTGTCCGCATTCATGTTCCTCCTGCAGTCTGTGTGGATTTTTAAATTGAAAAATAAAGCAGCGAAGTTTATGCAAAAAAATTTTTTTCTAGTTATGTAGGGCCGACACAGAATATTATGACATTAATTTATTGGAAATATTTAAATGATCAAAATATAACTGGAAAGATTAAGAGAACGAAAAAAAAAAAAACGAAGCATAGCAAACGGCTAACAGGAAAAAAAAAATTACCAAATTAAATCAAATCTATGAAGAAAAACGTAGCACCAAAAATTTTATAAAATTATTATTTAAGAGTTGGTAGCTTAGACCAGTGATAATAGACTGCCACTTTATTAAAAAATAAAGCAGCGAATCTCGACCGTTGGATAAAGTAGATAGGCCTACTCAACGCAAATAAACTTTCTTTTTTCTACTTTTGTAGGGCCTACACAGAATTTTACCAACGGGCTGATCACCCGTTTGCCAGACACTTCGATTACGGAAACAACGGCAAATGGGTTGATTTGCCATTGCCCTAAAGACGCCACTAGGCGTGATGGGAAACAATGGCAAAGAAAACCTATCTGCTGTTGCCCTAAGACGCCACTAGGCGTAATGGCCACTGACTGCTTTGACGGTCGGTGGCTAAGGACAGAAGAAGAAGTAGAAAGACACAGAATTTTATTATATTAATTTATTGGAAATATTTAAATGGTCAAAATATAACTGGAAAGATTAAGAGAACGACAAAAAGAAAATAAAACGAAACAAAGCTTCTAGCAAAAAAACAAAAATTTACCAAATTATGAACAGAATATCAAATCTAGGGGAAAAAAACGTACTACCAAAAATTTACAAAATTATTATTTAAAAGTTGGTAGCCTAGACCAGTGATAACAGATTGCCACTTTATTAACAAATAAAGCAGCGAATCTCGAGAGCTGGAATAAAATAGGCCTATTCAACGCAAACAAACTTTTTTAAAATTAAATTGCAACAAAGCAAAACAACAGCATTATTTAACCAAGTTATAAGTACTTAGCTTTTTTTAAACACAATGGCGTCGAAGTGTCTTGGCAAGCATGGTTGATAATATGTAACTAAAAATACGTCATGTCACGCTGAAAATCGAAAGTGTTTGAGACCGAATTCAAAGTATTTGCTGAATTGTTGGGTATAAAAGAATTTGATTGGCTGCTGGGAGAGACCTCACTTTAAAAACAGACGCCGACATTCCCGGAATTAAAAATAAAAAATTGGTTTTAAAAAAACCTGTTCTAGAAAGTATTTTCTGATTTAAAATTTAAAAAAACTTGGGTTGGAAAATATTTTTAGAACTTTTTTTTATTAAAATAAAAATAAAATTTTAATTTTTTTTTTTTTTCGGAGAGGAGAAAAATCTGTAAAACGAGTCTGTACGGCCGTACACTGCTAACAGTATCAAAAATACGTACTTTGTATGAAAAATTCGTACAGGTTGACAGGTATTCTCTGTCTATAACTTCAGAAACAGTGGCATCAGCCTTTCTGGAAAATATGGGAAAAAACCATGCATTGCTATTTTTATTGTTGATCAGAATCAACGTCATTGCACTCCGGGCAAACCCATAGGTGCTCAGTCTCCCTCAGAAAATGTCGAAGGGTATGAATGCTAATTGTTCCTGTTGTGCACTGGTTATATACAAGACGATGCGTCCTCTCATACGTCCATCCCTGCTGGCCTTAGCTGTGATGTCAAATTCCAGCAGTCTTAGCCTTGATGATTCAACGATTGCAGTGTCATTCTCCTACAGGCGATCATGAATTGCCCTCACTATTTCTCTCTTATCCATGTCCAATGCACCTTCTTGAACATCCATTAGAATCATCTCATGTTGAGACCAACAATGTATTTTAATCTTCTTCTTCCTCGTTCGCCCTGAAAAGGACGGTGGTTGCGTTGTGTCTGTTTACGACTAAGCTGTGATATCTGCACCTTTCGGTCGACACATCCGACTTCTGCACGACATTTTTTGGGACCGTGTTTGCCTTCCCTCTTCGATCCGTACTCGCTCAGCCAGACTGCACTGCTGCAGACTGTTTCCAGGACCAGCACGTGGAGGTGGAATATGGTCTTGACCAGCTCTGGTTTGCTGGTCCTGATGCAAGCAGTCAAGCTATGAGTCGCTGACTGCAATCACTATTGCTGCATCTTTGGGTCCGTATTTTAATCAGATTTAACAGATTTTTCCCAAAGTAACCCATCAAGAAAGAACAGTGAAGCTTAATTATATATTAGTTTCACCATAAAAGAGTCACACAATATCGTTTTATTTTCTTTCAACTTTAAAATTTGTTACATCTAAAGTCACAGGACTTAATTTGCT
Source organism: Oreohelix idahoensis (assembly GCA_024509875.1). NCBI lineage: Eukaryota > Metazoa > Mollusca > Gastropoda > Stylommatophora > Oreohelicidae > Oreohelix > Oreohelix idahoensis. The sequence continues at coordinate 456,675 of JAMPIV010015058.1, forward strand.
TTAAATACAGTTTGTGTACCCCAGCTGATGTAAGAAATGACGGGAAAGCTTAATGCTGTGCAATTTTCCATTTTTCCTTTATGCAGTTTCCTGTTCTTTTTTAAATTCATATTTTGTGAATGTTTGACTTAATGATTGCTGATGATCTCATAATACAACTGGTTTCCCAACTAAGTTCCTGAATCAGCATAGTCCATTTGGAATGTCTCCACACCTACTGAAGCTCAAAATTTGTTCTTCATGCTGCCAAGAAACCTGAATCCAAACGAAGGTGTCTTAAACGGCAAAAGATTACTTGTAAAGGTCCTTATGTGACAGCGCCATCTTGTCATCACCATTTTGTCTGTCGTTCTCTACCTTTTTACTACAACATAGCGATTTGGCAGCCATTTTAGTGTTACTCAGTCAGGATATAAAAATGGAACATTAGTCATATCGCTTATGAATATCAGCCAATCAGAAGAGAGGAGCACCGAAGCTGCCCGGCGATTGAAATCCTCTGTGATTTCCACGCTAGACACTGGGGCAAATCGCTGTTAAAGTCTAGTTTAAGAACATGCCTAGGACGTATTAGCAATTGAGCACTGGTTTTGTTTGTTTGGTTACTTGTTTGATGTTTGTTCATTAGTTTGCTTTGTGGGTTTGGGTCACTGACTGGGTTTTATGAATAAATACAGCCCCTGCCTTAGAATCAGAGTTTTGTTGTTGATCGGGTCGGTTGCGAGTGTGCAAGAAAGTGATCACATATCACAACAGCATCATCATCTCGCAATTGGCGTCGTCGGCAGGATAGGCAGACAGTGAACCAAGCCAACAGCAAACGAACAAATAGTGTAAACACCCAGCAGTGCATTCTGGCAGCAAGATGGCTTTGAGGAGTACACGCGTTCCAAGCAGAGGGGAGTGTCAGGATGCAGATCCAACACCAGTGATGGATGCATCAGTAGTGCAAAGTGAGTGGCAGAGCAATGCGCCTGTGAAGGTAGTATACGTGATGGTGCCGGAGGTAAGGCGATTTGGTGGAACGGCAAGTCCCACTTGGCAAGAGTTTGTGGAGGACGTAGAGGCCGTGTGGAAGGTAGCGCCCTTTACTGCCGAAGATAAGGTAGACGTTATCTGGAATAATGTCACACCAGTGGTATCTAGAGAATTACGGATACGGGGTGGAGCCAAGGCCAGCCCTGAGAAGTTACTGGAAATAGTGGAAGAAGCCTACAGTGAGCGACAACTAGTCAATGAGATGACTAGGAATTTCCAGGCCATGACTCAGGGGCCTAGGGAATGTGCTGTTTTCTTGGAAGGCAAAAAGCCTGATACACTAGTGCAGGTAGCCAATGTAGAAGCTCACACTGAAAAGGATGCACTCGAAGCAGAATTATCTCTCCTAAAGTCCCATCTAGCACAGCTATCACAGACCAGTTCGCCAGCACAAGAGGAGGTGCAGAGAAAGAAAGCACCATGCCAACCACGGAAACAGCCAAAGCACGACAAGGGTGTGTGTGAGCAGGAACCTCAACTAGACCTTCTTGTATGTGAGAGTCAGGCTGTTGACAAGGAAAGCTGTGATCTGACAGTAACAACAAACGCAGTTGCACGGACAAAGGGTTTGCAAGTGGTATAGTGTTGACAGGGGATGGGGGTTTATTACGGCAGATGATGGAGGTATTGATGTATTCGTACATCAGACCAAGATCTTCAGAAAGGGATTCAGGAGTCTGGCAAGGAACGAGCAAGTAGAGTTTGATAGCAAACCATCTGTCCAGGGCATGGAAGCAGTCTATGTATGCGGCATTGGCGGCCAAGAATGTAAGGGTAGTAGGAGGCGACCCAAGGCACAGAGAAAGCCTACAAAGAGGAGGTGCTACTATTGTGGAGAGTTCTCATACCACATGGCAGCCAAATGCCCTCAAGGCCCGCTTCCGAAAAGATGCTTTAAGTGCAAATCCACAGAACATTTGATATCCGCTTGTCCCTCAAGGAGCTATTTCCCTAAACGTACTACCACAACTAGGTTGCCTTTAGGGTGCAAGCCAAGAGATGGCCGTGACAACTGTCACCCTAAGGGCGCCGAGAAAATTGGTCGTTGTTTAGGGGAAGAAACTCGTCCTAAACAGATAGGAGGGAATACACATCGGTGTTCAGAAGAGGAAACTCATCTAAAGCAGATTGTGGGGAATGTTAGCCATCGTCAACACAAAACGAGTATAAAACACGTTAGAAGCAATCTCCCTCCAAAGTCGACAGCTGCATGCACTGACAACCAGAAGTCACAAGCAAGCAGCGACGCTATACAAATAGACGAATCTTCCAAACCACAGCAACTGCCAGCCCGACAACGTACGATGAGGAGACAGACCCTGGGGAGGACGCACATGGTTTAACGCCCGAACCAGACTGGTATGCCTTGCAGCCAATAGAGAGTCCTGCCCCGAGACGTTCTGAGAGATTACGACTGAAGCGCCTAGCTTAGTGCAGTTGTCGGGACGACAACAAAATCAGGCGGGGAATATGTGACAGCTCCATCTTGTCATCGCCATTTTGTCTGTCGTTCTCTACCTTTTTACTACAACATAGCGATTTGGCAGCCATTTTAGTGTTACTCAGTCAGGATCTAAAAATATAACATTAGTCATATCGCTTACGGATAGCAGCCAATCAGAAGAGAGGAGCACTGAAGCTGCCCGGCGATTAAAATCCTCTGTGATTTCCACGCTAGACACTGGGGCAAGTCGCTATTAAAGTCTAGTTTAAGAACATGCCTAGGACTTATTAGCAATTGAGCACTGGCTGGGTGTTTTGTTTGTTTGGTTACTTGTTTGATGTTTGTTCATTAGTTTGCTTTGTGGGTTTGGGTCACTGACTGGGTTGTATGAATAAATACAGCCCCTGCCTTAGAATCAGTTTTATTGTTGATTGGGTCGGTTGCGAGTGTGCAAGAAAGTGATCACATATTACAACAGCATCATCATCTCGCCAAGCCTATCACACTTAAGACAACTACATTGATTCCTAAATCATCACAGGCAGTACTTAAGGCCGCAGAGAGTTTTAATTTTAAATATCAGTTTAGAGCCAAGAAATATCAGCCTTCTTTTCATCTAGAGTATCGGTTGCCTGAGATTTTAGCTTATGCCATGACAGCCGACAAAGCACAGTCTTAAAGTATATATTCAGGGACACAGTCAGTAAAGCCAAAAGATTTTCAGATAACCGTACACTAAGAAAAACATTAAAACACCATCAAATAATTAGCCAAAATACACTCTTTTTATATATTTCCATTTCTGTCTTTTAAATATGCTTTTTCTCCTGTCATAGTGTTGAAGGGTATATTTGCTCATACATACAACATATATATGTGTATATGTGTATATATATATATATATATATATATATATATATATATACATATATACACATATATATATATATATATATATATATATATAAAATAATAATAATAGCCATTTCAGTCATAGCTGACAATGGGACTGCGCCCCTGAGGTGACAGCCCTTAGCTGCTTATTTTCCTGGTGCTCCTTTCAACGTATTCTCCTCTCTTCTGCTCGTTGTGTGACCTTTTTATCTCCTCAACCAGCTCCTTTTTGTTCCCGTTAAAATTCCTTATGTTTCATGATCCATAAATCGTCATCCGGACTGTTAATCAATCATATTTTAAAAAAAATATCTAATTAAAGTTTAAACAGTGTTAATTATATCGAAAGATTCAAGAAAGTGTAAAGCAAGGTGGTTATTTGTTTAATTGTGGTGACCTACATTTAACTTCGTCTGTTACACCCCAGGAATTTGAGTTTTCACTCTTTACCGTTGGGAACTATGCAAAGAAATATTTAAAGAAGAAATGCATCCGAAAAAAATGGTAAATGAAGAAATGCATCAGAAATAAGTGTTAAAAGAAGAAATGCATCAGAAAGAAAAGTTTAAAGAGATATTTAAATATGAAAAATATAAAGACAATGTATAAAGAAAAAATATGTAAAGAATAATGCTAAAAATATACATTTGTAGCGGAAATGTATGACAAAGGAATAAATAAAAAGAGCAGTGAAATTAAAAATTATGTAAAGAAATTCGTAAGGAACAAGCATGTATGAAAGACATATATTGTTGTTTAACTAGGGCTGCTGAGCTTCTCACTCTGTTGCAGCAAATACCAAGTTGAAGACTCCTGGGTATTATCTACACTGTAGATCTAGGCTTTTCCTGTGGCTTGTCTGACAATCCGAAATGTGTTGAGTTGAAGTCATGAGCTCCAGTTTGTCCAGCTTGGCTTGTATTTAAACGATCATCACATTTGGTCCCAAGCTAGGAGTAAGAAACACGTGACATACTGTGCATTCACCGCCATCCAAGGGGCTCTCCAACTATGCAGTGCTAAAACACTGTACTCTGGTTCTGAGTGTGACAGTATTGCCTCCCCTGCTTTGCAGTAGTGGTCCAATAGTGACCAAACTTAAGAGTATCTAATATAGGCTTCAATGGAGTCTATTTGTACACAAATAAACTTCCTTTACATTTAAACTGAATAGCTTTAGTTTTACATTATATTTAAATGAAAAGGCTAAACGTTCAGATATAATATGTTTTAAATTTACATCTCCGCTGTTTGAAAAGTGTTCACAATATAAATTCATTCGTGTTTCATTTACATTTACACTTGTGGAAAAGTTTGAAACTTCTATTAATTAAAATGAATATTTTCACATAGACATTTACGTTGGTTTAAAGCGTGAGAACTCGTATTAATTTTAAAGTGAATATGTTTATAGGGACATTTACACTGCTTTGAAAATGTAAGTCTTATGCTTAGAATGTACATCATTTCTTTTCATCTTTCCCTTCCTGCTCCATAGGAAACCTGGAACTACTTTATGCTTTTAGTTCTCTTTACGAAACTATCGATAAAGCAGTCACTAACCCGTGCAGTGGTGGTTCAAGAATCATCATTCAATACGCTGAGGTTGCCAGCCTCAAATGACTTTGACATCCAATAGCGAGTTTCACACAATAAAATTCACATTGTAATATATATATATACGACGAGTTATCTACCCTTCCAAGATGGAGGTGAAATTCGTTTCTCACCTTAGACGCCGAAAGAAAAACATCAGGAATGTGTATATTTCGATGGATATCACCATGTTATGTTAAATTATAGAATAAGAGATACACCAGAGTATCTAGTGGTGTAGATATTTTCCTATAACTGACCTCGAAACCCTTGAATCGGTCGGTTGGATCGGAGGGTTGATCAGTGAGTTAACAATTCACTATCGTAAAACAAGCTATTGTTACCGAAACAGAACCAGGCTCGACAGTAAACATGACTCACTCTAATATCTTGGGGGCTAAGGAGATTTCTAAAATTGGATACTGGAATGTAAGAACTATGTATCAAGACGGAAAATTGGAAGAAGTAATTAAAGAAATGGATAATTATAAGTTGGACTTATTGGGTGTCAGCGAGTGTAGATGGACGGGGAAGGGCATAAAAATATATTTCAGAAGAAAAAAAGCAAATTATATACTCTGGTAGTAATGATAATCGTCACACAGAGGGAGTAGCCATCCTAATGACACAGAAAGCAGCAGCATCGCTTATCAGCTGGGTACCTATCAATGAGAGGCTAATATTAGCTAGATTTCAGACACGATTTTTCAAGCTCTCAATTGTACAATGTTATGCACCAACTAACGACGCTCTTGATACCACAAAAGATGACTTCTATGAAGCACTTCTAAGTACCATCAACACAATACCCAAGCATGACATAATAGCAGTTCATGGGTGATTTTAACGCCAAAGTAGGTGACAACAACGATGGAGTACAAAGATATCTCGGTACTCATGGCATAGGCTGTATGAATCAAAATGGCGAAAGACTTCTAGAACTTTGTGAAATATCAAACCTCGTTGTGGCAGACACCATCTTTCCACATAAGAATATCCACAAGATAACATGGAATTCACCTGATGGCAGAACTAAGAACCAGATAGATCACTTCTGCATAAGCGCTAAATTTCGCTCATCAGTTCAAGACGTCAGAGCATACAGAGGTGCAGAGATCGGAAGCGATCATAACCTCTGCATAGCTAAAATGAGAATTAAACTGAAGAAGTTTATACCAACCGAATAAAAATAGAAGAATAGATGTACACAGACTGCAATCAAATGATATAAAGAAGGAATATAATGTCAAAATGAACAACTATTTCGATGCTTTAGGCAAAATTGACAACGATATCACCACCAAGGCAATCGATAGAACAGCAATGACAGAAGCAGCTGTAGCGACCACCGGATACCTAGTACATAAAAAGAAAAAATGGATGAGAGAAGATACTTGGGATAAAATACAAGAAAGGAAAACAGCAAAACTTAAACTACTAGCGGCAAGTACACATAATGCAGTTGAATCTTGCAAACTAACTTATAACTTGTTAAATAAAGAAGTGAAGACAAAAACTCGAAGAGATAAAAGACATTTCATCAATGAACTGGCCGTAGAAGCTGAAAATGCTGCAAGAACTGGTAATAGTAGGTGCCTTTATCAAATTACAAAACAACTATGTCACCAGCCTACTGCTATGGAAACACCTGTTAAAGGTAAATTAGGGAATTCAATACCAACAGAAAAAGAACAAATGAAGAGATGGGCTGAGCACTTCATGGAGGTGCTAAACAGACCACCACCAACAGTAACACCTGATTTTAATAATGAAACATCCACAACCACTTTGCCAATAACTTGCGATGAATTCACGCTGGACGAGATCAAACAAGCCGTTAAAAGATTAAAAAATTTTAAAGCTGCTGGAGTTGACGAAATTTCAGGGGAAATGATTAAAGCAGTTAATGACAACAACCTCTTGAGAATTTTAGATATTATAAATGAAGTATGGAGAGAAGAACAACCACCACAACAATGGAAAGACAGTATTATTGTAAAGTTACCGAAGAAAGGTGATCTATCAGACTGTAATAACTGGCGTGGTATATCTCTATTATCAGTACCTGGAAAATTATTATGTTGCATGATGTTAGAAAGACTTAAATTGCATGCTGACGAAAAGATCAGAGAAGAACAAGCGGGTTTCAGGCCGAAACGATCATGTATTGATCAAATATTCACACTAAGAACAATTATAGAAGAATCAGTGGAAAGGCAATCGCCACTTATTATCACCTTCGTCGATTTTCAAAAAGCCTTTGATAGTCTACACCGCCCATCATTGTGGAAGATACTTACAATCTATGGTTTTCCAACAAAATATGTGAATATAATCAAAGCGCTATATGACAATGCAAGATGTTGTGTTAGAACAAATAAAGGGAATACAGAATGGTTTACAGTAGAAACAGGGGTGAAACAAGGCTGTATTATGTCACCACTACTTTTTGGAATAGCTATTGATTGGGTTATGAGAAACTATACCCACAATGAACAATTGGGTATAAAATGGACAAATGGAAAATTCCTGGGGGACCTGGATTTCGCAGATGATGTAGCATTCTTAAGTTCAACACCAAGACAATCCCAAGAAGCAATAAATAATTTGTGTCATCTCTCGGTTAAAATTGGTCTCCAAATAAATGCCTCTAAAACTAAAGCTATGAACTTTTCTAACGAGACCTTTGATATCATCTTGAACGGGGAGAAAAAAACTACAGAAAGTTGAAAGTTTCAATTATTTAGGCAGTAAAATGACTCAGGATGGTGACACAACAAGAGAAATCCATACTAGAATTGCTTTGGCAGCTAGCGCCTTCAATAGATTATCTAACATTTGGAAATTACGATCATTGAATATACATACCAAGCTTCGTCTGTTTAATTCAAATGTTATCTCAGTGTTAACATACGGCTGTGAGAGTTGGAAAATAACAAAATCATTGGAGAACAAGCTGAATACATTCGAGAACAAATGTCTTAGAAAACTCATGAACATCAGTTGGAAAGAATTCAAGACTAATCGACAAATAAGAGAAGACTCTAGGCAGAAATATGTCTCCGACTATATAAGGAAAAGACGATGGTCATATATCGGTCATGTCCTACGAATGCAAAACAACAGAATACCACTACAGGCGCTCACTTGGGTTCCTGAGGGTAAGCGGAAAAAAGGAAGACCAAAAGAAACACTCAGAAGAACAATAATAAGAGAAGGAAGAACGTTGGGCCTAAATAATGTGCAAGAGCTAAGAGGAGTGGCGTCACAACGAACAACCTGGAGAGCACTGGTTTCTGCCTTATGCGCCGTGTTTGGCGCTTAAAGAAATTTATTATATTTATTATATATATATATATATAATATATATAATATATATATAGATATTATATTATTATATATATATATTATATATATGTTAGTTTCACATGTATATATATATATATATATATATATATATATATATATATATTTATATATATATATATATATATATATATATATATGTTAGTTCACATGTTAGTAATAAAATATGAAATATAAATCCAACTTACGCCAATCCTGGCTACAGACTTGTCGCACAGATGAATAAAAGAGACGAATCTTCTCTTACACGTGTCTGGAATTTCTTTTAATTTTACAATAGATTGCCCCAACTGACTCCGTGTGTCTTCACTTTCCTAGTCCCGGTTGTTCCTTATTAAAATTTGAAAGAAATTTCCTGTGCTTTATAAGTCTTATCTGGTTCTCCAATAAAAGGTCCGGATAATAATTAGGAATTATGAATCTGTGACCGTACGTTCGTCATTTCAGGAAAATTATACTAAGAAAAATAACTATCACCTTTTTAACTGAAACAGAGGATAGCTGTATAAAATAAAATCAAGTAAAATAAACTGCTAGTTTTAATGAAAACAGACTATATCCATAACTTAGATAAAAATACAGAGGAGAAGGAGCAATGGTGGAGGATGGCGTTTGGCAGATTTCTGGACCAATGAATAGGCTCAGTGAGCTGGCTGACACCATTTCCCCGGCGGCTCCGGGAAGCTTAGTTAGTCCGCGCCCAGTTCTAGAGACGAACAGTTGTGCCTAGAAAATGTTTTTATAGATCATATGGATCAAGCAGTGGTTTTTACTGCAAACTAATTCTATTCTAGACTATGAGACTAGAAAATTGTGAGGATGTTTTCACCTAGTTAGCTTTCAATGTGCAGAAGCTAGTACCATTATGATAACCAAGACGAAACTGTGTTCTTTTCCACGATTTTTTCAACCAGATCGTAAGTAGACATGATATAGACTGTTATGCCTTACCCCAACCTCGATGATTGTTATGCAGAGGAAACTATGTTCATTATTGCTCAAAAGTAAAGAAGTACATTGATTGAGATACCAAGGAAATGGCCATTTTTGCTAAATATGAATTCCATGCCTGTAAATATGCTCGGTATTGTCGTGGTTGAGTTTGAGTGTAGAGTATTTGTCGAGTTGGACAACAGTAGTGAAATCGACAAGGGATAGTGGGCTGACAGAGTTATAGATTACACACACAGAAAGGTGTAAATAGGAGATGGACTTGAGACAACCTGGAAGAAGATTTATTCAAAGGATCTCTCTCTCCAGGCCTCAACTCACTTTTACTGTCTAAGCATCTCCTGCTCTCACTCTTTTCTCTTATCATACATAGAGATTATAGTAAAGAGCTAAACAAGTTAATTATGGATGAAAAGGGTCGGGAACAGCGCATTAATAAATGTGTAAACTTTATTAAAGAAGAAAAGCATGGAATTAATGCATAAATTACATCAATAATCAAATATTCATCAATAGTCATCAATAATCATATACACCAACAATAATGCAAATACACACCCACAAACACACACACCACCAACACTCATAAAACCTGTAGAACACGGAGAAAATAACTAAGCTGTCCGACAGAGGGTCCGCTTTCGGGGACCAAAGGCGCTAGCTCCAGGAAGTGTCTTACCGATAAATATCCTTCAAGATGACTGAAGTGAAATACCGAACTTTCCTTGTCGGGCTAAACGTTGGTGACCCCTAATTGCGCGAGGGAACACTGGAAGACGTTGTTTATCTCCTGCTGACCAAATACGAACTGAGCGACAGCCTGTCTGTTGTTTTTTCGTGGGACCAAATGTGCTAGCTCCAGAAAGTGCATTACTCGTAGATCCTTCGTGAGGGACTAGCCTACAAAACTTTCTTTGTTGGTGCTAAACGTTGGTGACCGCTACTCGCGAGAGGGGGGCTGGAACTCTGTCCATAGATGGCTGCTCATACGTGCGAGGTTTTAAGTATCCAGAAAATACACCAGAAGAAGTCACTTGAGGACAAAGAGTCCCAGGCGCGCTTATCCGGCGCTAGGCTCTGCTTGGCTGTAAATCCTGTTTAAACTGGTTTGGCTGTGGTTTGCTGAGTGCCCCGTTTAGGCACAAAAAAGGCGGGTGATATGGAATTCTGCTATAGGCATGCTGAGCGGGTTTGAAGCAAATAATAAATCACACTAACTTTATACAGAAAGTTTCGCTCCACTATGGGATTAAATTTATTGTAGTTATTGCTATGATAGTTTAGGGCTGTCTTTAACCATGTCTCCTGTTCCTTAAAAATATCAATTATCAACACGCGCCCGCATAGGCTTAATATCTTTTGTACACCCATGTAACTGTCATTAAATGTTCTGACAGCAAAATCTCCTCTTCTCCCAATCTCAACATACAGGAAACCTAACCTGTAGTTACAGTTAAAAGAATATGCTTATTCATCTTACAACATTAAATGAATTTACATAAACAGATTACAGCATTTGACATTACACAAATAAATCGTATGTCCCCTTTGGAAAATATATTAGCATTCCACAAAATGAGTACAAAGAAAATGCAATGTTCTTGCTATAATAATACAGTTGTGGCTAAATCATAAGATATAATTATATCTATGCCTGGTGACTGCTTTCAGTGAAAGTTATAGACTAGTGCCTAGCCACACAAGTAAGCATAAAATGATCCTCCCTTGCCACTAGAAATATCTATTAAAAAGGAATAAGTGACTATCTCCTATAATCCAGAGTTATTACCTGCATCTCACTATTCAGTTTTAAAGTGAACAATCCACACCTGACATTATCTTACAGAAATGACAGTTAATTTTGCTGACTCTTAACCCAATGGTAAGCATTCGTGGACTGATTCTACGCCTAATATCTGTTATTGTAAGTTTAACATTTAACCCATGATAAACCGTAACAGTTTAAGCACCACTTAATAGGCCGTAGACAGCGCTACCTTATCACTGAATAAATTACTAGGAGAAGTCCTCAGAAATAAATTCACTTCCCTAACAGATATATATAAAAGCTAACATGAATCTAATATTATAATTATAAGATATGTCAACTCACCCCGAAAATGACTAGAACATAGGCAAACACATTCTAGTACTGTGTTAAAGTTTGCCTTATCTCATGATGGTCATCTACGGGCCAGGAAAATTTACGAATGTCTTTGTCTATTAAAACCAGTCTACTCTTATAGATCACAAGGGACGCTCACCCCCTGGACCTGGCCTGCATATTTCTACAGAAGTTCGGCGAAAGACGTAATCTAGAGTAAGACAAAAGAAATCGTGCGAAAGTTCCCCAGGTAGAGAAATGCATAACATTATGCTCTATCTTGTCTAAGGGGCGAAAACCCAAAGACTGACCGCGGGTTTGTCTCCCCCTGTTTCCAGGATGCATAATATTATGATCCGAAGCAGCGTTCTGGAAGCCAAACACAGGGACCCTTTCGCTCGTGATCAAAGGCTTTAAACGTAAGAGATATTCCCCTGGTCAGACCAGGTGCGGCTTAGATAATATTACGTTACCTCTACGCTGGCCGTTGAGGAATTTAGTACTAAGGCCAAACGTAAACAAACCTCGGGGAGGGTTTGCGAAGGTGAAAAATGAAAGAAAGAAGAATACAAAATGACGAGAAAAACCAGGACATTTAAAAAGTAATCAAATTATGGACAAGATGGTAAAATAGATTATCGGTCACGTGACAGGTATCTTATTCGTTTTGATTGAATTGTTCTTGCAAATAAAATACGTTACTTGGAAAAGTTATGCCAATCGTTTGAGAAACTTGAATAACCTGTTTTACTGTGGAAATGTAAGACGAATGTAGAGAACATGCAGGATTTGCTCTAGCCCAAACATCTAAGAAGCAAATGGAACCTGGATTCCCCAACGAAATGAGAGGAACTACAAACTCTGGCGTATTGGCCAGTCACCTAAACCTACTATATGTAAGAAATGAAAATGGAAGCTTTATAATTAAATCATTAAAAAAACCCACCATTACATAATATGATATTGTGCCGTGCCCAGTCCTACTAAGGAAACACTGAGAAGGGACGGGAAGGTCACATAATACGAGATGATGCCCGTGACCAGTTCTCTTAAAGAGCAAATAAAACAAGCAAAGATCACCACTATTGAAGGAATATTAAACCACTAAAGGCCATAACGGAAATTGTAGGACGATGGATCAATTCCCGTTCAAATTGCAACAATTATATTATACAGAAATGGAACAGCCACAGCAACAACCACAGGTACAGCCCAGACACGCACAGAAATATTGTCAGAACCATCCATTCCCCTCCTTACAGTTATACCCAAACTGCGCCCCACGCTACCCCCACAGTTCCGACAAGTGGAACAAAATTTTGTTGCTGAGAGGAAATCCACAACATACCCTGAAGAAGCATACTTCCGAGGAGAATACGAACTTTTTTAGTTCAGGCAGATATGGTCACAGAAATCCCATAGTAACATACGCTGACGCGAAAAGTTACAGAAACAATGTGATGAAAAACCCTAAAGAAACAGACCATACGCTGAATAAATTCAACAGAGACAGAAAGAACCACTGGACGAGTCTGAATAAAAGAGATTGCCGCATGGCAGTCGGAAACCTCATCAATAATGTCACACATCAAAGAATCTGCGTGGTAAAGAATTTCTACACGTTAAACGACAAAACATGCATAATCACAACAGAAAACGGTCTGCGCGCAATTATCAAACCACTACTGCCATGGCGAAAACCGTTTTCCATACAGCAGCAGGTTCGTGCTACACAGACGAGACCAACTGCGACGCAATGTACCCTCAGTGTAAATGGACGAACCCGACACATGCACATGAATGAGCCTAAAATGACATCTGTCGCCACACAGACAGACACTGACACACCAAGTCACGTTTGTAACCCACCAACAAGAACTAATACAAAGATTGTACCAGAAATGACAACTAGCCTACAAACAGTCCATAAAAGACATGAAGAGATATCTACAGTACATGCAAGGTACCAGTTTGACACCGAAGCTGATTCTGATTTGTCAAGTACAGAAGACAGTACCGTAGACTCTGATGAAACTATAAAAGGCTACTTGTCAGACGAACTCGATCATACAACAAATGAAGAAGGCAACAGGTATTACTGGCCGAAAATTGAGAAGATAAAGCAAATCAAGACAAAGAAAATTGGCAGAATGGTTCAACCTACAATAGCAGAGTTAGAGAAAATAATAAATGTTCTTGTGAGAATCGGTAACCTCAACACCCTCACGGAACAGAAAATCTATTTAACACTGGAGAGCAACTTTGCTACTGATTTATCTAACAGAAAGGACGAAATTAAGAAATTAATCTACAACGCACTTGATCAAATCGTCCCTCTTAAACAATCAGATCCTGATGAAACCATCCCCAAGCAGTTCACTGAACCGTCGACCAGCAATTTTTTATCGAGATGAAACTGAACAGGAAATAAGAGAACAGAATTTCAACCCTGGTGCAGTATTACCAGACTCAAACGAACATAATGACAGAACAATGTTATATTTATATGAACAAGAAACAGACATTGATTCGCCAGAACCAGCCAGTAGTGTTGAAGCCAGTAGCGTCGAATCCATGGACAGCGCCCTGCCTTTACCGGTCAGTTCCAGTGACAAACGCCCGTATCTCCCTGAGTCCGATGAATCGCCTCCTGTCACTAAATTTCTCAGAGTACCGCAGAATCAGGTCAGGCGAAAAATTATGATTAAACGTAGACACGTTTCCAGGCCGCACCAAGTTGTACCAGCCACATTCCCCCCCCCCCCCCCCCCCCCCCCCCACAGGCCACATTGCAATCGTCGACAAACCCTGTATCTTCTCAACAAACAGTCAACGCTGTGTCCCACACTGCTCCTACGACACAGTACGATGCTCGGCTATCCAGTCGGGAGATTGCAATGCTGGAGCTAGCGAAGCTTTTCTAAAACACACCCAGGGGTTTCATACTCTCGCAAATCCGAGCACGGTCTACGCATATGTGACTGTTAATCTCAGTGACAATGTTTTAACCTAACTTTCCCATGTACTCTATTTGCAGACTATGTTAAAATTGACAGTTCTCGATGCCCTGTTCCAGTGTGAGATGTCAAAGCCTAACCAAGAAAGTTTTTCCCAGCTATACTACTACTGATGACCAGAGTACCTCAAGAGCAACCAACAGATGATAATTAAGCATTTTTGATTATGATAATAAAGAAGACACACAAAGATAGGGTGTTGATCATTTGCATATCACACTCATTACAGACAGTTTTGGATGTTTTGATAGTATACAACCCCACAGGCATAACAGATGTGTCACACAAATTTTGTCATAATAGTGAATTGTCCTTTGAGAATGTATCACCTTACACACCTCCTTAGCTCGACTTCTTATCCTTGCAGTTCCAGAGCCCAGTGATTCTTTTCCACATGCATCTTTATGCATATTCACGCAGGCAATTTCCACATTGCACTAGTAGTCCATCTATAACCTTCATTAATGTATCCTTTTCCCCTTGATGCACATCCTGCTATACTCATATCTTTTCCCTGAACCTATTCTAATAATTGTTAACAGCATGTGAAGTCTTATTACAAGTTTATAAATGAAAATTATTATTGCATGTTATGCTATTTTTCTCCACAGGTTTATTTATTTTCCAGTGTACACCAACATTTTTTTTTTGACTAAAACCATCTTGTTAAATTTTTTAAAGATTCTGATGTAAATTAGTACTGTTAAAATTTTAGACATTTTCCAAAAGAAACTGTATATCCAACCGCAGACCCACTGTTAGAAGATTTCCCTCATTCCACTTCTCACACCTCTTCACTTACTGTTTTCCTCTCCACTATTTTGAGAAGACATTCTAGACTTGTGAACTTTTCTATCCCAATCATCTCCATCCCTTTGAATTACAATCCTGTTGTAATCTGGAGATTTTTGGTTACGAACCTACAGTACCCTCTCCTTACTACTTATTGACAACGGCTACTACTACTATGTTTATGCCTTTTCTGAACTTTACTATTGCTTGCAGCCCTATTGTTTAGGATTTACTACACCCCAGGTATTAGAAACATTGGTAGTATCTCTAATGTTTAGAGAACTGGTTATTATCATTCTCTTGTAATTTTGATATATTGACAGAAAAGAGAAAACAGAAAAGAATTGCAAAACAGAAAAGAGGAAAAAAGAGAATGCACAGAAAAAGAAGAAGAAAGAAGTAAATGAAATTGACAACAGAAAAAAAGAGAAAACAGACAGTAGAAAAAAAGAAATGAAATTGACTAAAGAGAAAAAAAGAAAACAGAGGGAAGAAAACGACATAAAAGAAAAAGGAATGTTGAAAGGAAACATATTTTGAATAAGTTTACAGGATGTTATATTAGAGTTATAATGCCCACGCCTCAACACATTTTGATGACACAACAGCTTGTTTACACATTGTATTCCTCACAATATGATTAAATGACATGATATAATAGGCCAATGCCGTATAACATTGACTGCCCTGATATTAGCAGCTGACATAAAAGAAAAGAGAGAAACAAATCACCACATCAGAGAGAGCAACTAGTTTTTGCTCATACTACCTCTGCCAGTCATACCCCTTGTCAGCATGATATCTGCACATGACAACTATGCAGATGATACCCCAGCAGTATATTGTTGATACTACCTATGCCAGATTGTCTCAATAACATTTGCACATGATGACTTTGCAAATGGAAATACCCTATGATAGCATTTGTGTATGCTGACCCCGGATTAAACACCCCATTGCCAGATGATACTGCCTATGGCACATGAGATGAAGAAGCAACTATTTGTTGCTAATGCATATGCCATTTTATATGGTACGCCAGGTTATGGTGAAACTTAATGATGGTACAACTGATGTTTTGTTATGATGCTTATGCACAAATGTCCCACATTAGTATTGGATAATGAATAATATTGTAGTCTTTTTGTGGTTACGAAATAAGACGAGAAAATAATTGAATATTTTTATGGATTCTATGAACATAGAACGAATCAGAAGAAAAGATGATTGCCGCATACGGGAACCATAAGAGTATGGATTACCCATGGACAAGAGATACAAAAGGATTATGATAATCCTATGGGAACCACAGGTGTTACGGACACACAATGGAGATTAAATGAAAAAAATAATTGAATGCTGCTGCACCCAGAAGATAATAGAAAAAGTAAAAGATATCTGATTTTTGCCCATTGCCTTTGTAATATGGACATTGTTATATAAGATATATAGCAAATGATTATTGCTTGCTGATGGTTAAATGATATCGGGATGTTTGTGATATTTAAATATTTCAGTAGACTCACAAAATAACAAGATAAACCAGAGAGTCAAATATGACTGATGCATTTTGACATACTGAGATCTGATCACCCCCGGGACCTATATGTGACCTTACGTTCGTCATTTCAGGAAAATTATACTAAGAAAAATAACTTATCACCTTTTAAACTGAAACAGAGGATAGCTGTATAAAATAAAATCAAGTAAAATAAACTGCTAGTTTTAATGAAAACAGACTATATCCATAACTTAGATAAAAATACAGAGGAGAAGGAGCAATGGTGGAGGATGGCGTTTGGCAGATTTCTGGACCAATGAATAGGCTCAGTGAGCTGGCTCACGCCATTTTCCCGGCGGCTTCGGGAAGCTTAGTTAGTCAGCGCCCAGTCCTAGAGACGAACAGTTGTGCCTAGAAAATGTTTTTATAGATCATATGGATCAAGCAGTGGTTTTTACTGCAAACTAATTCTATTCTAGGCTAGGAGACTAGAAAATTGTGAGGATGTTTTCACCTAGTTAGCTTTCAATGTGCAGAAGCTAGTACCATTATGATAAGCAAGACGAAACTGTGTTCTTTTCCACGATTTTTTCAACCAGATCGGATGTAGACATGATATAGACTGTTATGCCTTACCCCAACCTCGATGATTGTTATGCAGAGGAAACTATGTTCATTATTGCTCAAAAGTAAAGAAGTACATTGATTGAGATACCAAGGAAATGGCCATTTTTGCTAAATATGAATTCCATGCTTGTAAATATGCTCGGTATCTTATTCGTTTTGATTGAATTGTTCTTGCAAATAAAATACGTTACTTGGAAACGTTATGCCAATCGTTTGAGAAACTCGAATAACCTGTTTTACTGTGGAAATGTAAGACGAATGTAGAGAACATGCAGGATTTACTCTAGCCCAAACATCTAAGAGAAGTAAATGGAACCTGGATTCCCCAACGAAATGAGAGGAACTACAAACTCTGGCGGATTGGCCAGTCACCTAAACCTACTCTCTGTAAGAAATAAAAATGGAAGCTTTATAATTAAATCATAAAAAACCCCACCGTTACATAATACGATATTGTGCCGTGCCCAGTCCTACTAAGGAAACACTGAGACGGGACGGGACGGTCACAAATCTAGTTCTTCACTCTGGTGAAGGTCTGGTGTCTTGGCGAGCGTGCAAATCACAGAGTGTGTGCAATTGTCAGCCTATATTCCATCCCGTGATGTTATGAATCTAATCAGAAAGATCCAATCATTTCAAATCATGCAGGAAAGGCTGTTATATTTCAAAAGTGTCCCATGTGAAATAAGGTGCGTGCCTGCAAAGGTCACGTATTACCATATATGGACATCTGATGCCGTGTATACATTCTCGCAAACACATTTGTAGACTCATAATGTCTAAAATGTACTACATCCATGATTACTTCTTAACCAAGGACCGGAAGCAATTACATCACATTTTTCTGCCCACCTGTTTCACACAGACGGTAATGTAGTCTTATCAGCGGTTCAATCTAAACGCGCCGGTGACTATCTTATCTCAGCTCTTCGTAGGCGGGATGACCAAGTAACAAACCGGTGACATACTTGCAAGGAGTGTCACAACTTTGATAGATATCACTATGATAGTTTTATCTGCTACTTAGCAGACAAAGAAAGAAAGAAAGGTGCGATAATTGACAGCACCTAATAAAAATCTTCCTCTATCGATCTTTGGTTCTCTCCAGCAGTACCACAAATGTACTGATACTGCTGGAGAGAACCAAAGACCGATAGAGGTCGCCCCGTTTCGTCACACTGGGCTCTCTCACGGAATTGTCACGTCCTGCACAGAGTGACTTCTCAGCTTCCCCTGCCTATCACTGAGTCCACAGTGAGATCCTTCTGCATGCAGTCAACCAAGTCAAAGCCGAAGAATTACGGCTAGGGCTCAAGTGACTTCTCCAAGCTTAAGGTGCAATGCTGGGTTCTCAACAAATTTCATCACAGGGGGAATCCATGTAAGAGTTGTAATATAATACATTAAAATACGAAACTACACATGTACGAGCAATCTGTAAATAAAGATGGCAGCAAACTGATCACGCTTTACTTTGTGCATTGTGAAACTTGTGTCTGCCTGTGAAGAGGACGTAGTAACGCTTATATACATACATCATAACATTACATGGTGGCAGCGGCCGATACCGGACCGATGCAAAAAGCTACACGATAACACGTTAGTACAGTTTGTTCGGCTAATTTTCGTCGTTGAGGTCAACCATGGCGGCTAAACACTACCGCAGTGCACCCCAAATGCGATTTGCCGGTCGAGATGAAATTAGATCTGACAACGGTCCACATTTCTAACTCCGCCTGTGCCGGTCTTAAGCCCGGATTAAAAAGGAGGAGGGCGGCCTGCATGGAGGCCGTAAGGAGGCAGCCCCTCCACCATGCAAAGTCACAACAGGCCAATCACCTGTTTGTCTTAAACTATGATTACAAGTAATATACGAGAGAAAACCGGACTGATTCTAAAGGCGACGAACTGGAACGACAGCTGATAGAATAGTCTGGCGCTCTCTCTTCCAAATCTCTACACCTCACGGCAGAAGGGGAACGACTAAGTAAGTAAGTAACGGTCCACATTTCTCAGGTCAAGCATACAGAAATTTCACTAAGGACTGGAAGATCAAACACACAACATCATCGCCTAGATACCCTAAATCTAATGGTTTCATTGAGAGACAAATACAAACTATCAAGTCAGTCATGAAGAAAACAAGAACAGAGGATGTACACCTAGCACTCTTGAGATGGAGAACAACACCAATAGACAGTAAGATTGACAGTCCAGCAGAACTCATGTTTGATAGAAGAATTAAAGACCTTCTACCATCTAAGGGCCACTTCCGTCCACAACATAAAGACAGCACATATGATCAACTTCAGCATCGTCAGCAGGTTCAGAAGTCCAACTATGACAAATGTGCTAAAGACTTACCACTATTATATCCTGGTCAGCATGTGACTACCTACAACCACAACAATGGCACATTGTCAAAAGCAACAATCATTTCAAGAAACCTTGAACCCAGGAGCTATACCTTAAGACCAGACAGCAGCAACAACCTCCTGAGGCGAAACAGAGTGGACATCAGAGAAATCCCACAGAATACAACAGAGAAGAGAATTCCCATGCTTTCAACAGGCAATGCAGTAACTCCAGACCTTGGTACCCCACAAAACCAACAACCACCAAGGACGAAATTACAACCAACTCAAGCTAAACCAGGGACTTCCATAGAACCACCAGCCCTTTACACCACTCGTCTGGCCGTACAGTGACACCTCCCAGCCGATACAGACAGTGACATATATGCTCACACTGAACATTACACATATTTATCCTTTCTCACATGAAATATTTCGTGTAATAGTTTTTCCCAACTTTTTTTTTTTTTTTTCAAAAAAAGGGGGGATGTAATATAATACATTAAAATGCGAAACTACACATTGTAATATTTTTACTTAGTCGTTCCCCTTCTACCGTGAGGTGTAGAGGTAATACATTAAAATACGAAACTACACATGTACGAGCAATCTGTAAATAAAGATGGCAGCAAACTGATCACGCTTTACTTTGTGCATTGTGAAACTTGTGTCTGCCTGTGAAGAGGACGTAGTAACGCTTATATACTCGTACATACATCATAACATTACAAGAGTGTGGGTAAGAGTTATCATACATAATTACTGATGTATGTTACGTCGGTCGGTCTCACTCAAATTAGTAACTCACGCCAGACAAAAAAGTGCGCAACGCACGGTGTGCATTTTGCGCGGCGTGAATGTTATATAAAACAATTATAACATATAAGGAAGGGAAACCCGAGACCTGTAAACGGTAAATTAATATGAAACAAACATAAAGGTATGTTTTCAGGCACTCGTAAGAAATAAAGAAGTAGAACAGAAAAACAACAGACGTGAGTGGCTTACCCAGGATTTGAACACTGGACCTTCCGTGCGACAACCCCGCCTAGCTATGCAAGCGAATCACACTATCCTCCCTGCCATCTACGCATCACCAATAAATGATGCTTTGATGACAGGTCAATAGTGCGAACTGAAAGACATAACACCGGAAGTCCACCATGGGCAGTATGGCCTATTAATGACGCAATCACTTCTGTTGTATCCCTATCAGACAGCATAGGCCAATCCACACAAGACAAAGAGACCTTAATACTGTGTCTAGTACATGATAGTAGACTTAGAACAGTAAGTACAGGACAGAGGGTAGGTTTTTGGTATTGTATAAACATTTATAACACATAAGGAAGGGAAACCCGAGGCCTGTAAACGGTAAATTAATATGAAACAAACATAAAGGTATGTTTTCAGGCACTCGCAAGAAATAAAGAAGTAGAACACTAGACAACAGAAAAACAACAGACGTGAGTGGCTTACCCAGGATTTGAACACTGGACCTTCCGTGCGACAACCCCGCCTAGCTATGCAATGAGGAGTATGAAAAGATAAGGTAACAGGATATTACCTTGTTTACACCAGTGGTGGTCCTCAACTCTTCTTATTTATGGTTTGCCATTCTCACGTAATTTCTGCAAGACTATTAGAAGCTCTGTATATCACGTATCAGAGGTGCTGGGGAATGTTCTTCCTTGCCAAACAGTCCCAAAGTTTGCTCCAGGGGACCTTGACAAACGCCTTTTCCAGATCTGAGAAACAAAGATGCTGTTGCGCAAGAATGTCGCAACGTATTCTGTGTACTTTATATTTTTCTTATGCAAAGGGAAATAACTCGTGTAATTGTATGTCACTTTTACTTACAACAGTTTTGGTTTCTTGTTGGCGTTCGGTTGCCGATAAGTTTGTTTGAGCGATCTTAAGTCATGTCCATATATGGAGCGATCTTAAGTCATGTCCATGTATGGAGCGCTCGGGCCCACTTTTCTTGATAACATTTGGCAACTTGCAATGTTTCGGATTCCTATCCTTTTAAGGCTCGATCGAGAAGGTACTATCTTCGTATATTATCTGAACTGTATTCGAATCGCGCGTTTCTGCGCATGTCTAAAGTTTTTGGTTGTTGGCTGAACGGGTTTCCGCCCGGGCAGTCTGGAGCAGTCTGTGGCAGATTCGTTCGAGAGCAAGACGCCTGTTTTGCCAGCGTCTGTGCTTATTCTATCAGGAAATGGAGTCCTCTATACATTGTTTGTTCCTTTGAGATGATATCTCTTTTGTGATTCGAAGCGCCTGGAGGCGTGTGAGTTATGTGGTTTATTTCCTGAAGAAAAGGTAATGACTTTTTGAATAACATTATCGCCATCTTTCGAGATTGACATTGTTTGTAGCCTGCTTATTGAAGAGTCTACGTTATGAGAAGTTTTCTCAGCTCACGAATCACGTACATTGTTATGCATCGGGTTGATGCATGTCCTAAGGACTATTTACTTGTTGAACTCTGCTGCTCGATCTAGGTTTGATACCTTTGTTGACTAAAGGAACTTTGAGGACATTGTTATGTACTCCAGAAGATATGCTTGTCTTGCTGAGGTCAGATAAAGGAGAGTGGATTTGATCTCCTACGCATATCTTCCGGCTATTATGGAAAGGGATGGAGGTTTCCCCTGACTACATGTACAGCTGGTTATGATGTACTGATATTCATATGATTCACTATTATTATGATGCTGTCTGCTATCCAGTGTTGTGCTGACTATGTAAATGTAATGATGACTGTTCTACCGTACTCGTAATGTATCTGCATATTAATGTCTATGCACCTCGTCATTGTGGCGTCCACAATACATTATGAAAACGTCACTTGCTGTTTAAAGATTCCTTGACTTTTTACGTTATAAGTCGATGTGACGTCCCTGTTTGAAACTGTAGCTGTTGAACTCCACACTCACATCATTCATACAAACCAGACTAAAGACACCGTATTATTACGCCTTTATCATCCCTGGTGTCTGAGGGTGATACACCACGCTTCAAGTGCCAGCATTACCTTACCTTTGGCAAGTAGAAGAAAGATGACACCCTCAACCTTGAGTGGCAAATAATAATCCACGGAACATTTATCCAACAACGTAAATACTCAACAACATATATTTGCATACGCAACATTTGGTGGCCATAAGCTGGTTTGGTCTGGTGCCAGCATGCACGGGGTCCCTTACCCGCTACCTTCTACAAGAAATCAACATACAGCATTCTCCAAGACATCGTCATATGGAATCCTGGAAGTACTCGGCGTTGCCCGGTATTTTTGCAACATAGAATTTTTTGCTAAGCCTAATGCAAGAAAATGACACTACCCGGCGTTGCGGCATTTTTTGCTTACGTGTTCTTGCATTGAGAAAGCCAAGTTCCGGTTGCTACGGGTTCTTTACTGAGAAGGCCAAGTACCGATTGAAGCAATTTACTGTTACATGAGAAGGCCAAGTTCCGTAACTACACTACCTGTACTGATCAGAAACTCAAGTTCTACCATCGTCTTGGCAGTTACCACGCAAGATCAACATGCTCGATCAACGTTGGATCTTCTGTCCATAGAATGTTGATTTTCACATGTTCTTGGCAATCGACAATGTGGAAACCATAGAGGCATATCCCTTCTCAGTGTCCCTGGTAAAATCTACTCTAGACTCCTAGAGCAGAGACTCCGACGCCTAGCTGAGCCACAATTGGATGAGGTCCAGTGCGGATTCCGAGCAAACCGAAGTACTCAAGACCTAATCTTCACACTCAGACAGCTGAGTGAAAAGGTCCTTGAGTATAAGAGTGAGATCCATCTTTGTTTCATAGATCTGGAAAAGGCGTTTGACAGGGTCCCCTGGAGCAAACTTTGGGACTGTTTGGCAAGGAAGAATATTCCAGCACCTCTGATTCATGCTATACAGGCCTTCTACAAGTCTTGCAGAAATTATGTGAGGACAGTAAACCATAAGTCAGAAGAGTTCAGAACCACCACTGGTGTAAGACAAGGTGATATCCTATCACCTTACCTCTTCATACCCCTTATGGACGATGTCATCAAGGCATGTAAGGAGAGAACAAGAAAGTATTCAGTGGGGTACTGGAAGATGAGACAGGTCTATATTTCGGAGATGGCATTTGCTGATGATGTTGCCCTGATTGCTAAATCAGAGGCACATCTCCAATCCAACCTGCAAGTCTGGAAGGAAGAGCTGGAGAAGAGAGGGATGGTCATAAGCAGCTCTAAAACAAAATCCATGGTGATATCACGAGAAGAAAGAAAACATCAGATTAAGTTAGGAGAACAGGTCCTGGAGCAGGTCGACCACTTTAAATATCTCGGAGCTATTATAGACCGAAAGGGAGGCATCAAAGAAGAGTTGGCCACTCGAAAAGCAGCGGCTGGAGACTTTTTCAGGCCATAAATCGTGGATTCCTCAGCAAGAAAGAGGTTGGTAAAAAACGAAGATGGCTGTATACCGCTCCACCTATGTCCCAGTCTTGACATATGGATGCGAGTCGTGGGCAATGACTACAACCCACAAAAGCCAGATCCAAACCTCAGAAATGAGGTATCTGAGGAAAGTGGTTGAAGTAACACGAAGAGACATGGTCCGCAACCAGACGATCCGTCAAGGCCTAAAATCCCATCCGCTGCAGACCCAAATAGAACAGTCCCAACTAAGATGGTTTGGCCATGTCTGCAGAATGGGAGAGATCGGCTACCACGACAAGCATGGGAAACAAAGAGCCAGGGATCCAGACCTCCAGGACGACCCAGAGTCCGCTGGGAGGACAACATTAGACAATCTTTGAAGGACCGAGGACTAGAATGGAACCAAGCCAGGAGGAAGACAGCCGATAGTATAGTCCGGCGCTCTCTCTTCCAAACCTCTACACCTCACGGTAGAAGGGGAACGACTAAGTAAGTAAGTAAGTATGTTCTTGGCTCTGCTGACGGTTGGATGACCATAAGTTAAGTGGCCTGTTTGTTCGTGAACTGTGCCCTTATACTTCTACTGAGTCTTCTGTATTTCTAATTCTTTTGTTACATGTTATATGTTTATATGTTATTTGTATATTTATATGTTTACTTTTCTGCGGGTCTGGATGGGTGGTGACTCCTATAGATCATACCACGTGACAGAGGTTTTCTATTGAGAGTGTTCTGTAGGGTATGCAAATTTCCTATAGTGAAATTTGCTAAGCGACTTTTGTTGCTATTTCTATTAGTTGTGATGACATGTGTTAGTGATGTTTTCGTTATTTTTCGCATTCTTTAGTTTTGTTTTGATTTGTTTGTACTTGTAGATCTCCTCTTTTCTACTGTTTATTTTTATACACAATTTATATTTATACACTGTGGTGTCTTGTGTTTTGTATCATCTTCTCGCAGATATCATCACATTTTTTGTGATATTCCTTTACTTTTCGCTTTATTTTTAGTTGATTACTGCGAGTGTTTTCGTTATTGTTTACATTGTTATTGTTTACATTGTTAATGTTTACATTGTTATTGTTTACATTGTTAATGTTTACATTGTGATTGTGTTTACATAGTCATTGGTTACACTTAGGGTAATTAATTAGTGGATTATGCTGATGCATTATTACTACTACACTGATGATAAATAAATGATGAATAGCACCTATGATCAAGAATTGATTGATGATATTTCAAGAAGGTTCATACACAAGTTCTTTGGCAAAGAGTTGTTTCCCACAGAGATTGGGATAATATAATGTGATGTGATTAAGCAAGTACTTGATTTAAGACTTGTTATTATTAAGTCTGAAATAAGATAATTAATTATTTCAGGTTTTGGACTCATATTTTAGACAACATGTCTACATTTGAGTACTTTATTGAGCAGGGTAAATCCCTTGGAAAGACTGGTGATAAATTAGAAGAATTTGCGACTGTTCAATATGCCAAGGCATTGAAGTCGGAAGAAAAGAAAATGAAAGCACAAACTGAACAAAAGAAAATAGATGCTGAGAATTTAAAACTGCAGATGCAGGTGGAGGAAAAGAGATTCCAAATGGAAATGGAAAAACAAAAAAGAGAAGCAGAAGCAAAAGCTGAAGAGAAAAGACTACAGATTGAGGCTGAAAATAAAAAAAACTTGAAAGAGAATCTGAAGAGAAAAAGCTACAAAGAGAAACAGAGGCTGAAAATAAAAGACTTGAAACAGAGGCTGAATATAAAAGACTTGAAATAGAGGATAAAAAAACTTGAAAAAGAGGCTGAGGAAAGAAGGTTACAAAGAGAATCTGAGGAGAGAAAAGCAAAAATGGAGCATGAAGAAAAACTCTTAGCTTTGGAGTTAGAGAAGTTAAAGTTGATAAACATGGGTAATGCTAATGATGCAAATAAGGTGTCAGATAAGACTAATGCTAATAATTTCAAGCTTAATCTCCCAGCATTCAATGCTTCCATTGATGATATAACGTTTTATCTAGACAGATTTGAAAGTGCATGTAAGGTGCATAACATAGATAAATCACTCTATGTTTATCATTTGTCCAAAATACTTAGGGGTGATGCTTTGATTATGTTGGGCATGGTAGATGTGCCTGACAAGAACAACTATGAGGTTGTCAGGGCTATCTTGGTAAAGAAATACCAACTTAACGAAGACGGCTATCGTCTTCAATTTAAAAATATGTTGCCAGAAACTGGAGTGGAATTCTCTGAATTCATTTCAAAGATACGTCTTCTTACTTTTACACGTTGGGTTGAACTGTCTAAGACAGAACATACATTTGAAGCACTGATGGACTTACTGCTTAGAGATAAGGTTATGTCTTCTGTCAATGAATCTTTTCTTTCTTTTCTTCATGAGCGTAAGCCTAAAAACATAAAAGAAATGGAAGAATACTGTTGCCAGTATGTTACTGCGCATCCTCACGTAACCATTGGCAACTCTAAAGTAAAAGAAGGTCTGCCAGTTGCTTCGGCAGCACCATATGGTCAAAACTTTGATCGTAAATTCCAACAAAATTTTAATAAGAAGACTAACCGTAATTATGCTCAGAATTATGGCAATCAATTTCAAGGTGATTCTTCTTCACAGAATTGGAGACAAGCTGACAGTCCTCGTTACTTCCAACCTAATAATTTTAGGCATTTCAGAAGAGGATATGGTAACAGAGGCTATTCCTCGCGAAGACCTCAAAACCAAACAAATAGATGTTCGCATCAATGTTCACATGATAATAATCATGGAAACTGGGGTTCAAAACAGGATAACAGTTACAATAGAGACACTAATAACTTCAGAGATAATAATAACTCTGATGGCTTCAGAGGTAATAATAGTCGCGGTAGATCTCAACACAAAAAAAAAGAGATATCAGCAGGCTAACTCTGTACAACAAGAATCTCAGGGAGCCGGTAATCAGGTTGTTGATAATAAAAAACTCTGACGCTGTCACTTGTTCTGCTTTTGACTTTGGAAGAGCAAACAAATGCCCCCAATGCAGTACTTTGTTCGAACCGACTACCATAACTACTTTGAGTTGTGGTCACCCTCTTCCCGCTCTGCCTGCTGCAGTTGCGCATGACGGGAGAGGTTCTCTAATCCTTCATAAGGGTCTTGTTAATAATACTCCGGTCTCGCTACTTTTCGATTCCGGATGCACCACTATTGGTGTTAGACAATCGCTTGTAGATCCATCCTGTGCTACAGGAAAGGTTATCAAATGTGTCACATTTGGCGGCACTCTAGAGATATATCCTACTGCTTTAATTCACATTGCCACTCCTTTCTTTACGGGAGATGTGCACGCCTGTCTCTTACCTAATCCTATTGCGGACCTTATTATTGGTCGTATTCACGGAGTTAGGGAATGTACCCCACAGCAGATTGCTGCTTGGGAAGATCATAATATGCAAGCTACCAATGCAGTGGTTACAAGAGCACAAGCTCTACAAACACCCCAAACTTCATTGAATAGTAATAGTGAAGTTCATAGCCAAGATAGTCACTTGGTTATTACCCGGGACTCTTTCATAAAATTACAAGAAGAAGATCCTTCTCTAAAAAAATTCTTCATTCTTGCGAAGAAAGGTGATCCAAATCAGAATACACAAAAAAAAAATCTTGGATTGCAATAAGAAACGGCGTACTTGTACGTATGGTACAAGACTCGACTACGTCGGCGCATTCGCAAATTCTTGTTCCCAAGAGTATGAGAGTACAAATATTGCAACATGCTCATGACTCGCAATGTGCTGGACATATGGGATTTTCCCGTACGAAGTCGAGAGTCCTTGCGGCTTTCTTTTGGCCTTTTGTTAACAAGGACATTCGTATCTACTGCCAATCATGTAAGGTATGTCAGGAGGTCAAATCTAGAGGACCACGACATGCTGCGCCTATCCAGGCTGCTGACATCCCTATTCGGCCGTTTCAGAAAATGGCCATAGATATTATTGGCCCTTTTAAGATCAAGTCGGCCAGAGGACATCAGTTTATCCTTACATGTGTCGATATGTGCACACGTTGGCCAGAGGCTATCCCTCTTAAGAGCATATCTACCACCGATATCGCAGATGCTCTTTGGCTGATATTTTCTCGCTTGGGGTTCCCCAGAGAAATATTGTCAGACCATGGCACTCAACTCATATCTGACACTATGTCACAAGTGATGTCTACCTTACATATTAAAAGATCTCTCAGTAGTATCTATCACCCAATGTCTAATGGGTTAGTTCAGCGTTTGAATAGAACACTCAAGACTTTGCTTGGTAAGATAACTGAAGATCATCCTCAAGATTGGGACAGGGTTTTACCCGCGGCTCTCTTTGCTTACAGAGAGGTCCCAAACGAACACACAGGATTTTCTCCCTTTGAACTTGTCTTTGGCGCGCGTCCGCGCGGCCCTATGTCTTTACTACACGATCTCATCACTGCCGATGATATTAGCGATGACACTCAATCCTCATATGAGTATGTCATTGCTCTTAGACAAAAGATCATTGAGGCATGCAAACTGGCAACTGCTTCATCAGAAATTGCTAAAGAAAAGGCAAGGCAGTTTGCTAATAAGAATAGATGTCTACGACAACTTTGTCCAGGTGACAAAGCATTCGTCCTACTCCCCAGTAGGGAAAATAGACTTCTTATTGCATGGAAAGGTCCATATGCAATAGTCTCACGAATTTCCGATGTTGACTATGTGGTCGATATTGATGGAAAGCATAAAACTTTCCATATCAACATGCTGACGGAATTTCATGAGCGCCCAGACTATTTGCTGCCTATTTTCCAGGCAACGGACGATTCTTCTGTACCTCATGGTCATTACTCATCCCTGTCTGTCATACAGGATGATGAATCAGTTTTTTCTGATGTCAATCTTCCTCTTCCAGTGGTTCCACTACATTCCATGGAATCTTGGAAAAACGTTTCCATTTCTCCTAATCTTGCCATTGAGGAACATCGACAAGCCTCGTCGATGTTACAGACATTTCAGGATGTTCTAACTGACATCCCTGGACACACGCATGTCATAGAACATGACATAATTCTTACCGACAATAATCCAATTAGGGTTAGACCTTATCCTATCCCTATACACTTCCAGTCACAAGTGGAAAAGGAATTGGATGAAATGATTCAATTGAACATAATTGAACCATCGACTTCACCATATTCTTCTTCCATGGTTATTGTCCGGAAGAAAGACAAGAACATACGAATTTGCGTTGATTATCGCAAATTGAATCAAGTCACAAAGTTCGATGCTGAACCGATGCCTTTACTAGAAGATCTACTTATTAGACTTTCTAATTCTAGATTCTTCACTAAACTTGACTTATCTAAAGGTTATTGACAAGTGCCTTTAGCAGATCATGCCAAACCTCTTACTGCTTTCTCAACACCTAGGGGTCTATTTCAATGGAATGTTATGCCTTTCGGTCTTATGAACGCCCCTGCTACTTTCGTTCGCATGATGCGTCGAATTCTTTCTCATCGTTCAGATGCCATCGCATACTTAGATTATATCTGTCTCTTCAGTGATACCTGGGAAGATCACTATTTGGGTTTATATGACTTACTGTCCACTCTACGTGAGTATAATTTGACAGCAAAACCCTCTAAAGCCTATATTGGTTTTGGTGAAATCTCTTTCCTAGGTCATCGTGTTGGTCATGGTCTGTTGAAGACAGAAGACAACAATACTTCGAAAATATTGAACATCTCTGTACCTAAGACGAAGAAACAAGTCCGTAGTCTCTTGGGTTTAATTCAATTTTATGGGAGATTCATTCCAAATCTATCTTCGATCATGGCACATCTCTCAACGTTGTTGAAGAAAGGATTGCCTAATCTGGTTCGTTGGTCTCAAAAATGTCAATCTTCCTTAGACCAGATTAAGAATATATTTTCATCTCCTCCCATCCTAAGATTACCTACTCTTGATAGGACTTTTGTTCTTCGAAGTGATGCTTCATCCACTGGGATCGGAGCAGCACTTATGCAGGAATATTCAGAAACTCTGCATCCTGTTATGTACATTTCTAGAAAACTAAATGCGGCAGAGAGGAACTACTCGGTTTTAGACCGTGAATTGTTGGCTATGGTTTGGGCAATTCTCAAACTACAAAGATTCCTCCTGGGCACACATTTCATTCTAGAAACTGATCAAAAAGCTCTTACAGCTATTCAGACTAAGAACTTGAAGAGTTCGAGATCAACTCGATATGATATTGCTCTTCAACCTTTTCACTTCACGGTACGAGCTATCCGTGGTTCGGATAATGTGATGGCTGACATTCTGTCTAGATGCCCACATGATTCCAACTAATACTTCTGTCCTATATTTCTAGATATACTACAGAGTCATAACACACCTATATTGCTACAATACATTAGCACATCTGTCATCACTTTATGTGAACACATAATATTGTGCTTTGTTTTCATCTTTTTCTGTTACCTTCTTTAATAACAAAGGAAGGCTGGGTATACAATATAAGGGCCGAAAATTCACTCGGCCACAGTTATTATTAATAATAATGTATTGTGTATTATGAAACATAATAGTTGTTACATAGAATTATATTGTTTGTATTTTCTCAGTATGTCATTGATGATCTGAGAAGTTACCGTACTGTTGTCAAGCATGAAGAGTTCTAAATTGTGGACTTACCTTTGGAACGACAGGAGATGTGTCCTGGATCTTCATGTATTGTAATTTCATTATGTACTGATAATATTACATGTACTATTTAATATTTTCTATCAGATGTGTACATCCATTTTAAAGCGGTATTAGAATATGACACCGCTATTTGATAATGATTGTATTACACGTGCATATGTATATTGTACTTACATGCTAACGTAGTGTGTGTTGGTGGCACCTCCCCGATATGTATATTTTTTTCTGTTGAGATATATTCTCACCAGACACTCTATGTGTCAATTTAGCCTCAGGTTAGGCAGTTTAATTACACTGGCTAACAAAAAAAAATTTTTTTTTCTTTCTCTAACATTTCTATGTTTTTCTGGTCAATTTTAATATTACAACATCATTCATACAAGAAGTATAACAGTTATGTAGGCTTGAATTTCTTTGCAGTCGACTGTCATCGGTGAATGGCATGTGGTACATCGCGATGAAGCATCCAACAATAATCGGCAAGCATGGTCACACTCCACCGTCCTTGATAACGTGACTCCATTACGGCGATATCTTGATGGAATCGTTCTCCATGTTCACCGCTGACTTCGCCAAGGTTGTCAGGGAAAAAGTCAAGATGCGAATCGAGCAAATGGATTTTGAGGGACATGTTACAGCCCATAATTCTGTATGCATCTATGCACTGCTTAACAATATGCACATAGTCGACAGATTTGTGATTTCCCAGAAAGTTATCGACGATCGATTTGAATGCCATCCATACGCGAAGTTCACTACCATGTAACAAGTTCCGAATTGTTTGTCTGCAATAACTTTCCTATTCTGAGATCCTACAAAGATACCTTCCTTTATCTTTGCATCGCTAACTTGCGGAAACTTTTCTCGAAGATAAGTGAAAGCTTTGCTCGTTTTATCTAACACTTTTACGAAATTCTTCATGAGCCCCAACTTTATATGTAACGGTGGTAAAATGATGCTGTCTTTGTTAACTAATGGCTCGTGTATTACATTTTTATGCCCGAGCTGCATACGATCCCTGATAGGCCACACCTTTCTGCTCATGACCGAGGTGCACTATTAGACCGTTTACATCTTTGCAATAGCAAGTGTCATCATCCATCTCAAAGTATTGAACAAGTTCTCTGTGTCTATGACGAAATTTAGATATCGGAGTATTGGGCGCTAAAAGATTCCATTCTTTGAGTCGCGAACCGAGTAATTCCGCTTGTCCTTTGGTAAGAGCGAGATCACGTATTAGATCTGAAAGTTCTGAATGGTTAATTAAGTGAATACCATCATTCACCGGTATATAATCCGAGTCAGAATTAGTTTCTAAAGCAGGTTAACTATCACTTTCTGATGGTTCATTCACGTCCAACGGATATTGTTCTGGTGGAACTGGGATCGGACACGCGATTGGATCATGAGGCACTGGTTTCGAAACCAATTCAATATTTGGATAAACCACAGACTTTCTAGTTTTAAAAGTGAAACCATGGATATTTGTCAAGCAGAAGTAACAATCAGTAGCGTGATTTGTCGGTTCACGCAATATTACTGGCACTCCAAAAGGCATCGACGTATGCTTTGGCGATTTTCGTAACCAGCCTGCCAATATATTTGCACAAGTCGAACAAACTGCATTTGGCTTCCAAGATTTATTTGCATCATCAACTTTCGAATCGAAATAAAGTTCATGTGCTTTCTTTAGTAATGGTGTAAAGTTTTTTCTGGTGAACACGATCGGTAAAATATCCACACACGTAACAGAACAGATCAGCCGAATTTCTACAACTTCTAGAAGCCGTATTTCGCTCAGAATTATTTCAAAATACAGTAAGTATTTGAAGCATAGCGTAACATATGTCATGCATGTTTTAGCAGTATAAAAAGTAGAATTATTTTGCATTTTATTAATTTTTAATAAGTTATATAGTAAAAATGAAACGGAGCAAATAACGGTTTCCCAAAAAAATATTTATTCACAAATATCTCAAGAACCCGATGTGATAGAGATAAACGGATTTCAAATTTGAAATCAGCGCAAGAAACTGACCTAAGAACACTTATTCTTATATAAGAAAGAAAAATGTTGTTTGTCAGTGTTATTTATCCGCGCATAATTCGTGCGTTGTTGAGCCGCTTTTCGCTTTGCTCTTGGATATTTAAAAAAAAAAAAGTTGCACTTTTTTTTTTTATCGGGAGGTTGTGGTAATATGTTGCGCAAGAATGTCGCAACGTATTCTGTGTACTTTATATTTTTCTTATGCAAAGGGAAATAACTCGTGTAATTGTATGTCACTTTTACTTACAACAGTTTTGGTTTCTTGTTGCCGTTCGGTTGCCGATAAGTTTGTTTGAGCGATCTTAAGTCATGTCCATATATGGAGCGATCTTAAGTCATGTCCATGTATGGAGCGCTCGGGCCCACTTTTCTTGATAACATTTGGCAACTTGCAATGTTTCGGATTCCTATCTTTTTAAGGCTCGATCGAGAAGGTACTATCTTCGTATATTATCTGAACTGTATTCGAATCGCGCGTTTCTGCGCATGTCTAAAGTTTTTGGTTGTTGGCTGAACGGGTTTCCGCCCGGGCAGTCTGGAGCAGTCTGTGGCAGATTCGTTCGAGAGCAAGACGCCTGTTTTGCCAGCGTCTGTGCTTATTCTATCAGGAAATGGAGTCCTCTATACATTGTTTGTTCCTTTGAGATGATATCTCTCTTGTGATTCGAAGCGCCTGGAGGCGTGTGAGTTATGTGGTTTATTTCCTGAAGAAAAGGTAATGACATTTTGAATAACATTATCGCCATCTTTCGAGATTGACATTGTTTGTAGCCTGCTTATTGAAGAGTCTACGTTATGAGAAGTTTCTCAGCTCACGAATCACGTACATTGTTATGCATCGGGTTGATGCATGTCCTAAGGACTATTTACTTGTTGAACTCTGCTGCTCGATCTAGGTTTGATACCTTTGTTGACTAAAGGAACTTTGAGGACATTGTTAGGTACTTCAGAAGATATGCACAAAGGAGAGTGGATTTGATCTCCTATGGATATCTTCCGGACACCCTCAACCTTATGTGGCAAATAATAATCCACGGAACATTTATCCAACAAAGTAAATACCACGCAACAACATATTTGCTACGCAACAGATGCTTCTCATTCTTATAATGAAGGGCCTTTTCACTCAGCTGTCTGAGTGTGAAAATTAGGTCTTGAGTACTTCAGTATGCTCAGGAACCACACTGGACCTTATCCATTTGTGGCTCAGCTAGGCGACTGAGTCTTTGCTCCAGGATTCTAGAGTGGATTTTACCACAGACACCGAGAAGGGATATGCCTCTATGGTGTCCACATTGTTGGTTTTCACCCTTTCTGAAAATGGGTGTTATTATGGCAATCTCCCAATCCTTTGGTATGGTCTCGTTGCACCAAGCTGCCTGTAGAACCCTCAGGAGTAATAGGCCGCCTGCTGCACCCACGTACTTAACCATTTCCGGTGTTATACCATCATGCTCAGGTGATAGTCAATCATCTGTTTGCCTTAAAACATGATTACACGAATTGCAAGAGAGAAACCCAGACTGATTCTAAAGGCGACGAACTGGAACGGACTACGACTTATTGTTAAAGAGTATTATATTGTATTTTGCATATTAACCACACTGAATATATTAGCAGTTTAATTTACGCGGTAATATGTTTTGCTGTGGTTAACATGATGGTGCACCCTTTTTTATTCTAAATGAACGCGATATATTTAATACGTCACTTAGTGATTATGACGTAATCCGTTCTGCATGTAATTTATGCAAACGGTCGTTCTTGGCCTTTCGTGAGAAGAATCCGTCAGAGTTAGACGTTGATGTTAGAGCTCCCAATATATTCGAAGATTTAATCGGTTATACGTGGCTTTAAAGTATATACGAAGGTCGCCACTTAATTCAAGAAGATGCAGGACTCACGCATCCAGTTCCATGTATTATAAAGAGTGTAGTGAAATTGACCGAGATACAACGGTAAAATACTCCAAAGATAACATTTAAGGATAAAAAACATAATGCGTAAGCTGCTGATGTACATGATCGCCTAGACCGCGGGTCATCATCCTCTATAAATTTTGCCTTGCTAGACAGGAGGGGAACGGAGGATCAAAAAGGAAAAAATATGACTGGAAAGATTGCGTAGCAAGGCTAAGGAGACGCAATTGGGGGGGATGGAGGAAAGTAAAAAATTCACGTCCCCCAAATTGACACGAGGTACGGAAATGGACGCTTTTGCGATACTAAGATTTTGATTTGAATTGAGCGGCAGAACGCGGATGGTAGGAAAATTACAAAAATTTAAAAAGTAAATTTTCTTAATATTAATGTTAGGAATATAAAAATTAGCTGGCCGGATGGCCTATTCTGAGCAGTGAACTAATATGATCTTAATTTTACAAACGGATAGATAATATTGAAGGTAATGACAAAAGACAGTGTAGTTCACATCATCGCTAGACTATATTGAATCTAAAAGTGTCACAATTTGCACACAAAAACACGACCTTGGGAACAGGTGTTCAAAGTTACTTATTATGGAGGAGAGGGGTTTTGAGCGGTAGCTGTGTCTAAATATAACTTTTTACGACAAAATTTTAAGGGGAGAGAAAGGTTGCTTCAAAAATCAAGCACATTTTTTTTAGAAACACAAGTAGAGACGGACAGACTAACAGATAACCATCCATACTTGACTGAAGCATGACTGAAATGACTTTAGTGTAGAAATTTGAAATTAAAAATAAACCTTGGCAGTGATTGGCCACAGACAATCATATCATTAGCGCTCAGAGCGCATTTGGGGTCATTCTTCAATAATTGTTCAGTGTTAGACACAGATTTTAAAGTGTGGTGTGTTCCCATATGAAAGACAGTGAATAAATTTAGGGACGCCATACTATAGCCAGCAGCTCAGCTGAGTTTTGCTAGCAATTCTGTGTTATGTATTCTTAATCTGGTAAGATTGAAATTATTTCTTTATATATTTTGAATATTGTTTCATGTTCGAGTGATTTGATACTGCCATATCATAATATAGCCTTACAAACCAGTAGGGATTTTGCTCTAGACCCCCCGCCCAAGTCAGGGTCTAGGGACCAACAAGGTACATAAACTACAGCAAGGATTATGCAAGATATATCAACCGTTGAAACAGATTACCTATCTTCTTTTAGGGCCAACAACTAATAAATAATTTTCAGAATCTATAGTCTGGGAGGATCTATCTGAGGTAAACCCACCATGGTAACTGTGCTGTTTGGTCAGAGAGATCTGACCTGTCTGTATGATGTGGTTGTTGTGTCAGTGTGGTGTCCAGACGTGGGTATAGAATAGATTTTGACACATAGCCCATACTTTGATTGCAGAGCTGTGAGTTTTCTATCGACAACAAAGCAGAGTCTATCCGGTGGGTGACTTTACTCGAGTGTATCTGTGCAGTTCTTGTGACAGAGACCACCATTATTGTCCGCCAGCACGGAGAGGTGGGACCGCAAGTTTTCAGCACCAGAGCTACAAAAAGATGAGTGAGCCTCTGGTCTGCTGGACATTCACCAACTATTGGTAGTGACTAATATCCCCATAAAAATTCCCACCAGTTTCTGGACACGGTGTAGTCAATATAGACAGGTGTGATGAGGCCACCCCAACAGCACAAACAGTAAATATCCTCCCAAAGAGATGACTACCAGAACATTTGAATAAAACTAACTATTCTAGTACTTAAATATGTACACTTTTGTATTTATTATGTAACATTCCATGCATAATTTTCATAAATTTTAAATCCTTCTTTTAAAACAAGTTCTGGTCAAAATAAAACTTGATCCAGAACAAATAAATGTAATATAATTATATCAAAAACTTTATACACGTGAGTTAGTTCAGTGTATTTTAACACTTGTTAATCTTATTAGTCTTCTTAAATGCCTGTGGGTGTATTTATAACTAACACACCACATTACACATCATTACCCTAGACACTTTACGTAGCCACATTCATTAAGAAAAAAAAAAATTAAGTGTGAGGTCGTAGTGGTAGCAAGAAAGGCCTTCTGATAATTCTCAACCACATTTTATCTCAGGAGCCTTCACAGCTGGCCTCATAAAGTTACATGTAGTAATAACACCATCATACAATACCATCAACACCACTACATAAATTGGGGTCTTGTCCAGGGATAATTAGCCCAACAGTAAAATTAGGATCTCCGGGTGGGAGAAATAAAAGTAGGGAAATAAATTGTAAAATTTCCTTTAAAATTAAAAGTGTCCCTGCAGATAAAAGTTGGTGAATCTTCACAGCCAGTAATAATTAATTAGTTAACTGGTTAGTTAGAATTAGTTAGACTATAGTCATATAGTAATTAGAAGTACTTAGTGTATTTACTGGTTAGAGATTTATCTTGTATATTATTATATTGTCCAAAAAGTATGGCAGAGCTAGCAAAGTTTAGATCAGCTGCTGTGCTCACTGCGAAGGAGATGGGGATGGATGGTCAAATTTTAATTCAATACGTAACGACTGAATGTGATAAATATATTGAACGGGAAGAAAGGAGATTAGAAAAAGAGGCTGAAAGAAAATTAGAGGCTGACAGGTTAGCTGAAGAAAAGAGATTACAAATTGAGGCTGATAGAGAAATTAAGAGGCTGCAGATTGAGGCAGAAGAAAAACGACAGCAAAGGGAGGCAGAAGATAAAAAGGCCGAAAGGGAGGCAGAAGATAAAAAGGCCGAAAGGGAGGCAGAAGATAAAAAGGCCGAAAGGGAGGCAGAAGATAAAAAGGCCGAAAGGGAGGCAGAAGATAAAAAGGCCGAAAGGGAGGCAGAAGATAGAAGGTTGCAGAGGGAGCACGAATTACGACTAAGGGAGCTGGAATTACAAGGCCCGGCCCCTGAAAATGGTGCCAGCCCTTTTGCCTCAGATGCTACGCCCAGTATGGGAGCCTCAAACTCAGCTATGGGGTTTCATTTAGACCATTTTGTTGAAAAAGACGATGACATAGAGGGGTACCTAGGACGTTTTGAGTTATTAGCTACTACATATGGGTTAGAGAGAGAGAGGTGGAGCTTAAAGCTATCACAGGGATTGAGGGGTACTTCTTACGAAGTATTTGCCAAAATGAACAGGGAAGACCAAGACAATTATGACATGTTAAAGCAGGCTTTGTTATTAAGGTACGAAAAGAATGGTGAATTTTATCGTAAGAAATTCAGAAATGCCAAACTGTTGTCTGGGGAGACATACCACCAATTTTCTGCCAGAATAGAAACCTATTTGGAGAAATGGACGGCTCTGGGGAAGACCCAAGATCTTAAAGAAATGATCATGATTGAGCAATTGAGAGAGTCCATGGCTCCAGACATGAGAAAATTTCTCATGGAACAGGGTGCAGAGAAGTTGGGGGAAATTTTAAATGTTGCTGAGAGGTATCAGGCAGCTCAGGCAGAGGTAAGTGGTGCTAAGAAGAAGCACATAGACAATTTTAAAGCTCCACAGCAATTTAATAAATTTGATAATAGAGAGCAGGGAAATAAGGGTAGGACAAACTTTGAGCGGCAAAGAAATGACTATCGCGACAGAAACTCACAGTTCAATGACCAAAAGTTCAATGAAAGAAAACCGTTGAACCAAGGAAAAAGATGGTGCAAATGGTGCAAGAAGGATAACCATAACACCGAATTTTGTAGAAGGAAACCTTCAAACATTGCTGCAATGAAGTCGGGGACGCAAAGATTAAAGGTTAATCCTAAGGGACAACAGGAACCTTATCACCCCCCAGTTTGTGAGGATGTTATTTGTAATGGGGTCACCATAAGGTGCCTTTATGATACAGGTTTGGATTATGATTCAGTTGTGAAGTCTAGCCTAGTGGACCCAAGTCCGTATACCACAGAAACAGTGGAAATACAAGGGGCGACTAAGGACATACCACTCATGACACTTCCCATCGCAAGGATAACGGTGAAAACTCGCTATGTGGAAGGAGAAATCAGAGCAGCAGTGATAGATGAACCAATCTACCCTCTGATATTGGGGTGTAGATACGTCTTATTGGGGAATCCCGAGAAACCTGTGATCATGGCGACAGTGCAGACCAGGTCACAGAAGAAGGAGGAAGAAGGTGAACCTATAAATGCTCATCCAGAGGAGATGAGGAAGGCGCAGGCTGAGGATAGGACACTCCAGCCATGTTTTAAAAAATTACCCAAATGCCACACACCTCCGAGCAAGGGGGAATATTTCATGAAGAACAAACTCTTATACAGGAAGACAGGAACTAGATCCACTGGTCACGGACAGTTAGTTCTTCCCAAGATATATAGGGCAAACTTAATAAGGAGCTTACATGTTGGAACAGATGGTGACCATGAGAAAGTCGGTACCATCTGCCAAAAGATTGCTCTAAAATACTATTGGCCCGACGTAAATGTCGATGTTGAAAACTTTGTAGAAGCATGTGGCGTATTTCATGAGGGAACACCCACAAAGGGAAAATATGTGCAGGACCTAGAACCGCCACGGGGCAACTTTAGGCCTGAAAGGAAAACTAATTATACACGGGTAGACAAAGTGGAATGGGAGCCCCCTTTTCACACCCAGTCTTCACTTGAATGGATTAACATGGCCGCTATGCGAAGAGTACAAAGAAGAAATTTAACCCAGGATAGGATGACAATCCCTCGGTCAGACTTATATAAACTGGAGGAACAGACAAGAGAGCGAAGATCTCTCATAAACAATCTTAAGTGGGGAGACAAACCCCAGAGAAAAAATTGGTAGTGGTCGATTTGTGAGTGATGATTCTAGGAAGAAAAGTCCTCATTATAGAGCTTCTAAGGGACGGACCCGATGGGTTCCATGAAAAATAAGTATGATAAATTAAAGATCCAGATGTAACTCTATTAAGGACCTGGACAGATGAGAAGGCGGAAGAGACTGTTACCTCATCGTATCAATATGTGAACGAACTGACCACTCGTTTGAAAGCTGGATGGAAACTGGCAAATGATAATTTGAAACAAGCCAGGAAGAAACATGCAGCATATTTTAATAGGAAGGCAAAGGACAGGGAACTGGCAGTCGGAGAGAAGGTGCTGCTTTTACTACCCGGAAGCCAGAATAAATTACAAATTGGTTGGCAAGGTCCATATACGGTTCTAGAGAAGGTGTCTAGAACAAACTATAAAATTGACAAAAAAGGGGAAGGAAAAAGTTTATCATGTAAACCTGTTAAAGAAGTATCTGGACAGACCACTCCAGGAAAGCACCCCCTTATTGACCTTAGCTATTGCAACCCAGATGCAAAAGGAACCACTCACCTCACATGAATACCCATTACATCCTTGTGAAACCGCAGCACAGGTAAAAGTCAGTAAGCACCTGACTAAAAACCAGAGGGAGAGAGTTCAACAAGTTCTGGAGGAACATACAGATGTATTAACAGATAAACCAGGCCATACAAATTTGCTACAGTATGACATGAAACTGGTAGACTCAAACCCAATCTGTATGAGAGCCTATTCTATTCCGTTCGCGAAGGAGAAGGCATTAAAGGAAGAAATAGAGTATTTATTGAAGGAGGGGATTATTTCGCACAGTGAATCATCTTTTAGTTCTAGTGTCGTTTTGTTGAGGAAACCGTCTGGGGAACACAGACTGTGCATAGATTACAGGAAACTGAATGCTGTCACAGAAGGACAAGTGGATCCATTACCAGACACAAAACAGTTATTTGCCAGACTGAACAAGGCAAAATACTTTTCAAAAGTGGATCTTAGTAAAGGCTATTACCAGATCCCAGTGAAGCCTGAAGTGAGACCTTATTTGGCTTTTAGCACTTCGGATGGACATTATGAATTCAATATGCTACCATTCGGACTGAAAAATGCTCCGAGTGTGTTTTCAAGGATGATGCGAAAATTGTTGGACCCCCTGAATAACCCATGTATCACGAATTTCATGGATGATATTCTCGTCGCCACAGAGACATTTGAAGAACACATTGAAGCTCTGGAGATGTTGTTTGATAGACTTCGGGAGGCGAACTTAACTGCTAGGCCAACAAAATGTTGTATTGGATGCAAAGAGTTGGAATTCTTGGGGCACACTGTATATCAGGGTAATATGACCCCTGATCCTAAGAACTTGGAAAAACTGCAGAGAGCACCTAGGCCGCAAACCAAAAAGGACGTGCGATCATTCGTGTCGTTATGCGGATTTTATCAGAAATACATCAAAAATTTTAACGCCATTTGTGCTCCTCTGACTGATCTGACTCGCAAGGGACTTCCAGATAAAATTATTTGGACTGCACAATGTGAATTAGCGTTCCAAGAGTTAAAGGAAAAACTCACTAGCAAGCCTATTCTCAAACTGCCTGATTTGACACAGGACTTTGTCTTAAGAACCGATGCAAGTAATGTAGGACTTGGAGGGGCTTTGTTGCAAAGATCATCTTCACCTGATGGGGAACTGAAACCAGTCGCTTATGCAAGCCGCAAATTGAATAAGGCGGAACAAGGATACTCCACAAGCGAAAAAGAATGTTTAGCATTAATCTGGGCAATAAAGAAGTTTCAAATCTATCTGTATGGTAGGACTTTTGTGGTGGAGACGGATCATCAGCCTCTCGTGTTCTTGTCTCAGGCTAAGCATGAAAACGCAAGATTGCTGAGGTGGTCTTTATTGCTTCAACCTTATCAGTTCAGTATCCAATATATCCCAGGCAAATTGAATGTCGGTGCAGATTTCCTCAGTCGGCACCCCTGTGATCAAAATTAGAGTAGTGGCAGACGTGAGGAGTAATTTTACCTATGTGTATCGCTGGTTTTGGAACTTGCCATAGGCATGTTTTCAAGTGGGGAGATGTGTAGTGAAATTGACCGAGATACAACGGTAAAATTACTCCAAAGATAACATTTAAGGATAAAAAACATAATGCGTAAGCTGCTGATGTACATGATCGCCTAGACCGCGGGTCATCATCCTCTATAAATTTTGCCTTGCTAGACAGGAGGGGAACGGAGGATCAAAAAGGAAAAAATATGACTGGAAAGATTGCGTAGCAAGGCTAAGGAGACGCAATTGGGGGGGATGGAGGAAAGTAAAAAATTCACGTCCCCCAAATTGACACGAGGTACGGAATGGACGCTTTTGCGATACTAAGATTTTGATTTGAATTGAGCGGCAGAACGCGGATGGTAGGAAAATTACAAAAATTTAAAAAGTAAATTTTCTTAATATTAATGTTAGGAATATAAAAATTAGCTGGCCGGATGGCCTATTCTGAGCAATGAAATAATATGATCTTAATTTTACAAACGGATAGATAATATTGAAGATAATGACAAAAGACAGTGTAGTTCACATCATCGCTAGACTATATTGAATCTAAAAGTGTCACAATTTGCACACAAAAACACGACCTTGGGAACAGGTGTTCAAAGTTACTTATTATGGAGGAGAGGGTGTTTGAGCGGTAGCTGTGTCTAAATATAACTTTTTACGACAAAATTTTAAGGGGAGAGAAAGGTTGCTTCAAAAATCAAGCACATTTTTTTTTAGAAACACAAGTAGAGACGGACAGACTAACAGATAACCATCCA
This sequence comes from Oreohelix idahoensis, assembly GCA_024509875.1. Taxonomy (NCBI): domain Eukaryota; kingdom Metazoa; phylum Mollusca; class Gastropoda; order Stylommatophora; family Oreohelicidae; genus Oreohelix; species Oreohelix idahoensis. The sequence goes on from JAMPIV010015058.1 coordinate 499,182, forward strand.
TACTTGACTGAAGCATGACTGAAATGACTTTAGTGTAGAAATTTGAAATTAAAAATAAACCTTGGCAGTGATTGGCCACAGACAATCATATCATTAGCGCTCAGAGCGCATTTGGGGTCATTCTTCAATAATTGTTCAGTGTTAGACACAGATTTTAAAGTGTGGTGTGTTCCCATATGAAAGACAGTGAATAAATTTAGGGACGCCATACTATAGCCAGCAGCTCAGCTGAGTTTTGCTAGCAATTCTGTGTTATGTATTCTTAATCTGGTAAGATTGAAATTATTTCTTTATATATTTTGAATATTGTTTCATGTTCGAGTGATTTGATACTGCCATATCATAATATAGCCTTACAAACCAGTAGGGATTTTGCTCTAGACCCCCCGCCCAAGTCAGGGTCTAGGGACCAACAAGGTACATAAACTACAGCAAGGATTATGCAAGATATATCAACCGTTGAAACAGATTACCTATCTTCTTTTAGGGCCAACAACTAATAAATAATTTTCAGAATCTATAGTCTGGGAGGATCTATCTGAGGTAAACCCACCATGGTAACTGTGCTGTTTGGTCAGAGAGATCTGACCTGTCTGTATGATGTGGTTGTTGTGTCAGTGTGGTGTCCAGACGTGGGTATAGAATAGATTTTGACACATAGCCCATACTTTGATTGCAGAGCTGTGAGTTTTCTATCGACAACAAAGCAGAGTCTATTCGGTGGGTGACTTTACTCGAGTGTATCTGTGCAGTTCTTGTGACAGAGACCACCATTATTGTCCGCCAGCACGGAGAGGTGGGACCGCAAGTTTTCAGCACCAAAGCTACAAAAAGATGAGTGAGCCTCTGGTCTGCTGGACATTCACCAACTATTGGTAGTGACTAATATCCCCATAAAAATTCCCACCAGTTTCTGGACACGGTGTAGTCAATATAGACAGGTGTGATGAGGCCACCCCAACAGCACAAACAGTAAATATCCTCCCAAAGAGATGACTACCAGAACATTTGAATAAAACTAACTATTCTAGTACTTAAATATGTACACTTTTGTATTTATTATGTAACATCCCATGCATAATTTTCATAAATTTTAAATCCTTCTTTTAAAACAAGTTCTGGTCAAAATAAAACTTGATCCAGAACAAATAAATGTAATATAATTATATCAAAAACTTTATACACGTGAGTTAGTTCAGTGTATTTTAACACTTGTTAATCTTATTAGTCTTCTTAAATGCCTGTGGGTGTATTTATAACTAACACACCACATTACACATCATTACCCTAGACACTTTACGTAGCCACATTCATTAAGAAAAAAAAAATTAAGTGTGAGGTCGTAGTGGTAGCAAGAAAGGCCTTCTGATAATTCTCAACCACATTTTATCTCAGGAGCCTTCACAGCTGGCCTCATAAAGTTACATGTAGTAATAACACCATCATACAATACCATCAACACCACTACAAAGAGGAACTTTCAATGGGAGTATATTAATTTGATCTTCATTCTGGTTCTCACTACTTGGGTGTTAACCTTCGTAAGGCACCCCTAGTATATAAGCCAGATATGAGTTGATGTGACAGAGACTGTAGGAGGATGCTATCAATTGTATGTACTTCACTTTGCCATGCATGAACTTGTTATTCGTCCAATTAAATGTCATTTACTCGTGGACCCATCCATTACGTCGTTCGGAAGTTGGTTTATCATCTGATCGTTCTTGCATAACCCCCACGTCATTCTTCAAGCGTTATCAGCATGATGAACAATGTAAGAAGATTATTTAAAATGACAAAGAAAACTACACCAGACACAATACTAATCGTAACACTTATGAAACATGGAATGAAAGGAGTATACATGGTAAGGAAGATGAGCTGGTGGAAGAGATGAGGAAAGCAAAATTAGAAATTATGGCTTTAACGGAAACGAAGAAAATGGGACACGGAGTTATGGATCTCGATTGCGACAAGCTTCTCTACAGTGGTGTCCCCACATCTGAAAGAGTAAACGGATGTGTGCGTTGTATTGCGGCAAAAAAAAATCAAAAGGATAATATCAAGGGATGGAGCTGTTTCAGAACTCATTATGGTCCTAAAACTAAAAGAAGGAGAAACCATAGTCAACCTTGTCATTGTGTATGGGCCAAATGAAGATGAGCGAGCAGAGGTCAAGGAGAAATTCTCCGAGCCGTTTCAAAGGACAGTGGACGACTGCCTTGATGATATTATCTTACTCGGAGATTTGAATGCCAGAGTTGAAAATGACCATGCTAGATGAGGTGGAGTTATCGGAAGATATGGAGAAGATACTCTTAAAAACAATGGAAAGAGACTTCTTAAATTCTGCACTGAGCAAAATCTGATCATTACAAACACAAAGTTCCCCCATAAGCGCATACATGCATACACTAGATGTGAACCAACAAAGAATGAGAAATCGACTAAGCCATAGTTAGGAAGAGCTCTTTCAAGTATGTCCGGAATGCTAGAGTATAGAGGGGGCCAGAGATTGGAAGTGATCAGTACCTGCTAACTACCTGCTAACAATTAAAAGAATAACTGAAAGTGCTACTCAACGTAGGAATCGCCTAACATCACGCAAGAAGCTAAGTAAACGAACAGGAGAAATACGCATTAAGACCTACAAGCTGAGAGAGCCAGAAGTTAAGACCAGGTATCAGCGGCTCATTGCTACAGCAGTGAGAAACATAGAATGATGACCTGGAAACCCTCTGGTTTAAATTCAAGGATATCATAAAGGTAGCTGCAGCAGAAGTATGTGGGGAAGTCCGACTTGGAATGAAGTTAAAGATCGCACCATAGTGGATAGAGGATGGTAAAGAAAAAAGCAAGAAAGAAGAAAAAGGCATAGACACACTATTTAAAAGCTAAAACCACAGCATAAAAACAGAAATATAGAGAATATGTGATGCTCAAAACTGAAGCAACAGAAGAACATGAGGAAGGAAAAACAGGGCCCTCTTAAATTCATAAAGAACAAGCAAGACCAATTGCTTACTGCCCCAAAGGAAGTAATGGAAAAAGTATTTCTCAGAGCTCCTTGGTGGTGAGCAAGGTCACGCCTCAGAAACGATAAGCACTTTCATAGAAGGGGAAACCAATTGTGAATCATTCCAATGAAGTGTATTTTCAGAGCAAGAAGTCTGCAGTGATTCCGAGGGAATGCCTTACTATCCTATCGGCTGTCACTCTCCTGATCTGGCTCCAATCTAGTCCTCAACCCTTCAGGGACTGTCAAATGTAGTTCTACCAGCGAATTCTGGGTCGTCCAAACGGTCTAGATCCCTGGCTCGTAGTTTCTAATATTTATCGTGCTATTAAATCTTCTTCCATTCTGCATACATGGCCAAACCATCGTAATTGTGACTGTTCCACTTGGGTCAGCTTAGTCTGTGTTTTGCGGCCCTGACGTATCGTCTTGTTGTGGACCAAGTCTCTTCTTGTTTACTTGAACCACCTTCCTCAGATACCTCATTTCTTATGTTTGGAGCTGACTTTTATATGTTGCAGTCATTGGCTATGACTCGCATCCATACGTCAAACATAGGTGGAGCGGTATATACCTGTCTTCGTCTTCTTGCTAATTTTTCTTTTGCTGAGGAATCCTCGATGCAGAGCCTGAACAAAAGTCTCCCAGTTGCCGGTCTTCAGGTAGCCAACTCTTCATTGATGACTCAATTCCAGTCTATGACGTTTTTATTTGCTTTTATCCTTACTGTCTAACAAAGGCCTCAGCTATATGTTTCCCAAGCATTCACCTTATGCATTCAGCTGCACTAAAGAAACAAATTATTTTTTTATTTTATTACATTATTCTCCAGTTGTCTTCCTCTACAATGATATTTGCGGAAAGAAAGGCAATTTTCAGCTGTTGACCGATAACTTTCAAGACATATATTATTCTATTCACTTCAATAGTCTCAACCTTACATCTAGGTCCAGAAAAAGGCAACTCTGCTGCTGATGACTGATGACTTATCGGATGTTTCACACTATTCACTTCCAGTGTCTCAACCTTACATCAAACTTCAGAAAATCTTTCTGCTGCTGTATTTTAACTTTTTGGATATATCGTATCATTCGCTTCTAGTGTCACATCTTTACATCTGGTTTCAGGAGAAAGACAAATGTCTGCTGTTGAATGATAACATATATATATATATATATATATATATATATATATATATATATATATATATATATATATATATATATATATATATATATATATATATATATATATATTGTCAGGACGCTGTATAGACGATGTCCCTTGTTGTCAGGAACAATATTATGGTGGGTGTGAGTTGTATGTAGATGAAGATCAACAATGGCTCGTACGAATTAACCCAACGCTACAGTTCCGTAACATTTATTAGACTTATATGTAAATCGTGGAAATCAATTACATTTAGCAAGCATACTGACATTACATTCAGGCTGACATTGCCTGCAGGAAATAACTCTGAACTCTCGTGAGCACGAACTGAATTTACAGGAACACACACTACCAGTACACATAAAGTCATTTGTGCGGCATATCCTCCTCGCACAATCATAACACCATCCAGGTGTGATCCACTTATTATTAGTGGTTGGCGGCATTAAGCATCGCCATCTAGATTCTCTCAGAATCTCCTCCAGGCGGGAATCCAACAACGCCTGTATTATTCCGATACAGCTACAAGGCGGGAAACGCGTCGCCTTTCTTCACAGTAGCTCCAGGGGCGGACACTGCAACGCTCTATGCTGTTCTACACGAACAGCAATACAAATATGGTTCCAACAGGAACACTTCCAGTCGGTACAATAATCTTCGCCTGAACAATAAGTAGGGCCTACACAATATATCCTCACATATTAGAATAATCACATCTGTGGTTCTCCACAGTCACACAATACGAGCTCACAGCTATTAATCACAGACTCCCGCAGACAGCTCGGCTGCCAAACACAGGCTGTCTCAAATTCTTTGACATCCATATATATACTGCTCAAAAAAAGTTAAAGGCCACTTACAATTTTTAGGTCATTTCAACTAAGCTGTTTTTTTTTAAAACCTGAACACTCAGTCAAAAAAGTTTTGCTGCATTTTGTTGCATGCTTAAACAATGTTTGTTAATCTGACAATAAATCAAATATGTGTTACGTGTGTGTACCTCCAAGGTCAATCAAATGCACGTGGTGGAAAGGGAAATAATGCATGTTTGAAAATGCTTCCTATGGCAAAGCCTCTTGATAACATTGCTGAAATTTGCTTTTCACGTGCAAGTCGTGACTATAGTGAACACATGTCACCCACTTTTCGGAAGGAACGGGCAATGGGTATGTTTGTAACATTTACCATTTTAGCCATGGCTCAGCTAAGACGCTTGACCAATGTTGACAGATGGAGAGCGATGGCATGGCTGCAGGATGATGTAGGGCTGCGAGAAGTTGCTAGGAGATTAGGAGTTGCCCACTCTGTCATACAAACTCTGCGTGATCGTTATAATGCAACCGGCAGTGTCGCAGAACAACGCAGGTCAGGACGTCCAAGCAAGACGGCAAGATACGCTGAGCCATGGCTAAAATGGTAAATGTTACAAACATACCCATTGCCCGTTCCTTTCGAAAAGTGGGTGACATGTGTTGATAGGAAACTCTTTACAGAGCGATACAACAGGAAGCAATCTGATCATCAGAAGAAGTCCCCCCATCCGACAAGTGTTTCGGCCCGATTACTCCTTTACACTCTAAGGGGGGGCGGGCCCACTTGGGTCATGACTCCCAAGCGTCTCAGCTTCCTGTTGTCTTGTATCGAAAATGAACCCATTTCACTTATGGTAGCAACTTTTAAATCCACAACGCCAGCCGCGGAGGCTATTGTGAAAGTAACACAGAGAAGACAAATTATTCCGTTCGTTCCGTCGCCCTTCACAACTAAGGAAACGCACTGAGACATTAGCGCGCAGCCGACGAGCTGCGCGCCGCGAGCCACTGAAATTTACCTGACACTCTCCCTATAGTATACATCGCCTGTTGCCCCAGAGTCGTATCTCTTTCACTCGTACACCAAAAAAAAAAAAAAAACTCAGCGTTGTGGACTTAGAAAAATTTGGTGTTTTCTGTACCGCAGCGTTTATTGTTACGATGTCCATCGTCCATTGCGGTTGTTCCACAGCCAGCCTGATGCCTTTTCGGCAGTTTCACTAAGCCTCTTCAGTGCCCTTGTTCTAGACTGTCCCTTCAGCCCCAACAGTTTCAATAAATCATACACTGATGCAGCCACAAGCCCTCTTGCGCCCACTTCAACCGCCATGACCCTTGCACTGAATCCATCGTGTCTCAGATCCGCGGCCAGATCGCTATACTTGGCCGCTTTGAATGAATGTTGCTCGTCTAATCTGGATTCAAATGGCACGGTCAGTTCAATCAGTATGACCTGAAGCGTTGCTGCAGAATGAAGCACTATATCCGGGCGTCTCCGCGATTTTCTGATACACTCTGGATATGCCCCCCGTCCAGGTAGGTCTACCGCCATCTCCCAGTCGTTTGCACAGTCAAGAAGAGATGGTAAACTGCTACCAGGTTTACTCGGTTTGGGGTGTGCTGACTTTCCTGCCCTCAGAAAGTATGTGTTTGCGGTGTCTGGCAGGACTTTGCTATTCGCTTTCATTCTTGTCTGATCTATTGTCGCAGCAAGCTCATTTAGCACTTTGTTATGGCGCCAAGTGTATCGCCCTTGCCCTAATGCCACCTTACACGCTGAGAGCACGTGTTCGAGTGTCGGCCTCCCCTGAGACGGGGCACTGCTCATCATCCGACTTTCCCCATTTCACAAGGTTGGTGGCCGACGGCAGCAGGTCATACATTGATCTAACCACGAAGCTGAGCCTAAGAGGTGCCATATGCCATATATCATTTCATGTCAAGGACCTCTGCAGAGCTCCTTCCCATGTGGTCCATTGGCCTTGTTGGACCTGCTGCACTGCTTTTGCAACCTCTTATCATTCTCAGCTCCTCGTATCTCCTGAACTACCATGTCTCTGCGCTCCCTGCTTGATGCCTTGGACCACCAGCGGATGTCACCATGCCCAAATCCCCGTCTATTCGTTTGTGTGTATCCGATTACCTCTCTCAGTTTGAGTGACTCTTCAGCAGCATCAACAGCTTCTTCCACTCTCCACTTCCTTCCCGTTTTCAGTGTGGGCTGGATGGACTTAACCACGTCATCAGCTGACTCACGTAGCATCATTGCAAGCCTTGCTTTTCCAACTTTGTATTCTTCAACTACTGACTTGAAGGGAAGCAGAAGTTTTGACTTTTTGCAGTACAGTGCTACATCTGACAGACCTGGTGGTACCCCAAGCCATTTTCTCATGAACTTGTTGACCTTCTGCTCTATAGCTTCCACTGTACTTGTGCTTATTTCATATATAAGCAGTGGCCACAGCAACTTCGGTATCAACATGAACTGGAGGCACCACAGTTTGAACTTTCCCAGGAGTCTGCTTTGGTCTATGATCTGTAGTCCTCTGTCTGCCATTTCTATTGTCTGTTGCACTGCCTTCGAGTCTTTTAAAGAGGCATCGTACACCCTGCCAAGACTTTTAACAGGTTCCTCAATGACTGTAGGGATTCTTTGGCTGGAAACCGTGAATATGACCTCTGCTATCTTCCCTTTCCTGACTGATAGGCTTCTCGACTTCTTGGGTTTGAAGCTCATTCTGCACCAGCTGACTAGTTCATCCAGGCGTGCTAACATCCTCCTTGCCTGATGTTCATCTGATGTCAGAATTGTTGTGTCATCCATGAATGCTTTGAGCGGTGGCATGTGACACATTCCCCCGAGCTTTGGGCCTATAGCCATTCCTTCAGCCGCATTGAGGATTACCTGCATAGCCATGACGAATAGTATCGGAGAGATGGTACATCCCATCGCAATTCCAACTTCAAGGCCAATCCACTTCGTTGTGTAATCTTTGGTTGAAAATCTGACAGAAAACCCTGCGAAATACAGCTTCAGCATTGCTGCAATCTCTTGTGGAACATGATACATTTCTAGGGCCTGCCACAACATCTGGTGTGGAACGGATCCATAAGCATTTGCTAGATCCAACCAGATTACATGGAGGTTTGTTCTGTCAGACTTTGCCTTTTGGATTGCTTCCCAGATCATTGCGGCATGCTCTAGACATCCTGGTGTACCTGGGATACCTCCTTTCTGAATTGTAGTCATGACTTGCACGTGAAAAGCAAATTTCAGCTATGTTATCAACAGGCTTTGCCATAGGAAGCATTTTCAAACATGCATTATTTCCCTTTCCACCACGTGCATTTGATTGACCTTGGAGGTACACACACGTAACACAGATTTGATTTATTGTCAGATTAACAAACATTGTTTAAGCATGCAACAAAATGCAGCAACACTTTTTTGACTGAGTGTTCAGGTTTTTAAAAAAACAGCATAGATGAAATGACCTAAAAATTGAAAGTGGCCTTTAACTTTTTTTTAGCAGTATATATATATATATATATATATATATATATATATATATATATATATATATATATCTCTTACGATTCACTTCAGTAAGTATCAACCTTACATTTAGTTCAAGAAAGAAAGGCAACTTTGCTGCTGCTGACTGATAACTTATTGGACTTTCATGTCATTCATTCCCAATGTTTCAACCTTACTTCTAATTTCAGTGTTAATTTTCTGCATTTTAAAATGTTCCACACTGATGGCTGCATCTTTTTCTCCGCCGCACATAATGTTTGTCTGCTTGTTTTCGTCAGCTCTGGTATTTTCAGCATGCAGCTGTATTCCTTCTGTTCTGGGCGAGCAGCAAATTAAGACACGTTTATCCCCCTTTTTAAGGTATCATTTCTGACAACTTCTATACTTTTGAGCGCAGTAGTTTTGACGTTGTATTTAAGTTTAACTTCCTGTTGTTGTACATAACTTTAGAACACCACACAGCTGGGTTTCTCAACTAGGGTTCCACAAGAAGTCTCTAGGGGTTCCGCGATAGATCGTGATTGATAAAATTAAAAAATAAACATGTCTTTTCAAAGTTTTGCATATTTTATTCTAAATAGGAACTTAACCTCATTTTGACGACGCACGTTCAGTTCAACCTAGACATAAAATTCAGTTATAGTGTGTTTCAAAAAGATTAGTCGACGATTGACTTCAAATATCTCCATATTTCTTGCACTGATAAACGTGATTTTTTGCATGTGGTCTTATATTTTCAACGTTCCAAAGTTTTCATAAAATTCAATGTTGCAGGTATTGTTCTTTCTTGCAACGGCTAATTCCTTTGATCTTTTTTAACGAAGTAATTATTTTGTCCTGGAAGAAAATAATTTACCGTAAATGAAGGAAGTTGCATATTTTCTGCATAGGCGTCTATACAATTCGAACGTTTGAGGGGTTTGTTAACTGAATACTACGTGAGGTCCTTTTTTATTTCTTCGAAATATTTGAGAGAATAATAACGCCTATTCGTTGTAAATGTTACTTTCTATACTAAAACGTGAATGGATGCATGAAGATGTGAAAGTACTGTGTATGTTAAAAATAGTAGTGAAATCGCGGAGATAAAAAGGAAATGAATTGGTTTACATATACACATAGATGCAGGAGAAAACATATAAGGTATTTACACATTTATTCTGAGTCAGACGAGTCTAACATATTGATGACTATTCTCGGCTGAACGAACGACAGTCCATCTTTTTTCCAATAGTCATTTTCCTCTTTTAAGACACGGTCTTCACATTTACACCAATAACACTGACAAACAACATTTTTCTTTCTTATATACGAATAAGTGTTCTTAGGTCAATTTCTTGCGCTGATTTCAAATCTGAAATCCGTTTATCTCTATCACGTCGGGTTCTTAAGATATTTGTGAATAAATATATTTTTGGGAAACCGTTATTTGCTCCGTTTCATTTATACTATATAACTTATTAAAAATTAATAAAAAGCAACATAATTCTACTTTTTATACTGCTAAAAGATGCATGACATATGTTACGTGATTTTTCAAATAGTTACTGTATTTTGAAATAATTCTGAGCAAAATATGGCTTCTAGAAGTTGTAGAAATTCGGCTGATCTGTTCTGGTACGTGTGCGGATATTTTACCGATCGTGTTGACCAGAAAAACTTTACACCATTACTAAAGAAAGCATATGAACTTTATTTCGATTCGAAAGTTGATGATGCAAATAAATCTTGGAAACCAAATGCAGTTTGTTCGATACATTGGCAGGTTGGTTACGAAAATCGCCGAAGCATAAGTCGATGCCTTTTGGAGTGCCAGTAATATGGCGTGAACATACAAATCACACTACTGATTGTTACTTCTGCTTGACAAATATCCATGGTTTCACTTTTAAAACTAGAAAGTCTGTGGTTTATTCAAATATTGAATTGGTTTCGAAACCAGTGCCTCATTATCCAATCACGTGTCCGATCCAAGTACCACCAGAACAATATCCGTTGGACGTGAATGAACCATCAGAAAGTGATAGTTTACCTGCTTTAGAAACTAATTCTGACTCAGGTTACATACCGGTGAACGATGGTGTTTACTTAATTAACCATTCAGGACTTTCAGATCTAATACGTGATCTCGCTCTTACCAAAAGACAAGCGGAATTACTCGGTTCGCGACTCAAAGAATGGAATCTTTTAGCGCCCAATACTCCGATATCTAAATTTCGTCATAGACACAGAGAACTTGTTCAATACTTTGAGATGGATGATGACATTTGCTATTGCAAAGATGTAAACGGTCATGAGCACATAGTCAACGAATGGCGATTTTTCATCGATTCTTCCAAGACTAGTCTAAAAGCCGTGTTATTGCATAACAGAAATTTATTTTCATCAATTCCAGTCGCCTACTCTGTTCACATGAAAGAAACTTATGACAATATGGCTATACGTTTGGAAAAAATAAAGTACAATGACTACCAATGGTGGATTTGTGGAGACCTAAGGTCATTGCAATTCTCACGGGCATGCAGACTGGGTATACTAAATTTTGTTGCTTCCGATGTGAATGGGACAGCCGCAACAGACAGGAACATTATGCAAGAAAGGTGTGGCCTATCCGGGATCGTATGCAGCTCAGGCATAAAAATGTAATACACGATCCATTAGTTAACAAAGACAGCTTCATTTTACCACTGTTACATATAAATTTGGGGCTCATGAAGAATTTTGTAAAAGCGTTAGATAAAACGAGCAAAGCTTTCACTTATCTTCGAGAAAAGTTTCCGCAAGTTAGCGATGCAAAGATAAAGGAAGGTATCTTTGTAGGACCTCAGATTAGGAAAGTTATTATATGGAATATCTTGGTCTTTTTGTGATTTCTTAACAAGGGACAGTATTTCAGGTTTCAGAAACCCCTCGTTAAAGGGAATGTCTTCTTTTCTGAGCCAAATCTTTATAGCATCTTTTGTACTCGAAGATGTCGGGATTTTGTCTTCTTCTGCCACATCATTGTGGTATGATGCGTTGTCCATTATCAGACAGGATGGTCTGTCTAGGGACGGAAGAAGAGTATTTTCAATCCACTCTCTAAATATGTTACCGTTCATCTCGGTATGATAGTCCCGGTTGTCCGTATAATTGGAAGTGAAAATAAGTTCAGCATTTTTCACTAGCCCATTATGTCTGCTGCCTGCATGTGCCATTATCAGACGTTGTCCTTTTCCACTGGGTACACATCTTTTAATCGCTCCATCTGATAACTGCCATTCTTTTTCACTTGTGTGGTGAGCATTGATCCAAGTTTCATCCACATACACAATATCATAATCTTGATTACGCATTTCCCGTACTTCACGTAAATATTTACTTCTCGTAGATACTAAGTGCGGCTTCTCGCAGATGACGTTTCTTCCACTAGCGTACTTCCTAAACGTAAAGCCAATGCTTCTAACAGTTCTCCATAATATTGATTTCGACACATCAATGTCATTGTGTGTTCTCAGCGGAATTTTCAGTTTTCTTAGTGTCACAGTTTTTTTGGAATTGAATATTCTACAAATCTCTCTTCTAATCATATCCCTGTCAAAACTATCTACTAATTCCTTTCTTCCTTGCGTCCTGGTATTGACTGAACTAAAAATTCCATTAGCTTTGAGTAATTGATGAAATGAGCGTTTACTTAAACCCAAAGCGTGAATAGTTCTCTTTTCAGGATTTGAGAGACTCCGATACAGTTTACCACGCTTAGCTTCTCTGCAGAAATATCTATACATCTTCACTGCCATTGGAAGGAACTTGACTTTCATACCCATTGTATTACAGACCTAAAGTACCGCAAGATACGCCTATGCACGGTAACTGAACGCACCGGAAGGATCAATGTAATGTTCAAAACAGTGCGGTAGTGAGCTGAAACACGGGGAAAATCACGTGAAATACGTTCAAGATGTTAAATCGAAATAGCTCACAAATATGAAGGGGTAAGCCCTCTCAATACACGGTTGGACTAGGAGGTGGTCGATTTTGTATACTTTAAATAAAGAAAATTTAAAACCATAAGTTTGTTAACGAGGAAAAAAATGTCCCCCTCGGGACATAGCGATCATTATGTCATATGCAAAGTTACAATCAAGTGGTTGCAGAGATATTGAATATTAAACAGCGGCAAACATTGGGAAACGCACTATAAAAATGTTTTATATAAAACTGAGTCTTAGACTATATTTTTGCTCATACTGCTTTGTCTATGGTTTTTAGTAACTTTGCTATACAATATTGTCAATAAATATTCATATTGCAAACAGTATTAATTAAAATCAATTTACAACCTTTATTTTTTCGTACGCCCGCTAATACTCGAGACGAAACCTCAGGTTATTAGGTCTAACCTGAGACTGATTTTACGTGAATATCCCTTTATTCGTGCAAGAGACAGGTCCATCGCCATTCAGGCAGATACTCGCCGATTTCGGAGGTACCCATTAGAGCTGGGTCGGCTCAGGAGCCGCCAGTCCCTGGTCGACGCCACTTCTTCAAATGTATCGCCAGGGTTCGAGTTAATCCAGTCCAAATCCCGGTCGACGGAAAATCTTCAAATGTTCTCGCCCTGGTTTGATCCTGGGTCACCCGGTCGCCAGCGCAGTGTGGTAATCACTACGCTAGCGCGGCTCCCTTTATTTAAATTAAATTTACTGTGCCTACATTAGAAAAGTTAAAACCCATTTTGGCTTAAGCTAGTTATTTAACATTAATTTATTAAGCCTGCCTGATGAGTTATTTAAAATCTATGAATGGGAAAGAAAGAGATTAATTTCTAAAAAGGTTAGCTAGGCTTTTTTGATTTTTTTTTAAAGTTTTAAATAGGGACGAAAACTAATCTTGAAACCAAGAGGACAAGCACACCATCAAAACTGGGAGACGCTGGAGTTGGGTTGGCCATGTCCTCAGAAGAGACACTGATGACATTACAAGAACAGCTATGCAAAAATAACCTGGTGGAGAACTGTGGAGGCAGAGATGGAGTGATTTAGAGCTGGGGCACTGCAAGAAGGATGACCGCCGACCAAGCAAGGTGGAAGCAGTTTGTTGCCGCCCTACGCCCACTTTTCTGTCAAATTGCTCTAAACAGCTCTTATACTGTTTTTAGCTCCGTCAATCTTAAATGGGCCAAGCTAATTCCACCCCTTTCTACGCGAAATAGCGGCATTTTGCCAAAGGTCTTTTATTTAACGATTTCTTGGGGAAGCGGCTAGTTTCAGTGTTGTTTGAGTTACAGAGTACCCCGAGCGCGGGGGAAAAGTCTCTGCCTTTTATTTATGCCGTCCTCTGTCTGTCATCCCAAACACAGGACGCGCGCAGAATGGAAAAACGTGCTAATGGAACGTCTAATTGTCTAATTCGTCGTCTCTTCGATGCGACCGGGGACTTTCTCTCGTAAGTCTTTCTTTTGGAGTTGTTTCATCTCGTGCATGCGCGGAAGCCCCGCTCCGACACCTGCAGACTCAACATTACTATTTAAGCTAGGCGTCCCAAACCCTTTTCACCATTTGTCTCAACGAGGATCCTTGCTACCTAGATAAACGTTATTCAGTTGACAGCAAATAAGAGTTCTAGTGTAGAAATTGATTCCGTGTTTGGTTAGCACATTTACTTAGTTAATTTCTTGAGGTTTTTCTTATTTAGCTTAATTATATAGAGTCGAGATCCCGTGTTACTTTATTTCCTCTTTAATATTTATACATTTCTTAAAGTAAATTACTTTTTGTGTGACAGGGAGTTCTAATTTTTATTAAGCATGCTACTAATTTAAACTCCACTAAGAGTTCACGTCTAGAAGGGAATTTTGCAAAAAGTCAGGAGTCGATTGTATATCATTTTTGTCACTTTGGTTTTCCATTTGGATAATCCATTCTGTAAAGAGGTTTTGCTCCTAGTGCGTATCGGCGCACGTTAATTTTATAACATGTTCAATATAGCCCCAATTGGATAAGGCATCTCATGGGCATTTTTATTTATCTATTCGGGTTTTGAATGGCTGATCTTGCTTTGCCTAGCGCATGAGTCAGAATATGTATGTGTGCCAGCAGGGTCAATTAGTCCTGCGCGCGCGCGGAGAGCAATTAACACATGGCTGGTTTTACCTGTGTTATGGATTTAAGCACTAGGGTCACTACAGCAATAGAGAACGGCGGGGAAGGGGGGGGGGGGGGGTGTTGTGGATCATTGTATCGAACGAAAGAAGGAATGTGTATGTTATGGTCTGGAGAAAGAATGTACTGTAGGATTTATTTGTAAACAGTTGAGATGGCTGTACAATGGTTGTAAATATTTTTGACTTGTTTGTGTATTTCAGAGCTGGTCAACCTGTTACTGTGCTTTCTTGTCGGGCACTAAGCAACCCTTTAGAAATATCCTGGGCATCTATAATAACGAGCAAATTTGAGTTTATCATTTCTGCACTGCATTATCAACCACCAGTTACATTCAGATCGCACGGCCAGCCAACCGGTCTGTCAGTCGCCCAGCCTAACAGGTGGTCAGTGTGGATTATTTACCACCGCTTATCGCAAATCGCCAGTGTCTACGGCGGTTGCCGTTGCCATCCATTCTTCTGAGCAACATTGTCAGACCAATTCAAGCCCTGTCACCATGGAGTATACTGACGTAACCGCCAAGAAGACGCCAACGATTTCCGGTTTTTGGCACCTGTGTGTTCCAGTTTTCATTATGCCTTATCCTTGGGTCGTTTCTGGATAACCAGTTTGCCAGCTGTAATTCACTGATTCGCCCATGGAGTAAATATCTCGATCAGTAAGTGCAAACGCCTCAGCCTTGGTTCAATTTGATTCGTCTATTTTATGAGGGCCACCCGCAACAAAATGTGTTACTCCCTACGATTTATTTATCTGTTCCAGCGGAAGCTTATCTCCATAGCTTTAGTAGTCAAAACTTAAGTGGAACTGGGTGAGTTTTTTTTTCCTAATGGAGGAGAGGATTACCTGCCAAGCATTGACTCCAATTAGAGGACCGGCCGTTCTCATTATCGAGAGCTGGGGGCCTAACCCCTTTAATTGGACAGTAACATTGTGCCAGGAAGTGTACGGGTGGTGGCGGTGTAGAGCGAGGCGATTTGGCGCGTTTGTGACTGAGTGAAGTCGGTTGTCATTTGTTCTTGTGGTGTTTATGTGATAAATTCACTAGTCTTACACTCTAGCGGAGACAGTATTTTTTAAAATTCAATGTTGTGGGTTTTTTCATTTAATAAACATATTTATATGTGATCTGAAGTCAGAATTTCTTCTCTTTTAACTGTTACTTGATGTTGTGCCGTATGTTCTTACTGTACTAGACTCTATTTTAACATAGGAGGACGGGTAAGAGATTGACATCATAAAGGTCAGTCGGAGTATGGTGGAGAAGTAGCCTCACTACTCACCAGAAGTCAGATCTCTCCCCATAATTTCATTAGTGACTCTATTTTCTCTACTTTCACATTACACATTCTGTCTAACTCAGACATTCTCTATATTTATCCATACTCGCGACAGAGAAGTGAATCATAGTCATGCGTTAAGTGACAGTGTTACAAGACATGTCCTCCTTAGGGGTTCTAAGCTTTCAGGTGTACCTGGATCCAATTTCTGGAATTCCTCTTGCAGGTTTATAGCTGCACTTGCGTGGTTGTTGTTGTTTAACGACAAATATTCTCGATCTATAGCACCCAATACCACGATAAAGACTCCTTGATATTATCTACACTGTTGATCTAGGCTTTTCCTGTGGCTTTTCTTGTCATTCCGAAACGTTATGAGTCATGAACTCTGGTCTCTCCAGACTGGTTTGCATTTAAAGGATCATCACATTTGGTCCCAAGCTGGGAGAAAGCAGCGCATGGCATACTGTGCATTCCCCGCCTTCCAATGGCGCCCTAGAATTATGCAGAGCTAACATACTGTGCTCTGGTTCTGGGCTGTCGCAAGAAATTGTCATGTCCTACACAGTCACTTCTCAGCTCCCTCTGCCTATCATGGGTCCACAGTGACACTGTCTTGCATGCAGCCAACCAGGTAAAAGCCAGAGTTACATCTAGGGCTCAAGTGACTTCTCCAAGCATAGTGTGCAATGCTGGGTTCTTGACATGGTTCAACACAGAAAGAATCCCTGAAAGTGTGTAGATGATTTCAAGAGTCAATGAGGGTGTAATTTGCCTCTTACACTTAGGGTCAATTCCATATCTGTATACTACAGCATTGTACTTAGCTGTTGATCATATAAGATAGGCCTTCATGCCTGCGGTAATTGGGTAAATCATTAGATGCAGTTGGGTGCCTACTGTCGGTCTACTTAGTTACATGACCGTTTCTAAATGTTCGTATGTCAGCTAGAAGTAACTATAACATTGCAATCCAACTACTAAGAATTGCTGAAGAGTCTCCATGCGACTCCCGGTTTGTATTATACAGTCCCTCTGGATAGTACTGTTTTAAGCGGATGCTGTGAATAACCAATAAAATATAAATTAGCCACCTACTGTAACTGTATGTCTATGGATAAGAAGTCTGCATTAATTATTAATGATACCAATAGTGTAAGGGCATTAATGGTAGGGGGAGGAGGAGGGGAAGAGGTACACTGAAATGCTATTCCTATGAATAATTTCCGATCTTTAATTAAAATACATAAACTTAACTTAATACAAAAGCAATTATACTGACGGTTGTCTTGAAAACAATGGCCATATTTGATTTTACTACTTTATGTCAATTTCATTTTTTTAAAAATATTTTTTTCTTTAGTTATAAGCACTAAACTTGAATTGGAAGCTTATCGCTGTATTTTAAAACTTTTATCAGACTTGACTTAAGACAACGTTTGTAAATCATACCTACAGAACTTTAAATTTAGGATCTAAAAAAAATAATACATTTAAAAAAAATTTTACAATATTATTTGCAATTAAGATTTTGAAAAGATATCAGAAATTTTATGTGAAAAATAACTGTCAAAATGCAAAGGAAAGCACTTAAGTCAAATCTAATAATGAATGATGAAGAAATTAAGAGTTAGAAGGAAATTTTTAACATAAAACAAGGTACTGAGAAATTCATGGTTTTGTTCAATACAGTTTCTTAAGAACATACCGTTTTCAAACTCACCCTACGCCTGCATATTGATAACTGATTTTGGCATATTCAGAGTCAAGATACGGGTCCGTTTGCATAAAACCGAAAGGATCGGG
Source organism: Oreohelix idahoensis (assembly GCA_024509875.1). Taxonomy (NCBI): domain Eukaryota; kingdom Metazoa; phylum Mollusca; class Gastropoda; order Stylommatophora; family Oreohelicidae; genus Oreohelix; species Oreohelix idahoensis. Next base: position 516,950 of record JAMPIV010015058.1, read on the forward strand.
GACAACGATGTTTCGGAAATCAGATTTTTTTTTGCTCCCAGATACTCCCTACAGAAGCTCAAAGTCTCTCAAAAGTGTGTTAGAAAATCAGCCCAAAAAGTAGCCCAAAAGTCTGCTAAAAAACGTTCAGAATTTCTCGGTTTTTGGATTCAAGGATACAGACCTGTATAATCAGTTATCACAAAATAGTCTAATCTACCATTGTCTTGACTCCTCGCAGTGACTTATTTACATTTCAGTGTCCCCATCTAATTACTGAAAACTTATTCCAAACAATTATATCAGCTAAAATTACCTATGATCTAATGACAGCACAACACTGTTTTACCAGAAGCCTATAAGGAATAACAGTCAAAGCAGCAGAAAAAATACGAGGGGAGAGAAGAGGCCAATAAACAAACAAGAATGCAGTTATCTGACGTGAAATTCACATAGAAAAAACATAACAAAGAAAGAAAAAAGCCTGGAGAAGAGATTTTAAGTCTCTTATGCAGCTTCCCCAACATTATTCTTTGGAGGAACCATTCAAATTGTTCATATACGCTGGAAGGATATATGTATGTATGCATGTATACATACATACTGCTAGTTGTAGTGATTGAAAGGAAACAAAGAAAATGAAATTCTTATCATATCCGAAAAAAACTGTATTCAATCTATTTTTGTCACATTAACTTCAGATACATTTAAGGCAGGGGTAAACCCAAGATGTGTAGGGAAATGTGAACTCTCGAATGATCTACGTTGATATAACCATGTCTGTTTTAAGGTTTCATAGTAGCTGAAATTTGGAATTAAATCATCCTATATAAATAACTTTTATCTCTGCCACATGATCTACTTCCTGCAATCCCATCATCAGAGCGGTGGAAAATTAAAACTAAATATTTTACTGAACATTATCTTCACTTCAAAGACAATTTCACTTTTTATCTTACACAGGTCATGAGTAAAGTGAATTCACTGAGCTAACTTGTGGGTTTTTCACTGGAAATGTCATAAGATAACCTTTAAATATGGGGATAATGCGTTATTAAATGCAAGTGTGAGAGAGCAAGTCCAAAATTTATATAAGTTAAAAGTTCCCCCACCCGCCCAAGCAAGTCACAAAGAGATCTCCTAAATGATGCCTTCGGATCTACAGGTAGACAAGATGGGCAAGTTGGCGCCAATCCCTGAATTAAGGAGATCAAAATATATGACAAATATAGATCTGTTACATTTGACAGCCATTACAATATTTGTCACATTTTAGCCAAACGTTACCATTCCAAGATCTCATATATATATATATATCTATATATATATGTTTGTTGTTCGTCCATCACGAGTGATGAAGACCACTCTGTTTATCCAATTATTAGGAATATGTTAGATTACTCTATGGGTACGGTACGAAGGTGACTGATGAGCCCGATGCGGGCCTTGAAAGATCTTGGACAGTGTGGGCAGGGAATGTTTGCTTCATGTGAAGGTTTTATTTCACGGTCTTTTCTAGCTTGTCTCCGCTGCTGCTCTTCTGGATGATTTGCATGCCGCTGCACCTTTACGAAGAGATGAGCGCCAAGCAGTTCGGTCTTGCGCAGCAGCTTTCCATATGTCTGGGTTTATGTCAAAGGTTTTCAATGACGTCTTTAACGTGTCTTTGAAGCGCTTCTTATATACATATATATATATATATATATATATATATATATATATATAAAGCTGTAGAGTAATTTATACTCTTCTGTTGTGTATATCAGTGTATATATACACAAGAGAATGAAAGCGACATACTCCCTATGGCACCATCTGAGATGAAGCTCTAAATCAAGTAGAAGATACAAGAAAACGACGAAAGGAACACCAGGAAAAAAGCAGCTTAGGGCTATCACCTCAGGGGCGCATTCCCATAGTCAGTCATGACTGAAGGGGCTACTATTACTTACTGTTATTACAAGCTATGTCCGAGATGGAGCTTGCAAAGTAATCCAGGAATTCGTAGTTGTTGACATTCACAACATAAGCAGGTTCTGATGCTACGGCAAGTAACTCATTTTGGTCCACGGCGTCGGTAACTCCCACTACAGCAATAGTGATATTCTGAGCCTTTACTTCCGCTGCTGCCAAAAGTGCTAGGAAAAAAAAATAGTATGCATTGAAATGAAAGGGTGTGATACAATTGAAGCAAATAACAAACTGCGAAATACACATTTATTTAAGTTTTAAAAGGCTACAACTTTAGCAAATGTAAGAGAAATAGTATGTAATTTCACATTTCTACTGCCAGCTGTGCGCGCTTCCCTTGTTCATTTAAAGTACAAACATTCCAGATTCTACACCTCACGGTAGAAGGGGAACGATTAAGTAAGTAAGTGAGTACATTCCAGTTGCCAATTCTACTGTTGGATAGGACACACAATCAGAAAACATGTTGCTAGCATAACTGTGCAGTCCTTGTACTGGGATCTCCAGGGTAAGAAAGAAAGAGGTAGACCAAGGAGAAGAGAACTGGAGACAGACAAGAAACACATGAAGAAGACCCAGAAATACGTTAAGCTGATGTCACGTGACAGAAAGACTTGGCAGAAGATTGTTGAAAGCCTATGCTCCTTGGGGAGCTAAAAGATAATGGAACTACATAGAAAGGGAAATAATAAATAGAGGAAGATCAGGAAATACATAGAAAGGGAAATAATCAATAGAGGAAGATCAGGAAATACATAGAAAGGGGTATTAGGCATAGCTTTGAAAGGAATACAGAGGGCGTGAAAACATTTTGAACAGGTATCATGGAGCAGGAATACATGGGCCTGTATTTGTTGAGGGTAATGAATGAATAAGGTTGAGGGTAATGAATGAATAATGTTGAAAGTATTGAATGAATAATGTTGAGGGTAATGAATGAATGATGTTGAGGGTAATGCATTAATAATGTTGAGGGAAATGAATGAATAATGTTGAGGGTAATGCATTAATAATGTTGAGGGTAATGCATTAATAATGTTGAGGGAAATGAATGAATAATGTTGAGGGTATTGAATGAATAATGTTGAGGGTAATGAATGAATGATGTTGAGGGTAATGCATTAATAATGTTGAGGGAAATGAATGAATAATGTTGAGGGTAATGAATGAATAATGTTGGGGGTAATGCATTAATAATGTTGAGGGAAATGAATGAATAATGTTGAGGGTATTGAATGAATAATGTTGAGGGTATTGAATGAATAATGTTGAGGGTAATGAATGAATAATGTTGAAAGTATTGAATGAATAATGTTGAGGGTAATGAATGAATAAGGTTGAGGGTAATGAATGAATAATGTTGAGGGTAATGAATGAATAATGTTGAGGGTATTGAATGAATAATGTTGAGGGTAATGAATGAATGATGTTGAGGGTAATGCATTAATAATGTTGAGGGAAATGAATGAATAATGTTGAGGGTAATGCATTAATAATGTTGAGGGTAATGCATTAATAATGTTGAGGGAAATGAATGAATAATGTTGAGGGTAATGCATTAATAATGTTGAGGGAAATGAATGAATAATGTTGAGGGTAATGAATAAATAATGTTGGGGGTAATGCATTAATAATGTTGAGGGAAATGAATGAATAATGTTGAGGATATTGAATGAATAATGTTGAGGGTATTGAATGAATAATGTTGAGGGTATTGAATGAATAATGTTGAGGGTAATGAATTAATGGTGTTGAGGGTAATGAATGAATGAATTTAAAATGGCAACTATAGTGAAAAGAATGAAATAACCAATAAAACTATCAGTCAAATATTATATGGAAAACCAACAAAAAGTTTGTAATAAGAAACTTGAAATTCAATTGTTTACTTTGTGACATGGAGACTATCATTTAATTAAGACACAGAACAAGAGAGAGAGAGAGAGAGAGAGAGAGAGAGAGAGAGAGAGAGAGAGAGAGAGAGAGAGAGAGAGAGAGAGAAAGAAAGAGAGAGATAGAGAGAGAGAGAGAGAGAAAGAGATAGAGATAGAGAGAGAGTGAGAGAGAGAGAAAAGATGGAGATTGAAAGTAGTAGTGAATTGTGAAAATCATCATAAACTTTGTCCTGTGTGTTCCTTAGGGAGCATGGGGCTACCAGTGTAGACGGTTTCCTTACAGGAAGCCTGCACCAAACATTCACATGTTCTTGCATAATTATGAAAATGGTTCCCCAAAATATCGTCTGATGGGAATTAAACTCCGTGATTTATGAAACTGTCCTGTCTTCAATGTGTTGTTACTTCCTTACTGAAAGGTCGCACGTGCAACTTTGAGAGAAAGCAACTATTTAAACCTAATAAACTCTACAAAACTAACAAAATAATAAGAGAAGGCTAATATGGTATGCACATTCTTTAACACTATATTTTTTTGAAAACAGCAAAAAAATATTTATACTTGTTAATAATGCCAGGCAGAGAGAGGTGAGCCGCAAGGGTTAATACGACAGGTCCTTCCTAAGTATAAGGTCATGCCTGCGCGATTACATAGCCTCTGACAACCAAGCCAACCGTACCTGCTCGGGGTGCCCTCTGCTTCTGCAAAAAACAGCTCTGGCGAATAACTGGCGTCAGATGACTAGTCCCCCAATTCTACGGGGTTGTTGTTTAACTAGGATTGCTGAGCTTCTCGCTCTTTTGAAGCCAACACCAGTTGACGACTCCTTGGTCTTATCTACACTGTAGATCTAGGCTTTTCCGCCATTCTGAAATGAGTTGGTCATGAGCTCTAGTTACTCCAGCTTTGCATTTAAAGGATCGTCACATCTGGTCCCAAGCTAGGAGTAAGAAGTGCGTGACATATTGTGCTTTCCCCGCCATCCAAGGAGGCTCTCCAACTATGCAGAGCTATAATACTGTGCTCTGGTTCTGGGCTCTCCCAAGAAACTGTCAAGTCCTGCACAGAACTCCCCTGCCTATAACTGGGTCCGTAGTGAGATCCTCCTGCATGCAGTGAACCACGTCAGTGCCAAAGAATCACGTGACTTTTCAAAGCTTAGTGTGCAATGCTGGGTTCTCAACATGTTTCACAACAGGAGTAATTTTTGTAAGTGGGTGAATGATTTCAAGAATCAATGAGGGTGTAATTAGCCTCACAGACTGAGGTTCACTTCCACATATGTATACTGTAGTATTGTGCATAGCAGGTGGTCATATATAGATGACTCCAGATATGCCTCCATGCGTAAAGTCTGCTGGATAAAACAATAGACTATGGGTGGAGGACCCGGCAGAAACCCCATCGGAGGAGCATGCCCAACCCGTTAGGTGCAGAAATATTTGGACCATCCGGGTGTGGATATGTCCCAAATGCTCAGGGAACTCACTCTGGTAAAAGTCAGGAAGTAAACCCTGCAACAAATAAGTGCAGGAGGAGCATGATAACTTTGGTTGGACATACATCTAAGAGAATAAAAACTTCACACAAACCTGGACAGGAAAGACTCGTTAGTCCGGAAAGACAGCTTTACTAGGAGAGACAACTCTGATGACAAACACCTGCTGCCTTGCAGGGAGGTCACGGAAAACCAAAGGCTTGGGAAGCAGCCCAAAATTAATACACGCTGAAGACGGATACACTTGGTCACAAGGCGCACAACATAAATTGACGCAAACCACATTGAAAGGCAAATGAGGAAGAAGAAGAAATAATTTCAGTATTACTAACTTTCTAACTGAAACACTCCATAATGAACAGTGCAAAAATCCTGCCATGTTTTCGGGGAAAATATGGAGACAAGCTAAATAGAACACCCATTAAAAGATCATGCAGGCCTTTAATTTTGGTTAACTTCGTGGGACATTGACCCTAATTCATGATACGTTTTACTACAAAGAGCCAATCAAGTAAGAAAGGTATGAAATGACCTCAGGAGAATCAGTGCCATCACCAGGACATGCAACTGAAGGAGCACAATAGAATGTTATCCCTCATCACGTGTTGACGGGTTACTTGCACGTCACGCTTCTAGTGAATGAATAGAAAATAATATCTTCTAAGAACACATGTAAGAGAAGTGGTTCAAGGTGGACAAACTTAGAAGAGAATGAGACATGATACCAGTTTAAACAGGATATGGCAGATACAATATTAGAGAATAAATGTGATTAAGTTATTCATTTTTTTCCGCCTATGCCGGTCCCAAGCCCGGATGAAAAAGGAGGAGGGCGGCCTGCATGGAGGCCGTAAGGAGGCAGCCCCTCCACCATGCAAAGGCACAACAGGCCAATCACCTGTTTGCTTTAAATCACGATTACGAGCAACACAAGAGAGAAAACTGGACTGATTCTAAAGGCGACTAACTGGAACGGACTACGGCTTATGGAACATAAGAAGTATAAATGGGAAGGAAGAGGAGCTGGTGGAAGAGATGAGGAAAGCAAAACTAGAAATCCTGGCTATAACGGAAACAAAGAAAAAAGGACAAGGAGTCATGGATCTCGATGGCAACACGCTGCTCTACAGTGGTGTACCCATATCCGAAAGAGCTAAAGGGGGCGTGGGTTGCATTGTAGCCCAAAATCAAAAAGATAGTATCAAGGGGTGGAACTTTGTCTCAGAGCGCATTATGGTTGTAAAACTAAAAGAAGGAGAAACCATAGTCAACCTGGTCATAGTGTATGGGCCAAATGAGGATGAGAGAGCAGAGGTCAAGGAGGAATTCTTCGAGCTGCTTCAAAGGACAGTGGATGACTGCCTAGATGAAGTTATCATGCTCAGAGATTTTAATGCCAGAGTTGGAAATGACCATGCTAGATGGGGTGGAGTTACCGGAAGATATGGAGAAGATACTCTCAATGACAATGGAAAGCGACTCCTTAGATTCTGCAGTGAGCAGTCTGATCATTACAAACACAAAGTTGCCCCATAAGCGCATACATTGACATATGGATGCGAGTCATGGGCAATGACTACAACCCATAAAAGCCAGATCCAAACCTCAGAAATGAGGTATCTGAGGAAGGTGGTTGAAGTAACAAGAAGAGACATGGTACGCAACCAGACGATATGTCAAGGCCTAAAATGCCACCCCCTGCAGACCCAAGTAGAACAGTCCCAACTAAGATGGTTTGGCCATGTCTGCAGAATGGGAGAAGATTGGCTACCACGACAAGCATGGGAAACAAAGAGCCAAGGATTCAGACCCCGAGGACGACCCAGAGTCCGCTGGGAGGACAACATCAGACAATCTTTGAAGGACCGAGGACTAGAATGGAACCAGGCCAGGAGGAAGACAGCCGATAGGATAGTCTGGCGCTCTCTCTTCCAAACCTCTACACCTCACGGTAGAAGGGGAACGACTAAGTAAGTAAGTTATTCATTAAGTGAGAAAATATATATATATATATATATATATATATATATATATATATATATATATATATATATATATATATATATATATATATATATATATATATACGGACGGTGCGTGAGATGTTTGTGCTTGAGATAATAGATAAATAAAGGAAAACAAAAGAGCATTGTTTAGTCATAGACATACTATAGCATCACGTGACTCACTTTCACTGGGAACACTAGATCTGCCATCTGTTACTAAAATAATCACTTTTCTGGCATCTGGTCTAGCACCATTGGCAGGGGTGTTCCATCCACTGGTAATGACATACCGAAGTGCCAGGTGAGTGTTAGTTGTGCTGCCCTGGTATGGGACGTTCTGTAGTTGCTGTGAAGTGAAAGAGAGACAAGCACAGGTTAATGGGCTACTTAGACAAAGTGCAATGGTTAGTGTTGAGGTTGGTGTAGAGCAGTATTTGTCAACAGTTTTGCGTTCATGGCACACTTTTCAATTTTCTACAAAATTGTGGCACACCTATCTAACCCAGGGCTTGAATCATCATCATCTCATCTCAACCCATAACCCGTCATGGGTCGTAGGGGTGCCATGGTGGAAGCATCAGCAGACAGGGTCCTCCACTGCTCTCTATTCTCAGCAATGTGTACAAGTGTGGAGAAACCGTGTCCTGCCCATTCTTTGATGTTATCAGCCCAGGATTTTCTTTGCCTTCCTCTTCTCCGTTTACCTTCGACTGTTCCCTGGAGGATCGTTTTCGAAAGGGAGTCATGACGAGTTACATGCCCAAACCAGGCAAGCTTTCGACGTTTCACTATTGACAAAAGTGGTTCTTGATGGCCTGCATAGGTGTTTATCTTCTCTCTAACATAGACATTTGTTTTGTGCTCTTTATAGCAAATGCGCAAAATTCTTCTGTAACATTTATGCTCGAAAGCCTGAATCCTTCGCTCCGTATCTGCAGTGAGTGTCCAGCCCTCACACCCATACAAGAGAATAGATAATACAAGGGCTTGAATAACAAATTACAATGATATTTATACTAAATTAAATACACTAATTTGTGGGTATTTTAGAATAAAGAAAACTCGTAAGATTGTCTCTTTATTTTTAAAAATAATTTTGAAGTATATCTATTTTTGTTCAAAGCAGTTAATAGCTCCAATTATTATTGAATGAATTCAAACCGTAAGATCAGTTTTACATTACATTGATCACTAAAAATATACGTTATATAGTAAAATTTGCGGCACATTTTAACTTAAGGGTAGATAGGTACTAATTTACAGCTGTGAGGACTGAAGCGTGACACCATCATGTTTCGAACATGCTATCATTGCTGCAAGAGGCCAGTGATGTTACTATTCTGCCAATCGAATGATCCACCAACAGTATTAATGTCAAATATTGACATTAAACAAAGCAAAGAAACAAATATAACAAACCGTGAGACTTTTGCCTGAAAAAGGTGACCAACAATACAAGAAATCAAATTAGAAGTAACTCAATAACAACAAGATAACGTGCAACACTGTAGAAAGACAATGATAAATGGTAAATAGGAAGTGCTACTGGCACAAAGAACATAAAAACAGCCAACATGACATAGGGTCTTTTTCAGGGACCGACATATGAAAACTGCAGAGTGATATATTATTATTTTTTTTTTTAAAGGAAAAGGCATTGAGTAAGTTTTACGAATGGACCATACACTAGAAACACAAGCCACGAAGGAAAGGCATTGAGTAAGTTTTACCAATGGACAATACACTAGAAACACAAGCCACGAAGGAAAAGGCATTGAGAAGTTTTACCAATGGACAATACACTAGAAACACAAGCCATTTCAGAGTTCACCCTTCGTCAGAAGGAGTAGCAAAGAGGTATGGCGTCCGCCTCGCATTCTAAAGTTCCCCGGTTTGATTCGCAGAAGAGGGAATATAGTTTATGGAATTTTTTTCTTCAGAACCAGTGGTCTTAATAATGGCATACTCCTCCCCCACCCTCCTCCTGTCTTCTGGGTTATGCGATCGAATGCCTAGCCTCTCGGATAAGGGCGAAACAATAGGAGGTCCTGTGTGCATGTTGTGCACGTTAAAAATCACACTGCAGTTGGAAATTGTAAAGAGTAGGCCATATGGCACCTGCCCTGAAAAAAATTAAAAATTAGAAATCTACCCACCACAGAAATGTTTATAGAATGTGTAATTCTTATATATAAACATTGGGATTCTTGCCGGTACTTCGGAGTTCGTGCACTGTGCTGAGATCCTCCTTAGTGACCTAATGGAGGAGATCGGAGCACCGATGGAGTTGTCCGTATGCAATGAAGATAGTCCTTAAAACCAAAACCCAAACCAGCCACAGTTACACACAAGAAACAAAGACAACAAATATAGACAGGCTAAGAGAAAAAGACTACGGACGATGCAAACATGTGGAATGAAAGAGATGAAACAAATCAAACAAAGATGAGTAACACAGAAAGATGGAAGAAAAGAAATAAGCAACACAGGTAACACTAGGAAAAAGTAAAGTAAATAATCAAGTAAACAAAAAACAATAATCCAGCAGAGAAATTTAAGTGAGGAGGATGAAATGACTAGAAATGAGTAAAACCTCGGAAAGGAAGTATCTGAGGAAGGCGGTTGAAGTAACAAAATGAAACATGGTTCACAACCAGACGATTCGTCAAGGTCTTAAAACCCAACCCCTGCAGACCCAAGTGGAACAGTCCCAACTACAATGGTTTGGCCATGTCTGCAGAATGGGAGAAGATCAGCTGCCACGGCAGGTATAGGAGGCTGAGACAGCCGATAGGATTGTATGACACTCTCTCTTCCAAAACTCTACACCTCACGGTAGAAGAGGAACGATTAAGTCCGTAAGGACTGATGTGAATGCTTAAGTCAAAGAAATAAACGATACAAATAGCCGCGGAAGATTGCCGCAGTAACTCTGATAAATTCATGTTAGAAATACCACAAGAACAGAAAGCTTTGAGTTGAATCTTGTCTTGTCAATGGCATCACAATAATCAAAATATTCCTCAGTTACCGTGATACAACTATTATCATTATGAACACTGTTACCTTTATCATTAGCATTACATTATCAACATTATCATCGAGATCATCTCCATAAAGTTTACCTGTTCAATATAATCTCTGTCAGCTGACAGCCTAAATCGCGGTCTAACTGAAGTGCCATAGGTCCACAGAGCTACCTTTGTGCCATTTTCAGCAATATAGTAACTTTTCAAGATTCTCTCGATAAACTCAAAGTTGTAGTGGTAATTCTGTGATCCAATACTGCCAGAAGAGTCGATTACGAAGAAGATATCGACCTTAATAGCAGCGGGGCAGATTATCACTGAAATACATGACACAGTAAAATAAGGTGAGAATTAATTTTTAAAAAAGGCGATTTGATGTAACATGAATGTAAAAACCTAAAGCTGTGGAACCAATGTTGGTCAATTTTCAGTGGAGTCGGTTAAAAAAAAAAAAAACTTCGAATTTGAAGCCCATGCAGATTTTTGTTGTTGTTGTAAGTATTTTAAACAAAAAAGAAAATCTTATTTGTATATACTTTTAGAGTTTTTGTTTTGTATCGTTATATGAATGAACGAATATTTTAACAAATGCAATCTACGAAAGCCACGTATTCATTTATTCATGCATATACAGTACGTATGAATATCAATCCATATAAGTGCATAATTTTAGACCTTATGACCAGTAACAAGAACTGTAGTCGGAGTCGAACTTCAGAAATTTCAGGAGTCGAATAAATGTTTGTCCCATTCCACAACCCTGGTAACAAATATATTTAACTCTTAATGAACTTGGTGGATGTTACTCTTAATATTGATCAGAATAGACGTCATTGCACTCCGGGCAAACCCATAGGTGCTTAGTCTCCCTCAGAAACTGTCGAAGAGTATGAATGCTAATAGTTCCAGTTGCGCATCGGTTGCATACATGCCGGATGCATTCTCTCATACGTCCATGCGCGCTGGTTTGATGCCATCTTCCAGCAGTCTTAGCCTTGATGATTCATCGATTGCATTTTCTGTCACTGAGTTTTCATTCAGTTTTAAAGTTTAAAGTTCGGCTCTTTCCACGCTGTGTTAAATCTATGGTAATGTTACTTATGGTTTTAAAAGTAATTCAAAAATGATTAATAAGATATTAAACTGGGACAAAATTAAATAAGAAACTCAGTTCATATCTACTAGCAACGAAAACTGGCCTTCCGTCACGAGCCGGTGGAAAAATTGACCACTAACACTGTCCTCTTGTTCTTTAAGAGTTAACAAATGTTAAATATACACGCGTTAACCCTCTGTGGATGAGAAGGAGCTAAGATGGCACAGGCGTCTGGCTTCTTACCGGGTGGGAAGGAAAGTCCACAGGAACCCCAGCTTCACAATGCCATGAAAATGAAATTGTTACATGTCATTGGGTCGAAGGGCTAAAGCCCACGCGCTGCTGGATTGAAAACAACAACAACAACAAATATACGCGCGTGGACAAGCCAGCAAATGTTAAGTGTTAAACGGAATAAAGATAGTACAGCTAGACTAAGGCGTTGACAAGCCAGCACATGTTAAGTGTTAAACGGAACAAAGATGGTACAGCTAGTGTTAAACGCAATAAAGATGGTACAGCTAGTGTTAAACGGAAAAAAGATGTTACAGCTAGTGTTAAACGGAATAAGATGGTACAGCTAGTGTTAAACGGAATAAAGATGGTACAGCTAGTGTTAAACGGAACAAAGATGGTACAGCTAGTGTTAAACGGAATACAGATGATACAGCTAGTGTTAAACGGAATAAAGATGGTACAGCTAGTGTAAAACGGAATACAGATGGTACAGCTAGTGTTAAACGGAATAAAGATGGTAAGGCGTAGACAAGCCAGCAAATGTTAAGTGTTAAACAGAATAAAGATGGTACAGCTAGACTAAGGCGTTGACAAGCAAGCAAATGTTAAGTGTTAAACAGAATAAAGATGGTGCAGCTAGACTAAGGCGTTGACAAGCCAGCAAATGTTAAGTGTTAAACGGAATAAAGATGGTACAGCTAGACTAAGGCGTTGACAAGCCAGCACATGTTAAGTGTTAAACGGAATAAAGATGGTACAACTAGTGTTAAACGGAATAAAGATGGTACAGCTAGTGTTAAATGCAATAAAGATGGTACAGCTAGTGTTAAACGGAAAAAAAAATGGTACAGCTAGTGTTAAATGGAATAAGATGGTACAGCTAGTGTTAAACGGAATAAAGATGGTACAGCTAGTGTTAAACGGAACAAAGATGGTACAGCTAGTGTTAAACGGAATACAGATGGTACAGCTAGTGTTAAACGGAATAAAGATGGTACAGCTAGTGTAAAACGGAATACAGATGGTACAGCTAGTGTTAAACGGAATAAAGATGGTACAGCTAGTGTTAAACAGAATAAAGATGGTACAGCTAGTGTTAAACACAATAAAGATGGTACAGGTAGTGTTAAACAGAATAAAGATGGTACAGCTAGACTAAGGCGTTGACAAGCCAGCAAATGTTAAGTGTTAAACAGAATAAAGATGGTACAGCTAGAGTAAGGCGTAGACAAGCCAGCAAATGTTAAGTGTTAAACAGAATAAAGATGGTACAGCTAGACTAAGGCGTTGACAAGCCAGCAAATGTAAAGTGTTAAACAGAATAAAGATGGTGCAGCTAGACTAAGGCGTTGACACGCCAGCAAATGTTAAGTGTTAAACAGAATAAAGATGGTACAGCTAGAGTAAGGCGTAGACAAGCCAGCAAATGTTAAGTGTTAAACAGAATAAAGATGGTGCAGCTAGACTAAGGCGTTGATACGCCAGCAAATGTTAAGTGTTAAACAGAATAAAGATGGTGCAGCTAGACTAAGGCGTTGACAAGCCAGCAAATGTTAAGTGTTAAACAGAATAAAGATGGTACAGCTAGACTAAGGCGTTGACAAGCCAGCAAATGTTATGTGTTAAACAGAATAAAGATGGTACAGCTAGACTAAGGCGTTGACAAGCCAGCAAATGTTAAGTGTTAAACAGAATAAAGATGGTACAGCTAGACTAAGGCGTGGACAAGCCAGCTAATTTTAAGTGTTAAACAGAATAAAGATGGTACAGCTAGACTAAGGCGTGGACAAGCCAGCAAATTTTAAGTGTTAAACAGAATAAAGATGGTACAGCTAGACTAAGGCGTGGACAAGCCAGCAAATGTTAAGTGTTAAACAGAATAAAGATGGCACAGCTAGACTAAGGCGTTGACAAGATAGAAAATGTTAAGTGTTTAACGGAAAAAAGATGGTACCGCTAAACTAAGGCCTTGACAAGCCAGCAAATGTTAAGTGTTAAACAGAATAAAGATGGAACAGCTAGACTAAGACGTGGACAGGCCAACAAATGTTAAGTGTTAAACTGAATAAAGATGGTACAGCTAGACTAGGGCGTGGACAAGTCAGAAAATGTTAAGTGTTAAACAGAATAAAAATGGTACAGGTAGACTAAGGCGTGGACAAGCCAGCAAATGTTAAGTGTTAAGCAGAATAAAGATGGTACAGCTAGACTAAGGCGTAGACAAGCCAGCAAATGTTAAGTGTTAAACGAAATAAAGATGGTACAGCTAGTGTTAAACGGAACAAAGATGGTACAGCTAGACTAAGGTCAAGGTAGTTCCACAGCAGATACTACCATAGGGGAGTGAAGTGTTACAGACTGCACTAAACTAGGTCCAGTTTCAAGAGGTGGGGTGACCACTTCCCTTTCTCGTTACCCTTGCCTTTCCGAACTCAACAGCAGAGTCAGGTATCCATTTAAAGCTGTGTAGACTCTAGCATGACGCTACTGTATTTTGAACCCAATACCTTTACCAAAAGAGGCCAGCGCTAATACTGGACTACCAACAAATAATGTTCAGTATGTACAGCTAACTTAAAAGAAAAAATACTAACATTCAAACTAAAAACAAAAAGACAATTAAGAAAAAATAGATTAAAAAAAAAAAAACCCAGAAGAGGCTACTCAGCCTTAGCACAGTGTCTCTTATTTCTCTCTCGTCTCTCTATACTGTTTTATCACTCTATCTCTCATCTTCTATTTATCTCTCTTCTTTATACTTTATACTTCCACCCCTCTTGTGTATCTCACCTCCTCTTGTCTCCACCTTCTATATTTTATTTCTCAACGTCTTATCTTTCTCCTTTATACTTTTTGTTCTTACTCCCTCTTATATCTCTTTACTCTCTGTTCTCTACCTTCTCATCTATATCTCAAGTCTCTTCTCTCTTCTACATCTCAGCTACTATTACGTCTGCTTTCTTTCTCTTGTATCTTCAATATCTCAACCCTCATACCTCTGCCACTTACATCTCAACCCTCATACCTCTGCCACTTACATCTCATCCCTCATACCTCTGCCACTTACATCTCATCCCTCATACCTCTGCCACTTACATCTCAACCCTCATACCTCTGCCACTTACATCTCAACCCCTCTTATCTCTGTTTCTCAATTTATCTTAATCGCTCTTATCTACACCCTCTCTTTTTTGTATCTCACACTTCGTATTTTTTTCTCTTCTATCTTATTCATTTTCATGCCTCCCCTCCCTTTTCTCTATCATCTCTCTCCTCTAATTATATCTCAGCCCTATCCTCTCTTTAATACACCACTTTATCTTATCTCATTCTACTTTCTTTTCTCTAGTTAATTCCTTCTCCCCCCCCCCCCCCCCCCAATATCTTACCCTCTTCTGTCTCTATCCTGTCTATTTTCTTTATTCCGCCCTCTGTTATTCATCTCTCTTTCTTTCATTTTCTATCTTTCGTTTTCTTTCTTTCTTTTGTTCTTCCATTTTCTTTCTTTCTCTCTGTCTATCAGTCACTTCAAGGAAGTCAGTTACAGTGACCCTGATAAAGACAACTAATTTTAAAAAAAACCACAACTTTACCTGGTGGTGGAGGAGTGGGAGCTGAAATTTAGGAAAAAAAAAACAAGAAATAATTATTAGCAAACATTTATGGAACAAATAATGCAATGGCATGAATTAAAAATATATTCTATGATAGCTGGGGTCAGTAACCTAGGAGCTTTTGAGATCTGCTTTAGTAACACTCAGTCTTCTAAAGATATACCATATATGTGTATGGGTGTGTGTAATTTAAAGGGGGGGGGGGGGGGGGGGATGATGAACTTTACCCAAAAAAAGTTCGCATTTATGTATCTCATGCAGTTCATAAAACTATTTTAGCGGCCAGGAAGAGAGTTTTCACTGGAAATGTGAAAAAAGTACCTTTGATCCCGTGGGAACCACGATTTTGAATGCCAGTGGGAGAGGTCCAACATTTCCCATAGTTTTAAAAGCTCCTTCCGCCCCCCCCCCCCCCCCCCCCCCCCCCCCCCCCCCCCCCCCCCGAAGTCACCTTTAAATCTACAAAATCATCCATTGGGATGTAACATTAGATCGAGATTACCTGGTTGCTGACCCCTGGCTTATAGGATTAAAGGTATTCTTATTACTCAATCTTCTGCCGCTTTTCTGTTACCTAGTTTTCTACTTATATATTTCTTAGGTTTGCCTACAATATTCCCATTTATATGCATGGAGTCATATCTGGAGTCATCCTTAAATGACCATCAGCTAATCACAATGGTATAGTTTCCAGATTTGGAAGTGAACCTCTGTCTGTGAGGCTAATTACATCCTCATTGACTCTTGAAAAATCCACACTCTTCCAGGGTTTCACCCTGTGCTGAAACAAGTTCAGAACCCAACATTGCTTACTAAGCTTGGAGGAGTTTTTTTAGCTCCAGACATAACTCTGGCTTCTACCTGGTTAGCTGCAAGAAGAAGGATCTCACTGTGGACCCATGATGCACAGGGGGGAGCCAAGAAGTACTCCGGACTAGATTGGAACCAGGCCAAGAGGAAGACAGCTGATAGTATAGCAGGGCGCTCTCTCTGGCAAAACTGTTGTTATGAGTAAAATCATAACATATCGGTCGTTATCAAATAGGTATCGATTTGAGACCATGTTTGTTGATGTTCTGTATCCACGGGTTACCCCGGAAGTACGTCATTGTCTTTTGGACAGATATTGCAAAAGGTTAGCCGGTCTCACTTAGCAGAAGTGAACGATACTTCTAGGCCTTTTATGTGTGTTCTTCGATGTGGACGGACGCGTATTTTGTCCAGCTCCAATATGTGTTATTTCGACAGAGTCCTAAAGTATTTCTACATATAGATCGCCCATATGCTTCATTGGGTCGATGCTAGATATATATATATTGTGAAAAGTGAATGCTGTATTCTGATGTACGTGAGTGGAACTGTTAAATAGATTATGCAGCAAAATGTCGAGGACATCTTGTCAGTAGTAGACTGAATAGCGACGATCAAGACTGGCTAGGTTATGCCATCGTCTTACATTTATATTGGATGCATTTAATGGAGCCTGTACTATGAATAAATGAATATATCGTCTTCACGTCCAAACTGGCCTTTGCAGATTCTTTACTGTTGGAGATCAGAAGTGTGTTAAAAGGCTGAATATAAAACGGTTACTGGCATAATGGTATGCCGTGTTAAGTTCACACAGATACATAATTTATAAAGGAGGGACCTCTCCGAAGACTACCCCTCTACAATTGATCGTTACAACTGTACACCCCAAAATAGATGAGGAACGACTAAGTAAGTAAGTAAGATTTATGTATTTCTAATGTCACCTACATAATGTAAATACATTGTGCAAGCAGGTAGAATTCATTCAGATGTTAACCTTTTGCATTACACTGAAACCGAAGATTAGGTATACTACATAAACATTTTTTACAAGCATGACAGAAACCATTTATGATGGTAGAAATTACGTATTAATAATGGCACTATGATCACTTACCACTGCAAGCCCTGACTGCAACTTGTCTAGCGAAAGGGACCAAGGCATTGAAATCTGCCACAGGGAAATTGTATTCATATCTGGATGCCAAGGAACTCAACTCCTTTATGTCAGCGCCTGGTGTAACTCCAAGGGTGAAAATGTTTACAACTGCACCCCTCAACTTTTCAGCTACCTCAAGTGCTAAAATAAAATTCACATGACAGTTATTTCAAACGACATGATATGCTGATTACAGAATATAACAATGAGATAATAAATACATAACTAGTGATAAAACAGTTGAAGACTGATTGAGACACATCCAAAAGTAATAATAGAAATAAAAACATTATAACGTTTAGAGTTAATGAAGTTTAAGTTTAAATTGAAGTGCACTATAAGGTGGAAATGTCCCATGTAGTTTGAAGTGAAGTGCACTATAAGGTAGAAATGTCCCATGTAGTTTGAAGTGAAGTGCACTATAAGGTAGAAATGTCCCATGTAGTTTGAAGTGAAGTGCACTATAAGGTAGAAATGTCCCATGTAGTTTGAAGTGAAGTGCACTATAAGGTAGAAATGTCCCATGTAGTTTGAAGTGAAGTGCACTATAAGGTAGAAATGTCCCACATAGTTTGAAGTGAAGTGCACTATAAGGTAGAAATGTCCCACGTAGTTTGAAGTGAAGTGCACTATAAGGTAGAAATGTCCCATGTAGTTTGAAGTGAAGTGCACTATAAGGTAGAAATGTCCCATGTAGTTTGAAGTGAAGTGCACTATAAGGTAGAAATGTCCCATGTAGTTTGAAGTGAAGTGCATTATAAGGTGGAAATGTCCCATGTAGTTTGAAGTGAAGTGCACTATAAGGTAGAAATGTCCCATGTAGTTTCTGGTGGCCCTTGAAGAGACGAAGAAAGGAGGGGACTACTCTAACCTGAGGCATGTTGTACAAGGTCATTAATATGAGGCAGGGCTTGAGGCTGGCACAAACAAGTTGCCATAGAAACCACCACTGCAAGAGCATGTGACTACTTTGTGCAGGTTTCCTGCAAGGAGACGACTTACTGCAGCTGTGAGCCCATGCTCCATGGAGGAGCTAAGGAAAATAATGATTATGACGATAATGATGATAAGGTAAAAATAAGATATCACATGATGGTCACGTGTTGTTTTGTCAGTCAGCTGTTAAGGATACAAGAAGAAGAAGAAAGAAGGTAAGTTATAAAACAAAGTTTCAAACACCCAGGGTAACTGAGTAACCAGAACTTGATACTATATGGCAAAAACCTCTTACAGAAATATAAATTTTGAAAACTAAAACTTGTCTGGCCCACATAGTCATGAATCAAGAAGAAAGCAAACATGCTGCACATATAAGCTTTTTAAAATTTCTATTTCCTTAAATGCAGTTTACCATACAAAATAATTTTCCCAAAACTGAGTTACCCTGGACAACTATATCTTTATTTTTCTACGTTTTACTATACCTTGGAACAAACCTCAACACACAAACTCATTCTTTAGCTTATATTATGTAATAAGCAATAGTTCCTCCAAGTAACGGAAGATTACCACTTCCTACATTTGTTATATTTTTAATTAAAATCTTCATTGCAAGGTCGTCTTCTCACAAAATTGCATGACTTGAAAGTTCCAAAACAAAACTCGAAGAAATAAATAAATATCCAATCATACAAACAACAACATCAACAAATGCTAAAACACAGAACTAATAAAAACGCTGACTTGTTCTGTTTAACGAAATTTGTTTCCATTTGACTTGTATGACAATCATTGGTAACAACTGTCCACGTGTACATCTTTTTTCAATATTTATGCATTTTCGTTCAATATATGTTCTGGTTTTTTTCAGACATGTAGCTTATTACATTATCTTCCTTTTCTCAATCAGCCGCCTGTATGGATATACAAGGCTTAGCAATATACTTGTATAATAATCCCGTTTCAACAAATGCTCTACCACAAGAAAGAGCTTTACGTTTTAACGGTAGTTTTACAACAGGTTAGTTATATTGAAGGTATAACACAGGTGTACAATGAAGACCAACGGTGCGGTATATAATGCCTGCGTCACTAGCACGCTTCTATCTGGTACGAGACATGCAGAACCTATGATAAGCAAGAAAGAAGGCTCAATATCTACCACTTAAAGTGTCCGCGTCAACATCATTGGTATCTTGTGGAGGGACAAGGTCGAGGCACTGTCACGTGCTGGTCATCAAAGCATGTATACACTGTTCACACATTACGGACTACCCTATCTTGGCTATGTCCATCCATGAGGAAGATGGTCGCATCCCCAATTATATTTTCTATGTACAACTGGCACTTGGTAAAAGAACAATCCAGCGAACGCAGCTGCGGTTCAAGAGACATGAAAGTACTGGACATAAATTCAGCAACATGGCAGGATGGAGCTTCCAATTGCACAAAGTGGCAATGCTCCCTATTGTGCCATTTCAGACTGGGCAAAAAGAAGATCTCAAAACAAGCAGAAGAGAATGATACATACCGAAAGGAACACCAGGGAAAAAAGGCAGCTAAGGAATATTACCTCAGGGGAACATTCCCATAGTCAGTTATAACTGAAAGGGCTTCTACTACAAAAACAGATAAGTAACGCTTTTTGTCTCAACAGTTCTGCAACACTTCCAATATTCTTCTTTCAGACGTTAATCAAAAACAATTTTATATTTTATAAATCACAACCAAATGACACTGGCTTGGATTATTTATTCTTCAGTCAAATGAATTTTGACGCAATTAAAACTGACTAACCACAGCTATGTCCCGTAATATGTTAGATCACTGCGGAAAAAATACTGCCTATAAAAGAGATGAACAATATGGCGTGCTGAAGTAGTGTTACTGAGAAGACACGACGTCATCCCATTGAAACAAGAATGTTACTGGAACTTTCCAATAGACAATAAAGTGATGTTTAGAAAGACAAATAGGAAAAGAAGAAAATGAAATTGTTATAAACAAATAAATATAACAGAGTAACAAGGTAGACCTATACCAGATACTGTCGTAGGGGAATGAGTTGTTAGAGACTTCACCATACTTGGTCCAGCATCGAGAGGTGTGATCAGTTCCCTACCTTGTTGCCTCTCCATTCCCTAACTCAAAGAGCAGAGTCAGGTCCCCATTTACACCTGGGTAGACTGGAGTTTGTCGGTACCGTGACTCGAATCAGGCACCATTTCCGCGAGAGACCAGGCCATAACACATTTTTGGTGATGCGTAGATGGCAGTGAGGATAATGTGATTCGCTTGCATAGCTAGGCGGGGTTGTCGCACGGAAGGTCCAGGGTTCGAATCCTGGGTAAGCCACTCATGTCTGTTGTTTTTCTGTTGTCTAGTGTTCTACTTCTTTATTTCCTACGAATGCCTGATAACATACCTTTATGTTTGTCTCATATTAATTTACTGTTTACAAGCCTCGGGTTTCCCTTCCTTATGTGTTATAAATGTTCATACCTGAGTGCCCAGAGTTTAAAAACGTAAACAAAAAGACATTAGCTAAAAAGGATTTGTGAATACAATAGATTTTTTCATTACTATTATTTAAAAAAAAAAAATAATACAAAGAGAGAAAAGACGCGTATTAGCAGAAGAAATGTATCTTTATTTGCACGTGGAAGATAAAGTAAAACAAACCAACAACCAAAGACACTAGAAAAACTCAACTTTGCAAGATTTGACTCACTTTT
This sequence comes from Oreohelix idahoensis, assembly GCA_024509875.1. NCBI lineage: Eukaryota > Metazoa > Mollusca > Gastropoda > Stylommatophora > Oreohelicidae > Oreohelix > Oreohelix idahoensis. Next base: position 537,922 of record JAMPIV010015058.1, read on the forward strand.
GCTGGGATCAACAGATTTGCTGTGTGATACTAGAATTATCGTTTTGTTAACTCCTACTCGTCCACCGTATGCAGGTGTCAGCAGCTTCCAGGCCTCTAGAAGTGCTAAATGGGAGTTGGCAGTGGTGTTCAAGTATGGAACGACCAGCAGGTTCTGTGATGTTAAAAAAAAAAGAGGCTGCAGAGTTATTTGTCTTCAGTTTTATGTTGTATCTCGTGTTTTGAGCTCTCGTGTTTTATAGAATATTTTAACCTTGCCAGTGCTTTGGAGGTCGTGCACTGTGATGATATCCTCCAAGTGTGATCTAAGGGAGGAGTTTGGATCACTGATGGAGTTGTCTGTGTGCAATCAAGATGGTCCTTAAAACCAAGGAATACTTTTAAAAGTCCTATCACACCTTAGAGACTGCTTGATCAGAAAAAGTGGAAAACGAATATTAAGCTACAGATGATAGTTGGCTAGAGTGTTTGGTTAAAGAAATGGTTTAAGATATAGACATTCTGATAGATTTTCAACACTCCTCTAAGCAGAGTTCACATTTATAGCAGGCATTTGGCAATATTTTTGTTCCCCGTCAAACATTGGGCTACAGCTTTTTCTAATATCTTATTTTAGTTGTCTTCTTCAGGTTTGACCATGTGGTTTCATTGGTTTCCTCTTCAACTGTGGGGTTCTTTCGTCTCCTGATTCTGCACATCTTAAAGATGCCCATCTTAAGTCTACTCTCTATAAGACGTGCATGAAGTTCTAAAGGTTAGATGACGCAGCAATGAGTTGCTCCAAGGGTGTCATTGTTAAGACAACATCGGCCCAAAGTTTGATGTTAAGTAAATGTGTATCTACACTTGCCAATTTATCATAACAAACAGCAGGACTTTCATTGTTGTTAACGAAAACAGTGACGAAGGCAATATAGATAATTTTAAGAAATAAACTATGAAAATCTTGTTTGTTTTAAATTACTCGTCTTTTCAACCAGGATGATAAAACTATAACATGTATATATTTTCAAATAATCAGATGGACATATATTAATTGTCATGAAATCGTCTACAAGAAATATTAGAAAAGACCCCCTCCCACTCTCCAACCCCCAAAACAAAATATACAACAGTAACACTAAATACCACCATCATAAAGTTTACCTGGTAAATCCGGTCAAAGGATGACGTCAACTGAAACACTGGCTGTGGGTCTGTGCCATAAACCAGCAGAGCGACCCTTGCACTTCCGTCATTAATAGTGAAACCACGGATAAGATTGGCAACAAACTCCGAGTTACGCTCGTAGTCCTCAAGGCTAGTTGTGGTGGAAGAATCGACTGCGATAACAAGATCGATCTGAACAGATGAAGGACAAGGTTCCACTGAAAGACAAGATGTTAAAATGATGTATGCACAATAAAGGTAATATGAATTAAACAGACCACATGAGAAAACATCAAATACTAATAGAAATTACATACATAAACAAATCAAAACAAGATGAAAAGTTACACATCATTTAAAACAAATACAACACAGTCAGTCAGATGCATCTTAGAAAATTAGTGATCATCAAATTGGAAGGGGGGGGGGGGGGAAAGAACGAACGAACTTTATTTTCAAAGGGTTAAGAATTAGGCACGCAGGCCCGTCTGACTATCTGCCCTTTCTCTCTCTCTCTCTCTCTCATCGTCGTGTATACTGTATCCTTTCATACTCACATTATATATAACAAGAGAATTATATAAAAAACAATTATGGAATAAGCATACTTAAATAAATGATATATAAAACCATATTTGATAATTATAGGTTAGCTTTACTGTAGTTACATGAAGGTGAAATTAATGAATTTAAAACTGGAATAATGAAGAAGAAAATGTAAGTAATTCAAGTTTAAAATAAACTTAGTAACGCATAGACGTTATCCATGTTTTACATTAAACGACAAAATCAGTGTTCTATAGTCAATGCAAATAAACCTATTGACCGGACAAAGAAACATGACAAGTAATGAATAACAATATTTTTTTTTTTTTTTTAAAGTTACGTTGAACTATTTATACCATTATAATAAATAGTAGGTGTCATTAAGAATGAAAAAATGAGAACAGGAAATTCCTTAAATAGCAACGAAAGAAAATTGCGCCTCAGATTTTAATAATAACATACCATAAAGTATAACTTAAGTAGTCTAAATTTCTGAATTTCAAAGAAGCTACTACTCGTCAAAAGTCAAGGGCCACTTAGAAAAACCTTGGTTGAAACCATAAAACAAATCTGATATAAACGTAATTGGTATCAGTCAAAACGGCATTTATTGAATACCAAATAGACATGTCACGTAAAGAAATGGAAACACACATTCAAACGTAATGAAGCTGTGAAGTGTGTCACCCACCTTTTCAAAAGTCACACAATAGATATTGGACAAATAGACATTTCAAAATCGGGTATGACCACCGTTTGCAGCAAGGCATTCAAGACAGCGTAGACGCTTCGAGTCCAGAAGGGTCCGAAGAGTATCCTGGGGAACAGCTTGCCATTCCTGAAGCAGAAATGCGGTCAGCTGTGCAACATCCATTGGCAGGGGGTGATTTGTTGGCAATCTTCGACCAAGGACAACCCAGAGGTGCTCAATCGGATAAAGGTCAGGTGAACGAGCTGGCCACGCCATCCTGATGATCCCATGTTGCTGAATAAACTCATTCACCACACGAGCTCGATGGGGTCGAGCGTTATCATCTTGGAGGATGGCATTACCACCTATGGCCTCCAGAGCTGGCTGAACAATTGGACTCAAGATTTCGTTCTGGTATCTTGGGCCGGTCACGTTGCCTTGGATGATGTAGAGTGGGGTCCTGCCGTGTCTGTAGAAGCCTCCCCAGACAATGACAGAACCCCTACCATAACGATCCACCTCTCGAATTGTGTCATCAGTAAATCGCTCTCCTGGTCGTCTCCAAACTCGAATCCTGCCATCATTGAATGACACAGTGAAGCGAGATTCATCAGTGAAGAGAACTTGACTCCATTGTTGCCTTGTCCATCGGATGTGCTCGCGACACCAAGCAACACGGGGTCTGCGATGAGCAGGAGTAAGAGGGATTCTGACTGCAGGACGTCGAGCAGCCAGTCCAAATTCATGTAAACGTCTGCGAATGGTGCTTTGAATGACATTAACGTTTACAGTTTGTCTCGGCTGACATCTTAGAGTGGAACAAGTCACTGTTTGATGGCGCAGGGCTGACAACAAGATGTACCGGTCATCATGTCTATTGGTGCATCTAGGGCGACCTGGCCGGTGGCGATCCTCCACACTTCCTGTGGCCTGAAATCTCTCCAAAATTCTTTGGATAGTAGAGTGTGACACTGGAAGCCGTCTAGCAACCTCACGGACAGATAAACCAGTTTCAACCCACGCTATAGCCCTCATTCTTTGTAAGGTGTCAAGACTTCTTCTCGGTGGCATGGTTTTTGCAAGTGATGAAACTACCCTAAGTCTGCTGATTGTAAAACAAATTAAGAGTGAACTCTGTTCACGAAAAGTCGCCATTGCACGTGGAATGTCAATCAGCACGATTACTTCACCTGTTTGGTTGTACGGAAGTTTGAAAAAACAGATTAAAAATGTGAATTTATGGTCAGCAAACCAAATTGCACGTGATCACCGTGGTTGTCGGTGAGTTGTCTTTATGCTTAACGTGCATAGAGGACTGTCAGAGGAAGATATTGCACCCATTTTTACTAAAAACTTCCTTCATTTAATCATTCTATGCGCTTATATAAAAGTGTATTGAAAATAATAGGGTGGCCCTTGACTTTTGACGAGTAGTATATAATGAAACAAAGTTTTGCTACACATCATCATTACAAAAAACATAATTTAGGGAGGTCAACACACATCTATTAATATATTATAATAACTGTACTTTACCTGGTGGGTCGCTGGGAGCTGAAATTAAAAACAAAAAATATGTAAGAACACACAAATCAGCAAAATGAGCTAGTTGTTAGTGATTTATATCATAAAATTTAATAAGAAAAAAGAAGTTAACCAATAGGATGAACTGCAAGTTGATTAAATTAACAAAACCAAAACAGACAAACAAAAATGACAGTGCATAAATTAATTGTAGGGTCAGTGTAACTTTTACACTTTACAAATAAGACAACAACAACAAAAAATGTCTAGTACACCCTCATGCATGTCGTACATGGCGACCAATATCTGGTGGTAAATGAGGCTGGTAATCTCATCATGTACACAAAAAGCTACATAAACTACAGTTACAAGAGAATGTAAGAGAACCAGCTATAATGGTGGCTATATGCTTCATAAGGTGTCAAAACTAAAACTGATGATGATGAAATGTCTTTCCTATCTCTTTTTAAAGTTTGTTTGTTCAGCTTATTATTGGCCCGTCCATGTTTCGTGTTCCTGGGATGTCACTTTAAGTTATGTATTCTTCTTCTTCTTCAAGAACATGCCTGAAGGCGTTAGCGATCATGTCTATCCACAACTGTCTGTCTCCATGAATATTTATCTATTTTCTTTTTGATTTCTTTCCATGCCATAGTTCAAACTGTCCAGTATCTTCTCTCTTTGTTGTCTTTAATCTCTGTCCTTCAATCTATTTCCTTCAATCTTTGTCCTTCAATCTATTTCCTTCAATCTATGTCCTTCAATCTTTGTCCTTCAATCTATGTCCTTTAATCTTTGTCATTCAATCTATGTCCTTTAATCTATGTCCTTTAATCTTTCTCCTTCAATCTATGTCCTTTAATCTATGTCCTTTAATCTCTGTCCTTCAATCTCTGTCCTTTAATCTATGTCCTTCAATCTTTGTCCTTCAATCTATGTCCTTCAATCTATGTCCTTTAATCTTTCTCCTTCAATCTATGTCCTTCAATCTATGTCTTTTAATCTTTGTCATTTAATCTATGTATTTCAATCTATGTCCTTTAATCTTTGTCCTTCAATCTATGTCCTTTAATCTTTGTCCTTAATCTTTCTTCTTGTCACGATATACTTAATCTTTCTTCTTCTCATAACATGCCCAAAGAAAGAAGATTGCTGCCTTCTCGCATGAGGAATAAGCTTCCTTTGTGTATTGACATCTGTCATAGCATCCTCATTACTCTTATTAGCTGTCCGTGGTAATTTTACCATTCTTTAAATACAGCTTTAAAGAGACCGCTTGATCTTGCCTCATTTCCATAAATCTGAAGTCCGTGAGTTTAACCACCGACATTAGAGCTTCAAATGGCATGGAATCTATTTTACGGTTTTCCATATAATGTCATTTGTAATGCGATGCATAAATGTCACTCTAAAGACCTTTCTGAAGTATCTGGTTTTAGAAAAATTCATTATCTATCTTTAAAAAAACATAAATTAAGGACAATAAATCTCTAAAATGTTACCCAAAATGATTGAAAAAAAAAAAAACAAATAAAAAAAACAAGTGAATTATTATAAAAGAATGCGTTCATGAACTGTAACAAAAAATATTACCAGACTTTAAAAAAAAAAAAAAATCAGATGTAAGAATGAAGGAATTGTTCCAATAATGTTCTTACGAAGAATACAAGACGCCCATTTTGTTTTGAGAGTCATCTCAGACAAAAAAGGACTAGTGTTCCCTCATTCACGTCATAAATGATGACGTACATACGCTTGTGCTTGGGGCTGGAAACGTCATGATATAAGATGGGACGTAAATCAGTTTTACATGTAAACACTGAAGTAAGAAATGTAAACTGAACAAATTTGTTTCTGCATACTATTATCTGGAATCTCCAAGGTTAAAGAAATAAGACATTAGCCAAGAAGGAAACAGATCTGAAATCTGCAAGGTAACATAAAAAAGACACTAGCCAAGAAGAACACAGAAATGAGATTTGGTGATATCCTTAAAAAGATAATGAAAACATGGAAACAGCTTTAAAACAAGCACATGACAGGACAACTTGAGGTGAACGTATTAAAAACCCTTGCTCCACTGGAGAACCAAACACAGGAGTAAAGGGGGAGAGGAAAATGATTATGGAAAGGAATTGATTGACATCAAAAATACAAGTAAAACTTACCAACACAGATACGGCTAGTTATTTGGTCCCGGATGCTGTCTAGTGCGGCAAAATTATGTACACTGAAGACATTCTTGTCGTTTCCTCCAGCAATTTCTTGAAGTTCAACCCGGTTGGTCACGCCAACACCAATGGAGAGAATTGTTATATTTTTTGCCCTGAGATCATCGGCTGCAATTTTGGCTGTGATGTACATAGAATAAACATAGTTAGTTAACTATCATCAGAGAATAGGCGGTTTGTCATTTATCGAAACGCTTGACTGGAGCAGAGCTCACTCTTAACCTACTATTATGTTATTTCACTGGAGTCTAACTGTGTGGATCCAAGAATCTAACATGTGGGATCACATAACAGTACCACCACACCTTGCCAAACATTGTGATATGGCAATTAAAAATAAGTTGCGTTGAATAGTGGTACTAGAAGAAATTAATGGTTTTTTAAAGCTTCTTGTCATCACTAGTGCCCCTTCAGTCATTACTGACTATAGGACTGCGCCCCAGAGGTGATAGCCCTCAGCTGCTTGAAGCTGGAGTGTCTTCTCCAGGGCGCGAGCTTGGGCACGGTTACACGGAGATAAAGCTTTGATCATGCAGCATGTTCCCCTCTCCCTCATGTTCCCGGTAGGTCCAAAGGAACGGCAGTAGCCGATACAGTTTGGTACCAGCCACTTCTCAGAAGAATACCTTAGACTACCTTAGGGACTCAAACTCCATATGTATCCTCAGTGTTTACTCCTGAAGCCTTTTCAGTAAACGGATATTCCCGCAAGGCAACAGAGGTTTGAAATCCGCTTTTTACTTTCGCCTTGATAGGTTACCAGCCAAGGATCACGAGCCCTATGTGCCCGAAGCTGCTGGTTTAAAAGCGCCAGTGGCTTGCCTTCGCCTTTTCTCCTGTCAGTGGAAAAAGTTCCGCCGGGATCAAATTCAGCAACATGTGAAGGCCGGGAGCTGGGCTTGGATGTTACAGGATATTTGAGGTGCGTGCCATAGAAGTATTTATCTGCAGTGAGAACTTATCATCATTACAACTTCCGGCTATGACGATATTTTGCTCGTCATCATCATCGTCAAAACCCTTCAGCTCCCTAAGTAGTAAAAGACGTAAACTGACTTATGCCAGATCTTCCTGTCTTGTGCCATTCACTCAAGATCTTTCGACGTCTTTTCTTTTTTTTATTAACCACATTCATTGCTATGTTCTCTTCACCGTCCGTGTTGTTTAAGTCACCTTCTAACTCTTTTCACTGTGTTGCAATGCTATCAACAGAATTCCTCAATGTTTGTCATATTAAAAGACTCATGTAACAGTAAAAAAAAAGCAATTATTAAAATATGGAGTGCGCCAAAAGTCAAGCCCCATGGACAATTTATTATATAGACGCTTGATATTCAGCGATGAAGCAGTGTTTTATCTTAATGGTTCACGCAACCGATTTTGGGACATTGAAAGCCCACAGTGAGAAACGGAAGGACATATGTAATTATTTACAAATTATGGTATGGTCCACTTTTTGGGGAGTAAAATTAATTGGTCCATATTTCTTGCCAAACCACTGTAACAAGTGAAACCTACCTTCATATTCTGGGAACATTTCTAATGCCATTTATAGGCAATTTAGGTCTCCAGTTCAACTCCTATGAATTATTTCTTATGAGGCCACCTCAGATGTTTTTTTTTTTAATGTTATCCTATTCAGAACATTAGATGACATGAACAGACCATCACATTGGAATTAACGAACATCAGAGAAAGTGATAATTTACTTAGGAATGTTCAAAAGTCTCGTGAAAGTGTTTTGAAGAAATTGGCATCCAATTCGTACATTTAATTTGATTTATATAATAAATTGCCTATGAGATTTGACCTTTGGCCCACTCTGTATAACAACGTGTTGCAAGATTACACATTGTGAAAGACAGCATATCAGTAATGTCAAATTATATAAAATTTGATTTAACTTTCAGTGTTACAGTTAAATTGTATTATTCTTCATTTCTTTCAGAAGCAGTTGTAAACACATATAAGATCATTTAAAATAAAATAAATATGTCTATATAATTTGATAGCAGATATAATAACATTACACTCAAAAATACATTGAAAGTCAATATCTTAAATTAGCTTTACGAGTTTGTGTGTGTATTTTTTCTAGTTCAGAAATACTAATATGTAACTGATTTTGTGGAGACATGTCATTCTTATACGCACTCACTAATTCCCTTTGGCTTGCATGCATACACAGATACATATAAGTATGAGACTTCATACACCGTGTGGGAGACAATGACTTCATGGAATTGTGTGAATTCCAGGGTCGACGAATAAGCAAGATACAGAAGCACTACTACACGCTTCGTCCTAAGAACAGAACACTTTTGAGCTGCCCGGACACCGTTCAGAGACTAACTCTTTAAAGGATGAAAGGCCAGTATTTGGGACCAATTTTCCCAGGCGCTTGTGCCAGGAGGCCAGTTTTCAGGCCGGTATATTTGACCTAGGTTGTTGTTTTCTGCAAGTGGTATATTTTATTTATCGTCATTCAGTTCCATTTACAACTTTGCATAGCATTACCATGCTTTTAACAAATTGTTTTAAAACCAACTCTTAAATTCTAACACTACATGAAAATTCAAAGCTGCAGAAAATTCCTTGCATCAAACACGGGCAAACCACCACATCCTTTAAGATTTAAGTAGTTAAACCAGAGTGGTTCTTCATCACAATGCCCCCCCTCCTCCTCCCCCACCGTGGTGAAACATACTGAGAACCAAGCAGTGCACACTAAGCTTGGGGGAAGTACTTGAACCCCAGAAGAAGAACTCCAGACTTAACTCCAGCTATTTCCTGGTTGGCTGCTTAGAAGAGAATCTCACAATGGATAAGAGGCAGGTGGTTGAAGCTATAAGTGGCTCCGTGCAGAATATGATCATTCCTTTGGACATCCACAGAATCAGAGAGGAGTATTTTAGCTCTGCATATTTGAAGATCCCCCTGTGTCATGAAATATTCTAATCCACATATATAAATTATTAGGTAAATATGAAGCCTAACAAATAAAATTAAGAAAGAGAAGAGCAATGGTAAAATAACAGTGCTGTCACAAAGAATGTACTCGAAATTCCCCTTGTTTTCTGCTTCGTCTGCAAATTGTAACGCTTTCACGTTGATATAAAAGCTTACTGTATTATTACCCGCCTTCTTCAATGAAACGTGTGCTGCATTTCTAAGAAAAACATTGAGAGACTGCGTAATGACCTAAATTAATCCTAACATTAATTATATTACGTTACCAAAACGAACGAACAGATGGACAAAAGGATAGCGAGAGGGGAGGGCTGAAAATCAGGAACGCATGCAACACGCGACGCGCGATATACAAATGCTGGCATCACGCGTGTAAGTCTACAAGCACTAACTTTTTCAGACGGACAGTGATAAAATACACTACCCTTTCCCAGAGTTAGGTTTATAAATCATAACAGACTCTTATTAGAAAAGATAACAATAGATGGGTTTACGTTTGAACACATAACAGTACCCAGACAGCACATCTTCGAAACAGGAGGTAGAAGAAATTGCATATTTTGAACGCAGCCACGTAGCTACTTTAAATTAGTATTTTTGGGTTCCTTAGGGCTTGCTGACAAATAATATGTAAAACGTTACGCAAATAGTCCAGGAATTAATAAATTATACCCAAAATAAAATATTGGGGGTGCCTGACAGCATAAAATCATTTCTGCTCATAAGATTTTTTTAACCGTGTTTTGAAAAAATTTACGTTTACAGAAAATAGCCTACCATGTAAAACTTCAATTGATTGGAGCCGCAACAAATGAAAGCCTAACACACGATTGGTCGGGCTAATAATACTTCTTGGTTGTTTAGAGGGTAACGAGGGACAATGAATAACATTTTTTCAAACACTTGTCGAAACGTGGCTCATTGGCCAGTCTCGCTGATATACACACTTGGGAGCGTTAGTTCGAAACCACTTGTTTAAATACACCTGATAAAGCATCAGTGCGTTGAAGCCAGCTTATATTTGGCTCAATAAAAGCCTGGAAGATAAGCAGAAGGAAATTTGTGCCAGTTTGTGCCAGAATTCATTGCTAATCAACGTATCTGTGTTATTCGTATGAATTGTGGGACAGTGGTCTTGATGGTACTGAGCAGCACCTGGTCAGAGCTTTGCTGAATCCAGTGTCGGACAGCATACGCCTTGGTCCTTTTAGCTATCAGTGAGGTGTCTCCAGAGCCCAGAGGAGAATTCGAGCAGAGGAGTCCTTTCCTGCCGCCATCACGCCAGATAAGCTAACTTGGCCAGCTGAGCTCAACATTATGTCCCCTCATCTTGAAATAACTTTATAAAAATACCATTCAGAGGGGAATTTACTGGTCTTAAAATCAGGAACTGTGAACATCTCCAATACTAGTCCCTAAAGACAAACTATTGAAGTCATGATGACAAATACCAACAGAGCTTGAACAAAACAAAACCAGTATTACCTCATTTTACTACTACACAACTGACACACATAGAACATTTGTACTAATCTATGTCACTACAATATTCATATTAAATACATTCTGTACATAACTTGTAATTTAAATTGATTGTGATTCCTGGTTCCCTTGTAGTTGAATCAGGACACATATTCATTCATGCCAGTAATGAATACATATTGTTATTTGAAAGTTCATCAGTGACTCTTTTAAGATATCTTTGTAGAGTGTTATATGTATGTGAGTGTCACAGTGTTGTCAAGAGTAGTGGATTAAATTAAATTGTTTATCTGTCTGTTGTTGTGACTTACACTTCACCATACTCATACCCTAGACACATAACGTAGCATCACACTATTCCAGAATAATTCTGACTGAGATATATAGATATGTGGTAGCAAGTAAGGTTATCTATAATACACTACTCTTAATAGATATAGATACCTTCACAGCTGATCTCAGTCAGTACACTAAGTTCCCTATAAGTATTTATAACTTCCCACTTCACCACACCCTGGATGATGGGAAAATCAAAGTATGCCACTCGTTTTCCTTCTCCAAGCTTGTTAGCAGATGTTGTTTATTTAAAAAATGCTACCCAAGCCAGGATAGAATACTGAGATAGAAACCAAAGCTCATGACTTCAACTCAACAAGTTTAGGAAAAGCAGAAAAGCCACACAAAAACCAAGATCTACAAGACAGATAATGACATGGATTATTCAGCTTGGCCTTGGCTGTGAAACAGCAACAAGTTCAGCAGCTTTAGTTTGACAATAACAACAACAAGAAACTGTGTCTTGGATATTTCATAGCAACAGTAGCTCACATACTTTTAGTTATATTCTGTGATTGTCCATCCGTAATCACAATCAGAATCTTTGGTATGCCAGATCTAGCTCCATAAAGTGCTGACGTTAGGTAGCCGTCCGTACGAATTCTGTTCAGTGCATCAAAGGTGTAGGTCAACTGTTTCAGTTGTGCAGTACCGAGTACATCCTGCATATAAAAATACACACACATTGTTGGTAGAGATACATACATATTTTTAAAGTCTTTATACATAAGCTGTTAATGAAGACACAGAAATGGGCTTTAAGTCTTTACATAAAAACTATACAGATGTTGTTAACCAAGAAGTAGAAATGTGTTTAACGATTGTATGATCATCAGGTGTCATCTTCGCATTGAAGGTCAGCTGCAATGGATTTCCAACATCTTATGTCTATTGTCTTCATGGTGCACTATGATAGTCTCTTTTCTGTCCATCTCTTGATGTTATCTTATTACATATAACACTGTCTTCTTCTTGCACGTTTGGCTTCAACTCTGCCTTCTGTTATGGTCTTCAGTAAAGCGTTATGTCTTTTTTTACATGACCAAAATATTTGAGCTGTCTTTATTTTGATCTCTTTCATTAATTATCTTTTCATTTATCGGTTTTTTTTAATGACTTCTTTATTTGTTTTCTTCTCATTCCATGAGATATGCCCCATTTGCCGATATATCAACGTCTCAATGGCCTAACATCTTTCTTCTAATTGCTAATTGCCTGTTTTGTCCATGTCTCTACACCATACAGTAATGATGAATATATACAGCATTTGATGATTCTCAGTTTGAATTTGTGAGTTAGTTGTTCAGATGTTAGTAGCTATCTCATGTTGTTGAATGTAGCTTTAGTCATTCATATTCTCTTCTTGATTTCTGTTACACATCTGCCATTTTCTGTTATTATATGACCAAGATATAAGAAACTCTTGACTTGTTCCAGGATTGTCCCATTTATTCTTATTTTTAACATTGTCTTATCGCCTGCTTTGCTATCATAGTTTTCGTTTTCTCAATGTTAATGTCCGTTCCATATTCTGTGACGCTGTTTACTTGCTTCACAAGTTCTTGCAACTCCTGTTCACCTTCAGCTAACAAAACTAACTGTATCATCCGTAGATCTAAGATATCATTAAAAATACGTTATCTAGAATATTAACTGACATTAAAACGATATAACGTCTGTATTAAAAATTAGTACATACATTGTTGACAGAAAAACATAAATGTTTTAAAAGTCTGTTTAAAGAAACAAAACAGAGTTTTTGATAGAGATTCAGACACAAAAGTCTTCAAGGTCTGCGTACAGAAACAGTATAGGTGTTGGTGACTAGGAAACAAAACTGTGTTAAAAACGATAAAGATATAATTCAAACAGAAACAGATATAAACGTGTTTAAAAGCAGCAAAAGAAAAACAAAGACATCTTAACAGTAACTCCAAGAGTAAACATGCAAAGGACAACAACATGTCCAACAGCAATTTTTTTGTTTGTTTAGGAAGAAAAAGATCTTGTTCAACCTCAGATCAGTTATAATTAGTATCTACAGTATCTCTAATTCCAGATAACACGCACAACTGTAGATATCAAATCATGACATCATTCCTCGTGTTCAATTATTCTAAATCTAACAACTTAAAGTGTCAAATCTGGGAGGGCGAGAGTCGGAGTAGCTAATAGATGTGGTGTCCGCGTTTAATTCTAAAAGTACCAGGTTCGTTCCCTGTACAGGGAACATAACTGATGGAAACTTTTATCAGAACTAGTGGTTCCTAATAATATCATAATCCCCCCCCCCCCCCCCCCCCCGATCTCCCGAATAGTGAGGTCGGAATGTCTAGCTGTCTTTGATAAAGCGAAAAATATTGGTCCCGTGTGCAGGTTGCGTACGTTAAAAATCGCACGGCAGTTGGAAATCGTAAAGAGTAGGCCATTTGCCGACTTGCAAAATTTAAAAAAAAAATAAAACCTATGCACCAAAAATATAATTATAGAATGTGGGACTACTGTATACATGCTTGGGGATCCTTGCTAGTGCTGTGAAGTTTGTACACTGTGCTGAGATTCTCTTCGTGTAATCTACGGGGGGGGGGGGGGGGGGGAAATCAGAGCACTGACGGAGTTGTCCGTGTCCAATGGAGATGGTCCTTGCAACCAAACCAAAAAACTGCTTTGAAAGCTCTTCATGTCTTTTATGTTGTTGTTATTTGTTATATTACTGTCTGTTTCTCCAACTTTGTCTTTATTGCAACGGAAGAGAAAGAAAAAAAACAGACACAGTACTCCTTCCAGGTGTGTTGTAAAAGGTGACACAGGTGAGTTTGTGAGCAAGATTAATTACCTCATCATACAAAATATAGTGCTACAAAAAGCGTCACTATAAGAATTTATGAAATAGTTTCATACAGCCGATAGAATAGTCTGGCGCTCTCTCTTCCAAACCTCTACACCTCACGGTAGAAGGGGAACGACTAAGTAAGTAAGTTTCATGCTGACTTCTCACAGTCAATGTCTACTGTAGTGTTGGTACTATTATCATTGGTCAGTCAATGTCTACTGTAGTGTTGGTACTATTATCATTGGTCAGTCAATGTCTACTATAGTATGGTCCTATTATCATTACTCAATGTGAGCAACCCTGAGCCCATATCAGTAAGGAATCAGCAACTGGTACAGACTGACACCTTCACATACCTAGGATGCATGGTAACACGAGACGGCGGGGCAAGCAAAGACATCAACAACAGAATGAACAAAGCAAGAACATCCTTTTTTAGCCTAAACAACATCTGGAAGTCCTCTCAATACAGCACAAGCACAAAATTAAGATTTTATCAGGGCTGTGTGCTTTCTGTGCTTCTCTATGGTGCGGAATGCTGGAGAGTTACAGAGAAGGAAATGTTGAAATTCTCTTTTCACACAACTTGCCTAAGAAAAATTCACCGAATCTTTTGGCCGAATACCATCATCAACCAAGAACTGCTTACTCGGAGCAAGCAAGAGGACATGCATACCATCATAGCTGGCAGACGCTGGAGCTGGGTTGGTCATGTCGTCAGAAGAGACCCCGATGCCATCACAAGAACAGCTATGCTATGGACCCCTGAAGGAAAACGAAAGAGAGGCCGACCGAGCAAAGTGGAATCAATTTGTTGTTGCCCTACAAGACGCCACTAGGCGTGTTGGCCACTGACTGCTTTGACGGTCGGCGGCTAAGGATCAAAGAAGAAGAATTATCATTGGGCAGCAGTAACGGGGGCAGCTATTCATCATTTATGAAATAGTTTCATGCAAACTTCTCACAGTCAATGTCTGCTGTATTGTTGGTCATATTATCATTGATCAGCAGTATAGGGGCAGCTATTCATCCACGAAATAATCTCCCTTTTTATTGCCACCTCTCACGTCTTTTCAACGGTATATTCATGCATAATAAAACATAAAAATAATGTAAATGGGAAATAAACAGAACTGACAATGAGTTCTTCCTACCTGAGCAAAGTCATCATAGTTTTTGTACGTATTCAAATTAATGAGATGTTTAAATTCAGTGCTGAATATTCCATATGCAACTTGCACATCATTTGGTCCAAAGTTGAATGCCTTGGTTATATTAACGACAAATGCCAGTTCTCTGCCCCAGCCAATCGAATTGATGCTGTTCGATGAGTCCAACAGGAAGTAGAAGTCAGCCTTGACGTAGTCCGCGCAGGTTGGTGGTCCTGAATAGGATTGATTTGAATAAACACAAAGTACAAACAAAAAATGCATACCAGAACAAATAAGTAAGAAAGACTTTTATTTCAATGCGTGTATCAAAACATCTTCTGTGACTAACTAGTCTTATCACAGCTTTATAACATCCTGAATATTCAAGCTTTTTAATGGTGACCCATAGCACTAGAGTTATGCTTCAGCCTCAAGGAACGAACGAACGAACGAAAGGAACAATAGAGACAACGCTACACTTATCTCTGGAAGTCATACATATATGTAACACATGAGGGACACATACTAATATAAAGATTACCATTATCAGTCTAGTATACTATACATAAAGGTCTTTTTATATATTTGGGTATTCGCTCTAATATAACAGACGGAACTTGTGTCTAGGTTGACCGGAGTGATCCTCAATAATAAAAAAAAAAAGACAAAACTCGTTTAAAAAATAAAAACAGTATTTCAAATCCTCGGTCCAGTAGCCTGACATTAAATTTTGGATCACAACAGCTGATGAGTCCTTGACCATCAATTACTATTCTCGGTCATCATGTAATAGGTTACATAGTGTTAAGTTATTGAATTTTTGTTAAAGGTCTGCCATCCCTTTCTCCATCATCTCTTAGACCATCATCATTTCCTGACTGCTATGACGTGGATATTAAATGCTAACTTGAGCAGGCATAAAATCATAGCATACCAGAACCTCCTATTAATACGTTCTCTGTTCGTTCTTTCACTGGTGTAGTGCTAAATTTGTTTCTGATCTTGTCATTTCTTGTTAAGATATTTCAGGTTGTGGTGTAAATTCACGGGCGTGGGAGGAAAAGTCTGCAGTGACAGAGGTACAGGCAGTCTTATGTTCTTCACTGTAGGTGCCAGCTCGCCTCAAGGCGAAAAGGGGACAGTCTTTGTAAGTTTACACTTGCTGATTTTTTTTTTTACAGAATCTCATGGAAGACCTCTTGTTGCGGTCAGTTTGCTGAATCTTTAGTATGTTAAAATGTACCTGGTTAATTTTGGGGACTTTTATTTAATAGTTTCTTGATCAAAGGGGAGGTACTCATGTTTTAC
Organism: Oreohelix idahoensis; assembly: GCA_024509875.1. Taxonomy (NCBI): domain Eukaryota; kingdom Metazoa; phylum Mollusca; class Gastropoda; order Stylommatophora; family Oreohelicidae; genus Oreohelix; species Oreohelix idahoensis. The sequence continues at coordinate 554,142 of JAMPIV010015058.1, forward strand.
TGGGATTGTAGTTAACAGTGGTGGTTGTCCCAATTGTCTGTTAACCCAGCGTCTAATTTTAGACTCGATGTCAGCTTTTCCTGACATGTTCGCCCACCTGAGCATAGCTCAAGGGTCTAGCGCTTCGACGCATGCGCGAAGAATCTGGCGCAATTTAAGACATCCTGTGTTAGAGGAGTCGAGCTGTAGTTTCGAAAGGGTCAAGACAGTTTTGGGGAAAGTCCTCTGTGTGTTCGACCAAGATGGTTAAAGATTGTTCCCCAATGTTATATTCTGATGCGCCTAGGAGGCGAGTGAGTTTTTGTGATATTTATTCTGAGGGACATTAAGGTAATTTACCCTTAAAACAGTTTCTTTATTGCCAGAATGATATATGACTTTTGTAGCCAGCTAGCGACTTTTCCCTGGGCGGGAAAGAGTCCATCTATGAATACTAGTAATTGAGCTCACGAAGTATTCTAATATTATATGCACTGGGCTGGTGTATGCCCAAAGAACTTTACAGGTGCTGTATCCCGCTATCTGCGGTGATGCCATTTAACAAGGTTTGACTCACCTTGTTTGTTATAGAAATATCACGGAGGCCATCATATCTATAAGCCCGCCATATTGCGTGGCCTGCTGTAGACCCATATATATATCTGACTTACTGATGTCAGAAAGGAGTTGTGTAAACTCAGATATTTGCTGTATTTTGCTGTAGCTGACGAAGGTGGAATTGTACGAGATCAGCTTTATTATATACATGCACCACTGGCTGATGAACTGTATTCATACATGCTATGTCCTGAATTGTCAATGACTATTTTATGTTGATGTCGCCGTAACTGTCGTTGTGATGTATTAAAGTCAATCAAACGTCAGAGGTATTCCAAGAACTATGTGAATTACTGCATGTAATTACTACAACAAGTGTGATGTCATTTAGATGCATTGTCTTCCACGAACTTTCATACACGCATTTGCATTCATTGAGGTATACTCACACTCTATATTAATACAACACCTCAACACTTTCAAGTCATCCAAACGAATGCCAGCATTGTTGCGGCCAACCAGGGCCTGTATATAATTATGCCCGCCTGTGGGGCTTAGAATCGTCTCCAACATTGATACTGGACATTCTTCAACATTCAACTCTACATTTACAGTGGCCAAACTGAGCCTGTCCTATTTGTGTCACGGACACCTGTTACGCTTGGACGAACACAGACCATTCCTAACTGTTTACATGTATAGTGGTCAGTACGGGCTTCTACATTACGGGCCTTTACATTTATGGTATCCAGTGTGAGCCTTCTACGTCAAGAGTTAGCTAGTTACAGTTATGGTGGCCACGTTTTAGCCATCAACACCTCTGCCTCAAATCCTCGCCGTGTGCCATGGACATACGGCCCATAGCGGGACCTGAACTAAACTGGCAGAGGATCTCACAGCAGAGAAATGATGTGCAGAATGGTATATGTTATGGCATCCATCAAACCACTTCCAAATCATGGGTCAAATGATACCTTGTATTGAATAGTTTGTAAAGCAAACCTCAGACTCCACACTCCAGGACCTTGGACATAAACATTTACCACTAGTCTAGGATGATCCAATCCAACCCAGGCAGTTTTTCGGTTTTACACAGAACCCAAAATGCAGACATTTTTTTCTACATCAATCTTTAGGAAATTGGCTGCAGAATGTTGTGAAGCAATGTTGAGTTCTGTTATATTTGTGACTATGCTACATGTGAACAAAAAAACCCCATGACGTCATTAATCGATAAAAGTATGCAAAACCTAAGCACCAATATAATTATTTCGCTACAAGTTAAAAATACGTTGTCTACAGGAAGGAATTACATGATATGAACACTCTATGCCATTTATTTTCTAACCTTTTGTTCAATTTCGGAATCTTTTAAAACAGGCGTACTACGCGACCCGCGGCTAGATCTATAGCAACTCTACCAACGGATGCAAAGCACACAATTTAAGCTTCAGAAATTATTTTTCGCTCACAAACGTTCACACACATGTGCTGGATGTAATGAAATTATTTTAAACTGGCTTATCGCCAGATATTTTATAATTTTCCGCTTAAATGCGATATATATCACGCTGGCGCAGGATGTGTCAATGGGTAAAATTAAAGGCCAGCCTGGCGTACCATACGACTAGCGGGTTAGAATGAGTTTTAAGATGGCCATATACAGTGGTACATTCGACATCATCGCATCAGAATATAATGATTGAGCTGACCGTGCCGTTTTAATCCAGACTGGATGAGCACCATTTGTTCAAAGTGGCCAAGTATACTGAAAAGACACGGACTTGAGGTACGACAGGTTCACAGCAAGGGTTATGGCTGTTGAGGTAGGTGCAAGAGGTATCGTGGCTGCCTCAGTGTATGATCTACTGAAATTGTTGGGTTTGAAAGGACAGACAAGATCAAGAGCACTAAGAGACTCAGTGAAACTGCGGAAAGGGCATCGTCCTGGCTTTGAAACAACCTCAACGGGCTATGGAATTCAGGACAGTAATTTATTTTCAATATATGGGTTATTTTTACAATTGCCTCCAGCTGACAGAAAAGCAGGAGTAAAGTTTAAAGCCACAACCAAGGCTGAGTGGGTTCAATTCTCTGCACAAGACAAAAGGAGGTTGACACTTGGGAGTTATGGCCCTCTTAGAGTGTAATGGACATAAGGCGCTGAAACACTTGATCAACGGAGGAACTACTTGTGATGACCAGATTGCCTACTGTTGTAACGCGCTGAATAACGTTTCCTTTATATATATATATATATATATATATATATATATATATATATATATATATATATATATATATATATATATATATATATATATATATATATATATATATATATATATATATATATATATACTTACTACTGGACAAAAGTTAAGGGCCGCCATTCAGTTTAGACAAGGTTTATATAATTCTTCGTGAGCAGAGTCGATTTTCCAAATGTCCGGAAGCTTGAAATCTCTCAAGAAGTCTCTGAATGGTAGAGTGGAACACTGCTAAACTTCTTGCAACATGACGAACAGATTGACCATCCTGAATCCATGCCATGGCTCGCCCATGGTCTACAGTGCCGAGACTTCTCCTTGGTGGCATGGCTAATGCAGTGATCATTTCGACCACTTGTCATACTGATTTATTGCATATCAACGGTGAACACTCTTTATCGATGATCATTTTCCACGTGCATTCAAATTCAACTCACTTTTTCACCTTTTGAACTAGTGGGGCGTGTTGCAAAAACCATGAGTTTTTGCAGCAACAATGGCAATTTTCACGTCCGGGTTAAAGTGACCCAGTTTTTGGACATTTAAAAAAAATTAACCTAGTGCACACAGAAATGTATACACATTTCTCTGAGCTCAGTTTTAATGACTTTTTCACTTGTCTTTACAGTTTGCCAATCAATTATATAAACCTTGTCTAAACTGAATGGTAGCCCTTAACTTTTGACCAGTAGTATATATATGCTTGTTTAAATTTTGTATTTAATTACACATAATTTTGTACGACCATTACGTCATCATTATAATGAGGGTCAATTTTTCCATGAAAGGTGAGAAACATCGGTGTAAATATGCACCTTAATTTTTATTTGTGTATGTCTATAAACTTACGTGTTGTTGGTTCTGGAGTGGCTGAAATAAAAAAAAATGTAAGAACCATTATGAATAAATATTAATATGTGACGTGGGGGAGTATATGAATATGTGATGTGGTGGAGTTATGACTATGTGACATGGGTGAATATATAATGACGTGGTGGAGTATGTTAGAATGTGGCATGGTCTAGTACACGACTTTGTGACGTGGTGGAGTATATGCTTATATGACATGCTTGAGTATATGATTTTGTGAGGTGTTGGAGTATATGATTTGTGATATGGTGAAGTATATGACTATGTGACGTGTTTAAGTATATGAATATGTGACGTGGTGGAGTATATGAATGTGACTTGGTGGAATATATGACAATGTGAAATTATCTAGTATACGACTATGTGATGTGGTGGAGTATATCATTATGCGACATGGTGGAATACAGGGCTATGTGACGTGGTGGAGTATATGATTTCACGACTTGGTGGAGTATACGACAATGTGCTGTGGTGTAGTATTTGAAGATGTGACGTAGTGGAGTATATACATATGTGACAAGGTGGAGGATAAACATATGAGACGTGGTGGAATATACGACTATGTGATGTGGTGAATACATGAATATGTGACGTGGTGAATATACGACTATGTGACTTGGTGAATATGACTGTGACGTGGTGAATATATGCATATATGACGTGATGGATTATATACGTACATGGCGTACTGGTCTATACAAATAGACTGACTGAACCATATCTATTCAGTAATAGATGACATAAAGACACAAACTGTCACACGTTATAGCTTTAGGTAACTTGTCCCAATAGAAACAACAGAGTTCAACTAAAAACTCTGAAGATTGTGAGCAGGGTCAAAGCTAACTCTGACACATCTATTGACAACAAAATGAAACGTCTACATGAGAGGCACGCTTTCATTAAAATAGAAAATGCAGGTAAAACACAACAAATCGGGTCCAACACAACAAACAGAATGATTACATTAATGTGAAGGTACTCTTATTGAGGTGCTCCGACAAACAAGAGACAGCAGACTCTCCCATATAAATAATTGCTCAGAAAATAAATATGTAAATAATTTGTCAATATCCAAAATGTGAAAATAATGGAAACGACCAGGTAAAACCAATCAGATTTTCATTTGTGCGGCACGTGTTAGGATTGTAAAATAGATGAACACAACCAAACATTTGAACAACGTGACACTTTGCCACAAATAAATACAGCACATAATTATTACCACGTGATTTAAATCAACTTGAATGCCTTGAGTATAATTTACAAAATAGAAGCAAACTTACTTGTCGGTTCTGGGGTGGCTGAAAATGATAAACGAAACGGTAAAATACAAGCAAAAGTTGTTACTATTTACACGTAAATAACAAGATGTTTACAGCAGAGAAAAGAACAGCTGAGACGGATAATATCAATTGAGACAAGAGAATACCATTAAATGACACATGTAGAAAAGTTAAAATTACTTTGTGTACAAACAAAACAGGAAAACTAGGCGCATCACATGACTGGGTAGTGTTGCAAGAATTAATGAACATATATATATATATTTATAAAGTAGCAGAACAAGGAATCATCATACTGAATACAATAGACATATGATTATGTAATGATTACCGAAGCATTAAAGCACAAACCTCACAGTGTTTCTCAGCGCTTTGAATGCATGAAGCCCCTGCAGGTTGTCATTATTGGTTTCAAGTTTAGTTCAGTGTTATTGAGTATAACTGAACATGGATGTTCAACGTTTGCTTTTAATTACACATAATTTGTGTACGGCCATGACAAATCATTTTACTGAGGTTCAATGCTTCCATAAAAGTCGAGAAACACCTATGAAAATGTGCACTTAATTTTTAGTTGTGTTTGATTTTAAACTTACTTGTTGTTGGTTCTGGAGTGGCTGAAATGAAAAAAAAAGTAAGAAACATTATGAATAAATATTAATATGTGACGTGGTGGAGTATATGAAGATTTGAAGTAGTAAAGTTATGACTATGTGACGTGGGTGAATATATAAATATGTGGCGTGTTGGAGTATATGACTATGTGATGTGGTAAAGTATATGAATATGAGACGAGGTGGAGTATATGACAATGTAACATGGTCTAGTATATGACTTTGTACGTGGTGGAGTATATGCTTATGTGACGTAGTGGAATACAGGGGTATGTGACGTGGTGGAGTATATGATTATACGAATTAGTGGATTATACGACCATGTGCTGTGGTGGAGTATTTGAAGATGTGACGTAATGGAGTATATACAAATGTGACGAGGTGGAGGATATACATATTTGATGTGATGGAATATATGACTATGTGACGTGGTGGAGTATATGATTACACGACTTAGAGTACTATACGACAATGTGCTGTGATGGAGTATTTGAAGATGTAACGTATTGGATTATATACATATGTGACGTTGTGGAGTATATACATATGTGACGAGGTGGAGGATACGATTTTGTGACGTGATGGAGCAAATGCGTACATGGCATAATGGTTTATACAAATAGACTGACTTCAACATATCTATTCAGTAAAAGATGACATAAAGACACAAACTGTCACACTTTATACCATTAGGTAACTACTCCCAATAGAAGTAACAGAGGTCAAATAATAACGCTGAAGATTGTGGGCGGGGTCAAAGTGAACTCTGACACATCTATTGACAAGAAAATGAAACGTCTGCATGAGAGGCACGCTTTCATTAAAATAGAAAATGTAGGTAAAACACAACAAATCGGGTCCAACACAACAAACAGAATGATTACATTAATGTGAAGGTACTCTTATTGAGGTGCTCCGACAAACAAGAGACAGCAGACTCTCGCATATAAATAATTGGTCAGAAAATAAATATGTAAATAATTTGTCAATATCCAAAATGTGAAAATAATGGAAACGACCAGGTAATACCAATCAGATTTTCATTTGTGCGGCACGTGTTAGGATTGTAAAATAGATGAACACAACCAAACATTTGAACAACGTGACACTTCACCACAAATAAATACAGCACATAATTATTACCTCGTGATTTAAATCAACTTTAATGCCTTGAGTATAATTATAAAATTGAAGCAAACTTACTTGTTGTCGGTTCTGGGGTGGCTGGAAATGAAAGACGAAACGGTAAAATATTTGCAAAAACTGTTACTATTTACACGTAAATAACAAGATGTTTACGGCAGAGAAAAGAACAGCTGAGAGAGAAGTACATGTCACGGATAATATCAATTGAGACAAGAGAATACCATTAAATGACAAATGTAGAAAAGTTAAAATTACTTTGTGTACAAACAAAACAGGAAAACTAGGCACATCACACGACTGGATAGTGTTGTAAGAATTAATGAACATATATATATATACATTTATAAAGTAGCAGAACATGGTATCTCATACTGAATACAATAGACACATAATTATGTAATGATTACCGAAGCATTAAAGCACACACCTCACAGTGTTTCTCAGCGTTTTGAATGCATAAAGCTCCTGCAGGTTGTCATTATTGGTTCAAGTTTCGTTCAGTGTTATTGAACATAACTGAGCATGGATGTTTAGTGTTTGCATTTACTTACACATAAATTGTGTACGTCATGACAAATCATTTTACTAAGTTCAATGCTTCCATAAAAGTTGAGAAACACCTATGTACATTTGCACTTAATTTTTAGTTGTGTTTGTTTTAAACTTACTTGTTGTTGGTTCTGGAGTGGCTGAAATGAAAAAAAAAATGTAAGAAACATTATGAATAAATATTAATATGTGACGTGGTGGAATATATGAAGATTTGAAGTAGTAGAGTTATGACTATGTGACGTGGGTGAATATATAGATATGTTATGTGTTGGAGTATATGACTATGTGATGTGGTAAAGTATATGAATATGAGACGTGGTGGAGTATATGACATTGTAAAATGGTCTAGTATACGACTTTGTACGTGGTGGAGTATATGCTTATGTGACGTAGTAGAATACAGGGGTTTGTGACGGGGTGGAGTATATAATTACACGAATTAGTGGATTATACGACAATGTGCTGTGGTGGAGTATTTGAAGATGTGACGTAGTGGAGTATATACATATGTGACGAGGTGGAGGATATGATTATGTGACGTGATGGAGTAAATGCGTAAATGGCATACTGGTTTATACAAATAGACTGACTTCAACATATCTATTCAGTAAAAGATGACATAAAGACACAAACTGTCACACTTTATACCATTAGGTAACTACTCCCAATAGAAGTAACAGAGGTCAACTAATAACGCTGAAGATTGTGGGTGGGGTCAAAGTGAACTCTGACACATCTATTGACAACAAAATGAAACGTCTGCATGAGAGGCACGCTTTCATTAAAATAGAAAGTGTAGGTAAAACACAACAAATCGTGTCCAACACAACAAACAGAATGATTACATTAATGAGAAGGTGCTCTTATTGAGGTGCTCCGACAAGCAAGAGACAGCAGACTCTCGCATATAAATAATTGGTCAGAAAATAAATATGTAAATAATTTGTCAATATCCAAAATGTGAAAATAATGGAAACGACCAGGTGATACCAATCAGATTTTCATTTGTGCGGCACGTGTTAGGATTGTAAAATAGATGAACACAACCAAACATTTGAACAACGTGACACTTCACCACAAATAAATACAGCACATAATTATTACCACGTGACTTAAATCAACTTTAATGCCTTGAGTATAATTTACAAAATTGAAGCAAACTTACTTGTTGTCGGTTCTGGGGTGGCTGGAAATGAAAGACGAAACGGTAAAATATTTGCAAAAACTGTTACTATTTACACGTAAATAACAAGATGTTTACGGCAGAGAAAAGAACAGCTGAGAGAGAAGTACATGTCACGGATAATATCAATTGAGACAAGAGAATACCATTAAATGACAAATGTAGAAAAGTTAAAATTACTTTGTGTACAAACAAAACAGGAAAACTAGGCACATCACACGACTGGGTAGTGTTGCAATATATATATAAAGTAGCAGTTCAGTGTTATTGACTATAACTGAGCATGGATGTTCGACTTTTGCATTTAATTACACATATTTATGTACGGCCATGACAAATCATTTTACTAAGTTCAATGCTTCCATAAAAGTTGAGAAAGACCTATGAAAATTTGGACTTAATTTTTAGTTGTGTTTGATTGTAAACTTACTTGTTGTTGGTTCTGGAGTGGCTGAAATGAAAAAAAAACGTAAGAAACATTATGAATAAATATTAATATGTGACGTGGTGAAATATATGAAGATTTGAAGTAGAAAAGTTATGACTATGTGACGTGGGTTAATATATAAATATGTGGTGTGTTGGAATATATGACTATGTGATGTGGTAAAGTATATGAATATGAGACGTGGTGGAGTATATGACAATGTAAAATGGTCTAGTATACGACTTTGGGACGTGGTGGAGTATATGCTTATGTGACGTAGTGGCATACAGGGGAATGTGACGTGGTGGAGTATATGATTACACGACTTGGTGGATTATACGACAATGTGCAGTGGTGTAGTATTTGAAGATGTGACGTGGTGGAGTATATACATATGTGACGAGGTGGAATATATGAAGATTTGAAGTAGTGGCGTTACGACTAAGTGATGTGGGTGAATATTTAAATATGTGGCGTGTTGGAATATGTGACTATGTGACGTGGTAAAGTATACGAATAACAGACGCGGTGGAGTATATGACAATGTAACAAGGTCTAGTATACGACTATGTGACGTGGTAGAGTATATGCTTATGTGACGTACTGGAGTATATGATTATGTTCGGTGTTGGAGTATATATTTTTGATATGGTGGAGTATACGACTATTTGACGTGGTGAAGTATATGAATATGTGACGTGGTGGAGTATATGAGCGGGACTTAGTGGAGTATGTGATAATGTGATATTGTCTAGTATACGACTATGGGATATGGTGAAGCATATGATTATGCAACGTTGTGGCATACAGGGGTATGTGACGTGGTGGAGTATATGATTACACGACTTGGTGGATTATACGACAATGTGCTGTGGTGTAGTATTTGAAGATGTGGCGTAGTGTAGTAAATACACATGTGGCGCGGCAGAGGATACACATATATGATGTGGTGGAATATATGATTATGTGACGTGGTGAATATATGCAAATAAAACGTGATGGAGTATACGCATACGTTGCGTGATGGTCTATATAAATAGACTGACTTCAACGTATCTATTCAAAGAAAGATGACATGAAGACACAAACTGTCACACGTTGTTACAGCATTAGATAACTCGTCCTAATAGAAGAAAGAGCAGTAAACTCATGTGGCCGTGCATGCTGATGGCGTGTGATTATGGTGTGTATAGTGGATTTGTATCACTGCCCTAACCAGTAAGCAGTTGGATGATGTTAGTTAGTTACTTCTGATGACCACATTGACGATTACAACAGCTTACGACTGACAGATGGTAGATGTTTTAACTATCTGGTAAACATACTTCACGCCGACAGCGGTAACGTAATATGAAGTTTATTTACATAAGAATTTCAGCAACAGTTGAAATGAAATTTTCTGCCCAACCTTCCACTCGAGGCCTGGTCATTTTTGTTCAGCAAAATTTATTTCATGATGCAACTTCTAAAACATCGTCCCTACTAATTCTTATATGCTCTTAGGTACTGTCACTGCTTCTGTATTTGTCTACTGACTGTGGTAGTCAAGATGGATATGGCTTGAGAACCACTGTTGTCATTTCTGTCATAGCAATTATCTCAGTACTCGTTGTTCTTACTTCTGCTATTGCTTGCTCTGTTGTACTTCTATCTTCTTAACTTTCGAGTCTTAGTGTGATTACTTGGGGTATCTTTAAAAAAGACTGGCCTAACCGCCAGGGGTAATAATTTCTACCAAACGCCTTTTGTTTCACACTTCTCAATGGCTAGATGCTCCCTATTGTTCATCTCATTAATCTGTTTTTCTAATTGTCGAGAATCGACATACCTGATCATCTGGTCGTCTTGAGACGGTGTACATTTTCTTCAACATGGGAACACTGTCTCCCATGTCCACCCTTCTTCGTATCTTTAACACTTGGGAGAGAACCCATATTTCTCAACTTACGCTTAACTCGTCTGGATTTGAACTGATTAAAACTAGCACTCCGATTTACCATTACAATTATTTACGAAATAGCTAGATCAAACTTTGTAACGAACCGTTCACTCGCTTCTACAAAAGCCCGTGCAAAACTTACTTCGTTCGCATTATCCGAAAACCGAACTCACTTTATCCCTCAAGGGACGTAATTATAAATTATCGCCATTTCCTTCCCAATCAACAAGTCATAGTTTTATCGTCTTCTAACGCAAACTCCAAGCCCGTTAAATGAGGTTATGCAAATTTTATGAAACTGGAATTGTTAACACACGATTCCCTATTAACTAAAAACACGACTTTTTCTCAAGGGTCGCGATTAAGGAGTTATCACCTTTTACGTACAATTCAACAGGTCATAGTCTTATCTCCCCTTCAGTTAAACCCAATAGTCTGTCACTCTCTGTATGTAAATTTCCGACCCCAGATTTTCGACACTCGCCCTTTCTATCACCCTAACAACGCCTGTGATTGCGAACATGGTCAAAGCTAAACTCTGACACATCTATTAACAACAAAATGAAACTCCTGCATGGGAGGCAAGCATTCATTGGAATAGGAAATGTAGGGAAAACACAACAAGTCAGGTCCAACACAACAAACAGAATGATTACATTAATGTGAAGGTGCTACTATTGTGGTGCTCCGATAAGCACAAGACAGCAGACTCTCGCAGATAAATAATTGCTCAGAAAATAAGTATTAAAATAGTTTGTTGAGATCCAAAATGTGAAAATAATGGAAACGTCCAGGTAATAACAATTAGATTTTCGTGTGTGCGGCATGGGTTAGGGTTGTAAAATAGACGAAGACAAACAAAACTATGAACTTATGACACACTTCGCCACAAATAAATATAGTTCTTACCATTTACACGTAAATAACAAGATGTTTACAGCAGTGAACATAACAGTTTCACAAGATGGATTTGGGGCGACCCCTTCTCGATCTCTCTTTCACTTCGGCAGTAATCAGTGACATTTGTTGTACTGACTAATTGCGTGCTTTTCCATGGTCAGCCCTTTTTTCTTTCTCTGCTATGTAGCAGATATTTTGTACTTTCATTCTTACACTCCTTTCAGTAATAATGCGTCTTGTCTGTTTACCTGCCCATTCCTGCTGATATAGTAGACAGGTGATGCAATATTGGACTGGCAGTCATGTTGGTAAATTCTGGTGTACCAAACCTTGGCCGCGACCGATTAACACTAAAATCGCCCCAGCACAGCTCTATAATGATCATAAATATATGATCTACACATCTTCTGTTCTTTCTACATCCTGCTTGTTCTTTCCTCAGTTTGTGGTGTACTGCTTTTGTAATTCTCTGTAAAATTATCCTGCCGAGTATTTTGCTGGGAACTGAGAGAAGAGTGTTTACTCTCCAATTATTCTCCCTTCTTGGGCAATTTGACAATTATTCCTTTGTTCCACTCCGTTGGTGTTGTCCATGTTTTCCAGACTTGTGCAAATAGTGGTTCTAATAGTTCTGCTGCTAGCTCAGGGTCTGTCTTAAATAGCTCTGCATTTAAGTTTTCATGCCTAGGAGCTTTTCCATTCTTTAACCCTTTGATTGCTGTGATGATTTCTTTTTTTCGTGGAATGTCTGTATTAACATCTAAATCGTTTTCAGCCTCAGGAACATTCAATTGTGTCTCTGATGGTTCATTGTTCAGAGTTTCTCTGAAATACTCTGCCCATTTTGTTTCATGTCCCTCTGCTGTCGTGATGAGATTTCCTTGCTTATCTCTTACTAATGTAATATTGTTTGCACCTCGTTTTCCGATGATGATTTTAGTTATTTTGTATACTGTGCTTGGAAGTGCTGCGCCTAAAATCGTGACCAGAGACGCGAGAGCTCCAGTGACCTGTCTGCACAGAACCAAACCATCAGCGTGAGCAGAAATTACCATGGGCAGATAAGTGAAACCTATAAGCTGCCACATGAACTTTCATAAACTTTCATTCCATCACAACAGTGCTGAGAACTTTCTGTTAAATCATTATTCAAATTTTCTAAAACCTTCATTCATTCATTCATAACCCTCCACTCCCAAAGGAGCATAGGCCTTCAACAAACACATGCCAAGTCCTCCTGTCACGTGCCATCATCTCAAGTTCTTTCCATGTTCTCCTCATCATTTTCACCTCTGTTTGCAACTCTCTTCTCCATGTACTTCTTGGTCTTCCTCTGCCTCTCTTGCCCTGGGGGTTCCAGAACAAGGACTGCCTTGTAATGCTATCAACAGGTTTCCTCAGTGTGTGTCCTATCCATCGCCATCGTCTTCTTCTCATCTCTTGTTCCACTGGCACTTGTCCAGTTCTTGTCATCAGTTCCACATTGGTAACCTTGTCATACCATTTTAATCCCTCTATTCTACGCAAGCACCCATTTATGAAAGTCTGTAGCTTTTTGGTTGTTGTCTTTGTTGTTCTCCATGTCTCCGAGCCATACAATAGGACTGACTTCACATTTGAGTTGAAGATTCTTATTTTCGTGTTGGATCCTATTTCTCTTGATCTCCATATATTTCCCAATGCAATGAAAGCTCCTCTTGCTTTTTGTATTCTTATTTTGATATCGCTGTCCTTGTTAAACCTAAATGATGATTAAATTTGTTATTTGTAATTATGCAAGTTTAACTTCAATTTAATCATTTTGAATGTACTGCATGTTTGTCTCAGTAAATTTACTCAATACAATCTAAACATAGCTATACCAGAAAAATAAGAATTCCACTGAGTAAATCGGGGTGGGGGCCTGACGAGCTAAAATTTATAATTGCTTAATTCTTTATAAAAGACTGCGGACCGATATAAAGTTAACAATTTCCCTGCCAATGCAGCATTGTTCTTGACTTCTGAAATATCTTATGAACACTCCCTTGAGTTGGAAGCGTCATTACCCTTCTTTCTACAACTCAATCAAGAGTAATCTTGATTTGTGCGAAGGTAGACACCTTTGACGACCCATATTAGATACTCTTGAGTTTTGGCCACTGTTGTACCATTACTGCAAAGCAGGGGAGGCAATCCGTGACAAACAACTTAGAGAAAAGTAAACTTCACGGATAATATCAATTGAGACAAGAGAATACCATTTAATGACAAATGCAGAGAAGCTAACATTACTTTGTATACAACCAAAACAGGAACATTGGTCAGGTCACATGACTGGATGTGTTGCAAAAGCTAATGAAAATATTTAGTATATATATATATATATTGTAGCAGTACAAGAATTTTAATACTGTATACAATATGCACATAATTAATGTAATGATTACCGAAGCATTAAAACACACACCTGACATAAAGCAGTGTTTCTGAGCTCTTTGAATGCAGAAAGCAGCTGCAGGCTGTCATAAATAGTTTCAAATTTCGTTCACTGTTATTGACCATAACTGAACATGTATGTTCAACTTTTATGTTTAATTACGCAGAATTTGTGTCCTGCCATGACGTCATCATTTAACTGCGCGGTCATTGCTTCCATTCAAGGTGAGAAACACTGGTATAAATATGCACCATAATTTTTATTTGTATGTGTGAGTTTCACAACGGGCTGATCACCCGTTTGCCAGTCACTTCGATTACGGAAACAACAGCAAATGGGTTGATTTGCCGTTGCCCTAAAGACGCCACTAGGCGTGATGGGAAACAATGGCAAAGAAAACCTATCTGCTGTTGCCCTAAGACGCCACTAGGCGTAATGGCCACTGACTGCTTTGACGGTCGGTGGCTAAGGACGGAAGAAGAAGAAGAAGAAGATGTGTGAGTTTAAACTTACTTGTTGTTGGTTCTGGAGTGGCTGAAAGTAAAACAAAATGTAAGAAACATTATGAATAAAAAAATAATATGTGACGTGGTTGAGTATATTGCAATGTGACATGGACTAGTATACGACTTTGTGACGTGGTGGAGTATATGCTTATGTGACGTGGTTGAGTATATGATTATGTGACGTGGTTGAGTATATAGCAATGTGACATGGACTAGTATACGACTTTGTGACGTGGTGGAGTATATGCTTATGTGACGTGCTGGAGTATATGATTATGTGAGGTGTTGGAGTATATGATTATTTGATATGGTGGAGTATACGACTTTGTGACGTCGTGGAGTATACGCTTCTCCGACGTGGTGAAGTACATGAGTACACGACTTGGTGGAGTATACGACTATGTGCTGTGGTGGAGTATTTGAGGATGTGACGTGGTATAGGATATACATATGTTACGTGGTGTAGTATATGACTACGTGACGTGGTGAGTATATGCATATATGACGTGATGGAGTAAATGCATAAGAGGCATGCTGGTCTATATAAAAAGACTGACTACAACGTATCTATTTATTGAATAATTACATAAAGACACACTGTCACACGTCATAGCACTCGATAACTCGCCCCAACAAAAGTAAGAGAGGTCAAATAACAACTCTGGAGATTGGGAACGGGTCACGCTTGACTCTGACACATCTATTGACAACAAAATGAAACTTCTGCATGAGAGACAAGCTTTCATTACAATAGGAAATATATGGAAATCACAATAAATCAGGTCCAACACACACACACACACACACAATATTGATTACATTAAAATTGAAGGAACTCTTATTGTAGTCGTCTGCATGATGCTGATCACATCACCCCTCATGTGCCGATGGTCAAGAACCTACTGGCCTAACATTTATTCCCAACATGCCACAATAGGCGTGTAACGGGATCCTTTGTTTACCCTTTACTCTTATGGGACTGCTCCGCAAAGCAAGAGACCACAGATTTTAGTAAATGGATGCTCTTGCAGAAAGTTAATATTAAAATAGTTTGTCAAGATCCAAAATGGAAAAATGGAAACGACCAGATAATACCAATTAGATCCTTCATTTGTGCGGAACTGGTTAAAGTTGTAAAATAGATGAAGACAGGCAACAATATGAAATTACGAGAGACTTCGCCACAAATAAATAAGGCACATGATTATTACCACGTGATTTTCATTTTTTCATAACCCTCCACTCCCAAAGGAGCATAGGCCTTCAACAAACACATGCCAAGTCCTCCTGTCACGTGCCATCATCTCAAGTTCTTTCCATGTTCTCCTCATCATTTTCACCACTNTTTTCCACTCTCTTCTCCATGTACTTCTTGGTCTTCCTCTGCCTCTCTTGCCCTGGGGGTTCCAGAACAAGGACTGCCTTGTAATGCTATCAACAGGTTTCCTCAGTGTGTGTCCTATCCATCGCCATCGTCTTCTTCTCATCTCTTGTTCCACTGGCACTTGTCCAGTTCTTGTCATCAGTTCCACATTGGTAACCTTGTCATACCATTTTAATCCCTCTATTCTACGCAAGCACCCATTTATGAAAGTCTGTAGCTTTTTGGTTGTTGTCTTTGTTGTTCTCCATGTCTCCGAGCCATACAATAGGACTGACTTCACATTTGAGTTGAAGATTCTTATTTTCGTGTTGGATCCTATTTCTCTTGATCTCCATATATTTCCCAATGCAATGAAAGCTCCTCTTGCTTTTTGTATTCTTATTTTGATATCGCTGTCTGTCCCTCCAACTTTGTCTATATTACTGCCAAGATATGTGTATGATTCTACATCTTGTATTGGCGTTTCTTCAAGTTCAACCCTGTTTTCATTACCTGCATTTATTCTCATTATTTTTGTCTTTTCCCTGTGTATTTTCAGACCCAATTGCTGTGACCTCTCATCGAGTGTTTTCAATTTGTCCTGCATCTGATTACGGTTATGGGACAGGAGAGCCAAATCATCAGCAAAATCCAGATCATCCAACTGCTTAGTCAGAGTCCACTGGATTCCATTTCTGTTGTGTGTTGTCGATGATCTCATAACCCAATCTATTGCCAGCAAGAAAAGAAATGGAGACAAGAGGCATCCCTGTCGCACTCCTGTTCTTATCCCAAATGGTTCTGTAAGCTGTCCTTCATGAAGAACTCTGCACGTCATGTCTTCATAGGTTTTCTTTATTAAATTAATGATTTTCAGGGGAACTCCATAATGCCTCATCAATTTCCAAAGTGATTCTCTGTCCACACTGTCAAATGCTTTTTCGTAGTCCACAAATCCGATGTATAGTGGTGAATTCCATTCCAGACTTTGTTCAACTATTATTCTCAAAGTGGCTATCTGGTCTGTACATGATCTGTTTTGTCGAAAACCTGCTTGTTCATCTCTCAATTTCTTGTCTATGGACTCCTTTAATCTCTCAAGGATAATCCTGTTCAATACCTTTCCTGGCACTGATAGTAACATTATTCCTCTATAATTTGTGCACTCTTGTAGATTTCCCTTCTTAGGCAACTTAACCAGATATCCTTCCTTCCATTCTGCTGGTATCTCTTCTTTTTCCCAGACTTTACCAAGTAATTTATATAACATCTCTGTAGTCGTGTCGATATCTGCTTTGATGGCCTCTGCTGGAATGCTATCAGGTCCAGACGCTTTTCCATCTCTTAGAAGCTTTATGGCTTTCTTTATTTCTTCCTTCGTTGGTCTTTCACCGTTAATTTGTAGCTCTTCTTCTGCTGGCTGGATGTCCGGCGGGTTTTGTGGAGCTGGTCTATTGAGAAGGTCCCCAAAATATTCTGTCCACCTCTTCATTTGCTCTTGTATATTGCTGAGCAGTTTCCCATTCTTATCTTTTATGAGGCAACTTGTTTGCTTGTATTTCCCTGTTAGCTTCTTTGTGCTGCTATACAGTTCTCTCATATTTCCTTTGGCTGCAGCATCTTCTGCCTCTCTTGCCAACTCCTCAATATACTTCCTCTTGTCTCTTTTGATACTTCTTTTTACTTCTTTGTTTGCTTCTGTGTACACTTCTTGAGCCTTGGCTTTGGAACTTCTGGTTTTGCTTGTGTTTAACTCTGCTTTCTTGTTTTTTCTATCTTTTATCTTATTGATGGTTTCTGTTGTTATCCATGCTTTTTGTTGTCTTTCCCTTTTCCCCAGTATTTCTTCACATGTCTCCTTTCATACCGTTTTGACCTGCTGCCAATAGTCTTCTGTATTCTCTACATCTTCCAACTGTTGGAGCACTTGGAATTTGTTGGATACTGTGACCGCAAATTTGTCTCTTGTTTCTTGATTTCTTAGCTGTCCTACATTAAACTGTTGTCTATAATTTTGCATTGTTGCATATCTCTTGAGTTTCATTTTTACTTTGGCTATCAGAAGATGGTGATCTGATGCCACATCTGCTCCTCTATATACCTTTACATCCTGCAATGATGATCTAAACTTCTTCTTTATGCATATATGATCGATCTGATTTTCTGTTCTATGGTCTGGTGATATCCATGTTGCCTTGTGTATTCTCTTATGTGGAAACATGCTTCCTCCTATAGCCAGTTGATTTGAAGCACAGAAGTTTGCGAATAGTTCTCCATTTTCATTCATTACTCCTAGCCCATGTTTTCCCATGACTTCTTCAAATCCAGTATTGACTGTACCTATCTTTGCATTCATGTCACCCATCAAAATTGTGATGTCTCTTCTTTTTACTTTATCCATAATTTCCTGTAGTTTAGTATAAAATGCTTCTTTCACAGACTCTTCTTTGTCATTAGTTGGTGCATAACATTGGATGACATTGACATGAATTTTCTTTTTAGCTGTTTTGAAAATAGCTGTTATTATTCTGGGTCCCACAGCTTCCCATTCAATGAGTGCTTTCTGTGCTTCTTTAGATAACATAAGAGCTACCCCTTCACTGTGGTGTGAACTTTCGTCTTCGTGTCCTGAGGACAGCACCAATTCACCTGTGATGAGTTTCTTCCTGTCTACCCCCTTCCACTTTGTTTCACACATTCCCAGAACCTCGATTTTGTATTCCCTCATTTCTGCTGCTACTTGTGCCACTTTCCCTTGTTCGTTCAATGTCCGAACATTCCAGGTGCCAAATCTGGAAGTTCTCCTAGAAGAAAGAAGGTTAGTCAGCAACACAGACTCCTTTCGGCTTTCTCTGTGTTGCATCATACGCCTCCCCGCGAGAGGACCTTCCCCTGTCTTGGATGGCTGTGTTTTATTTTCTTTATTTGACTTGTCCATATTTGTTGAAGTTTTTTGTGGTTTAAATTTTTTTTACAGGATGGGGTAACCGGCCCCATGCCCAACCCTCCTTAGTCGCCTTCTACGACATGCTTGGCAGGGGACAGTGTTACTATTCTTTGCTCCCCTTTCGGGCCCCGGTAACACACGGGTGACCACGTGATTTAAATCAACATAAATGTCTTGAATATGTTTTACAAAATTGAAACAAACTTACTTGTTGTCGGTTCTGGGGTGACTGAAAGTGAAAAACAAAAAGGTAAAATACATGCAGTGGCTATTATTATTTACACATACATAACAAGTTGTTTACAGCAGAGAAAATAACAGCTTAGAGAAAAGTAAACTTCACGGATAATATCAATTGAGAAATAATAATAATAAAAATAATAATAATAATAATAGCCCCTTCAGTCATAACTGACTATGGAAACGCACCCCTGAGGTGACAGCCCTCAGCTGCTTATTTTCCTGGTGTTCCTTTCGACGTTTTCTCCAGTCTGCTGCTTGTTGTACCAGTTCTTTTCGCCCAATCTGAGATGGTGCCGTAGATAGCGTCGCCACTTGGTGCGATTGGCAGCTTCATCTTTCCATGTTGGTGAAGGCGAGCATGTGACAACACCCCGCCATTTGTTACTTTGTCTTTCCACTACAAAAATAGTTATAAAATGTGTCATTCCTATATACACACAATGGGATTCTCGCGAGTGATACGGAGTCTGTGCACTGTGCTGAGATATTTCTTGTGTGATCTAATAGAGGAGATCAGAGCACGCATGGAGTAGTCTGTGTGCAATGAAGATAGTCCTTAAAAAGAAACCAAACCACATTTTCCACGAAATACCGAGGATTAGGCGTGAACACCGTAGATGAAAGGTATTGAGCCTTCTTTCCTGTTTAGCGTAGGTTGTCCATGTCTCACTGCCATATACAAGTGTGCTAGTGACGCAGGCGTTATGTACCACAGCTTTGGTCTTCGTTGTGAGTTTGGAGTTTCCCCAAACACGCAATATGAGGCGGGCAAATTTAGCTGCAGCTTTGCCAATGCGGCTGTCAATTTCTGTGTCCAGAGAGAGTTTGTCATTGATGGTAGACCCCATGTATGTGAAGTGGTGCACCACGGTGAAGCGATTTATCAAGCTCTGAAGCTCATGTTGGCTTTGAGTGACGACTGCAGCGTCATTAGCGAATAACAAGTCTCTTATAGTGACCCTTCTGATTTTTCTTTTAGCTTTCAGCCTTGCGAGATTAAAATGCCGGCCATCTGACCTAGTGTGAAGGTATATATATATATATATATATATATATATATATATATATATATATATATATATATATATATATATATATATATATATATATATATATATATTTATATATATATATATATTTATATATATATATATATATATATATATATATATATATATATATATATATATATACCAATGAAGAGGCTCAACGTCACAAAACTTGAAAGCGAAGCAACCGTAGGGAGCTTCTCAAGGGACTTGGCCAGCCGTCTGAGGGACGTTGAGCTGGGTCAAAAAACTATAGAGGAAAAATGGGCCACTTTAAAGAACATTGTGTACTCTGTAGCCACTGAGAGCTTGGGATATACAACACGCAAGAACTCTGACTGGTTTGATGAGAATGATGAAAATATTAAAACATTGCTGGCTGAAAAATATCGCTTGCACGGAGAGTATCAAAGAAACCCTTCCTCAACATCCAAAAAGGCAGCTGACCCTGACGCAAGCAGTCTAGCTATGGGTCGCTAACTGCATTCCTCTGTATAATCTAAACTCATTTCCATACATCTGAAGTCCATGAGTTTATACAACCGACATTAGAGCTTCAAATGAAATGGAATCTGTTTTATGATGTTTCACATAGTGTCATTTGTGACACGATCCATAAACGACACTCTAAAGACCTTTCTGAAGTATCTTGTTTTAGAAAAATACACTGTCTATATTTAAAAAGAAAACATAGATTAAGGACTATAAATCTCTAAAATTCTACTCAAAATGATTGAAAAAAAAAAAAAAAAAAAAAAAAAAAAAAACCAAAAAACACATGAATTAATAATATACGAATCTGTTCATTAAATACGAGGCCATACCCCATTTTGTTTTGAGAGCAATGTCAGACATAGTGTTCCCTCAGTCACGTCATAAAAGATGACGTACATACGCTTGTGCTTGGGGCTGGAAACGTCATCATATAAGATGGGACGTAAATCAGTTTTACATGTAAACACTGAAGTAAGAAATGTAAACTGAACAAATTTGTTTCTGCATACTATTATCTGGAATCCCCAAGGTTAAAGAAATAAGACACTAGCCAAGAAGCACAGAGAGATGAGATTTGGTGATAGACTAAATGAAGATCACAAAGACATGGAAAAAGCTTCATCAAAAAGTACAGGACAGAACAGCGTGTTGAACTTATTAAAAGCCTTTGCTCCAATGGAGAACCAAAACAAACAAAAAAAGAGTGCAAGAGAGAGGAAAAATGATTATGCAAACCAAATATGACTGACAACCAAAAATACAAGAAAAATTTACCATCACAGATACGGAGAGTTATCTCGTCCCGGATGCTGTCTAGTGCGGCAAAATTATGTACACTGAAGACATTCTGAGCGCTTCCGGCAATTCCTTGAAGTTCAACCTGATCGGTCACGCCAACACCAATAGAAAGGATTTTTATATTTTGTTTCCTGAGTTCATTAGCTTCACCTATGGCTGTAATGTAAATGGAATAAACAGATTTAGTTAACTATCATCAGAGAATAGGTGACACGTCATTTACCGAAAAGCTTGACTGAAGTAGAGCTCACGGTTTAAATACTATTATGTTATTTCACGGGAGTCTAACTATGTGGATCCATGAATCTAACATTTGGGATCAAATAACAGAACCACAACACACTGTCAAACATTCTGATATGGCAATTAAAGACGAGTTGCGTTGAATACTGGTACTAGAAGAAACGAATGGTTTTTTAAAGTTTCTGGTCATCAGTAGAGGTTCCTTCAGTCACAAGTGCCTATGGGAATGCGCCCTTGAGTTGATGTCCCTCAGGTGCTTGAAGCTGAGTGCCCTCTCCAGGGCGCAAGCATTTGCACTGTTACATGGAGATAAATCTGTTGCCTATGCGGCATGTTCCCCTCCCCATCATACAGCCGGTAGGTCCAAAGAAACGGCAGTGGCCGATACAGAGTGGTACCAGCCACGTCGCAGAAGTTGCCAGAATAATGTCGAATCAACATTAGACTTTGTTAGGAACTCTAATCCCAGATTTATCCTCAGGGTTTACTTCAGAAGCCTTTTCAGTAAACGGATATTCCTTCAAGGCAACAGAAGCTTGAACTCAGCTTTTTACTTTCGCCTAGATGGACTACCAACCACGGACCACGAGCTTCGTGTGCCTGAAGTTGCTGATTTTAAAGCGCCAGTGGCTTGCCTTCGCCCCTTCTCCTGTCAGTGGAAACAGTTCCGCCGAGATCAAAGTGAACCACACATAAAGGCCGGGAGCTGGGCTTGGTTGTCAATGAATATTTGAGTTGCTTGTGCCATAGGGGCAATTATCTGGAGTGAGAACTCATCATCATTACAACTTCCGGCTATGACGACCTTTTTCTTGTCATCATCATCATCAAAACTCTTCAGCTCCCTAAGGAGTAAAACACGTAAACTGACAAATGCCAGATCTTCCTGTTTTGTGCCATTCACTCAAGATCTTTCCATGTCTTTTCTCTTTTTTAAACCACTTTCATTTTTATGTTCTCTTTGTGTGTTTTCAGAGTCCTTTTTCGCTCTCTAACTTTGAGTTGCAGTGTTATCAACAGAATTCCTCAATGTGTGTCCTATTCTAAGATTCTTGTAAAAGTGAAAAACAAAATTATTAAAATACATCGTGGGCCAAAAGTGAAGCACCAAAGCCAATTTATTATATTTATAATAAATATAAATTCCTTTTCGTTCCTTGTGGAACATAGGGCAGAAACAGATGCTCTCCATCGATTTATATTCTGGGCTGTCTTTTTAATCAGCTGTGCCCAAATTATTATATAGGCGCTTGAAAAAGTATCATGTTCAGCTATTAAGTAGTGTTGCACCTTAAAGGCTCACTGAACAAACACAATGCACGATATTGGGCCATTGAAAACTCACAAAGGGCAACGGAATGACACGTGGAAAATGGTCCACAAATTATGGTATGGGCCACTTTTTAAGGGAGTATGATTAATTGGACCATATTTCTTGCCCATCACTGTAACAAGTGAAACTACATTTAAATGCTGGGATCATTTCTGATGCTATTGATTGGCCAAGTAGGTCTCCAGATCTAACTCCTATGGATTATTTCTTATGAGGTCACCTCAAATTAGTTTTTTTTTTTTATGTCAACTGACCCAGCACATTCGATGATTTAAAAGAGGCCATCACATTGGAGTTTGCGAACGTCAGAGAAACTGTTACTTTACTTAGGAATGTTCAAATGTCGGGTGTCGTCCAAGTATGGAAGAGTTTAAAAGAAAATGACAGCCAATTTGAACATTTAATTTGATTTATACATTTACAAATGTAACTTGACTTTTGTTCCACTCTGTATAACAACGTGTTGCAAAGTTACACATTGTGGAAGACAGCATAACAGAAATTTCAAATTCCGTGAAAATTAGGTTTACCTTTCAGTGTTATAGTTATGTATTAATGTTAGGGCAAACCACCACATCCTTTAAGATTTAAGTAGTCACACTTGAGAAGTTCTTCATCACAATCCCCCCCCCTCTCTCTCCCCGTGGTGAAACATGCTAAGAACCAAGCCGTGCATACTAAGCTTGGGGGAAGTACTTGAACCCCAGAAGAAGAAGATAAGAACAACAACCCAAGACTTTATTCCAGCTATTACCTGGTTGACTGTTTGAAAGAGGATCTCACAATGGATAAGTGGCAGGAAATGGTAATGTATAAGTAACTCCGTGCAGAATGTTATCATTTTAGCCCTGCATATTTGATGACTCCCCCCCCCCACTCCCCACCCCCCTGGATGATGGGAAAATCAAAGTATGCCACTCGTTTTCCTTCTCCAAGCTTGCTAGCAGATGCGATTATTCTTTCAATGCTAGCCAAAACAGGATAAAATACTGAGATAGAAACCAGAGCTCATGACTTCAACTCAACAAGTTTAAGGATAGCAGAAAAGCTCACAAAAACCAAGATCTACAAGACAGATAATGCCATGGATTATTCAGCTTGGCTTGGCTGTGAAATAACACCAAGCTCAGCAGTCTTAGTTTAACAATAACAACAAGAAACTATGTATTGGATATTTCATAGCAACAGTAGCTCACATACTTCTATTTATGTCCTGTGACTGTCCATCTGTAATCACAATTAGAATCTTTGGTACATCAGATCTAGCTCCATAAACTGCTGACGTTAGGTAGCCGTCCGTACGAATTCTGTTCAGTGCATCAAAGGTGTAGGTCAACTGTTTCAGTTGTGCGGTGCCGAGCACATACTGCACATAGAAATAACACACACATTGATGGTAGAGAATACAGATAAAATCAATATACAGAAGTTGTTAATCAAGACAAAGAAATGGGCTTAAAGTCTGTATATAAAAACTATACAGATGTTGTTATCCAAGAAACAAGGAATGTTTTTAAAGCCAGTTTCATCATCATCATCATCAGGTGTCACCTTTATATTTAAGGTCGGCTGCAATGGATTTCCAACATATTCTGTCTGTTGTCTTGATGCTGCGCTCTAACAGACTCTTTCATGTCTTTCTCTTGATTTGATCCTCCCACTTAAAGCAGTCTTCCCTTTGCACGTTTGCCTTCAACTCTGCCTTCTATTGTCTTTTTACATGACCAAAATATTTTTGCTAATTTTGATCTCCATTAATTCTCTTTTCATTCTTAGGTTTTCTAGAACCCATTTATGTGTTTTCTTCTCCTTCTGTGAAACACGCCCTATTCTTCTATGTATATACATCTAAAATTCTTTCTTCTATTTGCTTGTTCATTGTCCATGTTTCTACACCATACAGTAATGAAGAATATATATATATAGCGTTTGATGATTCTCAGTTTGAGTGTGTGAATTAGTTGTTTAGATGTTAGTATCAGTTTCATGTTGTTGAATGTAGCTTCAGCGATTCCTATTCTCTTCTTGATTTCTGTTTCTAGAAAACCTAAGAATGAAAAGAGAATTAATGGAGATCAAAATTAGCAAAAATATTTTGGTCATGTAAAAAGACAATAGAAGGCAGAGTTGAAGGCAAACGTGCAAAGGGAAGACTGCTTTAAGTGGGAGGATCATGTTCTGTTATTTTATGACCAAGATGTGAGAAATTATCTTCTTATTCCAGAATTTTCCCATTTATTCTTATTTTTAATGTGGTATTATCGCATGCTTTGCTAATTATCATGGTTTTCGTTTTATCAACGTTAATGTCCAATCCATATTTATGACTTATACTGTTTACTTTCTTCACAAGCTCTTGCAACTCCCGTTCAATTTCACCTAACAAAACAGAATTCGTACATTTGTCGTTGACAGAAAAACATAAATGCTTTGAAAGTCTGTTTAAAGAAACAATACAGAGTTGTTTACAGAGATTCAGACACGAAAGTCTTCAAGGTCTGCGTACAGAAACAGTACAGTATCACAAGGAAACAAAACTGTGTTAAAAACGATAAAGATATAGTTCAAACTAAATTAAAAAAAAGACATAAACATATTTAAAAGCAGCAAAACAAAAACAAAGACATCTTAACAGTAACATCAAAAGTAAACATGTCAAGGACTAAAAGAAATCTTACAGAATTTCTTTTTCTTTGGTCAGGAAGAAAACGTATTCTGTTCAACCTTAATTCGGTATTTATAGTGTCTCTTATTCCAGATAACACGCTCAACTACAGATACTTCATCATGTTATCATTCCTCTCGTCCAATTATTGTAAATATAGTTACTTAAAAGTGTTAAACTCAGCAGGGGTGGAGGAGTCGGAGTAACTAATAGGTATGGTTTCCGCCTCTAATTCTAAAAGTACCAGGTTCGCTCCCAGGACAGGGAATATAACTGATGGAAACTTTTTTCAGAACTAGTGGTTCCTAATGATAATGATGTCATACTCTGCCATGATCTCCTGGGCGGTGAAATGAGATACCTAGTTTTCTTAGATGACGCGAAAAAAATAGAAGAAAAAATATTGTATATGGGAAATAAACAGAACTGATAATGAGTTCATCTTACCCGAGCAAAGTCATCATAGTTTTTGTACGTATTCAAATTAATGAGATGTTTAAATTCAGTGCTGAATATTCCATATGAAACTTGCACATCATTTGGTCCAAAGTTGAATGCCTTGGTTGTATTAACGACAAATGCCAGTTCTCTGCCCCAGCCAATCGAATTGATGCTGTTCGATGAGTCCAACAGGAAGTAGATGTCCGCCTTGACGTAGTCCGCGCAGATTGGTGGTCCTGAAAAGGATTGATTTGAATAAACGCAAAAAATGCATACCAGAACAAACAAGTAAGAAAAATTTTTATTTCAATGCATGTATCAAAACATCTTCTGTGACTAACTAGTCTTATCATAGCTTCATCACATCCTGAATATTCAAGCTTTTTAATGGTGACCCATAGCAGTAGAGTTATTGCTTCAGCCTCAAGGAACAATGATGACAATGCTACATCTATCTCTGTGGAAGTGATACATACATGTAACACATGAGGGACACATACTAATACAAAGATTATCATTTACTCGCCCTAATATAACAGACGGAACTTGTGTCTAGGTTGACCGGAATGAATTAAAAAAAGGCAAAAGTATTTTTAAAAAATATTTTAAATCTTCGGTCCAGTAACCTGATATTAAATTTTTGGCCACAACAGCTGATGAGTGCTTGACCATCAGTTACTATTCTCGGCCATTATGTAATAGGTTACACAGTGTTAGGTTGTTGCATTTTTGTTAAAAGTCTGCCATCACTTGATCCATCATCTCTTAGACCATCATCATTTCCCGACTGCCAAGACGTGAATGTTAAATGCTGATTTTAGCAAGCATAAAATCATAGCATACCAGAATCACTTATTCATATTTCTCTGTATATTTTTCTCTGGTCTTGTCCTAAATTAGTTTTTGATCTTTTCATTTCTTGTCACGATACTTCAGGTTGTGGTTCAATGAGCTTAATTCACAGGCATGTGGGAGGTTAAGTCTCCAGTTACAGAGGTACAGGCAACCTTATGTTCTTTACTGTGGGTGCCAGCTAGCCTAAAGGCGAAACGGGGACTTTGTAGTTCACACTTGCTGATTTTTTGTTTACAGAATTTCATGCAAGACCAGTGCCTCAAATCTTCGCCGTGTACCACGGATACATGTCCCACAGCGAGACCTGAACTGAGCTGGCAGAGGATCTCACAGCACGCAAAGCAGCATAGATATGATGCACAGAACCCACCAGTGAGTGGTAAATGTCCTAGCACCCATCAATCCACTTCCAAATCATGGGTCACATGATACCCTGTATTGAATAGTTGTAAAGAAAACTCTACAATAATGTTGTTTCGCTCTGTATAGAGTTTTCTAACATTACTACATGGTTAGACCATGCACAATGGAGAAAATACCGATGAACTTCTGGAAAGACAGATGACACTGTGAAAGACTAGACACAGGTTGACCGGGTTGGCACCCTGTAAGCTGTACAATATTTTTATATTACCAACCAAAGATAAATGTCCTCATGATTCACCGAAAAGGGAGGTTGGTTTTGTTGAATCCACAGGTAACTTATTGGAATCGACCAGACCATTTACACGGATTTGTGACCAACGGCTGGAATTTGCATGTGCCCGTGGCAGGAAATTCTCTACTCAGAGAGGCTTGAGAATCCATAGAACGAAAAAGGGGTGTAGGAGCTCATCATTGGTAAATCAACAGCCTCCTGTCTCGATAGATTTGTTTGTTTGGTTTTTCCAGACCATCTTCATTGCACACCGGTAACCCCATCAGTGCTCTGGTCTCCTCATAAAAAGAGGATCTCAGCACAGTGCACGAAGTCCGTAGCACCGGCGAAAATCCCAGTGTGTGTATATAGAAATCACACATTCTATAAATATTTTTGTGGTGGGTAGGTTTCTAATTATTTAATTTTGTCAGGGCAGCGGTCAAATGGCCTACTCTTACGATTTCTAACATCCGAGGGATTTTTAACGTGCGCAACTTGCACACGGTACCTCCAATTTTTTCTCCCTTATCCGAGAAGGCTAGGCATTAAATCTCACTACCCAGGAGACCGGGAGGGAGGAGGAAGTATGACATAATTGGGACCAATGGTTCTGAAAAACAAAATGCTCATAAATTATATTCGTTCTACTGGGTATCGAACCCCATACCCTTAGAATTGGAGGCTGACGCCATACCTCTTACCCACTTCGACCCCCTCGATAGATAAGATTTTAAAAGATCTCAGCCCACAGCGCGTAGAATATTAAAGTTTGTCTACTTGATGATAATTTCACACACTTCTTGTGCGGGCCAAGACATTCCATCAACTTTCCTCCTGCCAGTGCAAAAGGGCTTTGGTAACAGCTGGGCGAAGCCTTGTCGAATGAGTGGGATAACAACCTGAAGCAGATATCCTTGACAAAAAGCTGGACATATTCAGCTCCAGGTTGTATTGGTGTCGCATATGTTTTTTAAAAGAAAGACGGTCTTGAAGTTCTCAAACAACAGCTAATGCGTTGAGAAACCAGCTCGTAAGCAAAGAATGTTAAAACGGCGAATGGAGTCTACATGCCAAAGGAACAAAATTCCACAGACATTAGTCAATTCATGCCAGACTCACTACTGAATGTTCAAGGGAAAATATTCTTATCATTGAGTTATTTTCACAATTGCCTCCGGCTGACAGAAAACAGGAATGAAGTCTAAAGCTGCAAACAAAGCGGAGTGAATTAAATTATCTGCACAACATAACAGGCGGTTGACACTTGGGGGTCATGACCCAAATGGGCCTGGCCCTCTTAGAGTGTAAAGTACATTAAACACGTGATCGACGGAGTGTTAACTTCTGATGATCAGATTGCCCCCTGTTGTATTGCTCTGTATAGAGTTTCCTATCATATGCATACATTTTACATTACACCGCGTTTCACAGGCTGACATAAATGGTTTCAGGTTTCGTTCAGTGTGATTGATAATTATTGAACATGCGTTCAATTTTTGTATTTAGTTACACATAATTCTTGTACCCCCGTGACGCCATCATTTTACTGAGGGCTCAATTCTTCCACGGAAGGTGAGAAACACTGATGTGAATATGCACCTTAATTGTGTGTGTGATTAAAATTACTTTTTGTTCGTTCTGGAGTGGCAGAAAGTAAAAAAATAAAAAATGTAAGAAATTATCAATCAATTTGAATATGTGACTTGGTGGAGTATATGATTATATGACGTAACGGAGTATGTGTATATGTGACGAGGTGCAGGATATATATATATATATATATATATATATATATATATATATATATATATATATATATATATATGTGTGTGTGTGTGTGTGTGACGTGATGGATTATACGACAATGTGACGTGGTGGAGCATATGCATATTTGACATGGTTGAGTATATGCATGCTGGCGTAAATAGACTGACTTCAATATATCTGTTCAGTAAAAGATTACATTATGACATAACTGTTACACGGGACAGCATTAGATAACTCTTCCCAACAGAAGTAAGAGAGGTTAACTTACAACGCTGGAGATTACGAACGGGCCAAAGATTAATTATGACAGATCTATTGACGACAAAATGAAACTTCTGCTTGAGAGGAAAGCATTCATTACAATAGAAAAGGTATGGAAATCACAAGTCGGTGCAACACAACAAACAGAATGATTACATTAATGTGTAGGTACTCTTATTATACAGCAGCGGCAAGCAAGAGACCGCAGACTCTCGTTTATGGGTTTCTGCTCAGAAAATCACAATTATAATATTTTGTCAAGATCTTCTATAATGTGAAAATAATGGAAATGAAGCAGATAATGCCAATTAGATTCATTATTTGAGCGGCGCAGGTTAGGGTTGTAAAATAGATGAAAACAAACAAAAATATGAACTTACGAGAAATTTCGCCGCAAATAAATAGAACACATAATTATTACCACGTGATTTAAATCAACATAATCTTGAATACGTTTTCTATGTACATGTCTTCTCTGTCAGTCATTTCTGACTATAGGAGCGTACCCTCGAAAAAAGTTTCAGTGGCACGACGTTGGGCACTCGGATAAAGTGGTCAGGCTGTTGCCCATGCAGCATGCGTCTGCTGGATCAGAGGAACGGGGCAGCCGATAAAATCTGACACCAGAACATATATAAAATATATGTAATACCACATGTCCTTGATTTACGCTATACCGCATGTCCTTTTTGGACTAATAAAAGCGCTCTTTTCGCGATGGTCGGAGCTAGGTAAGCATGTATTAGCGTTAGAATTGCCACAGTTATCCAAGTAGGATCGTGTCATCAAAGGAACCTCGACTGATTGAATATGTTTTACAAAATTGAAATAAACGTACCTGTTGTCGGTTCTGGGGTGGCTGAAAATGAAAAACAAAAACATAAAATTACTTTTTGTACAACCAAAACAGCAAAACTAGTCAGGTCACATGACTGGGTAGTGTTATAGCAACTAATAAAAACATTTAGTACATATTTATCCGCTAATGTCACAAACGTATGTCAAATTTGAGTTATCAATCCCACTTACTGAATGGTGG
This sequence comes from Oreohelix idahoensis, assembly GCA_024509875.1. NCBI lineage: Eukaryota > Metazoa > Mollusca > Gastropoda > Stylommatophora > Oreohelicidae > Oreohelix > Oreohelix idahoensis. Next base: position 584,930 of record JAMPIV010015058.1, read on the forward strand.
TAAACATGCACCCGCGACAGCAACAATAACGGCCAGAAACAGTCCAATCTGTGTGATCTGTTACAAAACATAAATGTTTTCGAGGTTTTAGAATTATCTAAAAGCAAAAAAAAAAAAAAAAAAAACAACAACAAAAAAAAACTAACAAACATTTTTTTACATTACTTTTTCAAACTTTCATTTGAAAGACGTAATAACTTTAAATGATGTCAATGTAATAATTGATATTTTGTACAATCAGAATTTATGAGGAAATTAAATAATGTTAAAGAAAAAAATATAAACGATGGGATATCAAAATGGAAAGAAAAGAGTAATGTATATGATCTCAAGTTATGAAATTAAATAAAATACATCATAGCAAAAAATGTCCTTATTAGAGAATTGTCCTATCCCCCCCTAAGGCTACATCTTTTCACATCAATCCTTTCGCAACTGAATTGTGCGGCTTTTGAAACGACGCACATTTTGTTTCCATGATTAATAGTAACGGATGTTTTTTTTTAACTGGATACCATTTTAAAAATTTTATTTACCCCATTTGCATTACGGGCTAGCATGATAAAGTATCTTACTTCATTGCGTCGTGTAAGTTAAACTTAACACCAATATGCACGTAGGACTTTCTTTTTTTGTCCTGATGCATTGGCCATTGATCATAAGTCATATTATATTTAATTACAAGGTCACATGCAGCTGAAATGGAATAGAAAACAATTAAGCTACCACTAGAGAATGAATGACGTCATCAACATATATAGCGAAAAGAGCACAGTATAATTATTTCCCGTCCTGTCTTGGCGGGTTACATGCTCGGACAATAATAGATATCACGTGCCGTAAATGGAAATCTCTGTCGCTACTTTTCCATTTACATCACGTGTCTTTTGGGTTTTTTTTTTCAAATGTATTTTAATTCGTGCTCTCTTTCTCTTTTACTCTACTGTTCCACTTGTTAGTTAGTCCATGATGAAGAGTTATCGTTCGGAACGTTAGCTATGTTTTTGTCATATGTGCTAGTAAGACTACCTGTACCTTTTTCACTCACACAAACATCAAGGCAATCAACCAATCGTTACCCTATAGCTCCCAAAAGGAACATAAAGTGCAAAACTCTTTACTATCTTGCAATTTTATTTCTGTCTCTATACATTTCAATATACTTATTATGTTCGCAAATATTTTGTAAACAAAGTATTTCCTTTTTTAAGTGCTTAAGGAGAAGTCATTTTTGAGTTACTTCCCTTGAAAGGAGTTCCGTCATCTTCGATCGGATTCCGCGGACGAATTTAGGCCTACTGCGATTTATTCTTTGCCTGGGTAGGAATAGATTGTTCTTGCTTCAGTATATCTATGGCCTGAATTTATACGTAGTGTTTGTATGAGTAGGACGAGTCTGTCTTATATATGGATATCTTTACATTTCTAAGTCGAACTATGTTGGTTGTCGCTAGAAAAGGTCAAAGGCTATGCAGCGGAAGTATCGCTAGCAAGGGGGTGTGATTCATGGCTGTCATCCTGTCGGGATGTCGAATTTTGTTGTAGCCGGCCTATCGCCGAAAAAGTGATCTATAAGTAGATGGGGAAAAGTGATAGTCATTTAGACATGTTGTATGTACTTTACCCCAGTGTTTATTCTCTTTTGCCAAGGAATGGCAAAGTTATATTTCGCATAGAAAGGTAAAAACCACAATTTATTATGAACTTGGGCTTCGCCATCGTTGTCGATAAGCAGATGCACAGTGGTACTTCTGAAAAGAATATTTATTCAAAGGAAGATGACATTCCTATGTATCAGCACTAGATTATATGATATTATTCAATTACCTCTATGATAGAAGCTATGAAGAAATGAGGACATTTAACGAATGACCAATTTTGGTCTGTATCCAATAGTGAGTGAAGCTCACGAGAGAAGCACCGCCATGTTGAAATCCATATACTTTGTATTTATCGAGTGAGAAAAAGGGATGCCTGTACTATCGCTCGATGAACCAAGAGATCACTGCTACATGTGAGAACCCATGTCTGGGATTCCTATATCTTTATGGAAAATATATATATTGAACTTTACGTGAAGGGATATTCGCTAGACGAGGTTAGGTCTAGGAGCCTTCCTATATATTGGTTATGGTCTGACGTGCCCAGTCAGTAAAGCCAGATGATTTACATGATGGAACTCTGAATGCTTATTTACGAATGCTCCATTATGATATTTGCCAAGCATGAATGCTAACTTAAGATGATATTCCTGTGATCAACATTATGCTGTCTATGTCGACATTTGTTCCTGTAACCATACACGTACTGTCCAAGTGTGCGTCCCATTAAATGTTATAAAAAGACCACCGTAGTTCCAGTACTTCTTGAATTCGAACAGTGTGAGTATGAGTGATGTACTACCAACCTGTCAACTCTATCGAATCATTCTACCATTCGCGTTCTGACATTCATATACACACTCATTGTCTACACTCACATTCTTGTCGGAGCCTCATCACGTTCCAGGACAAGATGACCTGTATGACCAAAACTGTGCTGGGTTTAATGAGTTGACAATCGTTACACTTTACTACACCAGTCCCAACATCTACATATATCAACTGGTGGACATTCACGGCATTTAACAAATAAAACGTGATTTAACAACTACTGGCCAGTATGAGTTTAACAGACAGCCTGGTAATGATGTCAACAGATGTCCTCAATGTATGTCCAATCCATAGCCAGCGTTTCACATCAACCTTCATGATTATAAGTCCCTCAAGGCCCTGCGGCCCATATTTGACACATTATATGTAACTCTATGATAATTTTATAATAAAACACAAATAAAACCCTACAAATCCCATAAAAGGTATGGATCAATATTTATTATTAAAAGAATGAAGGCTTTCAAGTTTATATAACAAGTTGTATTCTAAATTACGAATTTAGTCTTAGAAACATGAGCAAAATCTAACATTTAGTGTTCAATATTTGAAGCTATTGAGCATTAATGTCTGTGGCCTAATGAATATGAACGCAGTTTCATAATTCAGATATACCAGGTTCGAAACCTGCTGCAGGCGGTTTGGTAGTAGATCGCTTTGTGTGGATTTTTAACAATGTTATAAGCACCGTACCGTTCAGAAAGCAATGGCAAACTACTGAATGAAAAAAAAAATGCCTAGAAAAATCACAAACAGCCAATAAAAGCTGGGGTTGATTGCCACGTCCTGTAAAGGATAAGCAACTAACTTTATTGAGCATTAATGGGTTAATAACCGTACTGGTGTTGATGATGATGATAATTGTGATAATCATAATGACGATTGTTGGTGAGAATGCTAACGGTAACTAAAATGGTGACAACATTGTGACACTTATAACGGTGGTGATGAGTAAGTTTAGTTATGATGTCGATAATGGTGACTATCTTGAAAGCTTACAATCATTGTCGTCTGCTTAAACCGCCGTACACAGTCACAGTTCCAGCCACTGACTATTCCCCGATTTTAGATTACTTTATTGTTCTGAAAGTGCGATTCAGACGTCCTGTTGCTAGAGAACTGGTAAGGGGAATATGGCTTTAGTCTGTCGCTTACTTTAACTTATATAGCCTACAAGGTCCTGTTGGAGTTCTTCAGAGCAGTAACTATATTTCAGTTTGATAAATGACACAACAAGAGGGGCATAAAATGTACCCCTGGCGAACTCCATGTTCAAACATTACAATGACACATTTAATTAATTATGTAATATTTTTAGCATACGGGTTAGCGTTTCTTAACTGATAACTTGTGTGTACACAGTAACGGGTAGACCAGTAAAAGAGCAGGTCAAGTGGCTTTTATTGCTTTTCTTATTTATTCCTAGCTATTTTATGAAGTAAGGATCTTAAGGTCATTTATGACACACTCTTTTATCGAACAGGCGATGTAAGTTCCGAAGAAATATGGAAATTTGTTTCTGAGTAGCCAGCTTGAGTGGCTGAGAACTATGCCTATTACAGTGCAGAACCCTCTGAATTATTATTTGAATGACGCAGGTGCAATGTAAAATATACATGCTTACTGATAAAGAGATTCAATACAGCAACGCAGAAATTGTTTTTTAGGATTCGTAACGTTAAGTTTGTCCTTGTGGTCATCTACTTTTGTTTCCTTGTTTGATTGATTATTTTTGTGTGGTTTAAGGGTTATGTACAAACGTATTTGTCATGTGTCATGGAAAACCCGGCTCAGGCCTATGTGGTTATTCATTTGTGAATAGAGTATCCTTTATGCTAATTAGTATTTTACGTAATTCGTTGATTTTCTGTTTTTGGCTCTTCCAGGCCTGCACATTCTCTGGCATGTGTTAACTCGTTTTATAATGTCTATATTGCATATGGTGTACCCCGTTCCATATCTTTCTTTGCACCGGATTGTTTGATGGACTTGTAGAGTGTGATTTGCTTTATCGTTTTTTATTTCATTTGTTGTATTTAAATTATAGTAGTGGTAGTTGCCCCTTCCCAACGGGCTGATCACCCGTTTGCCAGTCACTTTGATTACGGAAACAACGACAAACGGATTGATTTGTCGTTGCCCTAAAGACGCCATTAGGCGTGATGGGAACAACGGCAAAGAAAATCTATTCGCTGTTGCCCTTAAGACGCCACTAGGCGTAATGGCCACTGACTGCTTTGCCGGTCGTTGGCTAAGGACGGAAGAAGAAGAAGAAGTTGCCCCTTCAGTCATGACTGACATTTGTATGCGCCCCTGAGTCCATAACCCTCAGCTGCTTTTGTTCTTGGTGTTTCTTTCGACGTGTTCTTTTCTCTTCTGCCTGTTCTGATAGCTTCTTATCGTCCTTTCTGAGGTGGTGCCGTAGGGAGCATCGCCACTTGGAGCAGTCGTGAGGTTCAAACTACCAAGTTGCTGGATTTATGTCCAGTGCCTTCGTGTTTCCTTTGCGCACATCTTTGAACCTCAGCTGTGGTCGCTCGACTGTTCTTTTGCCATCTGTCAGTTGTCCGCAGAAAATATCGTTCGGAATGCGACCATCTTCCGTGCGGTGGACATGGCGAATCCACCGTATACATGCTTTGAATGCCACCACGTGAAAGCACCTTGAATTAATCTTTAGCACATTTTCTATCGATAGCGGTAAAGATTTTGTGCTTGTAAGTCTTCTTTTACTGGTTTTCTTTGTTGCTCTTGTTTCTTGCACGTTAACAGTTACTGTAATATACTACTCGTCAAAAGTCAAGGGCCCCTTAGAAAAATCTTGGTTGAAACCATAAAACAAATCTGATATAAACGTAATTGGTATCAGTTAAAACGGCATTTATTGAGTACCAAATTGACATGTCACGTAAAGAAATGGAAACACACAATCAAACGCAATGAAGCTGTGAAGTGTGTCACCCACCTTTTCAAAAGTCACACAATAGATATTGGACAAATAGACATTTCAAAATCGGATATGACCACCGTTTGCAGCAAGGCATTCAAGACAGCGTAGACGCATCGAGTCCACAAAGGTCCGAAGAGTATCCTGAGGAACAGCTTGCCATTCCTGAAGCAGAAATGCAGTCAGCTGTGCAACATCCATTGGCAGGGGGTGATTTGTTGACAATCTTCGACCAAGGACATCCCAGAGGTGCTCAATCGGAGAAAGTTCAGGTGAATGAGCTGGCCACGCCATCCTGATGATCCCATGTTGCTGAATAAACTCATTCACCACTCGAGCTCGATGGGGTCGAGCGTTATCATCTTGGAGGATGGCATTACCACCTATGGCCTCCAGAGCAGGCTGAACAATTGGTCTCAAGATTTCGTTCTGGTATCTTGGGCCGGTCAAGTTGCCTTGGATGATGTAGAGTGGGGTCCTGCCGTGTCTGTGGAAGCCTCCCCAGACAATGACAGAACCCCTACCATAACGATCCACCTCTCGAATTGTGTCATCAGTAAATCGCTCTCCTGGTCGTCTCCAAACTCGAATCCTGCCATCATTGAATGACACAGTGAAGCGAGATTCATCATTGAAGAGAACATGACTCCATTGTTGCCTTGTCCATCGGATGTGCACGCGACACCAAGCAACACGGGCTCTGCGATGAGCAGGAGTAAGAGGGATTCTGACTGCAGGACGTCGAGCAGCCAGTCCAAATTCATGTAAACGTCTGCGAATGGTGCTTTGACTGACATTAACGTTTACAGTTTGTCTCAGCTGACATCTTAGAGTGGAACAAGTCACTGTTCGATGGCGCAGGGCTGACAACAACAGGTAGCGGTCATCATGTCTATTGGTGCATCTAGGGTGACCTGGCCGGTGGCGATCCTCCACACTTCCTGTGGCCTGAAATCTCTCCAAAATTCTTTGGATAGCAGAGTGTGACACTGCAAGCCGTCTAGCAATCTCACGGACAGATAAACCACTTTCAACCCCCGCTATAGCCCTCATTCTTTGTAAGGTGTCAAGACTTCTTCTCGGTGGCATGGTTTTTGCAAGTGATGAAACTACCCTAAGTCTGCTGATTGTAAAACAAATTAAGAGTGAACTCTGTTCACGAAAAGTCGCCATTGCACGTGGAATGTCAATCAGCACGATAACTTCACCTGTTTGGTTGTACGGAAGTTTGAAAAAAAAACAGATTAAAAATGTGAATTTATGGTCAGCAAACCAAATTGCACGTGATCACCATGGTTGTCGGTGAGTGGTTTTTATGCTTAACGTGCATAGAGGACTGTCAGAGGAAGATATTGCACCCATTTTTACTAAAAACTTCCTTCATTTAATCATTCTATGCGCTTATATAAAAGTGTATTGAAAATAATAGGGTGGCCCTTGACTTTTGACGAGTAATATATAATACCTATCTCAAGCCATGTTACACCGTTAGGTAGGTTGTTTCCTTGAGCATGTTAGGTCATAAACTTTTGTGATGCTTGGCAGTCGCCTCAGCTTAGTGAGATCTGCCTCATTCAGATGCAGTTCGGTAATTAAGGGCATTCATTCACTTGGGGGTCGTTCATATAAGATGTCACGCAATTGCTACGCCCCCCTGTCCCCTTGTCACGTTTCGTTACGAAAACCCTGACCTCCTCCCCATCCCTTTTTTACCTGACGTGACTTCATAAAGCTGTTAACTTTTTTTTTTTTGCACCCTATTTTTTTGTAATACTGAAAAGAAACAATGTAATTGAATGTAATTACGGATCGCAGAGGGAAGGCAAACCCGGTCCCAAAAAATGCCGTGCTGAAGTCGGATGTGTCGATCGAAAGGTGCAGATATCACTGCTACGGCGTAAACAGACACAACGCAACCACCGTCCTTTTCAGGGCGAACGAGGAAGAAGAAGAAGAATGTAATTAATTAACCTATCATCATTATCATTATCATCATCATCATCATCATCATCATCATCATCATCATCATCATCATCATCATCATCATCATCATCATCATCATCATCATCATTATCATCATCATCATCATCATTATCATCATCATCATCATTATCATCATCATCATCATCACCTTTCAACTCCTTTCGGAGCATGTGCTATATAACTAAGTGTTTCTGTCCTGTGCCATCAGCTCAAGGTCTTTCCATATCCTCTTCAAAATTGTCTCCAGTTTTCTTCTCCGTGTATTCATTTATCTTGCTCTGCCTCTTCTACCCTGGGGGTTTCACAACAAGGACTGCCTGGTAAAGCTACGAGGAGGCAGTCACAATGTGTGTCCTATCGACCTCCAGCGTCTTCTTCTCATGTCTTGTTATTCTGGAACCTTGTCTGGTTCATGTCATCAGTTCCACATGAATGATCTTACCATACCACTACACTAATTTTATTTTAGGCAAGTACCCAATTATGAAAGTTTCCGTGGTTAGACCGTAGGGCTCTCTCGGCAAAGGTGGCGTGTTGGATACACTGTGGCGTCACGCTACAGTCTACCCAGGATATCTGACTGTGCTCTTGGTTTAAGAAAAGTAAAGGCAGCCAGGAGGCAAACGTGTTACCCCACATTTCCAATAGTAGTGTGAAGTCTCTAACACTTCACTCTTCTGCGGCAGTATCTGCTATGAGATTACCTTTTTTACCCATTAATGTAAGTCTTAAGCTTTTTGAATGTGATGTTTGTTGTTCATGTTTCAGAGCTATACCTAAGGACTGACTTGACATTTGAATTGAGGATTCTGGTTTTTGTGCTAGACTTGACTTCTTTTGATCTCCATATATTTCCCGAACTAATGAAAGTTCCTCTAGCTTTCTGTATTCTTGTTTTTATATTATTGTCTGTTCTTGCAACTGTTTATATGTCAGCCAAGATATATGTATGATTCTACATACTATAGTGATGTTTCTTAAAGTTCAGTATTGTTATCGTTTCCTGCATATACTGACATTATCTGTGTTTTCTCCCAATGTATTTTCAGACAAACTTGCTGTTACCTCGTATCAAATATTTGCATTTTGTCTTGCATCTGAATTCAGTTATGTACAGAAGAGCCAGTTCTTTGGCAAAATTGTTAACTGTGCATACAAAATAATCCTTTAAGTACAATAGTGTTTAATAAAGCAGGCTTTTACAAAGATCTTCCCTTTCATGTGCTGCATCCCAGCACGAGATAGGGCTCATCCTTTGCAGTACTCAAGTAAAAGCATTTGCATTTACCCCCCACCCTTCCCCCTCACTCATACACACGCGAGCGACCACACACACACGCACACCAACAGTTGACTAAGCTAGCTAAACGTGTGTGTCTTTACTTCATCAGACTCTTGTTGCGATGCTGAAAATTTGTTAGTGTTTTTAAATCTAATTTTACGTGGTATTTTTTTTCAAATTTAGTCTGCTTTCTTTGTGTTTTTTAAAGTGTGAATTAGATTATTTGAGCATCGGTTGACAGATTGGTAAGATCGCTGGTCTCTCGTGGCAATGGTGCAGGTTTTTAATCACGGTACCAACACGCTACATTCTACCCAGCTGTAAATGGGTACCTGACTTTGAGTTAGGGAAGGAAAATGTAGCGAGAGAGGGAACTGGTCACCTCCCCTCCCGATGCTGGACCTAGTTTTGTGAGGTCTCTAACACTTCACTCCCCTACGCTATCTGCTTCGGGACTACTTTTTTCATGACATTATTTCAAGAAATATACAGTGTAATAAAAAATAATTGAAACTAGTTAAAGGTTATAACAAGTACCCCATATTTCAGCTGAGATTATAATATGAAAATAAGTCGTCCACGAAAAAGCTGTTATCTGTTGCGGATGAAAGTTAACTTTTGCGGATAAAAGTTAATTATTGCGGATAAAAGTTAACTATTGCGGTAATAAATAGGAACATTAATTTTAAAAGAAGCAAATGTGACTAGTACTTTTTTTTGTAACATGACATTTTCCCACCTCCCCCCCCCCACACACACACACACAACGTCACAAACGTTTGAACGTCATGACTACCCCCCCCCACACCAACAACGTCCCCTCCACCCCCCTCACCACCACCCTCCAACCCCGCCACCCACACACACACCCCCCCCCCCCCACCCCCCCCCCCCCCCCCCCCCCCCCACCCCCCACCCCACACCCCACCACGGAAACCACCCCCCCGGTTTACACACACTCCCCAACCCCCACAACTTTTCCAACGTCCGAACCCCCCCCCTCCCCCAGACGCCCCCCCCCCCCCCCCTTTTCCCCCTCTGCGTGACGTCATATGTGGACTACCCCTTGGCGTCATACCGACTGACGTTTAAACAAGTAAGTGGTGCTTAGCTGGCAGAGAGGATATTGTGATTCCCTTCAGTAGCTAGGCGGTGGTGCAGCTCGGAAGGTCCTGGGTTCGATTCCCCGGTTATCCACTCATGTCTGTTGTTTTTCTGTTGTCTAGTTTTCTACTTCTTTATTTCTCACGAGTGCCTGGAAACATACCTTTATGTGTGTAATATTTATTTATTTACCGACTGGTGTGAGTGTCACTGGATTTCTCCCCTTGCTATGCAGTGATGGTCCAACAATGGCCAAACTTCAGAGTATCTTTTGATTGTCTTCAAATGTGTCTACCTTTAGCTCAAGATTACTCTTGGCAGAGATGTGAATTGAAGAATGGTGCTTCAGTTCTATTGAGCCTTAAAAGATTTAAGAAATCAAGTACTACGGCCGATAGGATCCAGGCTGTTAAAATTTTCTATCTTTCCAGACCTTCGAGGAGGAGAATCTATTTTTCTCGTTTTGATGCGCTCACAACTGATTTAAATGAGTAAAATTTTAACTGGGTGCATAGCTGCCAGTAAGATGTCGGTTGACTTTAGCTTCAGCCGATGTTGGTTTTTTGCATGTTGAAGCCTGGTTCACTCTAGTTACTGGTCAATTTTGGTGGCTGTAACACGTCCGTTGTAGTATCGCGGGGTAATAACGAAGATAGTCCAGCGTCTTCAAGACCCCTCTGATTGGTATCTAGCATTGACTGAAGGCGACTTAAACCACACACTAGTATCATGAAATAAGAGATAAACAAATATCCCTACTGAGTATTGAGTTTCCTGACACGCAAATCAGGAGCCCCTCACTTTCATTCCACCATCCCATCTGCCTCAGAACTTTACCCTCTCTTAGTATTAATGTTAATCCCAGTGAGCAGAAAACATCCATTGCATTTAAATAGAACATGTGCACTGGTTAGAATGTTAATGTTATAATTATGTAGTTTATTTCTGTCATCATCCACTCCCTGCTCCATATGGAACTTGGGACTGCCTCTGCTTTTGGTTCTCTATGAGAAGCCAGCATGAAGCAGTCACCAGCTCTTGCAGTGGTGGTTCATGAAACCATCATTTTACATGTTGATTTTGCCAGCCTCGTATGAACGTGGACATCCACCAGAAATTTTCACATGTTAGTAATGCAAAATAGAGAATTATAAAATGTACAATTTACCACAAATAACGTTTGGGCAATACAGACATCTGTCAAAGAGAAATAATTTCGGCGACTTGGTTAAGATGCCACTAAAACATGGTCTGGGGTGTTATTTTAACTTGAATCCCATTAAGAATTTCTGTTCAGGTTTCTAGGATTCAGGGCTTTCCTTGTTGATAAAGGGGTTTTCTTGCTGTCAAAGTCCAGAAGATGCTCAAATACGTTGCCTGATCCTTTAAATTAGTATCGTAATTATATTCCTTATCCTGAGTTGTCTGACTGTCTACTTGACGAGTTGAATCAGCAGTGCCTTAGACTCAGAATATGCTAGATTTTAAGCAATAGTAAGCCCACGCATCTACGTTGCTACTGTATGACATTGCTCCAATCAGAAATGTTGTATTTTAACTTCTCAAATGCCAAACCAATCGCAATCAAGTAGCTTATTGTGGTAGGGGTATATACCGACAACTTTCTCATGGAAAATTCCTGCATGACAAATAAGATGTGATTGTTTTCAAAGTCACCTACATATAAGTTATTATCTCTTCCATTGATATTGATCATCTTTACAACCCACCACTTCATAGATCTATCACAGACAATATCTTTCCAGATAGACAACTTAATGTAACCATTGTCTACCAAAAGTCTACCCGGAAATGATTATACCATTTACCTGCTACAAATTCCATGAGTTATCTTAAGTGCGTGTCTATAATCTATCACCAGATGTATATGATCCGACATGTACCTCCGTGTGACGAAATGAATCGCCTATCTAATTTTATATCTCTAAATTTGTTCTATCATTTAATTCCTTTACTTAATGGGACGATTTCTCATCAATTCTCTTAGATATCTGTACACTTCTATAGTGCCTCTGTTTAAATCTCACATAGTCCCTCTTCTGTCTCTCCATTTTTTTCACTCTTCCCCTCTTAGAGAGAAAGAATGCATTTTAGCTATGACCCGGCGATAAGAGAAATTCTTTCGTTTTCAATAGGCCAAGGATAGTCCAGAATAATATATGAGACAAGTGGCATGCTTGAGGGTTGACCCACGATTGATCACGTGATAAGATAAGACCAGTGGCTTGGGCGCGCCTTGTTTAAAATATGTATTTAAAAAGACTGTGGGTACAAACACTCCCCAAGAAGCTAGTAGAGATAGGACAGGTTTTATGAAACATATAAACTTTTTGTAAAGATGTCTTAAGCAGAAATTTGCTGAAACATCAGTAAACGGCTGGTGTCTTTCCTTCACTGGAAAGATGGGCGTTTAAAGCTATAATCTTCTGCTAACAATTAATTAAATATACGAGTAATTAAGTGCCTTTACAATAGAGACAACCTTGAATAGTGGTAACAACTTTATATGTAAAACTAGCAAGCTAGAATAGGTGACTCCTACAGCTGAGATACCTGGGCAGCCATCTAAAGGTACATCGGTTGTTAACATTATGACGGGTATGCGAAAAATTTTCATTATTCTTACTTTAATGCATGATTTGTATATCTAATACTTAAATTCATTATTAAGATGTACAGCTGTAAATGGGTACCTGACTTTTGAGTTAGGGAAGGAAAACGCAGCGAGGAATGGAACTGATCACCCCATCTCTCAATGCTGGACCTAGTATGGTGAAGTCTCTAACACTTCACTCCCCTACGGCAGTATCTACTATGGGACTACCTTTACATGTTTAAAGCTGAAGCTGTATTTTCATTGCATTATACACTTAACACGTATTCCCTGGTATATGCAAGCTTCACAACTTCTTATATGTTATTCAAAAATATTATATTTTTCTCGTTCTTTCATTATTACCCACTGTCCTTTTCTTCTTGTCTTAAATGCAAGACATAATTCAACAGTTATGATCCTCATAATTCTTTCTGGGACCATCTAGCACACATTGGACCCCATGCTCTATGCGGAGCCAGAAATACTGTACCTATCAGTAATTTCTAACGTCTATCATCTGTGTCAAGAACGCTGTACTCACGGATTTCTTGGAGTTTCATGTGTACAACAGTGTTTATGTTTTGACATGTATGTAATGCACATATTGTCATTTTATATGGGTGGGAAAAGTATTCTATAATTGCTCATGATTATAGAACACTTGATAGAAACAGAGACTAAGAAAAGTAAAAACTCGGTTATGTTTTTTTGCTGAGCAATGCTAGCAAGACATTCTAAATTAATAAAGTCAAAGTTGGGGCAGACAAGTTAGAACACGTGGTTACAATGCCATTCTGGAATGATACCTGCTTTAGTTGGGGACATAAATTATCTGATGGACTTCAGAGAGGTGCGAGAAAATAGCGTTTCAGCCTAGCACTGAACTACGGCATTGTTACATTTATTTGCTCGCCAGCCTTAATGTGGGTACACAACAGCTCGACTTTTGAGGGTCGAAACGTGGAAACTGCAACAGGAACGGGACAGCTTTCACCCAGGAATCCTGCAGTAGGAGTCTAACACTTCGAGAAGACCACCAACACTTCGAGAAGACCAGCAACACTTGGTTAACATTAGAGCCAGGCAGACGCACACAATTAGAAAGCTGAGTATACAATAGCAGCATTGAGAAGCACTTACATACTTATGTCCCAAGTGAAGAAAATCAATCTTTTTAACACACCAATTAACCTTTTCAAATTAATAATTTTATTGTATTTGAAAAGATACCAAACCATACTTTAGATTTCATTTTTGTCAGATTTTGTATCCTTCAAAGTAACACTTGTATTGAATTTGTAAAAACAAAACTATAGACTGGGTTTTCTTTTACATTATATCTCTTTTGGAAATTCTATTTTGTATTTGTAAAAAATCAAAACATCTAGTCTGTTTTATCTTCTTTGTGCCACATTTATGTCGAATGCAACCTTTGGTACTAAGTGTAAAAAGATTATGTATTTTATTCTTTTACCTGGGGGAACGAGCCAAAATACACTGTATTGTAAATGACAAGATAATTATAGAAGACAGGCAAGGGATAAAGTGTGACGAGAATTTCAAAACCTCTACCTATATTCTTTTTTTTTTTAGTGATCTCTCTTGCAGATTCACTAAGAGGCAAGTTTTACTATTCTTAAGACATCCCTTTTCACGTTCTTAAAAAGGAACTGCCCTGATTAACAGAGAGAGAAGTGTTATTTAACGTGTCAGTGGACAGAAGGCATTCTTCAAAGAATAGCGCCCACTTCTTCCTTCTGTCACTCTTTTATTCATCCACACACTTTCACTCACTCTCTTTCTTTAAAACATAACGTCACACTCTGCAAGCAAACACTAGAAAGCCATAAACCGCCTGGACAGAAAATATTATCAGTAATAAGACAACTGACTGTGGCCATCCTGGCATTGTTTACGTTTTAATCGGGCGCACCCATTCACTGTGTGGTCGGAAATGTGTTACGCATTCGTAAACAACTCTTCACTCTACAGATTCTAAGTCAGTATGGGTTCAAACGAAAGTTATGGATTACAATAATCAGAAACGATAGCAATAAAGTCCAGACTTGACATGAATTGGAGGAAACAGTTGCAAACTATATATGTTGCCCATGATTTAATACGCAAAATCAAGGTAGATCAATAATGTCGGGTAGAGGCGGACGGACAATTATTTTACAGTGCGCTATCACGTATTTCCATTTCCAACGGACTATTTTATCTTCAGTCAGATAAAAGCTTTTTCTTCACCATCCGATCAGCTTGTTGAGGTATTTCTCTGTCTTTCTACCTCTTCTTTACCTTAAGCTGAGCTTACTAGATTCTCTAGTTAGATAAGATTCTGTTCTCACGAGACTTGTCCAAAGAACGTTTACTGCCTTGATGAATTGTCTACTTTCTTCTAGTGTTCTGAGAACGTCTTCATTCTATTTTCTGGCTGTCCGATTAATCGGTTGCATCATTTGAGGAGCTGCATCTCTCCTGCCACCAGTTATCTTTCCTTCACTTAAATTATTGTCCAGGCCTCACCTGCACACAGCGATGTAGAATGTATGCATAAAATGATGTATGGTGTGTGTGTGTGGATAAAGTAATATAGTATTGTGACACTCTTGTCATCTTTGTGATAATTTTTCAATCATAAGAATGCATTTAAGCCTAAGAAAAGTCGATTTCGCATTGTCAGTGTGTGTTTTGAATTCAGTTAGTTATGTTCTGTCTAACGCTATAATAGATCCATGTTATGTTCTGTCTAACGCTATAATAGATCCATGTTATGTTCTGTCTAACGCTATAATAGATCCATGAAAACTTAACTGTTTCACTTGCTTCGGTGTTGTCCTTTCTACGTGTATTTTACATTCTAGGATAATCTCTTTCATTGCTATAACCACTGTTTTTGTATTCTTGCTAAAGCAACTCTAAATCTTTAATAGTGATTGATGTTATTTAACTAGTGCAGCTGAGTTCGTCACTTTTCGCAGCCAAAGCTACTTTGATAATTGGCATGGATTATGGAACTATTTGGTGGTGCCGAATAGTGTTTGTGATAGTTGTGATGACTGACAATTGTCTTATTCTTTGTGTGAAGTATCCTGAGTATGGGAGTAGAATATGTTGATATATCTCTTATGAATGTGAACAGATGCTAAAATTGGGATCATGTAAGTGGTGGTTTAATTTCTACATGACGCAGGAATTGGCAGTCCTTGGTCTGTCAGTGCATGCTATGGTGGGGTCCGTTGATGTAAGACGGTTTCCGTAATCCCCTTGCTCCTAATCTCGCTAGTTAATCAGCATGTCGGCTCTCGAAGTTTACCATCTGGCAGCAATCATTCATGTGTGCTTCTTAATCCTTTGTCGCCCTGGCTATTGTGTCGCAAGGTGGTGACAGTCGTTTTGTTTAAACAGTGGATTAACCTTGAAAAGTCTTCTCTCTGATGCTAAGCCGGGCGTCTCATAAAGTAAATAATTCTCGTCTACTATGGCCAGGTATGTTTCCATGATTCTAACGAGGCAATGTAGGTTCCGAAAGATAGCGCAAGGTGGGAAATAAAATCAAAGGGGTATTAACTTTCCCTTAAGAAGTAGCCGTAATTAAGACATATTACTGTCACAATAATGAAAGAGTAAAACGAGAGAGAAAATAACATAAGAAAGAAGTTGGAAAAGATACAGAGTGATATAGATAGACCTACTATACGACATGAACGATGAAGTGGTTTGTTTAAGTCTTGTTGAGTCTTCTTTAGTGTTCTATTCTTATTTGGAAAATTCTCCATTCTTTGTAGTTTGTTCGTGTGGTCAGTTTCATCTGGGTGGGTCATTTCTTTATAATGTCACATGTAGTTGAAACGTGTGCCAATCGATTCAGTTATCCTCTTTAAATCGGCCTCTTAGTATTGGTGTCGCGGGATGCCTCTGCTGATTTGCAGTAGTGGTCCAACAATGTCCAGAACTCAAAAGTGTCTAATGAGGGTCTTCGAAGGTATCTACCTTCACTCAAGATTACTCTTGTCAAATTGGTAAATAGAAGGATGTTGATGTTTCTATCTTGAGGGAGTCTTCACTAGATAATCAGAAGTCAAGAACAAAGCTAAATGAGTCTTAGCAAAGTTAACTGTGTATCTGCTCGCCGACTTTTGTGAAGAGATATATAGTGTATTTTATTTAACTCGTTCAAGTCTTCAACTGATTTAACAGTAAAATGCTACTTTATTAGCTCGTTGATATTGTGGCGTAGCGGTTGAAGGATAAGAATTTATTAGAAGAAATAATAGATATGAATGTGGAAAATTTGGCTCAAGAATTCCTGTTGGGTTTCCCCCTTTTGAAGGGTGACGAAGAGGGTAAATTCTCCTAACTAGACAAGGTCTGGAAAAGGTTGTAAGGAGATATTTGGTCTCTCGCTACCATAGTCCCCTTCTCAGTTATCTATTATTGTTATCCTTTAAATTATATTATATTTTACGAGCCCCCCCCCCCCCCTCCCTTATAAAGGAAGATAAACATCAGACAATATTCAACATCTAATAGAAGGAACAAAGCATGGGGTATTGTAACTGTACTTTTTCTCTTGTTGAGGTGATCACTGGCCCAAGACAGTATACATGTTGTTAGGTGTGTAGTGCGAGCGTATGATGAACTGAGTTTGGGTGCGAATGAAGGCGCGAATGTGTTTAGGCTCGTATATATGTAGACCCTGCAACCCATACACTCACATGCAGTAGTCAAGGATGCTTGGACACTGCAGGCACGTTTCAAAACATTTATTGACGAGAACACACATGGTATCAACAGGAACAGTCAGTGTAACAAGGTCATGCTGACCGGAAATCGATAGGTATACATTAGGCATTCAGCAAGCTGGTAAACATTTGAATAATCGTGCATGGTCAATACAATGTTCTTCAATAAGGACAGTTCGTGGCGTCGCCCTGGGATTACTGACTAAACGCGTCAGATACCTTAATCACTTTGACACATAGGTGCAACTTGGCATTCCCCGCCAATTGCACATTATCAGGCTGTAGTATAATAGCCGAAAACACAGGCCTCGTTCTGACGTCGACTGTGTACTTCTGATAAGCAGGTTACCATCAACCCTGCAGTAATGCTTATTGTAGACATAAATTCCGCCAATCTGCGGTTCCCACAATATATCTTCGTCACTGGATTTCTGGATGGTATGAAGACTAATAGTCTTGGATGGCTACCTTGAGCACAACATATATGTTCTGTAATGGAGGACCGGTGAGCTGCAGTTCACAGACTAGGCAATCTTCTAACATGTTCTGCTACCGAAAGCATAGTAATGGAAAAAGTTGGTATTACCTGTAACCGAGTCCACAGAACTTAACAAGGAACTCTGCTGTCATTCCAACGCACAGAGATTCACTGGGGAAAACTGCCAGTGCAGTCACTTCGAAGATTCTCCCCGAAAAACACAATGGACTCTCGTCCCTTCAGAAACCAGGACACTTCTCAGCTTGCCGGAAGTCTAACTCAACTCCCGCTTAAAAAAACCTGCCCATGGGCATACGCCCGAACTGTCTACCTTTGACCCTAAAGGTCAAACACAATGAATGAATAAACAAGGGAAGACAACCCCTAATCAACCTGACATCGCAGGTAAAGACACAATTATTCTTATGATAAAAACATAAGCAAATAACTTGACAGATGACTCCGTCAAAAATGACAGCAACAGGTACATTATATACACCCAATTGGTTTATTGCAATTAAAAGGAATAAATGGTGAATGATAGTTTCGTCGATGGAATTAGTGTCTGCTGTATGTACTATGTGTCTCACATCAAGTGTTTTTCATCAGGGATGACAAAAATATGGCATTGTATACTTACGTGAAATTACCCTTTCTAATAATAATAAACTTATTTTCAGCCCCCCCGGCTGATAGTGAAGCGTGGTTAGTTCTCCGGTCTCCTTCTGACTTTGCCCCAGGTAGGTCTTGAATGGTTCGGATTTGCCTTCTCTGTGCTCGACTCCGTATTCTCTATGAGATTGGAAAGGAACTGTCGTGCAAGGCTTTTTTAGACT
Organism: Oreohelix idahoensis; assembly: GCA_024509875.1. Taxonomy (NCBI): domain Eukaryota; kingdom Metazoa; phylum Mollusca; class Gastropoda; order Stylommatophora; family Oreohelicidae; genus Oreohelix; species Oreohelix idahoensis. The sequence continues at coordinate 603,357 of JAMPIV010015058.1, forward strand.
TGAAGACAAATACGACGGCTTCATTAATTTTTCTAGCTTTTAGAAAGCAGTCTTTCCCTAAGCCGTCCGTCTGCCAGTCATCTCAGATTTTAGTCTCTAACATCATATGTCTAGAGCCTAATCTTGAATTCAAGTTTCTCCTTTCTGTCCTTTATTATATTTCTCTGCCCCAGTGGCAGTATTATAATTCTTTAGACTGATTTATCGTCAACTTAACCCGATGAATTATTATAAATGTCAGCTAAAGGTCATCCACCAAATTTTATCATAGAAATGTCGGCAACAGTATTCTAGTTCTGTGCCTCTAGCCTAATCGTCATGTCAATTATGATGAATTTAACAAATAATTGGACACCAGTGTTTGAGAATTGTCTGACAACATTATCACAACACTTCATGTCTGGTCGCATCGTCATATAATTAATGAATATATGTCACGGTCTGTCAACATTATCGTTAATATTAATTTCCGCTAGTCTAAGCGTTGGTCGAATATAAAGAATTAATATAGAAATCAATATATATGTTCCCGTTAACATTATTATGAACATTTGTACATATCCCGTGGGATCATAAAATATACCCGATCACATGTGGCTGGATGTAATCGTAAAACAAAAATATGAATAAAGTAAACGCAGTTATACCAATCTTTCGTCGATTTTACAAGGTACATTAATATTTCATCACAATACTATTTTCTAACGAGATTTTCACTTACCTACTCAGAGATGGCCGCTAACCCGCAATTTAGACACGTGGCTTCAGTGCTTTTTAATGCGTGAATCCGCCGATATCGGGATATGTCTAGCGGTCTCGAGGTTTTCTGGGCAAGTGAAAAATGGCCGTGTTTGGCGCACTTTTAGCGGATGATTTCCGCTTGGACACGTGACCCGAAGCGTGCATCACGTGACTTTGGCATCATCTAGATGCTCCAATCAATACCGTTAAAAGTCACGTGGGGGTTTCCCAAAGTGGCTTAAACTGGTTCTACCTAAGTTTAAGCAGTCTGTCCTAAATTAAAGCAGGGTTCTAACTACCGAGGTCAAGGGTCAACAATGACGTCGTATCTAAAAATAGTATTAGACGTGAGGAGAAAAATCACCGTACGCTAGGAGAATATCCGCAAGTGAGATTTCCCGCGATTTTACGGGCTTCTCGATCATGCACTGAACATGATTAAAAAATTGCGTCTCGTAAATAAAAAAAAGAAGATAAGATTGGGCAAGTCGTCACTGATATACGGAAAATACTGATTCATCCGTGTGCACTTCTCTCTGAAATAATTAAATCAACTATGAATTTGTACAAAACTGAAAACAAATGTAATGATCAATTTTCTTCTAACAAATCTAAAATAAATATTAGATGGTGAAGTAATCTCGATTTCGTCACTAAAACTTCGCTGAGAATAGAATATTAACAGTGTTCATTTGATTCTGGCCTTATAAGATTTTGAGAAGCTAACTTCTAGAGTAATGACGTGTTTTGTTGACAGCTCCGTCAGTGGTCGAGTTGTGTGACGATGGCACGTCCCGTACGTGAGTGCACGGGGTAATAGCTCCTTGTCAATGCGAGTACCTTCACAGACCGTTGAAGGTAGGCGTCTACTGTTGACAACTAGCACTGAACCGCGACTCGTATGTCAAACTGGTCTCGTGGACAAGCTTTAAAGAGAAACAAAGGCCTCTGCTTAGTTTATGTTTTCTGACACTAAACAGGCGCCTTCCCGCTGTCTCTTCCAGCGACCCGTTTTCTCAATAATTTCTCTCTATATATATAGAGGAGGGAAGACAAGGATGATCGCAGTTATAATAGAACTAGGACTAGATAGAAAAGGACGCCTCAGACAAAAGAATGTTGGTTGTTCAAACCAAAAGGCGTTAGATGAGGCGTTGTTCCAGGCGGAACCGACTGTTGGCGTCCGAGGAATAGGATCTGATGGCTGTCACCTGGATGTCAATGGCACCGTGGTGGCCAGGGCCATTGAAGTGGATGGCCACAGGTGTGGATTTCAACTGAGATTTCGTAAAGGTGTCTGCAGAATCGGTCCCCAAGCCATATGCCCGTTTCCCGTATCATGTCAATCTGGTTCAATCACTTAAGGGATTACAATTAATCCTTTAGGAAGGTCAATTAGCCGTGAAATGACCTGAACACAGTATGAAAAACGTAAAGAAATCAAAGGAGTGGATCGGCACAATTTTGTGTGCGGACAAAATGAAGATATCTTTGAATAATTGAACACACACAGAGAGAGAGAGAGAGAGAGAGAGAGAGAGAGAGAGAGAGAGAGAGAGAGAGAGAACGAACGAACGAACGAACTTTATTTTCGAAGGGTAAAGAATTGAGCGCGCTTGCCCGTCTAACATTCTGCCCTTCCACTCTTATTAATCTTGCATACTATATCCTTTCATTCCCACATGATGCTTTAAGCATTAATTTAAAGGCATGCAACATTATAAAGTTACCATAACAGCATTCATTTACAGTATGCAATCGTAATAAAAAAAATAAAAATGAGTAGGTTTTTTTTTGAAACAAACAAACTAGAAAAAAAAAATAAAACCATTCACATTTCTAAAGTGCAGTGGTATGCGGGTACATTCTCACGACTCACATTTCTAAAGTACAGTATTATGTGGGTACATTCTCACATACATTACATTATATAATAATATTTTAAAGTGAATATAATAATAATATTACGTGGATATAAAACAAATTATTCACAAAAAAACGAGCGGAGGAGGAAAAGAAATGTTGACCTATGGATGAGATGTTGACAGGCAAAAGCTGTTTCTATGGGGGTAGATAATCAGTGTTGAGGAAGTGTTTGAAAAGTGCTTTGTTAAAATAATATTGTGTAGGTAGGCTTTTTAGGTGGTGTGGAAGGCTGTTCCATAAGTAGGCTCCAGAGTAGGCTAGACTCTTTTTGAACAGGTCGATCCTAGGTTTGGGCAGACGTAACTGATGTAATTGTTGTCCCTCTCTTCTACGGTTTGAAACAATGATCGTAGGTACGACGGGGCATTGTTAGATAGAATTGTGTGAGTCAGCTTGGCTTTGTTGTAGAGAAGACGTTTTTTTAGCGACAGTATTTTGGGTTCTTTTCCTGTCCTTGTGTGTGGTGTCGTGCGATTATCGGTGATCAGACGTACTGATCTCTTTTGCAGGGAGTGCAGTCTCTTCGAGGTGGAAGCAGGGCAACAATCCCATAGTGTAGAGCAGTAATCTAGATGTGTCTGTATACAAGGTATGTGAGGTGTAGAATAATAGTCCAGTGTCTGCGTCTAAGAAGTGTTTTATTTTGGCTAGCTGGTACGTCTTTTGAGCTAAGTGTTTGGTTAAATTCCGTACATGGGAGTTCCACGTTAAGTGCTGGTCAATCGTGATCCCTAGAACTTTGTGTTCTGTTACATGTTCAATTTGTATTGATTCCGCGTGTAGCTGTAGTGATTTTTTGGTGCAGCTTAGAAGTTTCTGTCTGGTGGTAATCAACATAGATTTCGTTTTTGCTGTGTTTACTCGCATACGATTCATATTACTCCATTTTGTTAGATTGTCTACATCGCTTTGAAGAGTCATTTCAAGTGCCACGCAGTCATTGTCACTAGTGTAGATAGTACTCGTACAATCATCTGCAAAGAGGTCACAAGTTGAATATTTTAGATGTAGTGGCAGGTCGTTGATGAACATTGCGAAGAGTAGGGGCCCAAGAATAGAGCCCTGCGGTACTCCTGTATCTATCTTCGAGAAATCTGATGTCAAGTTGTTGTGAAGCACTAACTGTTGTCGATCTGCCAGGAATGATTTGATGATGTTTAGTGGATTAGGGCCTATTCTGAGGGTTTCCAACTGTTGAGCCAAGATAGTGTGGTCAATCATGTCAAATGCTTTTTTGAAGTCAACAAAAACAGCACCACCTAATTTTCTATCATTTACGTTCGACAGCCAGTTGTCTGCCATTTTGGTGAGAGCTGTGTGACAGGAATGTTTGGGTCTGAAACCTGACTGGCTATCAATGAGCAGTTTGTTTGTTGTTAAGTGTTGAAATGTGGTGTTGTAAATGTGTTTCTCTAGTGGTTTTGAAAGAGATGATAGAAGGGATATTGGTCTGTAGCTGTTGGGATCGCTATGTGAGCCAGATTTATAGAGGGGATACACTTTGGCAGATTTAAATGCTGTGGGGAAGTAGTTGTGTGCAATACATTGGTTGTACACAAAGGTTCTTCTTCTTTGATCCATAACCGCCAACCGTCAAAGCAGTCAGCGGCCATCACGCCTGGTGGCGTCTTGTAGGGCAGCAACAAATTGATTCCACTTTGCTCGGTCGGCGGCCATCCTTCGTACAGTGCCCCAACTGTGGTTCATTCTTTGCATCTCAGGTTCCACAGTTCTCCGCCAAGTTGTTTTTGGTAGGCCTCTCTTTCGCTTTCCCTCGGGGGTCCATAGCATAGCTGTTCTTGTGATGGTATCAGGGTCCCTTCTGAGGACATGGCCAACCCAACTCCAGCGTCTGCCAGCTATGATGGTGTGCATATCCTCCTGGTTACTCCGAATAAGTAGTTCTTGGTTGCTGATGGTGTTTGGCCAAAAGATTCGGAGAATTTTCCTTAGGCAGATTGTGTGGAAAGAGGACAGTTTCGACATTTCCTTCTCTGTTACTCTCCAACATTCCGCACCATAGAGAAGCACAGAAAGTACACAGCTCTCATACAGTCTTAATTTGGTGTTTGTGCTGTACTGGGAAGACTTCCAAATGTTGTTGAGAACAGCAAAGGCTGTTCTCGCTTTATTCATTCTGTTGTTAATGTCCTTGCTTGTTCCGCCGTCAGGTGTTACTATGCTTCCTAGGTAAGTAAATGTGTCTGTCTGTTCTAACTTCTGGTTCCTTACTGTTACTGGCTCAGGATTGCCCACATTTAGTGTCATGACCTCTGTCTTCTTCAAATTGATGTTCAGGCCAACCTGCTGGCCATACTTATTCAGTCTATCGGTTTTGTCTTGAATGTGTTGGTGTGAATGCGCGAGTAGTGCAATGTCATCTGCATATTCCAAATCTTCCAGTGTAGAAAACGTTGTCCATCTAATTCCTCTTGGACTGCCCTCTGTAGTCTGGCGCATCACCCAATCTATGACTGTCAAAAATAATGTTGTTGATAAGGGGCATCCCTGTCGTACTCCTGTTTTCACTTCGAAAGTTACATTACTCGATCCAACACTGCACGTAAAGTTAGAATAGAGGCTTTTTATAATGGAAACAATGCTGCTGGGAATTCCATAAGCCCTCAGAATTTTCCATAGGCTGTCCCTGTGTATGCTGTCGAAAGCCTTTTCAAAATCAACAAAGTTAATGTACAGCTGTCTCTGCCATTCTGAGCACTGCTCTATAATGTTCCTGAGGGTAAATATATGATCTGCACATCTTCTGCTCTTTCTGAAGCCCGCTTGTTCTTTCCTCAGTTTATGGTCAACTGCTGTTGAAATTCTCTGGATGATTATCCTGCCTAGTATTTTGCTGGGAACTGAGAGGAGGGTAATTCCTCTCCAGTTGTTGCAGTCTGCAAGGTCGCCCTTCTTGGGCAATTTGACAATTATTCCTTTACTCCACTCTGTTGGTGTTGTCTCAGTTTCCCAGACTTGTGCAAATAGTGGTTCTAATAGTTCTGCTGCTAGTTCAGGGTCTATCTTGAATAGCTCAGCATTCAGATTGTCGTGACCAGGCGCTTTTCCATTTTTTTAGCCCTTTGATAGCTGTGATAATTTCTTCTTTTCGTGGAATGTCTGTATTTACGTCTAAGTCACTTTCAGCCTCAGGAACATTCAGCTGAGTCTCTGGTGGTTCCTTATTCAGTGTTTCTCTGAAGTGCTCTGCCCATCTTGTTTCCTGCCCTTTGTTGTGGTGATGAGATTTCCTTGCTTGTCTCTTACTAACGTTATGTTGTTTGCACCTCGTTTTCCACTGATAGCTTTAGTTATTTTATAAACTGTGCTTTGTTCATTTCTCAGTGCTGCCTCTTCTGCTTGTCTTGCAAGGTCATCCAGAAATGTCCTTTTGTCAGCACGGGTTTGACGTTTTACTTCCTTGTCCAGCTGACTGTACTGTTCACTATATATTGTCTTTAACCTGGGAGACTTAGCTTCTGTTTTCTTCCTTTTCATTTCCTTTCTCTTCGCTATGGTGTTTAGCGTTTCTGGTGTTATCCAGTCTTGGCTCTTTCTTTCCTGGAATCCCAAGCATGACTTGCTGCTTTCTTTGTATATTGTTGAGATGGTGTTGAATTTCTGGTCCACATCGTCGGTCTCTGTTCTTTCCTGGCTTTTGGTAATCAGATATCGCCTCTTTACGTCGACCGTGAACGCTTTTCTGGTGAGGGGGTCCTTAAGTTTCGTGATGTTATATCTTTTCTGTTTGACTGCAACTGGTCCAGCAGCTCTGAGTTTCACCTTCAGTCTTGCTACTACTAGGTGATGATCACTTCCCACATCTGCGCCTCTTCTTACTTTCACGTCTTGTAGTGCATGTCTCCATCTGCCATTGATCATTATGTGATCTATCTGGTTTTTGTCTCGTCCGTTTGGTGATTCCCATGTTAACTTGTGCACTTCTTTGTGTTGAAAAAGTGTTCCTCCAATGACCAGGTTGTTAATACTGCAGAAGCTTATTAATTTGTCCCCATTCTCATTTACTGTTCCACTGCCGCATTTCCCCATTACTCTTTCGTTATAATTATTATGTGTTCCAACTTTCGCATTTAGGTCTCCCATTACTATAATAAGATCGTACCTGGGTACAGTTTCCATTTCCTTTTGTACCTGTTGATAGAAATCGTCCTTGATCTCTTCATCGCTGTCGTTTGTTGGTGCATAGCATTGTATAATTGTGGTGTTGGTGAATCTCCCCCTCAGTCTTGCTCTTATTAGTCTGTTGTTAATGGGTTTCCATTCCAGTAGAGACCTTTCCATTCCTTTCTTAAGGATAATGGCTACACCTTCGTTGTGCTGACCGTCCTCTCTACCAGAATAAAGTACTGTTTCCCCTGTAGCTGTTTTTATTCTCCCCATCCCTGTCCATCTGCTCTCGCTTATACCCATGATATGTAGTTTGTAATTCCTCATCTCTGCTGTGATCTGTCTCAGCTTTCCTGCCTCATTCATAGTTCTGACATTCCAAAAACCAATTCTGGTTTCGTGTTTTGCAGTCTGGGCATCCGTTTTCATGCCAGTGGCTTCCTTTCGGCTTTCACCACTGTCAGTCATACGAGCATCAGACTCCGGATGTCCGTCCCGCATCAAAGTATTTTCATTTATTGCTGTTTCCGTAACGTGTGCGATTTTTTACACAGACAGGGGTGTCGGCCCTGTGCTAAAACCCCCAACCTGGAGGACCAGGGTACCAGCTTTTGTCTGACCCCTACCCACGCAGACCAGTCCAGCATGGTTGAACCTACCAGGAGTAAAACTCCCACTGGCATTGCTCTGGGGATTGTCAGGGTACACAAGCTGCCATACCGCTACAAGGTATAGGTACCATTGATGGCAGACACATAGGTTAAGGAGTCGCAAATGATGGGCGCAGCGTAACGTAGAATCTTATTGCTGATACCATCAAGCCCAGATGAATTGTTGTTTTTTAATGCCAAGATATATTTGAGAACTTCATGTACTGTTAGAAAAGGAATATGTCTTAGATCTGTTGTGGTGTGTTCAGTGTTGCAGAAGGCTGTCAATTTACTAATATCGTAGTCCATTGGCTTTAGTATCGTCTTGAGATGGCTAATTTCTGTTTTGAAGTGGTTGCTAAAATGAGTTGCCGTGAGCAAGCAGCTTTTTGGTAAAGAGTTTAGTGACTTTGATTTGTGTGTTAGAACAGAGAGAGAGAGAGAGAGAGAGAGAGAGAGAGAAAGAGAAAGAGAGAGAGATAGATAGATAGAGAGAGAGAACGAACGAACGAACGAACGAACTTTATTTTCAAAGGGTTGAGAATTGGGCACGCAGGCCCGTCTGACATTCTGCCCTTCCTTTCTCTCGTCTTTTATACTGATTTCATTTATTCTCACATACTTTTTACCCATCAATTCAAGGAATTCAACGTTGTAAAGGTAAAATAATAGCATACTCACATTCACAGTATCTAATTATAAACATGAAATAAAATATGTTGAAAAGTACAAACTAAGTATTACCATGAAACAAAATATGTTGAAAAGCACTAACATCATCATTAAACCTACATTCGATATTATATCAGATAGATAGGAAGACAGATAGATAGATAGGTAGGTAGACAGATAGATAAATAGATAGATAGATAGATAGATAGATAGATAGATAGATAGATAGATAGATAGATAGATAGATAGATAGATAGATAGATAGATAGATAGATAGATAGATAGATAGATAGATAGATAGATAGGAAGACAGATAGGTAGGTAGACAGATAGATAGATAGATAGATAGATAGATAGATAGATAGATAGATAGATAGATAGATAGACAGACAGACAGACAGACAGGCAGATAGATAGATAGATAGATAGATAGATAGATAGGAAGACAGATAGGTAGGTAGACAGATAGATAGATAGATAGATAGATAGATAGATAGATAGACAGACAAATAGATAGATAGATAGATAGATAGATAGATAGACAGACAGACAGACAGGCAGATAGATAGATAGATAGATAGATAGATAGATAGATAGATAGATAGATAGATAGATAGATAGATAGATAGATAGATAGATAGATAGATAGATAGATAGATAGACCGTAAACGCAATGAGAAAAGAATTGGAGACAAAAATTAAAGGGATAAAAAAGACATGACAGGATCTTAATCGGATGACACAGGAGAGAAGTGTAGCGTCAAGGACAGAAGTGTAGCGTCAAGGACGAGAGGAGAGAGAGAGAGAGAGAGAGAGAGAGAGAGAGAGAGAGAGAGAGAGAGAGAGAGAGAGAGAGAGAGAGAGAGAGAGAGAGAGAGAGAGAGAGAGATAGAATACGAAAAAGAGGACGACCAATTATATGACAATTAGTTTATGTGTCTGCATGTTGGCTGGTGTATTTGTCTGAACCAAGCTTGCACTTACCCCGTGTAGGTTCCGAGAGTCTCTGATTAAACAATAAAAGAATAATATTACTGCTCTCTCAGACATGTCGTACGTGGCCATAAATATGAGGCTTGCATGCGGCTGGCAACTTCATGATGTAAAACAAATTGATATAAAACCACCACTACAGAAGCATGTAAAGGCTTGGTGCCGTTTTCCTACAAAAGCTGACCAGCTGCAGGTGTGGCTGTATGCCGCATAATGAGCACAAAGGAAAGTGATGAATGATAATGATGCTTGGTTCAAGCTTTATTAATGTATTTTATTTTTTCTTTTGCGGGTATATCTGTTTACCATGGTATCCCCTGGAGGGTGATTTTAATGTTGTATGATGTTAGCCGACTGTCAATCATTTTAAATAGCTGTATTATTGCTCTGTGATCACCTTGGAGGTAATCTTTCAAATCTGCAGCGTTATTTTAGGAGTCCGCGACGATTACGATGTCAAAGAATTTGTAGATTTCTTGTTTAAACTGGTTGGATATTTCTATGAGTGTGGATTTTACTGCTATAATTCTGTTTGGTAAGTGGTACAAAATTCTCCACAAGATTCATAAATATTCTTACGTGTCACTATTTGGGTACTTTACATAAGCTCCAAGTCCGACATTTATAGTGGCCTTAAATGCAGAACCCTCTATTTAAGAATTTATTGCAGTGTTAGGGTCTATGGTTCAACATCTACTGCTTTACTACAGATGGGTTGGTGTTTCTTGTTGACAGGAGAGTGGCTTTTATTGTGGGTAGTTTTCTTTCCCTTCCAACATAATGGATCAGATGTTTTTCAGTTATCTCTCACGTCTGGAGGAAGTAATATTTTTGTCTGCTGTAGCTGTTGTAAACTGAAGTACGGATTTTTAAGTTTTATCTGCTTCTGGGCTATCAATTTTACTACCAGTTGTGTATTTGGGCATTCTTGTCTCATTCTTTCTTCCATAGCATTTAACAGGTTTCATGACCAATTTTGTTTTAGGCTTAATGGTTCTATTTTCGCATAAATATTACGGGCAGTTGTTGATACTGTTCCCTGTTAGTACTGTTCTCCCACGCCGCCATATGAACCTAAGAGTTCGGTTCTAGACTGACATTTTTTGCCTTGGTGCTTTTGCTCATTGCCGACTGCAGTGGCAGGTTATATTATTTGACTGACTGGAAATATCCCAAGTTGAGGTCACTGGTGTTTCCTTGTTTTCTGCTCCTCAGCTTGTACTGTTAAGGTGCTTCTACTTCCTCGTTCGCCCTAAGACTTCCACATTAATGACTCTAATAAAGGCAGCAGTCAGCTCAAGGTCCCTGACACCTCGTTCGCCCTCAGACGTCCATATTAGTGACTCTAATAAAGGCAGCAGTCAGCTCAAGGTCCCTGACACCTCGTTCGCCCTCAGACTTCCACATTAATGACTCTAATAAAGGCAGCAGTCAGCTCAAGGTCCCTGACACCTCGTTCGCCCTCAGACTTCCACATTAATGACTCTAATAAAGGCAGCAGTCAGCTCGAGGTCCCTGACACCTCGTTCGCCGTCAGACTTCCACATTAATGACTCTAATAAAGGCAGCAGTCAGCTCGAGGTCCCTGACATCTCGTTCGCCCTCAGACTTCCACATTAATTACTCTAATAAAGGCAGCAGTCAGCTCAAGGTCCCTGACACCTCGTTCGCCCTCAGACTTCCACATTAATGACTCTAATAAAGGCAGCAGTCAGCTCAAGGTCCCTGACACCTCGTTCGCCCTCAGACTTCCACATTAATTACTCTAATAAAGGCAGCAGTCAGCTCAAGGTCCCTGACACCTCGTTCGCCTTCAGACTTCCACATTAATGACTCTAATAAAGGCAGTAGTCAGTGCGAGGTCTCTGACGTCTCCAAACAGTTTATCGTGGAGAGAAGTAGGTTGTTGCTATATGCTACTCCAGTCACTACTGTATATTGGGCAGCACTGCAGTAGATGTCCGGCTGACATGAGGCTGACGACACAGGTACTGAGATCTGTTGTACCAGCCCTGTACTTGTGTTATATATGGTATCTCAATATATTATGACCAGTGTGTAGCTGTAGGGTGTTTAGCACATAGACGTAAAATCGATTACAAAAATAGTTGTCTTCAGAAGTAAGACGGAGCGAGAAATCGTAGGCGTTGTCTAATAAAGCGTGCTTGCACGTGTAGTAAAATCTGCGAGATAATCGCTCATTTCAGTAAGATTTTGGTCATATAATGATAATAAATAACCCCGCCCGATTGTGTCTGACTATGATCCTCTCACACGCCAGCATCGCGCTAAATTTTGTGCCATGGTAATGCTTAGAAACGATCCCGCCGCATAAACCTACTCGCTTTCTTTGTGACGTACATTTTTAACATTTTGCCCGAGCTGATAGAGACTGCGGCAAGACTTATAATTAACGATCTTCCAGAAATGTGCCGCCAAGTTACTGTCTGAATTAACGTAATATTTTAACTTTAACGCCTGTAATAGTAGTAATCCTTACAAATTTTGGTAGTGTAACACGAGACAACAGAAATAATTAACGCCAATTCTAACATCCGCCGCGCAAAACCCCGCTTCGCTTGACACGTTGTGCCATGCATATATACACGCTGTGGGCAAAGCCAGCAGAGGCAAACACGCAGACACATTTTTATTTCCTCTTAGCGGTAGTATTTCTGACGTCACACAAACAAGTAGTTATTTGAATAAAAATGCTAGAGAGAGAAAGGGGGGAAGATGGCCGACTAGTGTAAAAATTTTATTTGACGATTGACAGTGACAAAATTGAAAATCTAAACCATACTGAAACTGACCATAAAAATCATATGTTAGTATAGCTTAGAGTCCCCTGAGCAAAAATGTGTTTTTAAAAATATGGTAGTCCAAGTATTAGCCAAATTATTGAGAAAATACTATATGTCTGGTGACACTAAGACGGACAGACTGTGGTTCCTGCTTGTTTTTTTCATAACGTTAGTGGGGACGCCAGCTTAGAGAGAGGCATTGAGGTAAATTCAAATCCGATTGGGTAAAAAGAGTATAGGAGGAAAGGGGGGCCCTAGGTAAATGTTAACCAAAACTAAACATCTTTTTGTATTGGCATAACTAACGCAGACTGACCAATCGACTACCAGACACAGAGTTTGTTTGGAATTATTTTTGTTTTTCAAAAAAACTACATTTGAATTCTGGTTGTCGCAAGCTTCCCATTGGCCAGTACTAATAGATATTAGCAAAAAGCTTTCAATGCTCATCGCCAGTTGACAAAAACTTTTTCTATCAAATACGCTGTGATCAGCTGTGTTAATTTAATAAATTGAAGAATTAATTCGCAGTCTGGGCAGTGCAGAGGAAAACTGAGGCCATTTCTTTGCAAGTCAGCGTCATTTGTTTATATTTCTTGAAATTGTGGTAAGAATGCTTTATGAATTAATATGTTTATTACAACTGCCAAAGTTAGATACTGCTATTGGGAAAAGTGAAGGACATGCCGGGAGCAGACATTGTTGAGTCCTCACATTGAACTGTATCTAACTGTGGTATATTGTCATGTTTTTGTTTAATATTATTGTATTAGAATATGTTAGTAAGCCTCCGTGTTCCATGAACACTGTTCAACATGCCTGGAGCGTTTATATTTAAAAAAAAAGAAGAGAAAATCATACAAAAAGAAATGTGGTTACTCCACGTTATGGTATTGAGGAAAACTATGTAAAAGTACAGTGGCGTATCTGCCATAGACACCTGAGGTGTGGTCACAGCAAGGTGTGAGTCATATAAAATTAGGGGCGAGTGCACCTGTATGCACGCGAGGCTGACCCCATCCACCATATGTAAATAATAATAAGAATAAGTGATCAGATATAAAAGGCCAGGGTGTCCTTTTATTGCAGAGGTTTTATTTCCTGTTACCAGCCGGTGACAGGAAACCTGATGAGTGAGTGTAACGCCAACAAGTCTCCTGTAAACTGTTTATGCTGTCAGCAGATAGCTGGAGGAGCTTGTGCGTGTTCAGAGATCTATATTTTCTGCAACTACATACTGAATTATTCTTCTACAAGGAATCCCAGGTGATGTGTTAGCATCTGGGGATATCTGACACTTTCATTATAATAAACTTTGGTATTTCCAATCATACCCAGGAAGTTTATGGGGCGTGATGAAACTACAGCCCCTCCTAACCAGTGACACACACACTATTAGATAATAAAGTTGTAAGCTGTGAATATTCCAACAGGAGAGATAGAGTGACTTTATATTTATTGGACAAAGAGTCCACACATTTTAGTTAATCCTTTTTATGTAAATATCTTTTCCTCATTTTCAAAGACCTGTCCAAAAGAGATGGCGGGACAGACAGATTAAATTGTAAAAACAAAATATTCAATTCTAAAGAACAAAACAACTTAACCACGGTTTTATTCATTTTCTTATAGTGAATTAAAGTTTTTTGTGTTTATGTACCATCATTATCATTTCTCCCCTAGACATTAGGTACATCATACACCAGACACTAGAGCCAAAATAGTGACCGTGTGAGATCTAGGGAGGTAGCGTTAGGTTCCCTGCAAATACATCATTATCATCTATTAGGGTCAGGGGCCTACATGTGGTTGACACAGACACAGATTTCTTTCTTTTAGGTATACCATCATAACCTCCCCAGCAAAGTAAACTTGCTACAGCACGTAGTAGATTTAGAGCAAGACTGAACAATTTACAACTAATGAATGTTCTCCTGCAGGGACTGGTACAAAATTCGGAGGCACCCTTGATCATTTCCAGTCCAGATTACAGAAGAATGTCTTGAGAATACAATTTAGGACGAAGGTTACCATGAACTAGCTTCCTGAGCCATTAATTAGAAACATATAGTGCACATTTAGCCACAGACCGGTACGGTAAAACTGAAATTTTTTTTCCCGTTCAATTTTATGTGGTTGATAAGAGATCGTAATTTGGACACTAAATCTTTACGGGTTCTTGATTCTCCGAAACACTTCATCGTTTTAAGTCATAAATACATGCAAGCAAGCAGGAGGTAACCGTGTACAGTGCTAGGCACTACATTATCCTATTTCAGAAGCAAGCAGTGCATTTATTATGAGCTTTTGACACCCTTTCATACTTTAAAGGATATAAGTTATCATGTAGCCTACCTCTTTAAAAATACAGCCATAAAAGAATTTAAAAACACGTAGTTACGTAAGCAGTAACTATAATCTTTGATTTACGTGTGCAGCTGTTGTCATGAAGATGTAAAGGTAGTCTCATAGCAGATCATGTCGTAGGGGAGTGAAGTGTTAGAGACTTCGTCATACTAGTTTCCGCTTTTTTTATGAGATAGGGTGATTTGTTTCCTTCTTAGCTGCATGTTGGCTTCCGTAACTCAAGAGCAGAGTTGGGTATCCAGTTACAGTCGACTGAGGCTTGACGATGTTGACACATCGACGTGAGATGAAAACGCTCTATCTGTTTTGCCGATATGTTTGGTTTGGTTTTAAGGATTATCTTCATTGCACACGGACAACTCCATCAGTGCTCCGATCTCCTCCCTTAGATCACACAAGGAAGATCTCAGAACAGTGCACGAACTCCGTAGCACCGGCGAGAATCCCAATGTGTGTATAGAGGAATCACACATTCTATAAATGTTTTTGCAGATTTTAAATTTTTAAATTTTGTCAGGGTAAAATGGCTTTCTCTTTATGACCGCGGTGTTTTCTGTGGCCATTAGTTTTACGTGGTGATACTGCACACCATGCGCAACCTCATATTAGTCTCACTGTATGACAGAACGGTGGGTGTAGTATTTCTATTCTTTCTTTGTCTCTTCAAAGACTCCTAGGAACTTAGCAAGGCAAAAAGATGATTTAGCTGAAATTATTTTTATTTGTTAAGACAATGAAATCGCGCATTCGCAAGTTTTTTAGACCATCAGTCATCATTGATTTCCTATGTTCTCTTTATGGAGCATGCGAACCACCACTGCCGCTAGCTGGTCCTTCATGAAGTCTGCAAAAGTCAATCCCATGCTGTTGTAGTGGTAGTTTCTGTGGTGATTTGTTTTACATGTTGAGGTTGCCAGCCTCAAGTACAACGTCACTTTCGTCACAGACCACGTGTCTTCATTATTCTCTCTGACATGAAAACAAAATATATTAATTTAATGATTTATAACGCTTTCTTACGCCTTCTTGTCTCTGGTTGAAGCCGCCAGTTTTTTTGGTCGGTCTGTCCGTCAACCTGCGCAAGTGTCCATCTTTTTTTTTAAATTTATGAAGAAAAATAACCGTTCAACCTGTTCTTCTTCTTCATCGTCTTTCACCTTGTAATTCCCCAAGGACTTTACGCCTACAACAAACGTATGCCAAGTCTTCCTGTCACGTGCCATCAGTTCAAGGTATTTCTATACTGTCTTCATCCACTTCACGTCTGTTTCCTGTTCTCTGTCCCATGTATTCGTTGGTCTTCATTTACCAACATGTTTACTCAATGTGTCCTATCCATCTCGATCATCTTCTTTCTCTAGTGGTTCTTGTCTATTTCTTCTCATCAGTTCAATATTAGTGATCTTGTCATACCATTTCAATCCTTGTATTCTACGGAATCATCCATTTATGAAATTGTCTGTATATATTTGGTTGTGGTTTTTGTTGTTCCCCATGTTTCAGAGCCATACAATAGGATTGACTTGACCTTTGAATTGAAAATTCTGATTTTTGTGTTGGACTTGATTTCTTTGATGTCCATACATTTCCCAATGCAATAAAAGCTCCTCTAGCTTTTTGTATTCTTGTTTTGATATCACTGTCTTTCCCTCCAACTTTGTCAATACTGCTGTTGTTAAGGTGTGTTTGATTCTATATCATTTTGGTGTTTCTTCCAGTACAATCGTGTTAACATTTCTTCCATTCGTTCTCATTATCTTAATTTTCTACCTGTGTATTTTCAGACCCACTTGCTGGGATCTCTCCTCAAGTATTTTAATGTTGTCTTGCATCTGATTACAGTTATGGGACAGAAGTGTCAGGCCATTGGCAAATCTAGATGGTCAAGCTGTTTAGTCACTGTATTCTACTTCTATAGATTGGTTTTGATGTTTTTATAACCCAGTCTATAACCGATAGAAAGGGAAATGGTGACAAGAGGCATTCCTGCCGCACACCAATTCACATAACCAAACGGTTCTGTAAATTTTCCTTCATGTTACGCCGTCATACGCTTTCTTTATTAAGTAAATGAAAGTTTTACGGAGACTCCATAAGGGCTTATCCATTTCTAAAGTGATTCTCTCTCTGCACTGTCAAATGATTTGTATAGTCCACAAATCGAATGTAAAGAGGTAAGTTCCAGTCTAAACATTGTACCACTATTATTCTCAATGCGGCTTTCTGATCTGCACATGATCTGTTTTACCTAGAAACAGCTTGTTTATCTCTCGCTCAACTTCTGGTGTGTTATAATTAGAATATTTAGTGTTTCTGTGTCCATAAAATATGTTCAAAGTGCCGATATGTGAATGTGGCATCATATCTAGTGTTAAATTACTGTAAAGAAACTTACTTATTTACTTAGTCGTTCCCCTTCTACCGTGAGGTGTGGAGGTTTGGAAGAGAGAGCGCCAGACTTTCCTATCGGCTGTCTTCCTCCTGGCCTGGTTCCATTCTAGTCCTCGGTCCTTCAAAGGTTGTCTAATGTTGTCCTCCCAGCGGACTCTGGGTCGTCCTGGGGGTCTGGATCCCTGGCTCATAGTTTCCCATGCTTGTCGTGGTAGCCGATCTTCTCCCACTCTGCAGACATGGCCAAACCATCTTATTTGGGACTGTTCTACTTGAGTCTGCAGGGGTTGGGTTTTTAGGCATTGACGTATCGTCTGGTTGCGGAACATGTTTCTTTTTGCTACTTCAACCACCTTCCTCAGATTCCTCATTGCTGAAGTTTGGATCTGGCCTTTGTGGGTTTTAGTCATTGCCCATGACTCGCGTCCATACATCAAGACTGGGACAGAGGTGGAGCGGTATACAGCATCCTTCGTCTTCTTACCAACTTCTCTATTCCTGAGGAATCTTCGATTTATATCCAGAAAATATCTCCCAGCTGCTGCTCTTCGGGTAGCCAACTCTTCTGTGATGCCTCCCTTGCGGTCTATGACTGGTCCGAGGTATTTAAAGTGGTCGACCTGCTCAAGGACCTGTTCTCCCAGCTTAATCTGATGCCTTCTTTCCTCTCGTGATATCACCATGGTTTTTGTTTTAGAACTGCTTATGACCACCCCTCTCAATTAAGAGAAAACTATTGGGTTTTTGACAAAAGGACCTCTTCAGGCCCAACACCGACACTTGGTATAATAATATAATATTTGTTTCTGATGTAAAGAAAGGTCAGGACAAATTCGTCTTCACGCATGACTGATATGGGACACACGTGTATAATATATGCTCCTTGGAAAGCGTTTTTTCGTACCTTCTTTTTTGTGTGCTATTTAATCCTTTTTTTTAAATTATCATATTATTAAAACAAAATAAAACAATCAAAATAGAAACCAAATCACGTTAGCTAAAAAAAAATAAAAACTGGGATCCACAGAGAAGAAAAGGCTTAGTTTATGTATGACATTTGTACCAGCGTCTTTTTGGCATAAATATTGACTTGACCGAATTTTTGACAAACAAATATTTCATCGTAAGGTAGATTGCAACTGCGTTCTTACATGTTTACGGACGTAAACAATTATTCACAAGGATTAGAAGTTCCATACGTGGAATAGGATATTTGGGAGTTGTTTTTTTCTGTGAAACTTCAGTATTATTTTTCTAACTAGCATGTAGTCCCTTTGAGAAGGAAATAATGTAAATAGTAACGTCAAACTGGACATTAGTCAAAAAACTTCAGAAACTTATTGGAAATGTAAAAAAAAGGTTTTCGTTAAAGATATATGAGACTCCTTTCTTTACGGAAGCAACATTATCCCGTTGTAGTCTTTGTGCCCTTGTTTGGCTGTCATAAAGCTTAGATCACGTGCAATTTCTGAGTTCTCGCTTGTAATTCAGACCCTGGCCATAAGACCCGTAGGAATTTTGAGGTGGACGAGTTTTCTCTTCAGATCCTGTTAGGGCATGCCTAAAGGAAGGGTAAAATCTTGGGTAGACATCTGGCAACCCGGGCATAAGTTTTATAGGACACCATTTTGTTTTTGGCATATACATGCAGTGGGTAGTATTGAATTTCGTAATTTTCGGGTCTTGTCAGTATATCTATACCAAATCTGACATGTTTTTTTGGATTACTTATTAAATTTCCTATAACATAAGACTATTTTGGCAGTAATAAAACAAGTTGATGAAAATCTAACCCAGAGGTTTTCAAACTGTGCGTTGCGGCTCCCAGGGGCGTCGCGACCCTCGGCTAAGGGCGTCGCGGTGGCTTGGGAAAGTCATTAATATCTTTTTGGGTACAATTGCTTGTATATAATATATAGTATAGAGAGGAGCCGCGGTGATTTATGCACAGGTCAAGGGAGCCGCGGACCAGAAAAGTTTGAAAACTTCTGATCTAACCATTTTTATACTTAATCTTGGGATTTCTTGAAAACGTTATGTTTTATTGAGTAGGAAATTCCACCTCAAAATTCCTACGGGTCTTATGATCAGAGACTAGACTATTGCGTTGATGATATTTACTGATATATTATATTGTAAATCTCTTGAGGTTTATCCCCACTTCTAGAAGAAAATGTTCAAGGCTGCACAAACAACAGAATGAATTATTTTACTATCAATACCCGGAAAACATTAACATGATTGTCTTACAAGGACTAAAAAATGTCACTAACGGACAATTAAGAGAAGACAACTGGGGTTTGTGTCAAATGACACTCTTCAGACTAGACAGCAACACTTGGTATAATAATATAATATTTGTTTCTAATGAGATAAAGAGAGATTAGGACAACTGCTACTTGACGCATGTCGTAAGAGGAGACTAGTGTAAATGTGTGCATGCGGCTAACAGCCTCAGTATAACATAAATTACTACAGAAACAGTTACTGTAAGTTCACATAAAAGCTTTGGGGGGACTTTCAATTAAGGGGATCACAGCAGTGATAGTTTCGTGGAATCACAGCAGTGATAGTTTCGTATTCCAGAAGTAATGAACAGAGAATGATGATGGATCATATGTGTAATAGTTAAATGTAGCCTGGAATTGAAGTTACCTTAATACACCAGAGTTGACTATAAAATGGCCCTTGATAGTTTACGCAGAATAACTTTGCAAACTGGTGAGACTTTATGGGCCATCCCATCAATTCATTAACCTAATAAAGATAACCATATGCCATGCAGAATTCTTCAAGAAGCATAATGTACAGAACCTCGGAAAACAGGAGCTGGGGTTTGACAGGGTTCTTCTTGTCTTGACTTTTCTTCATACTGGCTTTGGATAAGATTATGAAAGCAACAACATTAATCTATAGAAATATAATTCAGTAGGATCTAAAAATAACTTAACAATCTTGATTTTACCAATGACATGGCTCTTCCGTTCCACGACAGAAACCAGAGACAAAACACAATGAGAATACTGCACCAAATATCACAGAATTTTGGTCTTAAAATGTACACGGAAAAGAAGCAACAATTGTGAGAATACATGGAACAAATCATTGCCATATTGCGCTTGTACAACCATCCACATAGTAATAACATTGTGGCCATTTTTGTTCAATATTTCTGTCTATTACAGATTGTAACAAATTATTATGTTTCTCCCTGTGCCCAAAATATTATATTTTGCTTAACTTTTACCTCTGTCACCAATTGTCCTTTTATTCCCAGGATTTTGTTAAAATCTTTATATGTTATCTTTTGCACCCATGATGTGCGCATTATTCTTTCATAAATATAGCCACATCTCTGACCCACAGTGCAATGAAGCATGCACATAACCTTGGCAGAACATAGACAAAGGTGGAGGGACATACAATGTTACGTTGCATAAGACAACTAATATGAGCTTGCGCATGAGTCTGGCAACTTCATCAAGTAAAACAAATTACCACAAAAACAACAGCTGCAAGAGAATGTAATTGTTTGGTGTAGCTTTCCTGCAATTGCACCAGTTGCAGTGTTGCTTCCAGCTTCGTAGGGACCGCACACGAACGTAATGATGATGATTAACAATGTATTGTTCTGAGGGTTGACCGATGTGGATCCAAGACACGAGGTCGATTTCGATTGGAATAAAAAATATCGAATGTTGTAATCATTAAAAACTACAAACAAGAGGAAAAAGGCACAACAGTTACTCTGGCAGTGTTCATGAGTCATTCCCGCAGTTTTAATCATCCTTCATAATCTCAGTTTACAGCCTCTTCGGCAGACGACCTAGGCAATCAGCAAGGACCTTCAGATCAGCACGCCCTTCTACAATGAATACATATACAGAATCCGCCTCTGACTGGTCTAGAAACATTCATGTAATTTTTTTTTCATTAAAAAAAAAATTTTAAATAAGTACAATAATGGCCAAAATAAACTTGTTATTACAAAATTTGTTTTAGTTAATTTTAATTTTTCATCACCTTGCATATGTACATTAACACTGATGAAAGAAAACGTACTTAAATGATGTTTAAACCTCGCTTAGAAGGTAACACATTATTTCCTATAGATTCTTAGTCGCCATTCTGGGACGGAGTGGCTAAAATATAGCCAACAGACCCTGCGTCTAAGTTGAATAAGGTACGCCTCGCCAAAATGAGCCAAATTTTATTTGAAAAAAAAGTGGCTAAGTGGTATGGCATCCGCCTCTTATTCTTAAGGTACCGGGTTCGCTCCCAGTATAAGGAATATAAATGATGTAAATTTGTGTTTTCAGAACCAGTGCTTTCTAATGATGTCATTGTCTTCCTGATCTCCTGGGTAGTGAGATCGGATGTCTAGCCTTCTCAGATAAGGGCGAAAAAATAGGAGGTGCCGCGTGCAAGCTGCTCACTTTAAAATCCCACGCCAGTTGAAAACGTAAAGAGTAGGCAACGGTTTCTGCCCTGGCAAAAATTTAAAATTAGGAAACTTAGCCACCGCAAAATATATTTATAGAATGTGTGATTCCTGTATATATACACACACACACTGGGATCCTCACCGGTCCTGCGTGCAGAGATCCTCATTTTGTGATATAAGGGACTAGATGGTAGCACTAATTCAGTTGTTCGTGTGCAATGAAGACTGTGACGTATAATAGAAATAAAGCCTACAGTATCTGACATCCCTGTAATCCCGTTAGCGTTCTACGATTTGCTAACAAAGCCACGCATTTTTCTGCCCGTCTTACAAACTTAATTGTCATCCACGCCTCTTTTCCTTCATCATAAACAAGCGAAGTTGTATACCTACTTTTGCAACCTGCCAGTCATAACAGGAAGCGAATCACGTTTGTTTACCTAAGTTTCTCACGCGAGCTGATCTGTCAATCATTGGATATCAGACAGACCGCGCGTGGAATAACACCGGACCTTTTGACGTGAGACGCTCCGGGCAAAATATTTTCCCCGAATACCCTTTGATGTTCGTATACACAAGGGGGAGTTAACTCTTTGATCTCCAGAAACGAGCTAAAATCACCGAGAGACCAGTTACATGGTCCTAAGTCTCTTTTGTAGATTAGCAACGCCGACAGAGCGACCGTGAAAAACCTTTTATCTGGGGAACGTAGTTTCCTGATTTCTGCTATGCACTAAAGTGTGAAAATTAGCGTCCTCTAGAGAGCATAAATCCATGACGATATATAAACTGTGTCTTCCTAAACCAGGTATCAGTGTCACTCAGATATTTTTTTGATAATCTAAGTGTCACGTAGGTCTTTATATCATTAAATTGCCTACATCTTCTTCCTATTCTCTCACCCGAATCCTTTTATTTTATTATCTTTCCGTACTTGTTTTCCCTGTATTTTTCGCATCACTCGTTTTGCGAATAATATTTTCTTCAGTATCCTCAAACTTTACCTTGTGTTTTTCTCATACTGGGATACGTAATTCTATTACGTAGATGTCAGAGGACGAAACTGTGAATGTGCTTCATACTTAGAAATAGGGCCGACTTATCGTCTGCAAATTTCACCTGTCAAAGGCGTTTTCCCAGGCTGAATGTCTCGGCGAAGTGTAAAATCGCTACCTGACACGGCACTCACTGTTGGTCATTCTAAACGTAGGTGCTAAAACTGCCAACCCGCTTTCGCCCAGAGCAGACGGTTGTCTGAGATTTGAAACTGACATAGATCTCTAGTATTTTGTGAAGTGATAAAGTGTTTAATCGCCTATTTCATTCTAAACTAGTTCTGTGTCCAGAGTGCTTAATTTATAGTTTGTATTAATTTTCTAGTGACGCATACAGTGGAAATACATAATAAATTATATCTTTAGCTTACTAAAACTAGTAGCTATAAGAAATTTAATTTAACGGCTAATACTCAGTCGAGAATATTTTATATCAAACTTATAAATGCTAGATGCGACATCAGTGAATATTGACGGAATACGAAGATATTCCTAATTCCTGATGATTGATTTTATATAACTTACTTTACGGGAAGTTGTAATTATAAGTCAAGCGGTCGGCTTGCTATTTAAAATGTAAGTTATAATGAGTACATATATGTAATATATTTGATATGTTTCTTTCTTTTATATAGTGAAACGGTGGTACCCAACTTGCCAGCGTTTAGTAGCCTGAGAGACATATTTGTGAGAAGCATAGACATTTCCTATCTTTAACCACGTGGGTTTTTTTTTTTGGTTTCAAGTAACACGGGTCTGACAGTGCATAAGCCATCAGAGAGAGACAGTAATCGCAATCCCACTAACGGTTTCTAAAGACTAGAAATATATATTGGGCTTTTGAGCCAGTTCATATTGCTCCACAAATTTAAATGTACATGCTGCCTGGCGGCGAGAGAATATTACAAGAATAACATTTACCTTCCGACAGAGATTGTGACTAGTATTGTGGTGACCAAATATAGTACCTGCCTGAAAGAAGACACCGATCTGACATTCCTTAAATCCTAGAATCCAAAGCTAATGACATTGTGCTCTGCTAACTTTCGTGCCTGGACAAAATTTATGTGACTTAATCAGACGTTCGGAAAAAATTAGAACACCCAAGGAATCGTTTCCCTGAGACAGAGAGTTCAGTACGTCTTTTGGAACTGGGGGTTTCTTGGTCGATGACTGCATTTTTCGGGTCTGTGCGAAGGTCCTATAATTATTATGTTCCCAGAGGCAGCGAGCAAAGTTGTGAGTATATATGTGTGAGAAAGGCCATGGCTGAATGAATGAGAGAACACAGGTCAGAGTGTTATTTTACCGGTGTATTATTGTCACCCATTTGCTGTCTTAACTTTTTTTTAATCTGCAGGATTTGTTACAAAATGCTAGAGTTTCTTTTTTCTTAGGCTAAATCAGATTTATCCAACTCTGTTCATACATTTACGAGAAATAAGAAACCTCTTAGACTCAACCTTACGTGTCTATAACTCTTTGGGCCATCATCTGTTCTCCTAACGGGGCTGTGGGCTAAACCTAGAGTTAATATCACCACGGGGCTATCATTCTAGTAGCATTTTTTCTTGAATTCTATGACTATTTGTATATGTTTTTCCTTTATGTATTTTTTGGTGTTGTGAGAAATTTTGATATGATAATTAAAATATCTCTCTTGAACAAAAAAAAAAATCAGTGCGTTGGTCAGCTCGATCCCAATTATCTGTATAATCATTGTTATAGATTTTCCAAGTCTGTGTGTTTAACTGTCGTCACGTGTATGTGCGTGTCCGTGAGTAGATAGAATTATATGTAATATATATGTGGTTTAGACTGTCGGACTCTGTAAAAACCGTCGTAGAGGATAGGTGAGAGAGAGAAGAATTCTGTTCGCTTTCAGCGACAGTCTCTATACCACAGTCTATCATCTCACCTGTGTGGAAATTCTATTGTTTTACTAATTCTCGCGGTGCCAATCACCTATTCAAACCTATTCAGAAGGGACCAAACCCAAGTCTTAATTCTCCTATCCAAAATCTACGACAAATGGTCGCTCGTTACCGGGAATTGAACCCAAAATCCTAAGGTGATACGACAAATGTGGTCTCGCCCGACGCATTTTTGAACTTAGAATAAGAAGACGAGTACGACAAATGTGGACTCGTCTATCTGGATTTTGAACTTAAGATTCTTTATTCTGATATAGAGTAAGAGTGTGATGTCTTGTGAGTTTTGTATCTTTAAAAAATAATGTATCCCCTAGACTAACGATCTGTTTACGGGCGTGCTGACCACACAAACTGATAAGTTGTTTTTTTCCACAGCAATTTTAATAATATACATTTGAGTTACAGGTTGATTTTGTCGGAATACATGTTAATTTATGTTGATTGTAATACTAAACGCTGGTAAAGTTTTGTGAGTGTATAACATTCACAAGGGTTCTGAAGCAGGAAGGTGTTTGAACTAAAGTTAAGGAGTGCGTTTCGGACTATTCGTCCAGATTAATTGCCTCCCTCACCCTAACTGTCTTCAGGGGTAAACTTATAGTGGATTAAAATTAAGGGATTATTTTTCTCTTTAATTTTTACAATAATTATTGTGTTTTCCACTGTAGCAACTTATTTTTCAGAAGTAATCTTAACTACCATTTAGTTGGCGTAGTCGTGTTTTGCATTAGGTGCTTTATTGCCGATTAATAGCAGCGATAGTTAGATTTTTATATTTGGAGGAGGTATCCCAGGGTTAAGGATATCATCTTTTGAATTTTGGTACATTTTTTTTCTCCTAAGTGGTAGGAACCAGGTTATCCTTTTTCCTATTTTCTTTCTTGACTAGTCTCAGTCACTGACATAATATGGCCGAGAGGGCAAAGCTTAGACAACTCCTCAGGGACGAAGCGAGAGAGGAGGGACTGGAAGGAGAAGAAGCGAAAGCTTTTGTCAGAGACGAACTTGAGAGATACGATGCGGAGAGGAAAGCAGCTGAAGCTAAAGAGGAGAAAGAAGAACTAAGGAGGAAAGAAGAATCAGCGGAGAGGAAAGAAGCGGAAGACCGGCTATTACAGCAGAAGAAGATGGATGAGGAAATGGAAATCCGCAGGATGCAGCATGAGGAAAAAGAGAAGGAGAGACAGCACGAGAAGGAGAGGGAGGAGAGAGAGGAAAGAGAAAAGGAGAGACAACATGAGTTGGCTCTTAAAGCTCTAGAACTTCAAAGTCGTGGTGCTGCCTCTACCTCCAGCAATGGAGAGTCTTCTCCTCATTCTTCCTTAACTGATCCTTCTAACACTCAATCTACCCATCTCACTGCTATGTCTTTTCCGCTAGAATCTTTCCCTTGTCCAAATGAGAAGATTGACACTTGGCTAGAAAAATTTGAGAAAATTGCAACTCTGTACGGTTTAGAGAGGTCGCGTTGGAACATGAAGCTTTCCCAGGCTTTGAAAAGTTCTGCGTATGATGTTTACGCCAAACTGGAGGGTAGCCAACAAGACGACTACGATGTGTTGAAGAAAGCGTTACTGGATCGCTTTGAAATGAACGCTCGCAAGTTTTTGCAACTGTTTCGCAACAGCCGGAAAGAGAATTCTGAAACATTTCACCAGTTCTCATCTCGTCTAAAGGGATATCTAACAAAGTGCCTTGAGCTTTCACAGCTCCCCTCTACCTATGAAGGTCTTGAGGAACTTGTTCTAACAGAACAAATAAAGAACACTTTGTCTGCGGATACCCGGAGATTTCTCGCTGAGCAGGGGGCAGAAAAACTTGAAGACATTTTGGAAAAGTCTGAGCGTTATCACAATGCGCTGGCTGAACTACCGGCAACAAAGCGGAAACCGACAGAGGAGCATTTTCGAAAACATAACCTAGAGCAATCTTTTCAGGCTTCTAACCAAAATAACCACGGAGAAACTGGACCTCAAAACTCCCCTCCTGAAAAATCCAAGTTCTACAAGAACAAGTACCCCAACCACCCCAAACAGTCTGATCAACCCGACCGCCCTACATGGCAGCGTGGCCAGAAAGGTCAAGGTGGCAAAGGGAGAACCCCTGAGCACGGGACATATGATCAGACCGAGCACACCGAGCCGAAACGCATCGGATGCTTATTAACAGTCTCGCAAGGTGGAATTATTGACAGTGATTCCCAACCTGTTGGGGATACACCCTCAACGCGAGGTACTGTTACTTTGAACGGTTCTCAAACTTCTTGCTTATTTGACACGGGGCTTTCTTACGATTGCATTGTTGCCAGAAACCTGGTCAAACCCGGTCAAGAGACAGCAGAGACCGTCCAACTTTGTTGAGTTCGTAAGAGTGATGCACCTACAGCGCTTCCAATCGCATTGGTGGAGATACACTCTGACTTTGTCAGAGGCGTGATCAAAGCGGCTGTTATGGATGATCCCATCTACCCAGTCATACTTGGCGGTAGATACGTGTGTATTGGGAAACCGGAAGAGCCGATTGTGGCAGCAGTAACTACAAGAGGGCAAACCAAGAAGGAACGGGAGCCTGCGCCTAATTTGTTACCTATGGAACTTAAAGAAGCGCAATACAAGGACCCTACTTTGGATCCTTGCTTTAGGAAACTGCCCATGGCTAAGGAACCCAGACAGCAGGGGACATTTTTTCTGAGGATGGCGTACTTTATCGGAGAACGGGCAAGCCTGACCAAGGTTACAACCAGCTCCTAGTACCGAAACAGTACAGAAGCCAAATCCTAGAAATGGGGCACTCTCTTCCCTTCAGCGGACATATGGGACAGAACGCCACAAACCAACGCATAACCACTCATTATTGGTGGCCAGGAGTAAATACTGATATTATCAGATATGTCAAATCCTGTGCCCAGTGCCAACGTGTGCCACCCAAGCAACGAGCACCCCCAGTCTCTTTGGGTGAAATGCCAATAGTGGGAACACTATTCGAACGGGTTGTGATCGACATTTTAGGGCCTTTCGAAAGGACTAAAAGAAGGAACTGGTTTATCCTGACCTTAGTCGATACATGCACTTTATGGGCAGAAGCTATCCCGCTAACATGCGCAGATGCCAAGCATGTCGCAGAAGCCCTCGTGCAGATTTTCACTCGGTTGGGATTCCCTCAGCAAGTGTTGACGGATAACGGATCTCCATACCGAAACCTGTTGATGGATGAGATCGTTAAGATCTTGAGGACCCAACACATCCACACTAAGCCATATACTCCGGCCGGAAATGGGCTCGTGGAACGTGCTAGTGGAAACCTCAACATGATGCTAAGTAAACTGGCACAAGTGAAACCTGAAGATTGGGATCTTTGTATTCCTGCAGCATTATTTGGCTACAGAGAATCTCCTCATACTTCCACAGGATTTCTGCCAGCTACACTCTTATTTGGAAGACCCATTAAGGGCACGCTTGAAGCCTTAATTCAGTCTCTGACAGACGAGAAGGCGGATGAGACAGTTGTCTCAGCAAGTAAATATGTGTCGGTTTTAAAGGAAAGGTTGAAACTAGGGTGGGACCTAGCAACGACTAACTTTAAGCGAGCACGCACAAAGCACGCTAACCGATACAGGAAAGTCGCGAAAGAGAGAGAACTGGAAGCAGGAGAGAAAGTTTTGGTGTTACTCCCTACCGGAAACAACCAACTGAAGATCGGATGGCAAGGGCCGTTTACCGTCCTGAAAAAGATTTCTAAGGCTAACTACCAGATCTCTATTCAAGGAAAGGAGAATGTTTTCCATTTAAATCTCTTAAAGAGATACTTGGAAAGACCAGTGCCAACCTCTGACCATCTCCTGACGATCGCCAAAACTGACGAAGATGACGATAGTGGCAGGGAAACTCCACTGCACACACAGGAAATCTTTGAAAAATGTCAGAAGCGGCGACGCTCTTTCAAGCGCGCATGGGAGACATTCCAGAGGAAGGAAACGTCGGGGCAGACTTCATGAGTAGATATTGGAGAGAGATGGAGGGGGAAGATGAGAGGGAAGAAGACAGACACCCTGAAGCTACGGTTATAGGAAATTTAATTCCATAACGTAGACATGGAGTGCTTCCATATCTTAAAGGGGGGACGTCCTGTCACGTAGGTCTTTATATCATTAAATTGCCTACATCTTCTTCATATTCTCTCACCCGAATCCTTTTATTTTATTATCTTTCCGTAATTGTTTTTCCTGTATTTTTCGCATCACTCGTTTTGCGAATAATATTTTCTTCAGTATCCTCAAACTTTACCTTGTGTTTTTCTCATACTGGGATACGTAATTCTATTACGTAGATGTCAGAGGACGAAACTGTGAATGTGCTTCATACTTAGAAATAGGGCCGACTTATCGTCTGCAAATTTCACCTGTCAAAGGCGTTTTCCCAGGCTGAATGTCTCGGCGAAGTGTAAAATCGCTACCTGACACGGCACTCACTGTTGGTCATTCTAAACGTAGGTGCTAAAACTGCCAACCCGCTTTCGCCCAGAGCAGACGGTTGTCTGAGATTTGAAACTGACACGCGTACATCTTGGTCAGTAGGTGGCAGTTACGACATGTTAGGTGTTAAACGTATCGTTTAAGCCGGAAAGGGGAGAGCATTTCGTTCTACGAAATAATAGTTCATCCTTTGTCTGGTTTAAAATATTAAACCTAGTTTGAAACTTTATTTTCATTCTTTCTCAATAAATCGCAGTAGACAGGTGGTTCGCGAAGAGTAGAGCTGTATAAGCGAAATTTCTTAGTTTGTTGCGACAATTTGTCGAACTTCTAGACTTCCATAAATATAAGCGTATAATTCTTAATTGTGCGATATCCTGTAGTGCTGTGTATGAGGTAAATATATTATAGATCGCTAGTATTTTGTGAAGTGATAAAGTGTTTAATCGCCTATTTCATTCTAAACTAGTTCTGTGTCCAGAGTGCTTAATTTATAGTTTGTATTAATTTTCTAGTGACGCATACAGTGGAAATACATAATAAATTATATCTTTAGCTTACTAAAACTAGTAGCTATAAGAAATTTAATTTAACGGCTAATACTCAGTCGAGAATATTTTATATCAAACTTATAAATGCTAGATGCGACATCAGTGAATATTGACGGAATACGAAGATATTCCTAATTCCTGATGATTGATTTTATATAACTTACTTTACGGGAAGTTGTAATTATAAGTCAAGCGGTCGGCTTGCTATTTAAAATGTAAGTTATAATGAGTACATATATGTAATATATTTGATATGTGTTCTTTCTTTTATATAGTGAAACGGTGGTACCCAACTTGCCAGCGTTTAGTAGCCTGAGAGACATATTTGTGAGAAGCATAGACATTTCCTATCTTTAACCACGTGGATTTTTTTTTTGGTTTCAAGTAACACGGGTCTGACAGTGCATAAGCCATCAGAAAGAGACAGTAATCGCAATCCCACTAACGGTTTCTAAAGACTAGAAATATATATTGGGCTTTTGAGCCAGTTCATATTGCTCCACAAATTTAAATGTACATGCTGCCTGGCGGCGAGAGAATATTACAAGAATAACATTTACCTTCCGACAGAGATTGTGACTAGTATTGTGGTGACCAAATATAGTACCTGCCTGAAAGAAGACACCGATCTGACATTCCTTAAATCCTAGAATCCAAAGCTAATGACATTGTGCTCTGCTAACTTTCGTGCCTGGACAAAATTTATGTGACTTAATCAGACGTTCGGAAAAAATTAGAACACCCAAGGAATCGTTTCTCTCCTAAAGGGGCTGTGGGCTAAACCTAGAGTTAATATCACCACGGGGCTATCATTCTAGTAGCATTTTTTCTTGAATTCTATGACTATTTGTATATGTTTTTCCTTTATGTATTTTTTGGTGTTGTGAGAAATTTTGATATGATAATTAAAATATCTCTCTTGAACAAAAAAAAATCAGTGCGTTGGTCAGCTCGATCCCAATTATCTGTATAATTATTGTTATAGATTTTCCAAGTCTGTGTGTTTAACTGTCGTCACGTGTATGTGCGTGTCCGTGAGTAGATAGAATTATATGTAATATATATGTGGTTTAGACTGTCGGACTCTGTAAAAACCGTCGTAGAGGATAGGTGAGAGAGAGAAGAATTCTGTTCGCTTTCAGCGACAGCCTCTATCCCACAGTCTATCATCTCACCTGTGTGGAAATTCTATTGTTTTACTAATTCTCGCGGTGCCAATCACCTATTCAAACCTATTCAGAAGGGACCAAACCCAAGTCTTAATTCTCCTATCCAAAATCTACGACACTAAGCACGCAGTAGCTGGAACCATTTTCGCTAAATATGTTAATAATATTCGTGGGGATTTTCATTCTGATATTCTGCAGACCTGACCAAGGGCGACCAGCGGTCTATTTTGGTCCTTTTTCTTCATTTACTGATGGATTAATGTTGCCGGTTTCTTGGCTTGTGAATCCCCAAGTTCATTTATGAACAGGATTGGCCAAAAATATACCATAACATTTTAACCTGAAAATTTAACTGGACTAATCAATACCCAGATATTTTTTTCCCCAATTTGTCAGCCCACATGGGTTGAGCAAAATTAATAACAATTTCTGACTTTTGACAGTCGTGTTAGGGGATTTATCCAAAAAGTTACGCTGCTTCAAAATCGGCACTCACCACAAAGCCAGCCGATAGGATTTACCATCATCATAAGTACAATTTTTTTTAAGCAACCAGATGTTCTGCAATACTGGTAGTATTTTTCCTCTGTTCCCGTGAACCCAAAATCTCGGTTTTTTTCTACACTAACTATTCGAAGTGACATTTGTCCATCCAAGATTAAGCCACCAAATTAGGCGTCCACCATGTTAATATTATTTACTACAGGATGGACTGGGGCCAATTTGGAAGATAAACACACTGGGAGTTTTATATTATAACTCTAGATACTTGTATTTTCAAGAGATATTACCAAGAGTAGGTAAGAAGAGAGATTGCGTGGCCACGTATGTCAGAGAGAGTGAATATTTTTACACAGAAAAATTGTATCATCTTTGATTCTGCTTAAACTTGTTTACTTTACTGGGTAATATATAGTAAGAACTTGCTCTTTGCTGTCTATTCTGTAAAATGGTGCTAACCTTGGACTTTTGTGGTTATTAACTTGTTGGGTTCTTTTCTCAATAAAGGGGAGGGCACATGTATTCTGTGATTTCCTTTGCACAAAATCAACAGACGTGAGTGGCTTACCCAGGACTCGAACCCAGGACCTTCCGTGCGACAACCCCTCCTAGCTATGCAAGCGAATCACACTATCCTCCCTGCCATCTAGGCATCACCAAACAATGATACTTCGATGACGGGTCATTAGTGCGACCCGCAATACATAACACCGGAAATTTACCATCGGCAGTCCAGCCTATTAATGAAGCAATCACTTCTGTTGTTCCCCGATTATACAGTATAGGTCAGATTAAACAAGACAAAGACATTAATAATGTGTTTAGTTAATGATAGAAGACTAAGAACAGTAAGTATAGAACAGAGGGTACGTTTTTGGTATTGTATAAACATTTATAACATAAGGAAGGGACACCCGAGGTCTGTAAACAGTAAATAAATATTAGACAAACATATGATAGGAAACTCTTTACAGAGCGATACAACAGGAGGCAATCTGATCATCAGAATGAGTCCCCCATCCGACAAGTGTTTTGGCCCAGTATACTCCTTTACACTCTAAGGGGGGCGGGTCTGCTTGGGTCATGACTCCCAAGCGTCTCAGCCTCCTGTTGTCTTGTATCGAAAATGAACCCATTTCACTTATGGTAGAAACTTTAAAATCCACACCTCCGCCAGCCGTGGAGACAATTGTGAAAGTAACAAAGAGAAGACAAATTATTCCGTTCGTTCCGTTGCACATCACAACTAAGGACACACACTGAGACACCTGCGCGAAGCCGACGAGGCTAGCCACTGCGCGATAGCAACTGAAATTATGTGCCTAACACCTCTTATAATATACGCCGCCTGTTGCCCCTCAGTCACAGCCCTTTCGCTAGTATACCAAAAAACTCAACGTATTGTGGACTTAGAAAAATTCCTGGTGTTTTCTGTACCGCAGCGTTTACTGTCACGATTTCCGTTGCCCATTGCGGTTGTTCCACAGCCAGCTTGATGCCTTTTCGGCAGTTTCACTAAGCCTCTTCATCGCCCTTGTTCTCGACTGTCCCCTCAGCCCCAACATTTTCAATAAATCATACACTGATGCAGCCACAAGCTCTCTTGCGCCCACCTCAACCGCCATGACCCTTGCAATGAACCCATCGTGTCTCAGATCCGCAGCCAGATCATTATACTTGGCCGCTTTGAACGAATGTTTTTTGTCCAATCTGGATTCAAATGGCACGGTCAGTTCAATCAGTATAACCTGAAGCGCTGCTGAAGAATGAAGCACTATATCCTGCCGTCTCCGCGATTTGGATATCATAAAGTTATGTTTGTCTAATATTTATTAGACAAACATATATATTAGAAGTGTTCTACTTCTTTATTTCTTACGAGTGCCTGAAAACCTAACTTTATGTTTGTCTAATACTTATTTATTGTTTACAGGCCTCGGGTTTCCCTTCCTTATGTGCCATATACGGGAGCTTTCTAAACAACCGAACGCTCGTGCACATCTGGGATCGAGTGTATTATGAAATAAAACAAACAAAACATGCCCCTCAATTTAACCTGATATGAAACAACCTTCACCTTCTACACACACACTTAACCCACTGTACTCAAATAAAGCTGTGACATTTACACAAACAGTAAGTCTTAGAAAACGTGGAAATAACAAACCCAACAAAGATACAGTTATACACATTCATAAATGTATGCATACGTATAAGGTGTTCAACAAACCCATCCCCAAGCCATCTTGTCAATTTCTTTACATTTTATTTATCTCTTTGATGTCTGAGAGGACCCGTTTCTGCCATGAATGTCAGAATTTAATTAATTGTCTGATTGGTATGACTTGTTCTATTCGTGAAATGTTTTTGGATTACAGTTTTTACAGGATCGTATAGCTAGCCCCATAAGGAAACATCCTGTGTGAACTTCTACAAAATACCTGGTCAATGTTATTATTCGTTAGTTGATAAAAGCATTAAAATAGCATAATAGGATCACTAATGAGGATGAAGTTACTGGAAAGATCCAGACCAATAGAAACAAAACAAGGAGCCATAAAAAAAACCTCTGGCGCTGGATAAAACACGAATTAAGGAAACCAGCAAATAGGATCTTAGGGCCCTGGCCTTATTCTGGAGTCCTTTTAGTAAAAGGCCAAAAATGAAAACTAACTAAAAGATTGAAAAGAGGGGTGATGATAGACACTGTGACGAAATAACTTCGATCGTCACATTTTCCTGTAATTCATTATGTGCTCTTCTCTTTCTTTTTGTCCACCTCTGACAGTATTTCTAAAAATTTTCGATTCATTGTTTACGCTGTCTTCCTTCAATTCATGATTTCTTGTCATGTCTGGGCTTAATAGACCGTCTTTACTGATTAATGTAATCACTGACTTTCGTTTGAACCCATATAGACTCCTGGATCTGTAGAGTGAAAGGTTATTTAAAAGTGCGTAACACTTTTCCGACCAGACAATAAAGGCATGGATTACACGGTAAAAAAGGCGGAGATTCCACAAGGGTTTGCCTTATCGCTAATACGGTTATTGTTAATTACGACCTTTTATCAGGGAAGATACATAACGAACATTGATTTGTGTGGTAAGTTGGGATTATATAATATAGTTATAGGGGACTTTGTGTACTGACTGAGATCAGCTGTGAAGGTATCTGTATGTAATAAGTGTGGTGTGTTACAGATGACCTTACTTGCTACCACATTTAGACCTCAATCAGACTTATTCTTGAATTTAGTGATGACTACGTTTAATGTCTAGGGTTATGATAGTGATGTAGTGTAATTCACAACAACCAACAGACAGATAAACACCTAAGTTAAGATCCTCAACAAATTGACAACACTATGACAGTCACAAACAACTAACACTCTAAAGATTATCTTATTAAGTCAACGGTTAAATTTTAACAAATGTATTGAATTTTTTTCAATAAATAGATATCCTGATCCTACTACACAGTGAATCAGGAATCACAATCAAATGTAAACACAATGTTTATGTACAAAATTTTATACAAAGGATCTTTGTCCCGACATATAATATTATTATAATATGAGTGTAATGTTGTGAGGTAGTATTATGAGGCAATACTGGCTGTTTGAGCTAGGTTGTTGGTTGTCATCACGACTTCATGGGTTTGTTACTGGTGGAAATAATATTAAAGGATTCACAGATTCTTTTACTTTTTAAAACAATTACTGTTCCTCTTGGACTATTTATGTAAGTTCAATTGAGGTGGGTTATACAAGGGTGAGCTGCTCGTGCTGAAACATTCTTAGCTCATATAGCGGCTGCAGGAAAACTGTATCCTCTGCTCGCTTGCTTCTCAGTTTGCTAGAAAACCCACAATGGCCGATATCTTGGGCAAGGAGTCTGCTGCCAGAGTTCTGGATCAAGCAAGGCTCAGACCATGTGCTGCTATATCAACATCAGTACCACGGTCCCTGAAATAAGAAGGTTGTGCCTCCTTCTTCATAACTAATATATAATATATTTCCAAACTGACGTACAAGACAGTACAAACATAAAGTTCAGAGCTGTAGTCCAACTGCTAGCTTTTCATGTGACAATATACACCAGTATTCCTCTCCCTAATGGTTACAACGCCTCTGCAATTCCAGCGTTAATCCCTTCTATACAATAGGATAGGTGTCATGTTACATATGGCAATCCAATATATCTATCTGTATAGGCAGTTATATTCCTCTCTGACAATCTTTACAAGGTGGAGCAATATCTAGGCTTTGCCTCATGTTTGCTACTGAACCACACACATACAGACATAATTTATCATTTCACATTCAATTTTCATATAAAATATATAAAATAGGTCTAGCTTACCACAATTCAAGGAAATATTAAACAAGTAACGTTGACTGGCGATGAATTCTGACACAATTTTGATCTGCCTTTGTCCAGGCTTTTCCTTTATTGGAAAATTCTTAGCCTGCTCTCAACGCACTTGATTTTCACAAGATTTATTTTCAAAAATGGCAGTGAACTGACGCTTCTACTATTTGACCATATCTAACGTTCTAACCAATCAGGCCATGTTTACATGAGCCTTTGAAAAAAACTATCCATCCTATAAGTTGCCATTAACAACAATATTTGTATCTGCAGTTAGACCAATAAGGTTTCGCCTTACATTTTACTACAGCCAATAAAATCGTATCTAACTTGTCGGCATCATTTCCCCCAAAGCAGTGTTTTCCAAACATGCCATAAAAAAAAATAAGCAGATATGATCTTGTGCTGTCAGTCAACCCCACTATAGTATTTTGGCTATAATTTGTTAATTAATAGACTATTTGCGTAACACATAACATATTCTTTGTCAGCAAGTCCTAAGGTACAAGAATATATAAGTCCAATGGGGCTAAGTGGCTTCGTTCAAAATATGTATCTCCCTATGATAGTCGTGCTGTCACCACCTGTTCACCTCCATACCAGGGGATGTCTTCTGTACTGTCAGACTAATGTTAGGAGCTTAGACATAAAACAGTAGAATGTCAGGTTTCCCAATAAGACTTTAAACCTTTTTTCAAAACCTAACCTCGTATCGTTAGTGTTTTTTATCACTGTTTATTTGAAAAAAAGCAGGCCTTCATGCGTTTCGCTTGTGATTGGCGTTCACTTTTTAATAGCGAGACGACGTCTATCCTTTCTCGTCTCTGCTTAGCCCGTCTGTCTTTTTAGGTCAACTTTGTGTGTATAATTTCATTAATGTAGTATTTGTATCTAGGTCATTATGCAGTGTGCCTATCAAGGTCGTCTAAGAAATACAGTACCAGTTTTATTTTTGGAAACGACTGTGATTCGCGTGTAGTTTATGCAGACAAAGTAGAAAAAGGGGGTCTCTGTTTCAGCCATTATGGCGTTCTACAACGCAGGCGTACGCTATTGGGAAAGCACTGGTCTTTCACCATTCTTCATTCTTTCATATTATTTCGTTCGGCTTTACATTTATGTTCTAATTTATATATGGGTATACGAATTTTTCACTACAATTCTCCCCACTTAAAACAGACATTATATGTCAGTCTCTAATTCTATATACTTACTTACTTAGTCGTTCCTCTTCTACCGTGAGGTGTAGAGGTTTGGAAGAGAGAGTTCCAAACTATCCTATCGGCTGTCTTCTTCCTGGCCTGGTTCCATTCTAGTCCTCGGTCCTTCAAAGATTGTCTAATGTTGTCCTCCCAGCGGATTCTGGGTCGTCATGGAGGTCTGGATCCCTGGCTCTTTGTTTCCCATGCTTGTCGTGGTAGCCGATCTTCTCCCATTCTGCAGACATGGCCAAACCATCTTAGTTGGGACTGTTCTATTTGGGTCTGCAGCGGGTGGGATTTTAGGCCTTGACGTATCGTCTGGTTGCGGACCATGTCTCTTCTTGTTACTTCAACCACCTTCCTCAGATACCTCATTTCTGAGGTTTGAATCTGGCTTTTGTGGGTTGTACTAATTCTATATACACATAGATAAATTTCTATCTATGCCTGGTGATTACTTTGATTCTCCAAGTTCTTGGGGTCAGTGGTCATGTTTCCCTGATGGACTGTGAGTGGTTTATGGCGGACTCTGAGGAGACAACGGAAAAGAAGAGCCATTGTTCCCACAAGGATGTCACTGTATGAGACTGATGCCAAACTGTGCATGTGACTGATGCCAAACTCACAGGTCTCTTGGGATTCCCCAAGAATTCTAATTCTTTACATCCAACGCAACATTTGGTTGGTCGGGCTGTCAAATTCGCTTCTTTAAGTCGATCAAACAACATGTTCAGAGAGTCAATGTGTTCCTCAAATGTTTCTGTCGCTATAAGGATATCATCCATGAAGTTTGTTATACATGGATTATTCAGAAGATCCAACAATTTTCTCATCATTCTAGAGAAGACACTGGGCGCATTTTTCAATCCAAATGGCAATCTGTTAAATTCATAGTGTCCCTCTGAGGTACTAAAAGCTAGATAAGCTCTAACCTCAGGTTTTACTGGAATCTGATAGTAGCCTTTGCTCAGATCCACCTTTGAGAAATATTTAGCTTTATTCAGCCTGGCAAACAGCTGATTTGTATCCGGCAATGGATCCACCTGACCTTCTGTGATAGCATTCAGTCTCCTGTAATCTATACAGAGTCTATGTTCTCCAGAGGGTTTTCTCAAGAGCACCACACTGGAACTATACGAAGATTCACTGTGTGAAATAATTCCTTCCTTTAACCAATAGTCTATCTCTTCCTTCAAAGCTTTCTCCTTAGCGAAAGGAATCGAATATGCTTTCATACATACAGGTGTTGGGTCTATAAGTTTCATATCATATTCCAATAAGTTTGTATGCCCCGGACGGTCCGTTAGCACCTCTGTATGATCATCTAGAACCTGTTGCACTCTCTCCTTCTGATCTTTCGTTAAGTGTGTACTGATTTTCACCTGTGCAGCTGTCTCACAGGGGTGTAATGGATATTCAAATGATGAAAGTGGTTCTTTTTTCATCTCCATTGCAATAGACAAGGTCAGCAAATGTGTCTCTTCCTGATTTTCTCTTTCCAAATATTTCTTCAGGAGATTCATGTCATGAAATATTCTAATTCACATATATAAATTATTAGGTAAATATGAAGCCTAACAAATAAAATTAATAAAGAGAAGAGCAATGGTAAAATAACAGTGCTGTCACAAAGAATGTACTCGAAATCCCCCTTGTTTTCTGCTTCGTCTGCAAATTGAAACGCTTTCACGTTGATAGTAAAAGCTTACTGTATTATACCCGCTTTCTTCAATGAAACGTGTGCTGTATTTCTTGGAAAAACATTAAGAGGCAGACTGCGTAATGACCTAAATTTTAAATTCCATTCATGTCTTTTTCTACATTACGTTACCAAAACGAACGAACAGATGGACAAAAGGATAGCGAGAAGGGAGAGGCAGAAAGCCGAACATTAAACACGCGTCGCGCGATACACAATTACTACTATCACGCGTGTAAGTCTACAAGCACTAACTTTTTTCAGACGGACAGTGATAAAATACACTACCCTTTCCCAGAGTTAGGTTTATAAATCATAACAAACTCTTATTAGAAAAGACAACATTAGATGGGTTTACGTTTGAACACATAACAGTACCCAGACAGCACATCTTCGAAACAGGAGGTAAAAGAAATTGCATATTTTGAACGCAGCCACGTAGCTCCTTTAAATTAGTATTTTTGGGTTCCTTAGGGCTTGCTGACAAATAATATGTAAAACGTTACGCAAATAGTCCAGGAATTAATAAATTATACCCAAAATAAAATATTGGGGGTGCCTGACAGCATAAAATCATTTCTGCTCATAAAATTTTTTATAACGTGTTTGAAAAAAAACCTTACGTTACAGAAATAGCCTACCATGTAAACTCCAAATTGATTGGAGCGCAACAAATGAAAGCCTAACCACGATTGGTCGGGCTATAAATACTATCTTGGTTGTTAGGGGAGACGGGAAAAGATAACATTTTTTCAAACACTTGTCGAAACGTGGCTCATTGGCCAGTCTCGCTGATATACACACTTGGGAGCGTTAGTTCGAAACCACTTGTTTAAATACACTTGATAAAGCATCAGTGCGTTGAAGCCAGCTTATATTTGACTCAATAAAAGCCTGGAAGATAAGCAGATGGAAATTTGTGCCAGTTTGTGCCAGAATTCATTGCTAATCAACGTATCTGTGTTATTCGTATGAATTGTGGTAAGCTTGAACCATTTAATATCTTTTAATGAAAATTGAATGTGAATTGTTGATTTATGCCTGTATATATATGTGTAGTTCAGTGGCAAACGTGAGGTAAAGCCTAAAATGCTCCAGCCTGAACAGAGGGTGTCGGAGAGAAGTAAAACGGCATGGAATGGCCAAACAGTACACTGACACCTGGATGATTGACTAGAAAGAAATAATGCTGGAAGTGCAGAGGCGTAGTAACCATTAAGAAGGGTAATACTGGAATAAAGTATTTCAAATGAAGCTGACTGTTGGCCTAACGCTCTGAACGCAATGTTTGTGCTGTATTGTGATCAGTGTAAAAGAGAATATAAATTAGTTATGAAGTAGAAGGTACATCCTTCTTGATTTCAGGGACAGTGGTCTTGATGGTACTGAGCAGCATCTGGTCAGAGATTTGCTGAATCCAGAGTCGGACAGCATACTCCTTGGTCTTTTTAGCTATCAGTGAGGTGTCTCCTGAGCCCAGAGGAGAATTCGAGCAGAGGAGTCCTTTCCTGCCGCCATCACTCAAGATAAGCAGAGTTGGCCAGCTGAGCTCAACATTATGTCCCCTCATCTTGAACTGACTTTTTTAAAATTAACATTAAGAGGGGAATTTACTTGTCTTAAAATCAGGAACTGTGAACATCTCCAATGCTGGTCCCTAAAGACAAACTATTGAAGTCATGATGACAAATACCAACAGAGCTTGAACAAAACAAAACCAGTATTACCTCATTTTACTACTACACAACTGACACACATAGAACATTTGTAATAATATATGTCACTACAATATTCATATTAAATACATTCTGTACATAACTTGTAATTTAAATTGATTGTGATTCCTGGTTCCCTTGTAGTTGAATCAGGACACATATTCATTCATGCCAGTAATGAATACATATTGTTATTTGAAAGTTATCATTGCCTCCTTTAAGATATTCTCATAGAGTGTTATATGTATGTGAGTGTCACAGTGTTGTCAAGAGTAGTGGATTACATTAAATTGTTTATCTGTCTGTTGTTGTGACTTACACTTCATCATACACATACCCTAGACACATAACGTAGCATCACACTATTCCAGAATAATTCTGACTGAGATATAGAGATATGTGGTAGCAAGTAAGGTTATCTATAATACACTACTCTTAATAGATATAGATACCTTCACAGCTGATCTCAGTCAGTACACTAAGTCCCCTATAAATATTTATAACATCCCACTTCACCACATATATTGGGGTCTCGCTCCCGGGATTTTGAATCTTTCCCTATTAAAAATATTGGGGGTAATTCACTTCAGGGAATATAAGAATTAAAAGGTATCCTTGGGTGGAATTAAATAAGGTTGAGCTCACGGTGCCTGTGTTGTCCATTAGAGATTGAATTGTTGGTTAGACATTATATAAAGTTACCTGATAGACAATGGCGGACCTGGCCAAATTTCGATCTGCTGCGGTTCAGACTGCAAAAGAGTTAGGATTAGATGGGCAAGTTATGGTTGCCTATGTTACTACGGAATGTGACAAATTTATTGAACGCGAAGAAAGAAGGTTTGAAGCCGAAAGAAAGTTAGAGGCTGACAAGGAAATTAAGAGGTTGCAGATTGAGGCTGAGGCTAAGAAATTGGAGGCAGAAAGAGAAGACAAACGATTGGCTGCAGAAAGGGAAGAGAAGAAATTAGCTGCAGAAAGAGAAGAGAAGAAATTAGCTGCAGAAAGAGAAGAAAGAAAATTAGCTGCAGAAAGGGAAGCAGAAGATAAAAGATTACAAAGGGAACATGAGTTACGACTAAGGGAGTTTGAGTTTCAGGGCCATGCTCCTGAAAATGGTGCCAGTCCCTTTGCCTCTGATGCTACGGTTACTCAGGGAGCCTCAACCTCAGCTATGAACTTTCATTTAGATCATTTTGTTGAGAAAGACGATGATATTGAGAGCTATATAAATAGGTACGAACTATTAGCTACCACGTATGGGTTGGAGAGAGAAAGGTGGAGCTTAAAGTTATCTCAGGGACTTCGGGGGGCAGCTTATGAAGTTTTTGCAAAAATGAGCAGAGGTGATCAGGAAAATTATGACATGCTAAAGCAGGCTCTTTTGTTAAGATATGAAAAGAATGCAGAGTTTTACAGGAAAAAATTTAGGAATGCTAAACTACTGTCAGGTGAAACCTATCACCAGTTCTCTGCACGAATAGAGACATACTTGGAGAAATGGACTTCTCTGGGGAAAACCCAAGATCTTAAGGAAATGGTCCTTATAGAGCAACTAAGAGAGTCCATGGCTCCAGACCTGAGAAAGTTTCTCATGGAACAAGGTGCAGAGAGGCTGGGTGAGTTGCTAAATGTTGCTGAAAGGTATCAAGCAGCTCAAGCAGAGGTAACAGGTAATAAAAAGAAACAGGTGGACAACTTTAGGGCACCACAGAACTTTAATAAATTTGATCCTAAGGATCAAAATAAAGGTAAGCACCAATTTGATAGGCCACGGTATGACAATAAAAATAAATTCCCACAATTCGATGAAAGGAAATATGATGAAAGAAAATCTTTCAACCAAGGAAAAAGGTGGTGTAAGAATTGTCAGATGGACAATCATGACACTGACCGTTGCAGAAGGAAACCTGTGTATATGGCAACCCTTCAGGTCACGTCGACCTCAAGACAGGAGGAGGATATTATGTTAGATACCACTCCAGAAGAGATGAGGAAGGCACAGGCTGGGGATAAAACACTCAAGCCTTGTTTCAGAAAATTGTCAACTTGTCATACAACTCCAGGCAAGGGAGATTTTTATATGAAAAACAAGTTGATGTATAGGAAGACTGGAGCTAGATCCAATGGTCACGGACAGCTGGTTCTTCCAAAAAGATACAGGACAGAATTAATAAGGAGCCTACATGTGAAACCAGATGGGGACCATGAGAAGATAGGTACCATCATTCAAAAGGTCGCTCACAATTATTATTGGCCCAAAGCAAGATGGGACATTGAGAATTTTGTAGAAAGGTGTAGCATAGCACATGAGGGAACACCCACAAGTGGGAACATGGATCAGGACCTGGACACGCCCCGGAGCAAAATTAGGCCTGATAATAGAAAGAAATATAGATTTGATAAAGTGGACCAAATGGAATGGGAAGCCCCTTTTCACGGACAAGCTTCACTTAACTGTTTTACAATGGCCACTATGCGGAGAGTGCAAAAAGATGTCTTACCCCAGGATAAGCCGACAATCCCTCAATCGGACTTAAACAAACTGGAGGAAGAAGATGTAGAGAGGAAATCTCTCATCAAGATTTTAAGAGGGGAGAAAGCCCCAAAAGAAAAATTGGTAGCGGTCGTTTTGTGAATGATAATTCTGGGAGGAAAAATCATCACTATAAAGCTTCGAGTGGAAGAGACCATACCGGTGCATGGACAAATAGGTCCACACAATAAAAGGTCCACTTGAAGCTTTGTTAAGAACGTGGACTGATGAAAAGGCAGAGGAAAACATTACATCTTCATACCAATATGTGAATGAGCTGACCACTCGGTTGAAAACTGGCTGGAAACTTGCCAATGAAAATTTGAAACAAGCCAGGAAGAAACATGCTGCCTATTATAACAGGAAGGCGAAGGACAGAAATCTGGCTGTGGGAGAGAAGGTACTGCTTCTTTTGCCTGGGAGTCAGAATAAGTTACAAATTGGATGGCAGGGTCCATATACAGTTCTAGAGAAGGTGTCTAGAACAAATTATAAGATAGATAAGAAGGGGAAAGAAAAAATCTATCATGTGAATCTCCTGAAGAAATATTTGGAAAGAGAACATCAGGAAGAGACACACTTGTTGACCTTGTCCATCGCCATGGAGATGAAAAAGGAACCACTTTCATCATTTGAATATCCATTACACCCCTGTGAGACAGCAGCACAGGTGAAAATCAGTACACATTTAACGAAAACTCAGAAAGAGAGAGTGCAACAGGTTCTAAATAATCATGCAGAGGTGTTAACAGACCGACCAGGGCATACAAACCTATTGGAATATGATATGAAACTCATAGACTCCACACCTGTCTGTATGAAACCATATTCGATTCCGTTTGCTAAGGAGAAAGCTTTGAAGGAAGAGATAGACTATCTATTGAAGGAAGGAATTATTTCGCACAGTGAGTCTTCGTA
This sequence comes from Oreohelix idahoensis, assembly GCA_024509875.1. Classification (NCBI taxonomy): domain Eukaryota; kingdom Metazoa; phylum Mollusca; class Gastropoda; order Stylommatophora; family Oreohelicidae; genus Oreohelix; species Oreohelix idahoensis. Next base: position 646,597 of record JAMPIV010015058.1, read on the forward strand.
TAGTTCCGGTGTTGTACTCTTAAGGAAGCCCTCTGGAGAACATAGACTCTGTATAGATTACCGGAGACTGAATGCTATTACAGAAGGACAGGTGGATCCATTGCCGGATACAAATCAGCTGTTTGCCAGGCTAAATAAAGCTAAATATTTCTCAAAAGTGGATCTGAGTAAAGGATACTATCAGATTCCAGTAAAGCCTGAGGTTAGACCATACCTAGCTTTTAGTACCTCAGAAGGACACTATGAGTTTAATAGATTGCCATTTGGATTGAAGAATGCGCCTAGTGTCTTCTCTAGAATGATGAGAAAATTATTGGATCCTCTGAATAATCCCTGTATAACAAATTTTATGGATGATATCCTTATAGCAACAGAAACATTTGAGGAACACATTGACTCTCTGAACATGCTGTTTGATCGACTTAGGGAGGCAAATTTAACAGCCCGACCAACCAAATGTTGCGTTGGATGTAAAGAATTGGAATTTTTGGGACACACAGTTTATCAGGGAAACATGACCCCTGACCCAAAGAATTTAGAGAAACTACAGAACGCCCCGAGACCACAAACCAAGAAGGACGTGAGATCCTTTGTCTCATTATGTGGTTTCTACCAGAAGTATATCAAAAACTTTAATTCCATATGTGCACCGTTAACTGAATTGACACGTAAAGGACATCCAGATCGCATTACATGGACTCCACAATGTGAAATGACTTACCAAGATTGAAGGAAAAGCTCACAAGTAAACCCATTTTGAAATTACCTGACTTAAGTCAAGAATTCATAGTAAGGACGGATGCAAGTAATATTGGGTTAGGTGCAACTTTACTACAGAAATCAGATGCATTGGATGGGGAATTAAGCCCAGTGGCATATGCTAGCAGAAAGTTGAATAAAGCTGAAATCAACTACTCAACTAGCGAAAAAGAATGTCTTGCAGTAATATGGGCAATAAAGAAATTCAATATTTATCTATATGGGAAGGCATTTAAGTTGCAAACAGACCACAAACCTTTATCGTTTTTAGCACAGGCTAAGCATGAGAACTCTAGGTTACTCCGATGGTCTTTGCTTCTGGCTCCATATAATTTTAGCATTGAATATATATCTGGAAAAACCAATCTGGGAGCGGATTTTTTAAGCCGCCATCCGTGTGATGAGAATCACCGTAAACCCCAGAAATAATAATAAATTTCTCTATGTGTATATAGAATAAAGGACTGACATATAATGTCTGTTTTAAGAGGGGAGGTGTCATGAAATATTCTAATCCACATATATAAATTATTAGGTAAATATGAAGCCTAACAAATAAAATTAATAAAGAGAAGAGCAATGGTAAAATAACAGTGCTGTCACAAAGAATGTACTCGAAATCCCCCTTGTTTTCTGCTTCGTCTGCAAATTGAAACGCTTTCACGTTGATAGTAAAAGCTTACTGTATTATACCCGCTTTCTTCAATGAAACGTGTGCTGTATTTCTTGGAAAAACATTAAGAGGCAGACTGCGTAATGACCTAAATTTTAAATTCCATTCATGTCTTTTTCTACATTACGTTACCAAAACGAACGAACAGATGGACAAAAGGATAGCGAGAAGGGAGAGAGGCAGAAAGCCGAACATTAAACACGCGTCGCGCGATACACAATTACTACTATCACGCGTGTAAGTCTACAAGCACTAACTTTTTTTTCAGACGGACAGTGATAAAATACACTACCCTTTCCCAGAGTTAGGTTTATAAATCATAACAAACTCTTATTAGAAAAGACAACATTAGATGGGTTTACGTTTGAACACATAACAGTACCCAGACAGCACATCTTCGAAACAGGAGGTAGAAGAAATTGCATATTTTGAACGCAGCCACGTAGCTCCTTTAAATTAGTATTTTTGGGTTCCTTAGGGCTTGCTGACAAATAATATGTAAAACGTTACGCAAATAGTCCAGGAATTAATAAATTATACCCAAAATAAAATATTGGGGGTGCCTGACAGCATAAAATCATTTCTGCTCATAAAATTTTTTTTAACGTGTTTGAAAAAAATTTACGTTACAGAAATAGCCTACCATGTAAACTCCAAATTGATTGGAGCGCAACAAATGAAAGCCTAACCACGATTGGTCGGGCTATAAATACTATCTTGGTTGTTAGGGGAGACGGGAAAAGATAACATTTTTTCAAACACTTGTCGAAACGTGGCTCATTGGCCAGTCTCGCTGATATACACACTTGGGAGCGTTAGTTCGAAACCACTTGTTTAAATACACTTGATAAAGCATCAGTGCGTTGAAGCCAGCTTATATTTGACTCAATAAAAGCCTGGAAGATAAGCAGATGGAAATTTGTGCCAGTTTGTGCCAGAATTCATTGCTAATCAACGTATCTGTGTGTATTCGTATGAATTGTGGTAAGCTTGAACCATTTAATATCTTTTAATGAAAATTGAATGTGAATTGTTGATTTATGCCTGTATATATATGTGTAGTTCAGTGGCAAACGTGAGGTAAAGCCTAAAATGCTCCAGCCTGAACAGAGGGTGTCGGAGAGAAGTAAAACGGCATGGAATGGCCAAACAGTACACTGACACCTGGATGATTGACTAGAAAGAAATAATGCTGGAAGTGCAGAGGCGTAGTAACCATTAAGAAGGGTAATACTGGAATAAAGTATTTCAAATGAAGCTGACTGTTGGCCTAACGCTCTGAACGCAATGTTTGTGCTGTATTGTGATCAGTGTAAAAGAGAATATAAATTAGTTATGAAGTAGAAGGTACATCCTTCTTGATTTCAGGGACAGTGGTCTTGATGGTACTGAGCAGCATCTGGTCAGAGATTTGCTGAATCCAGAGTCGGACAGCATACTCCTTGGTCTTTTTAGCTATCAGTGAGGTGTCTCCTGAGCCCAGAGGAGAATTCGAGCAGAGGAGTCCTTTCCTGCCGCCATCACTCAAGATAAGCAGAGTTGGCCAGCTGAGCTCAACATTATGTCCCCTCATCTTGAACTGACTTTTAAAATTAACATTAAGAGGGGAATTTACTTGTCTTAAAATCAGGAACTGTGAACATCTCCAATGCTGGTCCCTAAAGACAAACTATTGAAGTCATGATGACAAATACCAACAGAGCTTGAACAAAACAAAACCAGTATTACCTCATTTTACTACTACACAACTGACACACATAGAACATTTGTAATAATATATGTCACTACAATATTCATATTAAATACATTCTGTACATAACTTGTAATTTAAATTGATTGTGATTCCTGGTTCCCTTGTAGTTGAATCAGGACACATATTCATTCATGCCAGTAATGAATACATATTGTTATTTGAAAGTTATCAGTGCCTCCTTTAAGATATTCTCATAGAGTGTTATATGTATGTGAGTGTCACAGTGTTGTCAAGAGTAGTGGATTACATTAAATTGTTTATCTGTCTGTTGTTGTGACTTACACTTCATCATACACATACCCTAGACACATAACGTAGCATCACACTATTCCAGAATAATTCTGACTGAGATATAGAGATATGTGGTAGCAAGTAAGGTTATCTATAATACACTACTCTTAATAGATATAGATACCTTCACAGCTGATCTCAGTCAGTACACTAAGTCCCCTATAAATATTTATAACATCCCACTTCACCACAATTCACATGATAGATTTTTTCTTTCCCCTTCTTATCTATCTTATAATTTGTTCTAGACACCTTCTCTAGAACTGTATATGGACCTTGCCATCCAATTTGCAACTTATTCTGGCTACCGGGTAGAAGAAGCAGTACCTTCTCTCCCACAGCCAAATCTCTGTCTTTAGCTTTCTTGTTGTAATAGGCAGCATGTTTTTTCCTGGCTTGTCTCAAATTTTCATTGGCAAGTTTCCAGCCAGTTTTTAAACGAGTGGTCAGCTCATTCACATATTGGTATGATGATGTAATATTTTCCTCTGCCTTTTCATCAGTCCACGTTCTTAACAGTTACATATGGACTTTTAAATTCACAAACTTATTTTTCCTGGCACATGTCAGGTCCTTTGCACTTGAAGCACTGTTGTGATGACTTTTCTTTCCAGAATCCTCATGCACAAAACAACCGCTACCAATTTTTTGTCTTGGGGCTTTCTCCCCACTTAGAATTCTTGATGAGAGATTTCCTCTCTACATCTTCTTAATCCAGTTTACATAAGTCCGATTGAGGGATTTTCGGCTTATCCTGGGGTAAGACATCTTTTTGCACTGTCTGCATAGTGGCCATTGTAAAACAGTCAATTGAAGATTGTCCGTGAAAAGGGGCTTCCCATTCCACTCGGTCCACTTTATTATTCTTTCTATTGTCAGGCCTACGTTTGCCCAGTGGCGTGTCCAGGTCCTGATCAATGTTCCCACTTGTGGGTGTTCCCTCATGTGCTATGCTACACCTTTCTACAAAACTCTCAATGTCCCACCTTGCCTTGGGCCAATAATAATTTTGAGCTACCTTTTGGATGATGGTACCTATTTTTTCATAGTCCCCATCGTTTCTCACATGTAAGCTCCTTATTAAGTCTGCCCTATACCTTTTAGGAAGTACCAGCTGTCCCTGACCTTTGGATCTAGTTCCGGTCTTCCGGTATATATCATTTTTGTTCTTCATATAGAAGTCTCCTTTTCCTGAAGGTGTGTGACAATTGGACAATTTTCTAAAACAAGGCTTGAGGGTCTTATCCCCAGCCTGTGCCTTCCTCATCTCATCTGGAGTGGTATCTATCAGAATATCCTCCTCCTTTCTAGAGGTCGACCTGACCTGAAAGGTGGCCATATGCACAGGTTTCCTTCTACAACGGTCAGTATCATGATTGTCCATCCGACAATTGGTACACCACCTTTTTTTGGTTGAAAGATTTTCTTTCATCAAATTTCCTTTCATCGAATTGTGGGGTTTTATTTATATTATCATACCGTGGCCTATCAAACTGGTGCTTACCTTTGTTCTGATCTCTATGATCAAATTTATTAAAATTTTGTGGTGCCTTAAAATTGTCTACCTGTTTCTTTTTATTACCTGTTACCTCTGCTTGAGCTGCCTGATATCTTTCAGCAACATTTAGTAACTCACCCAGCCTCTCTGCACCTTGTTCCATGAGAAACTTTCTCAGGTCTGGAGCCATGGACTCTCTTAGCTGCTCTATGAGGATCATTTCCTTAAGATCTTGGGTTTTCCCCAGAGCCACCCATTTCTTCAAGTATGTCTCTAACCGTGCAGAGAACTGGTGATATGTCTCACCTGACAGTAGTTTAGCATTCCTGAACTTTTCTCTATAAAATTCTCCATTCTTTTCATATCTTAGCAACAGAGCCTGCTTTAACATGTCATAATTGTCTTGGTCATCTCTGCTCATCTTGGCAAAAACGTCATAAGCTGTACCACGAAGCCCTTGTGATAACTTTAAGCTCCACCTTTCTCTCTCTAAACCATACGTGGTAGCTAAAAGTTCATATCTATTTAGGTAGCTCTCTATGTCATCGTCTTTCTCAACAAAATGGTCTAAATGAAAACTCATAGCTGAGGTTGAGGCTCCCTGACTAGCAGTAGCATCAGAGGTAAAGGGACTGGCACCATTTTCAGGAGCATGGCCCTGAACTTCCAACTACCTTAGTCGTAACTCGTGCTCCCTTTGTAATCTCATATCTTCTGCTTCCCTCTCTGCAGCCAATCGCTTGTCTTCCCTTTCTGCAGCTAGTCTCTTTTCTTCTCTTTCTGTAGCTAATCTCTTTTCTTCTCTTTCTGCAGCTAATCTCTTTTCTTCTCTTTCTGCCTCCAGTTTCTTCTCTTCATACTGAAGCCTTTTAATCTCTTTTTCTGCCTCCAATTTTCTTTCAGCTTCTTTCTCTAATCTTTTTTCTTCGCGTTCAATAAATTTGTCACATTCAGTTGTGACATAAGCAATCATAATTTGCCCGTCCATTCCCAATTCTTTAGCACCCTGCACAGCAGCAGATCGAAACTTTGCCAGGTCTGCCATTTTCTAACAGGCAAATTTCGACAAGGTTTAACTAAACAATTCAATCTATGACTAATCAAACTAAGGACAACCACAAGCACTGAGAGCTCAACCTTATTTATTTTCCACCCAAGAATACCTTTTTAATTTTTATTATTTCCTGAAGTGAACTCCCCCAATATATGTGCTAGGAGAAGGTTCAAAATCCCAGACGAGCCCCCAATATATGTGGTAAGTTGGGATTATATAATACATTTATAGGGGACTTAGTGTACTGACTGAGATCAGCTGTGAAGGTATCTGTATCTAATAAGTGTGGTGTGTTACAGATGACCTTACTTGCTACCACATTTAGACCTCAATCAGACTTATTCTTGAATTTAGTTATGACTACGTTTAATGTCTAGGGTTAAGATAGTGATGTAGTGTAATTCACAACAACCAACAGACAGATAAACACCTAAGTTAAGATCCTCAACAAATTGACAACACTATGACAGTCAGAAACAACTAACACTCTAAAGATTATCTTATTAAGTCAACGGTTAAATTTTAACAAATGTATTGAATTTTTTTCAATAAATAGATATCCTGATCCTACTACACAGTGAATCAGGAATCACAATCAAATGTAAACACAATGTTTATGTACAAAATTTTATACAAAGGATCTTTGTCCCGACATATAATATTATTATAATATGAGTGTAATGTTGTGAGGTAGTATTATGAGGCAATACTGGCTGTTTGAGCTAGGTTGTTGGTTGTCATCACGACTTCATGTGTTTGTTACTGGTGGAAATAATATTAAAGGATTCACAGATTCTTTTACTTTTTAAAACAATTACTGCTCCTCTTGGACTATTTATGTAAGTTCAATTGAGGTGGGTTCTACAAGGGTGAGCTGCTCGTGCTGAAACATTCTTACTCATATAGCGGCTGCAGGAAAACTGTATCCTCTGCTCGCTTGCTTCTCAGTTTGCTAGAAAACCCACAATGGCCGATATCTTGGGCAAGGAGTCTGCTGCCAGCGTTCTGGATCAAGCAAGGCTCAGACCATGTGCTGCTATATCAACATCAGTACCACGGTCCCTGAAATAAGAAGGTTGTGCCTCCTTCTTCATAACTAATATATAATATATTTCCACACTGACGTACAAGACAGTACAAACATAAAGTTCAGAGCTGTAGTCCAACTGCTAGCTTTTCATGTGACAATATACACCAGTATTCCTCTCCCTAATGGTTACAACGCCTCTGCAATTCCAGCGTTAATCCCTTCTATACAATAGGATAGGTGTCATGTTACATATAGCAATCCAATATATCTATCTGTATAGGCAGTTATACTCCTCTCTGACAATCTTTACAAGGTGGAGCAATATCTAGGCTTTGCCTCATGTTTGCTACTGAACCACACACATACAGACATAATTTATCATTTCACATTCAATTTTCATATAAAATATATTAAATAGGTCTAGCTTACCACAATTCAAGGAAATATTAAACAAGTAACGTTGACTGGCGATGAATTCTGGCCCAATTTTGATCTGCCTTTGTCCAGGCTTTTCCTTTATCAGAAAATTTTTAGCCTGCTCTCAACGCTCTTGATTTTCACAAGATTTATTTTCAAAAATGGCAGTGAACTGACGCTTCTACTATTTGACCATATCTAACGTTCTAACCAATCAGGCCATGTTTACATGAGCCTTTGAAAAAAACTATCCATCCTATAAGTTGCCATTAACAACAATATTTGTATTTGCAGTTAGACCAATAAGGTTTCGCCTTACATTTTACTACAGCCAATCAAATCGTATCTAACTTGTCGGACTCATTTCCCCCAAAGCAGTGTTTTCCAAACATGCCATAAAAAAAAATAAGCAGATATGATCTTGTGCTGTCAGTCAACCCCACTATAGTATTTTGGCTATAATTTGTTAATTAATAGACTATTTGCGTAACACATAACATATTCTTTGTCAGCAAGTCCTAAGGTAAAAGAATATATAAGTCCAATGGGGCTAAGTGGCTTCGTTCAAAATATGTATCTCCCTATGATAGTCGTGCTGTCACCACCTGTTCACCTCCATACCAGGGGATGTCTTCTGTACTGTCAGACTAATGTTAGGAGCTTAGACATAAAACAGTAGAATGTCAGGTTTCCCAATAAGACTTTAAACCTGTTTTCAAAACCTAACCTCGTATCGTTAGTGTTTTTTATCACAGGTTATTTGAAAAAATCAGGTCTTCATGCGTTTCGCTTGTGATTGGCGTTCACTTTTTAATCGCGAGACGACGTAGTATTATTGCTTCGCTCCGTCTATCCTTTCTCGTCTCTGCTTAGCCCGTCTGTCTTTTTAGGTCAACTTTGTGTGTATAATTTCATTAATGTAGTATTTGTATCTAGGTCATTATGCAGTGTGCCTATCAAGGTCGTCTAAGAAATACAGTACCAGTTTTATTTTTGGAAACGACTGTGATTCGCGTGTAGTTTATGCAGACAAAGTAGAAAAAGGGGGTCTCTGTTTCAGCCATTATGGTGTTCTACAACGCAGGCGTACGCTATTGGGAAAGCACTGGTCTTTCACCATTCTTCTTTCTTTCATATTATTTCGTTCGGCTTTAAATTTATGTTCTAATTTATATATGGGTATAAGAATTTTTCACCACAAATTGCAATATTAACATGTGGAAATTGCTGAAGGATGTCCAGGTTATTACGAGGCTGGCAACCTCAGCATATAAAATGATGATTTCATGAACCACTACTGCAAGAGCTGGTGACTGGTTCATGCATGTTTCTCATAGAGAACAAAACGTAGAGGTAGTCCCAGGGTCCATATGGAGCAGGGAGTCGATGATGACAGAAATAATGTACATAATTGTTATATCAACCTTTACAGCCATTTTAAATACAGAAACAGCGCTATTGAAGTAATATTTTTACTGAATTAAATCAGTTTTGGGCTCACCAAACGAGCAAAATTCTTTTCTCCTAATAGAAGACCTGGGAAGATAAAAAGTTTATTACAGCCTGTAGTCCTTAATTTATTAAATTCCTATGTGTCTCAATAGAATGGAAGTATCATTCTTCCTTTTATATCTCTGCCAAAAGTGATCTAGAGCGAAAGGTAGAAACACCTTTGAAGACTCTCAGTAGATACTCTGAATTTTGGCCACTGTTGGTCCATCACTGCAGAGAAAGGGGAATCAATCATGTGACAGACACTAGAAAGAAAAGTGAAACAGAAATAGCTTGAATGGATAGTCCATGACACATAGCCATGATAGGAATTAATTGTACGTCTGTCTGCCACAGCAAGCTGACAGACAAGAAGATCAGAGAAGAAAAAAAATAATTGAGAGAAAACAGACAATTCGGGAAATACCTTACAAATTATAGAAAACTAGCAAAAAATTTCTCAACAGCTGAAAATAGTTTTCCGCGCCTCATAGACCAAAGTTGTCTTCAACAACAACAACAAAATAGAAAAACAAACAAACAACAAACAAACAAGCCAAAGAAAAAAACAAAAAAACTAACTGCAATGGTTTCAGTAGACAGATATGCAAATAGAAGTATTGGACACACCTTCAAAGTTAAAATTCATAAAATCTGACCCAGCATTCTTTCATTCAAGTATTGTGAAGACTTAAAAATTCACTCCCTACAGCAATATCTTCTTTGGGACTCAAAGCTGCTCACCTCTGGTCAAATCTCTCGCCTACACTGGAAAACACACCAAGTCATTCAGTAGCAAACTGATCGAATATTTCACGTGTTCTTATAACACGCCATAATTATCTAATTGTTTCTCAAATACTGTGTAATTTACTGTATGAATAATATGATTTTAGTCAGTCTTGTTGTTTAATTTGTTTTTTGTTTTTTTTACCTTTTTTAATTAATTTATTTTAAAAAAATTTATTTTCAAAACATACTTTGATTATGATGGATGTTGCAAATGTATGAAGTTATATTACTTTTATAATGAAAAGTGCCTAAATAATGCTTAAAATAAATGTGAGAATGACAGGATACAGCATTCATGATGAAAAAGAGAGGAAAGGCAGAATGTCGGAAAGTTCGTGCCCAATTATTAAACCTTTGAAAATAAAGTTCGTTCGTTCGTTCATGTATCATTTTCTTGGTTAATAGATCACAATATCTTGGACCGGATCTGTAACCGTGCTTCTTAAAACATATTATTACATTTAATACCTCACCTCCGGTGTGATAAATTCTCAGTGTTTGTGTTTCGTTTTTTAACCACACAGTTTCTAAGAACAGTTATATGTTCAAAAAAATTAATGTTATATCCTGCTTAGTGATAAACAACTAGTGTATTAAGGAAAACTGTATTACTCTCGTCTTACAAAAAAAATATAACGTGTGAAACGGAAATCTTGGTTACTCTATAACCCTCAAGTGCTCCATCCGAACATAAAACGCAGCAAAGAAAAAAAAAAAAAAAAAAGGGGGGGGGGGGGGGGGGGAATTATGTACATCTTAGTCGATGTGGGTAAGTAAAAATGTGTGTATTGTGGGCCGGAAAAAAACGGATCTAAACTGCTGTTATTGTCATTATTTTGATCTTGTTCATATAGTTGTTATGATCCTGTTGTTACAGTTGGTTTGATCCTGTTGTTACAGTTCTTTTGATCCTATTGTTACTGTTATTCTGATTCCTCTCTTACAGTTCCCTTTTTAACTGCTGTGGCTCACATTCTACTACTGCATTCATTGTTTTAATTGTTAAGTCAAATTTGCTGCTGACGCAGTGAAGAAGGCAAGTCTCAGTGTACGTAGTGCCCACGGCTAGAGTATGTCGTCCCAATGTGTTACTGCATATCTATCGCACGGCTGTTTGTACCCTATACCAGAGCGCTCTTTTAATTTCGGTGACCGGAATTCTGACACCGGGTAATAATCTTCATGTACACCGTAAATGATTACTGGGGGTTTTGGCGGGGAAAATCAGCTGGTGTGTGTGTAAAATCAGTAATTATATAAATCATTACACACTCGTTCTGGATAAACACAGCGCAACAATTCTTTTGTGTACTATAACTTTGTTCTGTGTTCTATTTTTAATTGCATTTTTATTTGTATGAAATTATTTTTGGCGGAGTTACAGACTTTTGAAAACAGCGTTATCATTTGAGGAAATTCATAAAATAAGTAATCTTTTTATTAATTTAATATCTAAAAATCGGCCCATTCGTATGAGTTTATAATTATAAAGACTTCTCGAAGGGAAGCTAAAGATTATTTCCACATACTTTTTTATTTGGTTTCATATCTTGAGAATGTGTGGTAGTCAGTTTTGTGAGTTTGGCATTACAAGAACAAGCATATTGTCACCAGATTTTATAGCATTTAAATCACTGTAAACGCATTCCTGATACTCGCAAATCTTAAATAAGGTTGTAAATAAATAACTTTTTGTAAAGCACCATATGTTTTTGCATTTTCATTCATTTCTAATGATATTTAGCTACGTATATAAGCGTCAGAAAACATGCAAAGCTATAGATAGATTACTTCCACATACTTTGATTTATCTTTCAAGTCTTGTTAATCTTGTATTTATAATATGAATGTCTTTTTTTTAATGTGTGTGAGTGTAGTGACTTCTAAATACAATATCTAAATTAGTATATAACAATATAGGGCATAAAGGCAAAGATAAGAAAGTACAAAAAAATTTTCTGCTAGAACGGTTGGTATCGCCTACGCCTTCAGATTATTATTTGCTAGCGAATAGCCGAACAAAACGGTACCCAATTTTTCAAATTCGTCCTTGACATAAATACCACTTTTTCTAGTTCTAAGAAAAATTTGCCTAAAATGCATTGTGGAACGAGGAGGGGCAAGGATAGATGAAAAGCTAATTCGTTTCGCATTGATTTTAAACTAAAAGCCAACCCTAGCACAGCAGCAAGCCTTGCCTTAGGGGTTTCCCCAAATACAATGAAAAAGTCAGAATTGTGGACACTACGTCATGGAAACATGTTAAGCTCTTATTATGAATGACCTAAGCTCTCGTAATTATCTCGTAAGTACATGAGAAAAGAAGTGAACAGGAGGTAGTTTAAAAATAAACAACCAACATAGAAAAAAAGATAGAAATTTGAACCAAACCACATAGCCCCTTAAAAATCGTAGATTCGTGTACCTGAAGACTTGCTGACCAAGAATATGTTATTAGTTATATAAATAGTCCCTTAACTAATTAAATATTGATAAAACAATACATAGAGATCAGAGATACTGTCAGGTCAAGTCATATCTGCTTAGATTGGATAGCATATTTTTTGGGAAAAAAGTAGGTGACAGATAGGCTAGGATGGTACAGTGAATCTGATTGGGTGACATTTGAAGTGAGACGAAATATTATTGGCTGACCTTTGAATAAACATAAATAACCTAGTAACGTAGGAAAAGTTTGAATGATATTTTTTTGAAAAGACTGTTTACACTGTAAAATTAATAGAGATTGGCTAACTGAATCGATATTGTCAGAATAAGCGTTAGGGGGACGCCATTTCCAGAAAATTTTCAACAGTGATAGATGAGAACAGGCTGTGCTTTAAAATACAAGTTCTAAGCAGCCTGGGCAATAAAACAGATTGAAACTGTGTCAGTCATCGTCTCTGTGTATATTTCATTGAAAATTATTGTGGTAAGATTGATCCACCATGTGATAGACTGTCAGAGAGGTGTAAAAATACAAGAATATGTATGATTGTCATAAAGGAGCATACACCTATCCTATTATATGGAAGAGATTACAGCTGGAATTGCAGTGGCGTTGTAACTATTAGGGAAAGGAATACTGGTGTACATTGTCACATCAAAAGAAAATGGTGGCATAGGTTTGTATAAGGATATGATCCTTTTGTTTGTTTGTAATGTACATGTCTTTAACTGTGGGCTATTAGTGTATGCTAGATATTACGAAGGATGCATACCTTCACATTTCAGAGGTCCTGGGTACTGACGTTAATGTGGTACCAAACGCTTGAAAACTGAATGATTCAGGACTCTGCCTGTTTACTGCGAGCCCATGCTAGTGGCCATTGCCTTTCAAACAGGGAACAGATTGTCAAGCGAGCAGAGGAAAGGTTCAACATATACTCTACTGCCCAGTTAAGTTCTCGTTCGGCACCTGAAAGCTCAAACTACAGAACTTTAAAAGAACTATCTAATGACAGTGAATAAAACTGGGACAAATATTTAATAGTTCCACAAGTGACAAAATAGAAACAAATATTTCTAAAAGGACATGATTCACAACAACAAACTAGTGGTACGACCAGTATTACCTTAAAGTAGGAGAACACTACAGACGTATATTAGAAAAATATTTTATGCATGAACAGAGGATCTATTGTGCTATTTGACTGATGTAAATGATTATTTTGATTTCACTTTTAAATTGTCAATCCTGATTCCAAATAAATTTGAATCAGGATAATAAAATTGTAAAAAATTATCTTTACACAAAATTCAACCACAGTCTTAAATAAGATAGCCTTTTAGAGTGTCGTTTGTATGTTATTGGGGTAGTACTGTGTGCTGTTGTGAATAATAAACTATTTGTTTGTATGTTTGTTGATTTTTGTACATTACACTCTACATTCATAACCCTAGACACAACACGAAGTCATTTAATAATAATAATATAAATACATTTTGATTGAGATAAAAAAGGTGGTAGCTGAAAGGTACCCTGAAAAGTTCACAATACTATTGGGTAAATTCAGGGACCTTCATAGCTTATCTCATTTATTAACATATTAATACCTAACAACAAATTCATAACATCAAATCCACCACAGTGAGATAAGGACTGTTCCATTAGTGTTCTTTGCTAGACAATCCTGTGTACACGACGGCTGCCAAAGACTTCAAAGTAATTGTTTGTATATCTACTTTCATTCATAGATAAAGCATTCTACAGCGTGGCGTTAGACGTGATACTCCCAAATATTCCATTATCTTTATACATACACAAGTAAACTATACTACATAACGAAATGGAACATACTTTGTTGCATCATATGAATTGTGCCAGTGCACTGTGCAGAGCCTGTGGCAAGAGGCATTAACTTCCCAAACAAAAAGTTCAAAACGGAATGCACTGAACTGTTCGAATTACGTTAGTGATCTGTTCTTTGTGTTTGGAATTAACGTATCAGATGATAAACCGACAGAGCATTCGACTATATTTTGTAGGAAGTGTTACTTACCAATACAAAACGCAAAAAGGAGGCATAATGAGAAGTGTCTTGAAACAGCCAAGTTACTATCGGAAAACAGTCAGCACATCTGGAAAGACTATGAGCATAATTTAACTATAAGTGAATGTCAACTGTGCAATTATTTTGCAAAGACATCTTTTGGTGTTTTAAAAACAAAAAGCTGCTCTATCCCCTGTGATGTTCTTTCTGACCCCTCCATGTCTAGTCAGTCAGTTAATTGTAGTCAGTCAGTTAGTTGTAGTCAGTCAATTAGTTGTAGTCAGTCAGTTAGTTGTAGTCAGTCAGTTAGCTGTAGTCAGTCAGTTAGCTGTAGTCAGGATAGCTCTGTACAGTAGGAGGTTGATGTGCCTGCCCACATTAGTGATGATATTGTTCAACTGGAGGTTGATGTGTCAGCTCACATTAAAGGCGATACCATTATTCATTTGGAGGTGGATAAAACTACTCACCCTAGCATGCCAGTTTTTGTTGCCACATCTACACCTACCAAGTCAGTTATACATACGAAAAGTACATCCACCTCGCCTGTCTTCAAAAACGACATCACAGTACAACAGTTACTTGCTAAGCCACCTTCACAACCACTAACACAAGAGGAAGAACCCCTATTCACATTCATTGTTAGAAAAAAACTAGAAACAGCAAAAAATAATATCATAAAATGCAAATCCAGTGGACAGCCTATTGTACTACAAAAACTAATTAAACATAGAAGAGAAACATTAGTCACCAGAATGCCAACAAAACGTAGGCGATCTCAATTTCTCCACATTGTTAAGAAACATATTGTGGAAACATCAACTGACTCACTAGACCTGCAGCAGGCACATGAGGAGAATTTGTACATTCCACTATTTCCAAAATTGAAAGACGAGCCAGCGGTATTAAAAATATAACTTCACAATTAAAATTTATAATGGAAACTCATTTGTTACAAATTTCTCCATCTGTGAATGTACAGATTCCTCTTATTAAAAAAAGGAAGTGTGAATGATAATTGAGCGAAATTTTGGGGCTAGAGCAAATTATGGCAGTTGTTGCGTGAGAGTGACAGAATTAACAGATTGTGGAAATCATAGATTTAAGAACAGTGTCACAAGTGCAAAGACACATCCTGGCGCCGACATAAATTCAGATCACAATCCAGTTGTCATCAAAGTAAATATAAAGCTGAAAAGAGCAGGAAACAGAAGACAGGAGGAACCCCAGATAGAAATATCAGCGCTGAAACAACCAGATATAAAACAGAAATATTTAATCGAAGTCAAAAATAAATACCAACAGTTATTGACAGAAAGCATGGAGCAGTATAGAAGAGAAAACCCAGAAGAAAAAGCAACCGCAAAATGGGAATGCTTAAAAACAAGCATACAATCAGCAAATGCAAATTTACCTAAAAAGGAGTCTAAGAAAAATCAAATTTGGATGACAGATGACATCTTGAATAAAATGGCAGAAAGAAAGAAAGCAAAAAATACTCCAGAATATAAAACAATAGACAATGACATACGTACTATGTGTAGAGAAGCAAAAGAACGGTGGATAGAAACAAAATGTAAGGAAATAGAAGACTTGGAAGCGAAGCACATGACAAGAGATATGCATGAAGAAATAAAGAAATTATCAAATCGGTCGCGGTTTGCACAAGGAGGAAGCTGTATCAAGAACAAAAATGGTGTAATATTACTTGATGAGAAAGACATATCAAACAAATGGGCAGAATACGTAAAAGAACTATTCGAGGACAACAGAGGTAAAAAACCATCACCAGATTCTAATGAAGGCCCACACATTCTCAGATCAGAAGTAGAGAATGCCATTCATATGATACAAAAAGGAAGATCAGCAGGCATGGATAACATAAACATTGAAATGATAGAAGCTCTGGAGAGCTTTGGTATAGATACAATCACAGAAATATGCAATGATATATACAATACAGGATATTTACCACACGACATGAAGACATCAGTTTTTTATAACATTGCCCAAAAAACCAAATGCAACAGAATGTTCAGACTTCAGAACAATCAGCCTGATGAGTCATGCAATTAAGATACTGCTCAAAATCATACAGGAAAGAATAAAAAGTAAAGTAGACAGCGAAATCCAAGAAGAACAGTTTGGTTTTAGACGGAACAGTGGAACAAGAGAGGCAATATTTTGCCTAAGAAGATTAGCAGAAAAATATACAGAGGTCCAAAAAAGTATGTATATGTGCTTCATTGACTATAAGAAGGCTTTTGACAGAATCCATCATGAGAAAATAATTGAATGCCTCAAAGACATAGGTATTGATGGAAAAGATATAAGAATACTCAGTAACCTTTATTGGGAGCACACTGCCACAGTAAGATCGGGAAGGAATTATTCACCATACATAGACATAAAAAGAGGTGTCAGACAAGGTTGTGTGCTGTCCCCCTGCCTATTTAATTTATACACCGAAAAAAATTTTCAAACAGATACAGGAAATACCAGGACTGAACATCAGTGGAAGATCAATAAACAACCTTAGATATGCAGATGATACCGTGTTGTTAGCTGAAAGCGAACAGGAGTTACAAGAACTAGTGAAGCAAGTGAACAGTATAAGTCATGAATATGGACTCGACATTAATATTGAGAAAACTAAAACTATGATAATTAGCAAAACAGACGATAAACCCACATTAAAGATAAGCGTAAATGGGAAAATCCTGGAACAAGTCAAGAGCTACGTATATCTTGGTCATATAATAACAGAAGATGGCAGATGTGAAACAGAAATCAAGAAGAGAATAGGAATGGCCAAAGCTACATTCAACAACATGAAACATATACTGACATCCAAACAGTTATCTCATAAATTAAAACTGAGAATCATAAAGTGTTATATATATTCTGCATTTCTGTATGGTGCAGAAACATGGACGATGAATAAGCATTTGGAAGAAAGAATTGAGGCTCTTGAAATGTGGATATATAGAAGAATGGGGCGTATCTCATGGAAAGAGATGAAAACAAATAAGGAGGTCCTAGAAAATCTAGGTATGAAAAGAGAACTAATGAGAGAGGTCAAAGTTCGGCAGCTAAAATACTTTGGCCACATAAAAAGGCATAACACCTTGCAGAAGACCATAACAGAAGGGAGAGTTGAAGGTAAACGTGCAAGGGGAAGACAGCGCTATAAGTGGGAAGATAACATCAAGAGATGGACGGGAAAGAGTCTATCAGAGTGTACCACCAAGACAAGAGACAGAAGACGTTGGAGATCCATTACAGCCAACCTCCGTTGTGGAGATGGCAACTGATGATGATGATGATGGAAATCATTTAATAGATGTATTTATTAAATACACCTATTTATCTATTAAATGGAAAATTTCGTTTTACTCATGACCATACTCATTTTTACATGACCATCGTGATGTATGATTGAGATAATTGTTAGCTCTAATGTTTTGGGGACAATTGGGTGTGTTATTTTAAGGTAATAAATGTGGACTTGCAATTTAATGTTTCAATAATTAATGTTTGACGCATGAAACCAAAACAAAACTTTGATATCCATTTTCTGCAGGTTTTCTACTTTTGATTTCTGTAATTTGTTATGCATGTTGATTGTGACCGTTTTAGTGTAAATTGCATTAGAAACAAACCATAACAAAATATAAAAAAAAAACGTAAATTTTACACTATTTCAGACTATTATATCTTCTGTTAAAATTGTGATAAAATGTTTGTTCTTGTTCTAAAATTTACTCTAACATTTCTAGTCTAGCTTTACGCAAAATTAAAGCCGGTATTTATAATAATAAAGTAGCCTAAAAGCATTAATTAAGCCCTATCAAAAGTAAATACCGCCACATTTTTTCCCCGTTAGGAAGTTGACCACGTGACCTCTGTCACGATAGCTATAAATAGCGCGGTCAGGAAAAACTGAAAGATCGCTGGCAAACAGCCGTGATCGCAACCTGTCTGCTGGGTAAAAATGGCTTTTAGCTTCGGCGTTCGTCCTGCGATCAAAAGTGACAAGAGTGACTTCCCTTTACAATGCAGTGTTGCCACATGATATGTCTTCAAGACAGGAATATAGAACATTTCTTGTTAAAATGGTATGAACAAATGAAAATCCCAATATTAGATTATTTGTAGACATCAAATTTACCTATACATATAGAAGCGGTGTTAAGAATAGATAGACCTAGAGAACTGCATAATATAGTCAAACAGCATTTAACAAGAACAAAAGTTAATATATAGTAAGTGGGAAGGTGAAGGTCTGATTATGTTCTTACAATACATATGACTTATGGCGATGAAATTAAATTTATGACTGGAAATACCAGTCCTTTATACCCTCCCCCTGAATGTTATTTCTGTCTGATGTTTTTGTTTGGTTTTGTTTAGTTTTATCTTCTTGTTTGTTTGGTATATTTTTTTTAACATACAATCAAAATTAGTAATTTCTATTTACCATTGTTATGAGTAAAATTCATAACATGTGTGTCCATATCATTAGATGGTTCGACAAGGCTTCAATTTTTTAATATATGTAGTCCTTGGTAACACAGGAAGTGACGTCATTGCCTCGAGGTGTAGATTGGCAGACGTCAAAGTTGCCATTGGCAGTCTTGGGAGATCGGCTGCTAGAGACTTCTAGGTGTGTAGTTATGGCAAGTGGACGCATGTCTCTGAGCTCCTAATATATATTAATATTGTGTCAAATCCCTATGATGTTCCAGCACTAGATCATCAATATGCTTCTGTGAGATGTATCTAGTTATATTTTACATGAGAGAAAGGAATTCTGTTGAAAAAGTGAGTCTGAATTAAATAAACTTTGTAGTCGATCAGACGACAGTGTTTTGAGCTACGACCCCCTTATGACTGTATATGTAATGCCATAAGATATTGGCTTGCTTATAAACATATATATGGAGCAGTGTCTCAAGTTAAATTAAATATATTGAACTCGTGCCACTTCGCCTTTGTAACTTTGCCACGACAGTTTATGTGGATTGTGTGCGGTGGTTTTCTGTGAAACCCTAGCAACTATCTTGGCCAGAGTAACCAGTGTGTTACTACATATAACATTTAATAAGAATAATAAAAGACCATTCAACGTACGCAACAACCATATTTACAATGATTTGACAGGTGTGATGCCACGTTCCCGTATCGGCAGTTATTTAACTTCTTTGGAATTGAACACAATATATATCCTTATTATAACCCATCAGATAATGAACTAGATATTATTTATATTATTCATCATTAAATTATAACAAAAGAAAAGATATTTCCATCAAGTATGTCCAGGAACAGCACTGCTGACGGTCACAAGTTCCCTCATGTGCAGACGATGTTTCATCAATCAATTTATCGGTGCTATAGTTTTCGGCAGTTCCTGTTTATAAATATTCTGCTATTTATGCCAGCTATGCTTCCTATAAAAATGTAACATTTAAATCCACATTTGAATTAAGATGATATGAAACTCTATGCAGCGTGATACAACAGGAGGCAATCTGATCATCCGAAGTAGTCGCCCCGTCAATCAAGTGTTTCGGCCCTTTAAATCTCCTTTACACTCTAAGGCGGCGGGCTTAATTGGGTCATGACTCCCAAGTGTCAGCCTCCTGTTGTCTTGTGCAGAGAATTAAAATCATTTCTCCTTGGTTTCTGCCAAGAATTGTGTGAGATCATCATGAGGCAGATCAATTTGAATATATATATGACAAAACTAGGCATACGTGGAAAAATGTACCTCTGGATAAAAGCCTTTCTAAGTAATAGAACAATACAAACAACAGTAGAAGGCCCTAAATCATCCCTGAAATCACTAGACGAGGGATTGTCTCAAGCGTCAGCCCTAAGTTTCACCCTCTTCCTTATCTTCAAAAGTGACGTTCATCCCCTCTTGAAGGTATCAAACATAATGAATGGAGATGACCTAGCCACAATAGCAGTGTATAGCAGACTCTGGAAACTAAAAATAAACACACATAAAACTATAAATAATTTTCATCGGGGCATCAAGGAAAGCAAGAAAGTGTGCTAACTAAAAATCGATGGACAACTACTGTCCAGAGAAAAAAATCCAGAATGGAGCTTGACAGACAGATATTCCTCAATACCTTCAAGCGCAAAATGAAAGATAAGGCATGTTGTTGTTGTTAATGTTTAACTAGGGCTGCTGAGCTTCTTGCTCTTTAGCAGCCAATATCAAGTTGAGGACTCCTTGGTATTATCTACACTGTAGATCTAGGCTTTTACTGTGGCTTTTCCACCGTTCCGAAACGTGTTGAGGTGAAGTCATAAGCTCCAGTTTCTCCAGCCTGGCTTGCATTTAAAAGATCGTCACATCTGGTCCCAAGCTAGGAGTAAGAAGTGAATGACACACTGTGCATTCCCCGATATCCAAAGGGGCTCTCCAAATATGCAAAGCTAAAATACCGTACTCTGGTTCTGGGCTTTCCCACGGAATTGTCATGTCCTGCACAGAGCCACTTCTCAGCTCCCCCTGCATATCACTGCGTCCATAGTGAGATCATTCTGCATGCAGTCAGCCAAGTCAAAGCCAAAGAATTACGCCTGCGGCTCATGTGACTTCTCCAAGCTTAGTGTGCAATGTTGGTTTACATGCCCATTGATGCATATTGGGAATATGGTGTTAGGCCCATATTTTCTCGACCAACGGCACAATTAGGGTGATGTGGTCAGCATCACGCTGGCCGCCTTAACCATCCAAGAGTTGCTCTGGTACCCGATTCATGAGGCTGGGTCGACCCCGGAGCCGATTGCGGTCTAAAAAATCCCACCTTAACTGGGGATCGAACCAATAACCACCGAGCTAGGAAGCCAGTGCACTAACCACCGAGCTACCTCGGCTTTTGAGAACATTCGATTCTTTAAGAGATATCAAAGATTAGAGAACGTATCATGAAGCTCTCAATTATACCAACACATTGATTTAACATCCGGGTATAGTCTCGACATCTAGAATCCGTAATAAAAAGAAATGTTGAACACAAGGGGCCACAATATTTTTACTGTTTGGATGTTTATACAAGCGTGTCAAGACCACTAATATTGTGGATTTATATAGCAACAATACTAATGGTAAACACGGCTCGTCCTTCCAAAGGTACGACCACAACATATAATGGCTGACAGCAAGATAACACTTTCCACAGGTACTGCCATTTAATATGATATACACACAAAATTACAGGCCTCACACGGCCATAAAACGTATGAATTACAATACGAAAAATATCAGTGTAACTTGCCTCACTACCAGCTCAATCTATCAGCATAATACATTCTAGTATGCTCTACTGAATGAACCTTATCGCTGACTATTGCTCACTAGCGAAACACTGTGCCAATGGTACTCTCAACACATAGACACTTTACAACTCTGCTATCTATGGAACATGTACACTAGATCCTATCCACATCTAGAATTATAACACCTAATCCACTCAGCATGAAATATGGCAAGTACTATAATAATCCCAACATGGCATACAATTCACCACAAGAATGCTGGCGAGTGAAAATATCTGCGACCTACCTCGGCCGCTGACTAGGAGGGAACTCCCTTTTGCGCCAAAACCTGTTCCCGCTTCCTGTCCGGTCACCTGATCTGGACAAACCGCTTCTCTCAGGGTTGCCAACCACCCAAGGTGGCCAATCTGAAATTTCGGCGAAATAGCGCCGTGACAAAGCGCATTCTGAAAATTACTTGTTGCATTTATTCTCACAGTCGTTGCCTTTTCTCTGTACATTTTAATTCTGTGATATTTGGTCAAGTATTCTCATTGTGCTTTGTATCTGGTTTCCGTTATGGAACAGAAGAGCCATGTCACTGGCACAATCAAGATTGTCAAGCTATTTTAAGAGTAGACTGAATTCTATTTCAGTTGATGTATGTGGTTGCTTTCATAATCTTATACAAAGCCAGTATTGAAGAGAAGTCTGGACAAGAAGAATATTATCAAATCCCACCGCACGTTTTACGAGGTTCTGTACATTATGCTTCTTGAGAAAGTTTACATTTCATACGAAGATATGCTATCTTTATTAGGTTAATGAATTAATGTGATGCTCTATAAAATCTCATCTGTTTCCAAAGTTATCCTCTGCGTAAACAGTCGAGGGCCTTTTGATAGTCAACAACCCTGGTGTATTAACGTAAATTCAGTACCAGGCTATATTTAACAATTACGCGTATGATCCATCCCTTGTTGATTACTTCTGGAACACGATACTATCACTGCTGTGATCCCCTAATTGAAGGTCCCTGTGACAAGATTGATTTGGGGCGACCTCTTCTCGATCTCTCCTCTACTGCGGCAGTACCCATGTTCAATTGAATGAGGACTAATTACATGGAATTTTTGGGTCCCCACATTTTTCTTTCTCAGCTATGTAGCAGATATTTTGTATTTTCAAACATTCTTACACTCCTCTCAGCGATAAGTCATCATGTCTGTTTGCTTACCTGTTTCTCCCTGCTGGAGAAGGAACTGATAAGATAATATTAACCGATAACCATGTTGGTTAATTTCGGGGGTGCCCGACATCAGGCTACAGAGTAACATTAAAATCGGTTGGCGTATTTGCTTAATCGCTGATAAGGCCAGTGTGCGCTGAAATGTTGATAGCACTACGAGGATATAACTTACTTGTCAGCGCACAGGAATGACATAATCGTGTCCTGCACACCTTGTGGAAAAGCAGGAAAGTAAGATGTTACAAATGACACATATTGTCGAATGAGTTTACAGATGTGTTTATGAGTTTGCACACAAGGCATCGGATGTTTTATTTCCATATGTGGGAGAGGTGACATTTTGCATGACGCACATTATTTCAGGCGGAAATAATTTTGAAAGTACCACACTAAGCACGCATGTTTGAAACGATTGGAGCTTTCTTAGCATCGTAACAAAAGAAATGAGGGGGAAGAAGGGCCATATAACCTGACCTGTTCGCAGTTTTTGCACACTGTGAAAATTTCATGCGAAAATCGCTTTGCCAAGACGAAACCAGACTTCCAGAAGTTAGAATTCAGAATTCCCTTTATCAGACCGGACTTTGTAAATATCTTGAAGGACCTAAAGAGTCCAGAAAAACCATTTTAATAAGGAACCGGAATCTGAGGAAACTAAAACACGGAGTCATAGTAGGAATTACTGGTTAAAGTAACGACCCCCAAGAACACGTGAAAAAAAGGCATCTG
The DNA here is from genome assembly GCA_024509875.1 of Oreohelix idahoensis. Taxonomy (NCBI): domain Eukaryota; kingdom Metazoa; phylum Mollusca; class Gastropoda; order Stylommatophora; family Oreohelicidae; genus Oreohelix; species Oreohelix idahoensis. The sequence goes on from JAMPIV010015058.1 coordinate 670,104, forward strand.
CCTGTGTCTTAAACATACTTCTCGAAGCAAACAGTCTGCGAGCCAAGATTGGCTTGTTGGTGGTACCAGTTGAGGGTGCTATCTCTGGAACAAGAAGGGAAAAGTGGCCTGAGCTTTAAGACGAGGGACCAACTTTGTAGACACTCCCAGCCACGTCTGGGATCCTGCTGCGCCATACAGCCTTGACCAGCGACGAGCATGATTAGTCTACCAGGAACCAAACCATCATAAGGAGCAGGACCGTCACTGTCATCTAAGTAACCAAGAAAAGCTGCCAAGTTATTTTAAAAACTAACAGTGATGATAAACTGTTTTAAATAAATAATTATTCATTTCTTCAAAACCTTGTTAAAACCTAAATGACTATTAAATGTGTTATTTGTAAATATACAAATTTAACGTCGATTTAATTATTTTGAATGTACTGCATGTTTGTCTCAGTCAATTTACTAAATACACTCTAAATAGAGCTGTACCATAATAAGAAGAATTCAACTGAGTAAATCAGGTTGGGGGCTTGAAGGAGCTGAAATTAAATATTGCTTAATTCTTCACAAAAGTCGGCGGACCGATATAAGTTAACAATTGCCCTGCCAATACAGCATTGTTCTTGACTTCAGAAATATCTTTTGAACACTCCTTTGAGATAGAAGCATCATTATCCTTCTATCTACAACTCGCCAAGAGTAATCTTGTGCGAAGGTAGACACATTTGAAGCCCCATATTAGATTCTCTTGAGTTTTGACCATTGTTGGACCATTACTGCAAAGCCGGGGAGGCAATTCCGTACAGTCCCATCAAAGCATTTATATGATCTTACAGTAACTATTTATGTAGTAATTTATGTTACACTGAGGCTGTCAGTCACATGCACACTAGTCTCCTCTTACGACTTGCATCAAGAAGCAATTGTCCTAATCTTTTTTTATCTCATGAGAAACAAATATTATATTATTATACCAAGTGTTGCTGTCTAGTCTGAAGAGGGTCTTTTGTCACAATCCCCAGTTGTCTTCTCTTAATTGTCCGTTAGTGACCCTTTTTAGTCCTTGTAAGACAATCCTGTTAATGTTTTCCGGGCATTGATAGTAAAATAATTTATTCTGTTGTTTGTGCAGCCTTGCACAACTTTCTTCTAGAAGTGGGGATAAACCTTCAAGAGATTTACAATATAAAATATCAGTAGATATCACCAAGGCATGTGAGAACGCACTGGAGTTCCACCACAGCCAATCGTCAACGCAGAAATAACACATGGTCTGTTTATGGCTTGGCCAAAACAAGGACACACAGACTACAACGGGATAACGTTGCTTCCGGAAAGGTAGGAGCCACAAATATCTTTAATAAAATAAGTTGTTGACGTTTTGCAAGGTCCATATCCTTAAAAACATTTTTTTTTTAAACGGACATCTTTTGACTAAGTCATGTTCAGTCTGGCGTTGTTATTTACATTTTTTCGTTCTTAAATGTCATACATGCTAGTTAGAAAAAAAAATGTAGTTTCACAGGAAAAAAAAAAACTCGTAAATATCCTATTCAACGTAAGGAACTTCTAATCCTTGTGAATCATTGTGTACGTCCGGTAATCATTTAAAAAGGAAGTTGAAATCTTATTAATATTGTTATTCAGAATCCACCTCACAGCACTCAGGACAAACCCTGTTGTAATCTACCTTACGATGAAATATTTTTTGTCAAAATTTCGGTCGTCAATATTTCGGTCGTCAATATTTCGGTCGTCAATATTTCTGCCAAAAGACGCTGGTCCAAAGAGAACTGGAGACAGACATGAAGTGAATGAAGAAAACATGGATATACTTTGAGCGGATGGCATGGGTCAGGACGACTTGACTTAAGTTTGTTGAAGGCTTGGGGAGTTAAAAGGTTAAAGAAGAAAAAGAAGAAATTGAACAGTTATTTGTCTTCATAAATTAAAAAAAAGATGGACACATGGGCGGGTTGACGGACAGACAGACCAAGAAAACTGGAGGCTACAACCAGAGACAAGAAGGCGCAAGGAACCGTTATAAATAATTAAATTACTCGTAATATATTTTGGTTTCAAGTGAGAGAGAATAATGAAGACACATGGTCTGTGACGAATGTGAGTTTGTGCTTGAGGCTGGCAACTGTCATAAGAGGTTTTGATGTTACTAAAGTATGGGATATCCTGGACAAATAGATGTATCAGATGATACCAGGATATTGCCAGATAAGAGACTGGTCTTATAAGAAATACCCCCTTCTCTGAAAAGAGCAAGGGTGTATAGACATCAAAGTGGGGTCAAGCTATGTAAGTTCTCAGAGAAGATGATGATGATGTAGTACTCTGAGTCCCTAACTGCTACCTCTTTAGATCCCACAAAGATTAATGAGTTATTGTTGTGTTATTTGGCAAGTTGTCTAGGGTAATTTATTTAATATAACAGGTATTGATTTCAATCAGAACTTTAACTTTAATAAAATTATTAAGCAAGGCTGGATGAAATTTTATGTACAATTTAATTGTCCTGAACCTCAATCTTTTCAGGTCAGGAATACTCAAAAGCAATAAAAGGCTATTTACACATCAAAATAAATATATTGGAAAAACTGTTCCATTTTTGTAGAGTGTTCACTGGAATAACTACACATACAGTTTCTGTTCATATGAGTGATAACGTCTGCTATTACTAGGCTGTAGGTTCTCTTTATTATTTTGATGGTCTTATCTATTCATCCTAAAAAGGGTTGTAATCCTAGTTTGATTACTCTTGGGTGAATGATTGGATAAACTGACACCGGCCTTTATGAAGGACTTATCTCAGAATGTTGCTGCTGATTCGTACATGCACAAGTCAGGACCACAAACTTTATAGCTCCTGACTGAGAAGATGGGGTCTGGCTCCAGTTATATAAGGACCTCTCAACTCCCACACTTCCTCTCAATTGAATGCAGCCACGAGGTAATTTCGTGATATAACCTGGAATAAAAGGACAACCACATTCCATGTAGAAGATTGCCTCAATTCACTCACCCACAAACAACACTAAATCTTACCCTTTTTCAGTTATTGTGCTAACAAGTTGCACAAGACCTAGAGTTTCTTTGCCTACAGTCCGTTCAAGGTGATCATTCTTTCTCTGTTTTGATTCTATGTTAGTGTCCTTAGTCCATGCTTGGCTTCCGTACAATAATCAGATTAAATACAAAACAGCATGTGACCTATTGATTACTTCATTCTAACTTTTCCTGTACGGTTATCACATCATTTTTAAACAGTGTGTCGCTCCAGAAGAAATACTAATTTAAATCACTACTAACACTTACTGTCGTAATTTGTTACCATATTTGCAAACCTATACACATTTTTTCCATTTCGAACATGTCTGCAAAACTACACACATTCATAAATGGGTCAGTATGGCACAACACATTAGTTTCACTTTCTACTATCACTCGAACAAATAGGCTGTTTACTCACAGGTTAATAATTAACAAAATAAGCAAATAAATATATCTTTCTTACCTTCAGGTAAATATATTCACACACACTCAAGCTGAACTGGCCTTCTAAGGGATCTTAGAACTGCTTTCAGATCAGAAGGCAAAGACTTGATATGTCTCTCTTTCCAATGCTGTCAGGTCGGTGCAGATTTTTGAATCGAATGGCCCAAATAATACCACCTTGTTACTATTTATAGAACTACATCCGCCCAATCGGAGGCAAAGTCAAAAAATTTAGTTTGAGACTTGTGACTTATGCGATTCTGAGCGGTTTGTATAATCTGACAAATTTTAAATATTTTTTATTATAGTTATTAGTGGACCAATTTTAATTATCAAAAGTGATAACACTGACAAACAACATTTTTCTTTCTTATATAAGAATAAGTGTTCTTAGGTCAGTTTCTTGCGCTGATTTCAAATCTGAAATCCGTTTATCTCTATCACGTCGGGTTCTTAAGATATTTGTGAATAAATATATTTTTGGGAAACCGTTATTTGCTCCGTTTCATTTTTACTATATAACTTATTAAAAATTAATAAAAAGCAACATAATTCTACTTTTTATACTGCTAAAAGATGCATGACATATGTTACGCGATTTTTCAAATAGTTACTGTATTTTGAAATAATTCTGAGCAAAATATGGCTTCTAGAAGTTGTAGAAATTCGGCTGATCTGTTCTGTTACGTGTGCAGATATTTTACCGATCGTGTTGACCAGAAAAACTTTACACCATTACTAAAGAAAGCATATGAACTTTATTTCGATTCGAAAGTTGATGATGCAAATAAATCTTGGTAGCCAAATGCAGTTTGTTCGATACATTGGCAGGTTGGTTACGAAAATCGCCGAAGCTTAAGTCGATGCCTTTTGGAGTGCCAGTAATATGGCGTGAACATACAAATCACACTACTGATTGTACTTCTGCTTGACAAATATCCATGGTTTCACTTTTAAAACTAGAAAGTCTGTGGTTTATTCAAATATTGAATTGGTTTCGAAACCAGTGCCTCATGATCCAATCACGTGTCCGATCCAAGTACCACCAGAACATAATCCGTTGGACGTGAATGAACCATCAGAAAGTGATAGTTTACCTGCATTAGAAACTAATTCTGACTCAGATTACATACCGGTGAATGATAGTGTTTACTTAATTAACCATTCAGGACTTTCAGATCTAATACGTGATCTCGCTCTTACCAAAGGACAAGCGGAATTACTCGGTTCGCGACTCAAAGAATGGAATCTTTTAGCGCCCAATACTCCGATATCTAAATTTCGTCATAGACACAGAGAACTTGTTCAATACTTTGAGATGGATGATGACATTTGCTATTGCAAAGATGTAAACGGTCTAATGGTGCACCTCGGTCATGAGCACATAGTCAACGAATGGCGACTTTTCATCGATTCTTCCAAGACTAGTCTAAAAGCCGTGTTATTGCATAACAGAAATTTATTTTCATCAATTCCAGTCACCTACTCTGTTCATATGAAAGAAACTTATGACAATATGGCTATACGTTTAGAAAAAATAAAGTACAATGACTACCAATGGCGGATTTGTGGAGACCTAAGGTCATTGCAATTCTCACGGGCATGCAGACTGGGTATACTAAATTTTGTTGCTTCCGATGTGAATGGGACAGCCGCAACAGACAGGAACATTATGCAAGAAAGGTGTGGCCTATCCGGGATCGTATGCAGCTCGGGCATAAAAATGTAATACACGAGCCATTAGTTAACAAAGACAGCTTCATTTTACCACTGTTACATATAAAGTTGGGGCTCATGAAGAATTTTGTAAAAGCGTTAGATAAAACGAGCAAAGCTTTCACTTATCTTCTAGAAAAGTTTCCGCAATTTAGCGATGCAAAGATAAAGGAAGGTATCTTTGTAGGACCTCAGATTAGGAAAGTTATTGCAGACAAACAATTCGAGAACTTGTTACATGGTAGTGAACTTCGCGCATGGATGGCATTCAAATCGATCGTCGATAACTTTCTGGGAAATCACAAATCTGTTGACTATGTTGCATATTGTTAAGCAGTGCATAGATGCATACAGAATTATGGGCTGTAACATGTCCCTCAAAATCCATTTGCTCGATTCACATCTTGACTTTTTCCCTGACAACCTTGGCGAAGTCAGCGATGAACATGGAGAACGATTCCATCAAGATATCGCCGTAATGGAGTCACGTTATCAAGGACGGTGGAGTGTGACCATGCTTGCCGATTATTGTTGGATGCTTCATCGCGATGTACGCCATGCCATTCACCGACGAAAGTCGACTGCAAAGAAATTCAAGCCTACATAACTGTTATACTTCTTGTACGAATGATGTTGTAATACTGTATGCGTTGTTAAAAAACTTCAATTGCGTATTTCTAGAGATCCCGACCTGATAGAGAAAAACGGTTTGCAGATTTAAAAACAGCGCATTAAAATTGACCAGAAAAACATAGAAATGTTAGAGAAAGAAAAAAAAAGTTTTTTTTTGTTAGTCAGTGTAATTAAACGGCCAATTGTTCTCTATCGCTCTATATGGATATTCCTTAGTTATTTCTTTGCATTTCAATCTGGGTAATTTTTAAGTAATTAAATTTGGCATTATCCTGATGTGAAAATATCACTAAAATTAATTTTTCTACTACAATAAAATTTTATCATGCGTGAATATTTATGCTTATGTGTCAATCAATATCAGCGCTATAATTTGAGATATTTCCTACTGTTTAACTATCTTTAGTTGTTAAGGAATAAAATATCTTCGTTCGGTCAAAAACACAAAATAGGCATTGTTACCAAGTTAAAAGGTTTCTTTATCCTTACCCAAAAAAGGAAGCATTATGATTGGTTATTAAATTTGTACTATGCTCTTAGATAATTTTGTCGGGCGGTACATTTTGACTGGGTTCCTAGACAAATTCAAATACACAAGATAACTTTTGAGCTGTAAATTTAACTGGGTTCTTAGACTACGTTCAAATACTATAGTTATTTTTAGATTTAAATATTATAGCTAGTTTTAGAGCGGGGAAATTTTGAGCGTGGTGTCATACAGATTTGAATTTTACGACGGCAACCTCAACATGTAAAACAAATCGCAACAGAAATTACCACTGCAACATCATGGGGCTGACTTGTGCAGACTTCACGAAGGACCAGCTAGCGGCGGTGGTGGTCCGCATGCTCTATAAAGAGAACACAGGGAATCAATGATGACTGATGGTCTACAAAACTTGCGAATGCTCGGTTTCATTGTCTTATAAAATTTAAAATAATTTCAGCTAAACTATTTATTTCGCCCCGCTAAGTCCCTAGGAGTCTTTGAAGAGACAAATTAAAAATAGGCCTACGACATCTTCAATCCTGTCATACAATGCTACTAATATAAGGTCGTGTATGGGGTTCAACGTCATGACGTAAAACTAAAAGCCACAGACAGTGCCGGATTATTGATTAGGCCCACTAGACACGGGTCTATGGCACCTGCGAAAAAAAAAAAACAACGGTCAAAACGCACAGATCTCTACAGCAATGGCATGTGCACGATAGGATGTTCGTGCGTGCAGGGTAATAATATCTGTACAACAGTTAGTTTATTAGTTACTTCCACTCCTGCTTTTATTTCCTTTTTTTTAATTATATTTTTTTATTTCAGGTGCCTCACTACCTTTAACAAAATCTAGGAGCTGTAAGGAGCACATTTTTAAAAAACAAATTATTATATATTAATTAAAACATTTTCTTTCGTTTTTTGTTTTTTTTGTTTTAGAAGACTGGAGAGGGGCCTCAAAATATCTTAATAGCCTAGGACCCCTGGAGTTCTTAATCCGGCCCTGGCCACAGACGCCTCCGCTGCAAGAGTCTTGGAATGTTTGGCGCAGACTTCCTACAATAGCATCAGCTACAGTTGTCGCTACAGTGGTCGCTACCGTGGTCACTACAGTGGTCGCTACCGTGGTCGCTACAGTGGTCGCTACAGTGGTCGCTACAGTGGTCGCTACCGTGGTCGCTACAGTGGTCGCTACAGTGGTCGCTACAGTGGTCGCTACTTGGGTCGCTACAGTGGTCGCTACCGTGGTCGCTACCGTGGTCGCTACAGTGGTCGCTACAGTGGTCGCTACAGTGGTCGCTACAGTGGTCGCTACAGTGGTCGCTACAGTGGTCGCTACCGTGGTCGCTACAGTAGTCGCTACCGTGGTCGCTACAGTAGTCGCTACCGTGGTCGCTACAGTGGTCGCTACAGTGGTCGCTACCGTGGTCGCTACAGTGGTCGCTACAGTGGTCGCTACCGTGGTCGCTACAGTGGTCGCTACCGTGGTCGCTACAGTGGTCGCTACCGTGGTCGCTACCGTGGTCGCTACAGTGGTCGCTACAGTGGTCGCTACAGTGGTCGCTACAGTAGTCGCTACAGTGGTCGCTACAGTGGTCGCTACCATGGTCGCTACAGTAGTCGCTACCGTGGTCGCTACAGTAGTCGCTACCGTGGTCGCTACAGTGGTCGCTACAGTGGTCGCTACCGTGGTCGCTACCGTGGTCGCTACCATGGTCGCTACAGTAGTCGCTACCGTGGTCGCTACAGTGGTCGCTACAGTGGTCGCTACCGTGGTCGCTACAGTGGTCGCTACAGTGGTCGCTACAGTGGTCGCTACAGTGGTCGCTACAGTGGTCGCTCTGTGCTCTGTAAGGTGGAGAAATGATGAATAGTGAAACTATCATTTTGTTTTTTGATGTAATATCGTTATCTTGTCACCTACATTCATCCAATGTACCTTCTTACTTGTTCCATGCTCAAGCATATGCTGCTTAATAAGAAACGCGTTTCCTTATTATTGTGCTTCTATTGGTGTTTCTTTAGATCTGTTTGTCTTTTAATTTATTTTGTTTCAATGCGTTGATTTTGCTGCAGTTGGCATGACACTTGCATAAAAATTGTCCATTCTCTTTTCCTCTCGTTCCCCTTCACTCCGACATTATTGATCTGTCCCTTATTTTCTGTACTTAATCATGCTTACTACCAGCTCAACAGAAGAGATCAAGTGGTAATCTTCAGACTCCGCACTGGCCACAACAGATTTAGATACCATCTATTCAACAAGCTAAAGATAGGAACTACCGATCAGTGTAACTGTGGCACTGATAAAATGACAGCTGAACATCTGCTTCAAAGTTGCCCCTTATATGCGGTACAGAGAATGCGCATATGGCCGACGCCAGTTCATTTCTTCGAAAAGCTTTACGGGGATTCAAATAGCCTCAAACTGACTACTGCTTTCTTTGTGAACATTCAAGTGGACGTCTGAGAGTGTACGAAAAGAAGAAGTACTTAATCATGGGCGCCACTTATTGTTTACAATTGCTTCCTTTAATTCATGACATGTCTGGTTTTAATTGGCCATCCATTGTGAGATTAGATACAGGTGGGGCAATGATGGCCTTAAAGACAAGATGATTAATTTCCTGTAGTGATACCATATAGTTGTAGGACGATAATAACAGTGAAGGGGAGCGCACGGATTAATTCACAGACAAAGCGGAGACGGCTTCAGTCAGCTGCCTTCTAACTGATAATATTTTCGGCTTCAGTCAGCTGCCTTCTAACTGATAATATTTTCTGTCTGGGAGGGAACAAGAACCTTATTTGTTGCATGAAAGTTGTGAGTTTGCACAGCAACGTGTCCGACAATATCATTCTGGTGACAGATTAAAGACACGCACTTAAGATAAAGAAGGGAATTTTTTATCACGGCAAATGATGTAATCGTTTCCAGGCAGGTTTGTTGTAGGCAATTGTTGCAAGTGGAACTTATGGAAGGGGAAGTAATCTTTAGAATGGTTTTTTAGACAAATTAAATTTCGAGTTGCAACGCTTGATTAAGCGGATACTTGTTTGACTTTAGGATAGAATTATCTTTTCCTATTTTTCGGGTGACAGAGTACAGATAAGCGTGTGAACGCTGTTTAATGTATTTATTCTGTACTGTTTTGAGTCATGTGAATAGCTCGCTAGTCTGCATGTGTTATCGAGAACGGTGTTCAAGGCAACCGAATCTCGTGACGGGTTTTTTGGCGGGACTAGTGTGTGATTGAGGGAGTTGTGTTTTGGGCGTGGACCGTGTAGGTCGAGTCCCAGTGTTTTTTGGATAATGTATGCCTACGTAGGATTTGAGAAAATGTCGACTTATATATTTCGCTGTGTGTGCAGCCTATGTGATACACTGCAGTGAAGATTTGTTTAGGCCATATGAACCTTATTATAGCTGCCGTGTGATGCAGGCTTTGCTATGTATTGAAGTACTTTTGTAGGCCATATTTTGAAGATTAATGAAGCTGCCGGGTGATGCAGGCTTCGCTATGTATTGAAGTACTTTTGTAGGCCATATTTTGAAGATTAATGAAGCTGCCGGGTGATGCAGGCTTCGCTGTGTATTAAGGTACTTTTGTAGGCCATATTATGTTTAACTGCAGTATGAAGATTTGTGAAGCTGTTAAGCTATTATAAGTCCAGGATTAGGACAGGCCATATTATATATATTTAATGCCCGGGAAATTATGTTATAATGATTTCGTGTTGTGCTAGCGAATGCGAGTACATTTATGGCCAGTAATAACATTCAGACTGAAACCACTCGGTTACATTTATGGTGGTTTACAGTCAACAGGATCTGACATCTACGACTATTCGCGTCGATAGCCTAAGTGGCGTAGTTTTCGTATCATTGGATATCATTTAAGATGTGCCTGAGTGGCGTATACGATTAAGAAATTGTTACCTCTACAGTGATATGTACTTGAAGCAAGAGGATAAAGTGAATCAAATTTTGTCCACCAGACCATAACATATCTAGAGGATCAGTCACTACAAGTTGAAAATAATACATATGACTTGCACGTGACAAGAGTGTAGAACACTTGACTTTGTTATAATTGACCTTATGTAGGCGTGGCTTGAATCTCCTGTGCTTCAGAACTGTGACCTAGTTATTATCTGCCTGGGTGGCGCATTTGAGAAACGACGCACGCTTTATTCGTGGTAGAAGGCAACTTTACACCAGTAGCACTTGACGTCCTATTTCGTGCCTATAGACTACAACAGCATCTGCAGTGGTCAAGAGCGTTCAATTAGACTTGGACAGTATTTGTACCAGCATTTGTACGGGTTGTGACAGATTTCTGCAATATTCGGGTTACCTGTACCAGTTGTCACCATCACAAGTTCAAGATGTTATGATACACGGAGTTGCCGTGTACATTTCAGACTACAGAAGAGTCAAGAGTTGCAGTGTGTGCTGTATTATGGTTCCTGTCAACTTGTGCATTGTTAAGCACATATCATATTGACGAAATTACCTGAAGAGAAACGAACCAAGTTGCAGTGCTTTCCCGCAGTGGAGGTTTTAGCAGTCTATGTGATATCCAGTGTCGTGGCGGAAAAGAAGCGGGATCATTGACAGATAAGTGATTGTGTCTTGTGTAAATTGTGTCACTTCATATATGTCGCTAGGCCTCCCTAATTGCTCATTTTGTTATTATTGTTGTTTATGTCTAATTTGACATATGATTAAGATTTGATGCATAGGTGTTAATGGCTGTTGACATATGTCGATTTTCCTGATAATGATGTGACTTGATAAAGGTGCTATAAAAAGGAATTGGTGATACAGAATTGAGGAATACGCTCATTTCTTGACAAATAGTTAACTTTGTCAGCTGGAAGGGTAATTGTCAAATCTTTTGCGACAGTAATTTGTCATAACTATAAGTGATTACTATATATAGTTGATTAAGTAAGTGAATCACCATGGATCGTGATATGTACCCTACAGATATAAGGCCTATGTTGGAGTCTGCATTGGTGGTAGGTAGAGATGGTAAGGGATTGAGAGGTGCACGACTTGGAGTATGGATCATGGACGATTTTTTGGTTAATGTATCGGCATCTCTAGAGTTATTTGCTGAACACAACTTTAAGTTTGTTTGCAATTTGGTAATGGCCAAGGATTTGGTGAATTTGCTACGGCACCTTCGTGTGTTTTTACAACAGTATATTGAACTTGAACACGGACATATAATGCAAAGCATGTTCGAAATAATCCACAACCATACATCTGATGAGCAGGAAAGGGAATTGAGAATTGAGAAACAAGCAAAAATAAACAAACAGAGTGCTCTACAGCAAAGGGAGAATTTCCTAGAAGGTGTTGCTAAAGAGAGCGAACTACAGGTGTGGTGAAGTGGGAAGTTATAAATACTTATAGGGAACTTAGTGTACTGACTGAGATCAGCTGTGAAGGTATCTATATCTATTAAGAGTAGTGTATTATAGATAACCTTACTTGCTACCACATATCTATATATCTCAGTCAGAGTTATTCTGGAATAGTGTGATGCTACGTTATGTGTCTAGGGTATGAGTATGGTGAAGTGTAAGTCACAACAACAGACAGATAAACAATTTAATTTAATCCACTACTCTTGACAACACTGTGACACTCACATACATATACCACTCTACAAAGATATCTTAAAAGAGTCACTGATAAACTTTCGAATAACAATATGTATTCATTACTGGCATGAATGAATATGTGTCCTGATTCAACTACAAGGGAACCAGGAATCACAATCAATTTAAATTACAAGTTATGTACAGAATGTATTTAATATGAATATTGTAGTGACATATATTAGTACAAATGTTCTATGTGTGTCAGTTGTGTAGTAGTAAAATGAGGTAATACTGGTTTTGTTTTGTTCAAGCTCTGTTGGTATTTGTCATCATGACTTCAATAGTTTGTCTTTAGGGACTAGTATTGGAGATGTTCACAGTTCCTGATTTTAAGACAAGTAAATTCCCCTCTGAATAGTATTTTTATAAAGTTATTTCAAGATGAGGGGACATAATGTTGAGCTCAGCTGGCCAACTCTGCTTATCTTGAGTGATGGCGGCAGGAAAGGACTCCTCTGCTCGAATTCTCCTCTGGGCTCAGGAGACACCTCACTGATAGCTAAAAAGACCAAGGAGTATGCTGTCCGACTCTGGATTCAGCAAATCTCTGACCAGATGCTGCTCAGTACCACCAAGACCACTGTCCCTGAAATCAAGAAGGATGTACCTTCTACTTCATAACTAATTTATATTCTCTTTTACACTGATCACAATACAGCACAAACATTGCGTTCAGAGCGTTAGGCCAACAGTCAGCTTCATTTGAAATACTTTATTCCAGTATTACCCTTCTTAATGGTTACTACGCCTCTGCACTTCCAGCATTATTTCTTTCTAGTCAATCATCCAGGTGTCAGTGTACTGTTTGGCCATTCCATGCCGTTTTACTACCCTCCGACACCCTCTGTTCAGGCTGGAGCATTACAGGCTTTACCTCACATTTGCCACTGAACTACACATATATATACAGGCATAAATCAACAATTCACATTCAATTTTCATTAAAAGATATTAAATGGTTCAAGCTTACCACAATTCATACGAATAAACACAGATACGTTGATTAGCAATGAATTCTGGCACAAACTGGCACAAATTTCCATCTGCTTATCTTCCAGGCTTTTATTGAGCCAAATATAAGCTGGCTTCAACGCACTGATGCTTTATCAAGTGTATTTAAACAAGTGGTTTCGAACTAACGCTCCCAAGTGTGTATATCAGCGAGACTGGCCAATGAGCCACGTTTCGACAAGTGTTTGAAAAAATGTTATCTTTTCCCGTCTCCCCTAACAACCAAGATAGTATTTATAGCCCGACCAATCGTGGTTAGGCTTTCATTTGTTGCGCTCCAATCAATTTGAAGTTTACATGGTAGGCTATTTCTGTAACGTAAATTTTTTTCAAACACGTTAAAAAAAATCTTATGAGCAGAAATGATTTTATGCTGTCAGGCACCCCCAATATTTTATTTTGGGTATAATTTATTAATTCCTGGACTATTTGCGTAACGTTTTACATATTATTTGTCAGCAAGCCCTAAGGAACCCAAAAATACTAATTTAAAGGAGCTACGTGGCTGCGTTCAAAATATGCAATTTCTTCTACCTCCTGTTTCGAAGATGTGCTGTCTGGGTACTGTTATGTGTTCAAACGTAAACCCATCTAATGTTGTCTTTTCTAATAAGAGTTTGTTATGATTTATAAACCTAACTCTGGGAAAGGGTAGTGTATTTTATCACTGTCCGTCTGAAAAAAAGTTAGTGCTTGTAGCCTAACACGCGTGATAGTAGTAATTGTGTATCGCGCGACGCGTGTTTAATGTTCGGCTTCCTGCCTCTCCCTTCTCGCTATCCTTTTGTCCATCTGTTCGTTCGTTTTGGTAACGTAATGTAGAAAAAGACATGAATGGAATTTAAAATTTAGGTCATTACGCAGTCTGCCTCTTAATGTTTTTCCAAGAAATACAGCACACGTTTCATTGAAGAAAGCGGGTATAATACAGTAAGCTTTTACTATCAACGTGAAAGCGTTACAATTTGCAGACGAAGCAGAAAACAAGGGGGATTTCGAGTACATTCTTTGTGACAGCACTGTTATTTTACCATTGCTCTTCTCTTTATTAATTTTATTTGTTAGGCTTCATATTTACCTAATAATTTATATATGTGGATTAGAATATTTCATGACACCTCCCCTCTTAAAACAGACATTATATGTCAGTCCTTTATTCTATATACACATATAGAAATTTATTATTATTTCTGGGGTTTACGGTGATTCTCATCACACGGATGGCGGCTTAAAAAATCCGCTCCCAGATTGATTTTTCCAGATATATATTCAATGCTAAAATTATATGGAGCCAGAAGCAAAGACCATCGGAGTAACCTAGAGTTCTCATGCTTAGCCTGTGCTAAGAACGATAAAGGTTTGTGGTCAGTTTGCAACTTAAATGCCTTCCCATATAGATAAATATTGAATTTCTTTATTGCCCATATTACTGCAAGACATTCTTTTTCGCTAGTTGAGTAGTTGATTTCAGCTTTATTCAACTTTCTGCTAGCATATGCCACTGGGCTTAATTCCCCATCCAATGCATCTGATTTCTGTAGTAAAGTTGCACCTAACCCAATATTACTTGCATCCGTCCTTACTATGAATTCTTGACTTAAGTCAGGTAATTTCAAAATGGGTTTACTTGTGAGCTTTTCCTTCAATTCTTGGTAAGTCATTTCACATTGTGGTGTCCATGTAATGCGATCTGGAAGTCCTTTACGTGTCAATTCCGTTAAAGGTGCACATATGGAATTAAAGTTTTTGATATACTTCTGGTAGAAACCACATAATGAGACAAAGGATCTCACGTCCTTCTTGGTTTGTGGTCTCGGGGCTTTCTGTAGTTTCTCTAAATTCTTTGGGTCAGGGGTCATGTTTCCCTGATAAACTGTGTGTCCCAAAAATTCCAATTCTTTACATCCAACGCAACATTTGGTTGGTCGGGCTGTTAAATTTGCCTCCCTAAGTCGATCAAACAGCATGTTCAGAGAGTCAATGTGTTCCTCAAATGTTTCTGTTGCTATAAGGATATCATCCATAAAATTTGTTATACAGGGATTATTCAGAGGATCCAATAATTTTCTCATCATTCTAGAGAAGACACTAGGCGCATTCTTCAATCCAAATGGCAATCTATTAAACTCATAGTGTCCTTCTGAGGTACCAAAAGCTAGGTATGGTCTAACCTCAGGCTTTACTGGAATCTGATAGTATCCTTTACTCAGATCCACCCTTGAGAAATATTTAGCTTTATTTAGTCTGGCAAACAGCTGATTTGTATCCGGCAATGGATCCACCTGTCCTTCTGTAATAGCATTCAGTCTCCGGTAATCTATACAGAGTCTATGTTCTCCAGAGGGCTTCCTTAAGAGTACAACACCGGAACTATACGAAGATTCACTGTGCGAAATAATTCCTTCCTTCAATAGATAGTCTATCTCTTCCTTCAAAGCTTTTTCCTTAGCAAACGGAATCGAATATGGTTTCATACAGACAGGTGTGGAGTCTATGAGTTTCATATCATATTCCAATAGGTTTGTATGCCCTGGTCGGTCTGTTAACACCTCTGCATGATTATTTAGAACCTGTTGCACTCTCTCTTTCTGAGTTTTCGTTAAATGTGTACTGATTTTCACCTGTGCTGCTGTCTCACAGGGGTGTAATGGATATTCAAATGATGAAAGTGGTTCCTTTTTCATCTCCATGGCGATGGACAAGGTCAACAAGTGTGTCTCTTCCTGATGTTCTCTTTCCAAATATTTCTTCAGGAGATTCACATGATAGATTTTTTCTTTCCCCTTCTTATCTATCTTATAATTTGTTCTAGACACCTTCTCTAGAACTGTATATGGACCCTGCCATCCAATTTGTAACTTATTCTGACTCCCGGGCAAAAGAAGCAGTACCTTCTCTCCCACAGCCAAATTTCTGTCTTTCGCCTTCCTGTTATAATAGGCAGCATGTTTCTTCCTGGCTTGTTTCAAATTTTCATTGGCAAGTTTCCAGCCAGTTTTCAACCGAGTGGTCAGCTCATTCACATATTGGTATGAAGATGTAATGTTTTCCTCTGCCTTTTCATCAGTCCACGTTCTTAACAAAGCTACATATGGACCTTTAATTGTGAGGACCTATTTGTCCATGCACCGGTATGGTCTCTTCCACTCGAAGCTTTATAGTGATGATTTTTCCTCCCAGAATTTTCATGCACAAAACGACCGCTACCAATTTTTCTTTTGGGGCTTTCTCCCCTCTTAAAATTCTTGATGAGAGATTTCCTCCCTACATCCTCTTCCTCCAGTTTGTTTAAGTCCGATTGAGGGATTGTCGGCTTATCCTGGGGTAAGACCTCTTTTTGCACTCTCCGCATAGTGGCCATTGTAAAACAGTTAAGTGAAGCTTGTCCGTGAAAAGGGGCTTCCCATTCCATTTGGTCCAATTTATCAAGTTTATTTTTCCTTTTATTGTCAGGCCTGATTTTGCCCCATGGCGTGTCCAGGTCCTGATCCATGTTCCCACTTGTGGGTGTTCCCTCATGTGCTATACTACACCTTTCTACAAAATTCTCAATGTCCCATCTTGCTTTGGGCCAATAATAATTGTGAGCCACCTTTTGAATGATGGTACCTATCTTCTCATGGTCCCCATCTGGTTTCACATGTAGGCTCCTTATTAAGTCTGTCCTATATCTTTTTGGAAGAACCAGCTGTCCGTGACCATTGGATCTAGCTCCGGCCTTCCTATACATCAACTTGTTTTTCATGTAAAAATCTCCCTTGCCTGGAGTTGTATGACAAGTTGACAATTTTCTGAAACAAGGCTTGAGTGTTTTATCCCCAGCCTGTGCCTTCCTCATCTCTTCTGGAGTGGTATCCAACATAATATCCTCCTCCTGTCTTGAGGTCGACCTGACCTGAAGGGTTGCCATATACACAGGTTTCCTTCTGCAACGGTCAGTGTCATGATTGTCCATCTGACAATTCTTACACCACCTTTTTCCTTGGTTGAAAGATTTTCTTTCATTATATTTCCTTTCATCGAATTGTGGGAATTTATTTTTATTGTCATACCGTGGCCTATCAAATTGGTGCTTACCTTTATTTTGATCCCTAGGATCAAATTTATTAAAGTTCTGTGGTGCCCTAAAGTTATCCACCTGTTTCTTTTTATTACCTGTTACCTCTGCTTGAGCTGCTTGATACCTTTCAGCAACATTTAGCAACTCACCCAGCCTCTCTGCACCTTGTTCCATGAGAAACTTTCTCAGGTCTGGAGCCATGGACTCTCTTAGTTGCTCTATAAGGACCATTTCCTTAAGATCTTGGGTTTTCCCCAGAGAAGTCCATTTCTCCAAGTATGTCTCGATTCGTGCAGAGAACTGGTGATAGGTTTCACCTGACAGTAGTTTAGCATTCCTAAATTTTTTTCTATAGAATTCTGCATTCTTTTCATACCTTAACAAAAGAGCCTGCTTTAGCATGTCATAATTTTCCTGATCACCTCTGCTCATTTTTGCAAAAAAACTTCATAAGCTGCCCCACGAAGTCCCTGAGATAACTTTAAGCTCCACCTTTCTCTCTCCAACCCATACGTGGTAGCTAATAGTTCGTACCTATTTATATAGCTCTCAATATCATCGTCTTTCTCAACAAAATGATCTAAATGAAAATTCATAGCTGAGGTTGAGGCTCCCTGAGTAACCGTAGCATCAGAGGCAAAGGGACTGGCACCATTTTCAGGAGCATGGCCTTGAAACTCAAACTCCCTTAGTCGTAACTCATGTTCCCTTTGTAATCTCTTCTCCTCCTTTTCTGCTTCCCTCTCTGCAGCTAATCTCTTCTCTTCTCTTCTCTTTCTGCAGCTAATTTCTTCTCTTCTCTTTCTGCAGCTAATTTCTTCTCTTCCCTTTCTGCAGCTTGTCTTCTTTCCTCGGCTTCCAATGCTTTTGCCTCTTTGTCAGCCTCAATCTGCAACCTCTTAGTCTCAGCCTCAGCTTGCAACCTCTTAGTCTCAGCCTCTAACCTTCTTTCGGCTTCTTTTTCTAATCTTCTTTCTTCGCGTTCAATAAATTTGTCACATTCCGTTGTGACATAGGCAACCATAACTTGCCCATCTAATCCTAACTCTTTTGCAGTCTGAACCGCAGCAGATCGAAATTTGGCCAGGTCCGCCATTGTCTATCAGGTAAATTTTTATAATGTCTAACCAACAATTCAATCTCTAATGGACAACACAGGCACCGTGAGCTCAACCTTATTTAATTCCACCCAAGGATACCTTTTAATTCTTATATTCCCTGAAGTGAATTACCCCCAATATTTTTAATAGTTAAAGATTCAAAATCCCGGACGAGCCCCCAATATATGTGGTGAAGTGGGAAGTTATAAATACTTATAGGGAACTTAGTGTACTGACTGAGATCAGCTGTGAAGGTATCTATATCTATTAAGAGTAGTGTATTATAGATAACCTTACTTGCTACCACATATCTATATATCTCAGTCAGAGTTATTCTGGAATAGTGTGATGCTACGTTATGTGTCTAGGGTATGAGTATGGTGAAGTGTAAGTCACAACAACAGACAGATAAACAATTTAATTTAATCCACTACTCTTGACAACACTGTGACACTCACATACATATACCACTCTACAAAGATATCTTAAAAGAGTCACTGATAAACTTTCGAATAACAATATGTATTCATTACTGGCATGAATGAATATGTGTCCTGATTCAACTACAAGGGAACCAGGAATCACAATCAATTTAAATTACAAGTTATGTACAGAATGTATTTAATATGAATATTGTAGTGACATATATTAGTACAAATGTTCTATGTGTGTCAGTTGTGTAGTAGTAAAATGAGGTAATACTGGTTTTGTTTTGTTCAAGCTCTGTTGGTATTTGTCATCATGACTTCAATAGTTTGTCTTTAGGGACTAGTATTGGAGATGTTCACAGTTCCTGATTTTAAGACAAGTAAATTCCCCTCTGAATAGTATTTTTATAAAGTTATTTCAAGATGAGGGGACATAATGTTGAGCTCAGCTGGCCAACTCTGCTTATCTTGAGTGATGGCGGCAGGAAAGGACTCCTCTGCTCGAATTCTCCTCTGGGCTCAGGAGACACCTCACTGATAGCTAAAAAGACCAAGGAGTATGCTGTCCGACTCTGGATTCAGCAAATCTCTGACCAGATGCTGCTCAGTACCATCAAGACCACTGTCCCTGAAATCAAGAAGGATGTACCTTCTACTTCATAACTAATTTATATTCTCTTTTACACTGATCACAATACAGCACAAACATTGCGTTCAGAGCGTTAGGCCAACAGTCAGCTTCATTTGAAATACTTTATTCCAGTATTACCCTTCTTAATGGTTACTACGCCTCTGCACTTCCAGCATTATTTCTTTCTAGTCAATCATCCAGGTGTCAGTGTACTGTTTGGCCATTCCATGCCGTTTTACTACCCTCCGACACCCTCTGTTCAGGCTGGAGCATTACAGGCTTTACCTCACATTTGCCACTGAACTACACATATATATACAGGCATAAATCAACAATTCACATTCAATTTTCATTAAAAGATATTAAATGGTTCAAGCTTACCACAATTCATACGAATAAACACAGATACGTTGATTAGCAATGAATTCTGGCACAAACTGGCACAAATTTCCATCTGCTTATCTTCCAGGCTTTTATTGAGCCAAATATAAGCTGGCTTCAACGCACTGATGCTTTATCAAGTGTATTTAAACAAGTGGTTTCGAACTAACGCTCCCAAGTGTGTATATCAGCGAGACTGGCCAATGAGCCACGTTTCGACAAGTGTTTGAAAAAATGTTATCTTTTCCCGTCTCCCCTAACAACCAAGATAGTATTTATAGCCCGACCAATCGTGGTTAGGCTTTCATTTGTTGCGCTCCAATCAATTTGAAGTTTACATGGTAGGCTATTTCTGTAACGTAAATTTTTTTCAAACACGTTAAAAAAAAATCTTATGAGCAGAAATGATTTTATGCTGTCAGGCACCCCCAATATTTTATTTTGGGTATACTTTATTAATTCCTGGACTATTTGCGTAACGTTTTACATATTATTTGTCAGCAAGCCCTAAGGAACCCAAAAATACTAATTTAAAGGAGCTACGTGGCTGCGTTCAAAATATGCAATTTCTTCTACCTCCTGTTTCGAAGATGTGCTGTCTGGGTACTGTTATGTGTTCAAACGTAAACCCATCTAATGTTGTCTTTTCTAATAAGAGTTTGTTATGATTTATAAACCTAACTCTGGGAAAGGGTAGTGTATTTTATCACTGTCCGTCTGAAAAAAAGTTAGTGCTTGTAGCCTAACACGCGTGATAGTAGTAATTGTGTATCGCGCGACGCGTGTTTAATGTTCGGCTTCCTGCCTCTCCCTTCTCGCTATCCTTTTGTCCATCTGTTCGTTCGTTTTGGTAACGTAATGTAGAAAAAGACATGAATGGAATTTAAAATTTAGGTCATTACGCAGTCTGCCTCTTAATGTTTTTCCAAGAAATACAGCACACGTTTCATTGAAGAAAGCGGGTATAATACAGTAAGCTTTTACTATCAACGTGAAAGCGTTACAATTTGCAGACGAAGCAGAAAACAAGGGGGATTTCGAGTACATTCTTTGTGACAGCACTGTTATTTTACCATTGCTCTTCTCTTTATTAATTTTATTTGTTAGGCTTCATATTTACCTAATAATTTATATATGTGGATTAGAATATTTCATGACAACAGGCAACTGTGTATAAGCTTAAAAGTGAGATACTTGAATCAAACTCAGAACTTTCTAGTGCACAAGCTACATTAAATTCAGCTTTAAGCAAAGTCCAAGACTTGGAAGCTCAGATAGGTAATCTCACGCGGGAACTTCAAGAACAGAAAGAGATGTATGAGAAATTGAAGGTTGAGAGAAATGACTGTGAGAAGACTTATAAAGATATGCTTCAGGATGTGTTGGATGACAATGATATTCTCAGTCGCCAACTGAAAGAAAAGAGTAATGTATCCTCGGAGAATATGAATGAGTTAAAGGCACAAGCTGCTCAAATCCAAGGACTTCAGGCTCAAGTGGCTCGACTTCAGCCACAGATAGAAGAGGTTCAAAAGATGAGATTGAGGAAACTAGCGCGACAGAGGAGAGCAACCAAAGAAAAGGATGTAAAGGTGAAATTAGAAGAGTTAACTATGGAGAAAGAGAAGGTCGCTAAAATTGAAAATTTGCTAGCAGAAGAAAGCGACAAAGTTTTGGCTGTTAAGGAGTTAAATAAAAGGTTAAGTGAAGAGATTTCACTTAAAAATAATGAAATTACAGAAGCAAGGGACAGAATATATGGCTTACTAGATATGGTTTTGAAAAACAAAAGGTGCTCTTCTGTCAATGTTCACAATGATAGACAGAAAGTTGCGAAAAGTCAACCCCATACACTTTTTGCTCAGAGAGATTTCATTCATGGTAAAGATAGATCTTATCGTGGTAAATACAACTTTAAAAGTTCTAATATTACTGGTAGTTCCAGTAATAATTTTTGGCGTCAGACCAACAAAGATTCTTGTGTAACAGCCAGTTCTGTTGGTCAGGAAAAGATAGGTGATAAATTTCAGGTCAAGATTCATAAGAACAAATATTTCTCTACTACTGGAAATACTCAGAAATTAATAGCGGGTGTTGAGACTATTACTACTTGTTCCAAAGATGAAACCCATATGCGGAACAATAGAGATACTATTGTTTCTGGCAGTTATCAAACTCAGCACAGTCAGTTTGAAACTATTGGTAAATATATTCCCATAGGGGAAAAGAAAAACAGTTCTAGTAAGAGAGATAACCCCAAGATTAAACATTACCAAGGGAGATCAGTAAATAATAATTTTCCCTCTCATAGATACTGTAGACAATTTAACAAACCTCAAAGTTTTGATTGTAAGAATGTTGGAAAGTATGATAAAGATTATAGCTTTTCAAATGTTGCTTTACATCACCAGAGGAATGTTCCTCAACAAACGACTAAAGTGATTATTTGTAAACAAGGCAACGGTAATAATAAGTATTTTGATCATAGATCAAATAATAAGCGCAATTGTGCTAATTTTGTTCAACATGAGCCCAGAGTCATTTATAATCGAGGTAAACAGAATAAAAATAACAGTGGATGCTTGAATACTATTGATTGCTCTACTTGTTGTTGTGAATATAACACTTTGTTTCAGCGTAAGGCAGCGGCGACATTCAAGGTCGGTCATGTTGTCCCCAAGAATTCTATGATATCTACATGTGATAGAGAGAGCTAGTGACATCGTGAAGAGACCGGGTTTTTACACAAGCCGGTGTTGGGTAATTGTAAACGTGATTTCTACGTTTTTCTCATTAAATTTCACTATTGAGTAAAATGGAAATTTTATTTGTATTTGTTGACAGAAGCTACGTTGCGATAAGAGTCAAGGCTTCTGCGACATATTGACGGTCAGAAATGTGAGTCAACTTTCCGCTCGAGTAGTCAACCGAAACCTGTCAGCGTCAAACTAAATCTGAGGTGTTGCTTACTGAAGGTCAAGCATGTTTACAAGAGAGTGGGAAATTTTACGGCGTATTTTTTTTCCTTAGATAGTAAATATTTTTGTATTCTATATTAGTACATGACATGTTGTTGTTTTGAAATAACATATAATTTTGTTGTCATGATTATTTCTATGCATCATTTGATTGCCATAATTTTTTTTTTATTGTTATTTATATGTCTGTATTTTGATGATGTATTAATACATTTTTATGCTATTTATATATTATTGTGTTGATAATGTGTAGTATGTAATTATTATCCTTTATACTACTCTGTTCAACTTAGAATTTTTGCAACTGTGTTGTTTAGGATAGTTTTGTACATGATGAGATTGCACAAACTCATTTATTGTGTTGATGTAGTGGTTACTTTTAGATAGTCCTGAGTGTTCGTTATTCACTTAATTTATATTTTTCTCATGTTTTGATGTCATGATTAATTAATATATAGAACATACAGAGAAGATGTGTATTATCTGGTATGTTGTGAAATGTAATTTTGAAAATAGCTTGCATGTATCATACATGATCTTGTATTTGGATTTGTTAACTTTTTGTGAAACTTCGATTTTTCCAGAACTTGATTTTCTTGCCAGTCAGACATGTAGATTATTTTCTTAGCAGATTATTTTAAATAAAAAAATTATTTTTTGTAGATATTTTTATAGAACCTTTTTTATATTTCATAGTAATAACAGATTGTAGATTTATTTATAGATGTATATCTTATCGATTTGAATAAGAGATAAAGTTATAGCTAAATAGCATTGTACGGAGCTGAACGTAATTGTCAGCAGAAAGAACTTAAAGGATAAATTAAATTTACATGTGTTGATTTAAAGGTTTCTTCGAGATAGGATTTTTGTTTTATATTTCACTCATTTTGTTAAAATATTGATTTCATTATTAGGCTTTACTTAAAGTATTACTGAATTACTTAAAAATTAAATACTGTTTTTATGTAACTTATCGAGAAAAAAAATATGTTTGTACGGTACTGTTGAAAAAAAATGATTTTTTTTTTTTTTGGCATTGTAATTTTTTGTTGTGTGTGCCCAGCATTTGACTTCGTGATATCATTGATATGTAGTTTGATTAGTTCTTGTAAAAAGTTGTTTTTTATGATGATGTATTTTTATTTTAGCGCTTCATTGTGCGTTGGTAGTATTAGTTATAGCAATGCTATTACTTGTTTGTTCGATGCCTATAATTTATTTATGTTAGTTTTGTATAACTCTTATAACTTAGTTAAATTACTTATTAGGTTTTGTTTAGTTGTAAATTATTTTTTGGTGGTGTTAGTATAGATATACTTTGATATTTTGTGTTGTGCTTTTCGATCATGTTTATATATTTATTTTTGAATAGGTTATCTGATCAAAACAGTTATTAGTATGTACTGTTATTGACTTTCTTTGCGTTCGTGCCTTTGCTTTCTATCTGTCTTTGGTAACTATTCGTCATTTCATTCCTCCTTTTCTGTTGTCTTTTCGGTATGGATTTCATATCTTGTTTTTACTTTCGTACCTCATCTTCGTTTTACTTGATTCTATTTGTATACTTTGTCTTCTTTCAACACTTATACCTCTATTCTTTGTATTGTTGGAGTGGTTATATGACTTGATATAACATATCTACTTTTGACAGTTGTATTTATTTTACATGTAATTGTCCAACTTAATTATGAGTATATGGTATTGTTGAGTTCTTACTTTCCTTTTTTACAGATCATTCTTCTTTTGATTGATCTTGTGTTTTCTCTTTCGATTGGTTGTTTTCGGTTTGGTTTGTACTAAATATACGTATACTTGAATTAATTTTGGAACTGAAACTGATCATATTTGTATATTTAGCTAATTACTTTTTATACTTAGCTGGTTATGCTGTATGCTTTAATTGCTACTTTACACTTTAATGCTGATATTTGTTGTAGATATAATTTTGATTTAAAATAAGATATTTTTGTAGGCATACGTTACAGCTTAATTGTCTTCTAAATTTTTCGTTTTTGGGAGTTAATTTTTTCAAAAAAAATGATAGAATCATTTTTTTTTCCCGGAGCGGGTGGTAACTGTTGCAAGTGGAACTTATGGAAGGGGAAGTAATCTTTAGAATGGTTTTTTAGACAAATTAAATTTCGAGTTGCAACGCTTGATTAAGCGGATACTTGTTTGACTTTAGGATAGAATTATCTTTTCCTATTTTTCGGGTGACAGAGTACAGATAAGCGTGTGAACGCTGTTTAATGTATTTATTCTGTACTGTTTTGAGTCATGTGAATAGCTCGCTAGTCTGCATGTGTTATCGAGAACGGTGTTCAAGGCAACCGAATCTCGTGACGGGTTTTTTGGCGGGACTAGTGTGTGATTGAGGGAGTTGTGTTTTGGGCGTGGACCGTGTAGGTCGAGTCCCAGTGTTTTTTGGATAATGTATGCCTACGTAGGATTTGAGAAAATGTCGACTTATATATTTCGCTGTGTGTACAGCCTATGTGATACACTGCAGTGAAGATTTGTTTAGGCCATATGAACCTTATTATAGCTGCCATGTGATGCAGGCTTTGCTATGTATTGAAGTACTTTTGTAGGCCATATTTTGAAGATTAATGAAGCTGCCGGGTGATGCAGGCTTCGCTATGTATTGAAGTACTTTTGTAGGCCATATTTTGAAGATTAATGAAGCTGCCGGGTGATGCAGGCTTCGCTGTGTATTAAGGTACTTTTGTAGGCCATATTTTGAAGATTAATGAAGCTGCTGGGTGATGCAGGCTTCGCTATGTATTGAAGTACTTTTGTAGGCCATATTTTGAAGATTAATGAAGCTGCCGGGTGATGCAGGCTTCGCTGTGTATTAAGGTACTTTTGTAGGCCATATTATGTTTAACTGCAGTATGAAGATTTGTGAAGCTGTTAAGCTATTATAAGTCCAGGATTAGGACAGGCCATATTATATATTAACTGCAGTGTGGAGATGTAGGAAGCTATTAAGCTATTATAAGTCCAGGATTAGGACAGGCCGTATTAGGTATTGATGCAGTGTGGAGATTATATACTATGATTCGTGTTTTGCTGTCGAATGTGTGTCATTTATGTCATCGTATCTGTGTTGTAACGGAATAAACAGTATCGAACTGTTCCAGTCGTTTGCAACCCTTCTTGACTCCTGCATGTACCCTTATGTACGTACTGTGGTGTGCGAACATATCAACACACACCCAGGTCAACATTCCAGACAGTGACAGGTCAGCAGCACACATATATTGAATTAGCCTGTGTGGCGATGATATAGACCAAACCACTACACTCGCAACAGTGGGTGTAAACAGACTATATAACATTAACGTTTAATTACATTCAGTGAGAAATCAGCAAATCTAGAGTGTATCAGCAATAGTTACTATAAGTTATCAATCTTGAAAGATATTATTAGTGATAGATCTATGAAGTGGCAGGTTGTAAACATGATTAATATCAACGGAAGAGAAAATACCTTATATGGGACTTACGTTTGAAAAAAAAACACATCACATCCGGTCCATTTTCCATGAGAGTGTAGTGGGGATAGCCCCTACAAAAGTACGCTCGTTGATTGCTATTTGAAATGTTAAAATACAACATTTATGATTGGAGCCTTGTCATAAAGCAGCAACGTGGATGAGTGGGCCGAATGTTGCTTATAATCTAGCACATTCTGGGTCTAATGCACTGCTAATTTAGCTCGCCAAGACGACAGTCAAACAACCCATGAATAGGGAATAGAGTCAGGTTTATGACTCATGTGTATGAGGCATCTTAGTCAAGTTACCGAAACTATTTTTCTTAGACAGAAGTCTGTATTTCCCAAAGTTATTTGGGGTAATTTGTACATTTTATCATTCTATATTTTGCAATATTATCATGTGCAAATTGCTTTTGGATGTCCAAGTTTATAAGAGGTAGTCAACCACAGTATATATAATGACTGGTTTCATGAACCACCACTACAAGAGCTGGTGACCGCTTCAAGTAGGTTTCTCATATAGAACCAAACGCAGAGGTATTCTCAAGTTCCATATTGAGCAAGGAGTGGATGATGGCAGAAAAAATGTACATAATTATTATATTAACCTTTTAACCATGTCACGAAGTGCATTCGCCATCTTTTCTCTCTGTCAATCATTTCTCATACCAAAACATTCCTTTTCTCTAAATTCTCTAGAATATCTACCACTCGTCAAAACACATCAAGAGATCTCCCATTTTCTTCTGAAATTCCCTTTTCTTAAATCTAGGTTACCAGCAAACCGCTGTGAACTTTTAAACCGCGCCCTGAATAATTACAGTTTAGCCAATGGATAGGCAGCGCAGTATATTGTCTTTTGACTTTTGACCTCAGCAACCACCATGGAGTATCACCTGGTATCAAAATGCCACGTACCGGCCAGTTTGTGTGTGTGTTTGGGGGGATGGAACGTAATGTCAAAAATAGGTCAGGCGCCCCACCCCTCACGTATGCAAATTAAAGCCACCAAACAGAAACCTGGAGGAATTTTGGCGCGATTCTCAAAGCGCAAGCATATTCTGGTAAGCGGCATTCTCTCACTAGCCAGCAGACCGACCAGCCTGGACAAAGATTGTCCTGTCTATGAAATTGCAGAGGGGAACGGTCCAATTTTAACACAGCAAAGGTGCTTGGATGAGCGAGTAAGTGATCTATATTGTTATATGAATAACATGAATTAATCATATGTTTATCTACAACATATCATGTCAGTATCTTTTGTTTTTCACTGTGACAGAAATTAATATCCTTGATTTTGTGCAGGAGACAACAACATTATGTATACTGAAAGTTTCATCTATGAACTACCCTTGTTCTGTTTTATACTGAATGATTTCTACTGTATGATTTCAGCCATGATTATTCTTGTCATATTTTAATCCTGAACTGATTTATGCAAATATCCTTATTATATTTTAATGTGTTAATGGGCATGTATCCTGTGTTATGATGGTATTATCAAGGTATATGAATGTCTATCACATAAACATAGAACTATGTAATGATGGGCAACAACACTGTAGCCAATTTCATAAATGAATATGTTGACTGACTTGTAATTCAGTGGTTCTCAAACCTTGGCAGCAATGACACCCCAACATGTTACAGAAGAATAGAAAACTATTACCCAGTGGTTCTGAAACCATTGTTGACAGTGACCCCAAATTGATTTTATTGCTCCATGGGCACAAGGTAGACCAGTGCTTCTCAAACTTTTGATGACCACTGCCCCAAACTTCACAGTTGGTGAAGCTAACAGCCCATATGATGAAAATCACTGCGGTAGACAAGCTGGAAGCCGGATATAGGTTGAGATCCACCTGTATGCTTATAATGTCAGTTATGCTATAATAGATAATAGATAGCACTTTGTTAGTGATGTTAACTATGAATGTTCGTTAGATTTCTGATGGACGATTAGCGTCCAGCAGATATGAGAAATGACGTCTCTGGCAAGATTACTAATGGAGCTTCAATTGTTTGTCAATCCAGTCCTACCCGGTTGTCATACCAGTTGACTTAAGCATATGCAGTGTTCTCAAGGGCAGACATACTCCATCCCAGTTGGTGATGAGCCCTGTGTCAAGACAGAGGAAGCAACTTGCCATCCTCTGAAACCCTAAAAAGAACTTGCGGGACCTGGAGTGCTGGGACATATTGAACCCCTGGCAACAAGACTACATAAATTCAGCATCTGAGATGAGTATCTGAACATGCCAGCAGAACCACTACAGAATATTCCTATTGTCCAATGATGACAAATTAATTCTGACATGGTTCAGAACCATTCATAGATTAGGGAACATATAGTTGTACATTTGAATATATATGAGATTCTATCTTCATTTTTTGTAAACTTTACATAACAGAGTCTGTTGTTATTTTCTTTGTAATATTTAATTGAGTTGTATAGTTTTAGTAACATAAATCTACACCCTGGGGGCAGAGCCATAATTAATAAACACTATTGGGTCGGGATATTTTTATTGTGGCTGGGCACCAAATCTCTTATCCATCTATATGTACTATACATAGTCCTTTGTAAGATATCGGATAAAGAATTTATCGCCTAGAGAATATCCTGTTTAATTTCACCAGAATTCTCTTAGAAATTTTTTGAGTGGACTAATTCCCGAGGAGAGACTGTGCATTCAACTTGCAGTCTGGAAGAGTTTCCTCTAGAGATTATCTTTTATTCTTCCATCAAGTCTGTCATACGTACACTTTCTCCCTCAAAAAGAAACCATTTCACTACAAACAAGTGCATATTTATATGTAAATGTTTTCTATTAACAGAAAAAGACAAAAAAGGTTATTTTTGATTTTCATATAATAATTATGTTTTAAATATTTATAAGCCTTTTTACTTTGATATTCTTTTTGAATTATGTGTTTATCTGTAATAGTTTATGAGTTATCAATGTTCAAAGAGAATCAGATAAGTGTTTTAACATTTTAAAAACTAAACTTTAACGAAAACAGGGCTTGCGATTCACAGTTCCGGTGATATTTTCTACAATTTTAAAGCTATAGCCTTCAAATTTTGCACACTTATAGCCCATGTTATCCTTTATGGCATGAACCTCCACTTTTTTCTTACATGGTATAGAAACAGAGATATTGCTATACAAAGTTCTAAATTTGTGCTATTTAAAAGGGTCATATTGCAAGAGCCATATCTACAAAACTCATTGGGGTAGACATTTTTGGGTGGTTCACGCCATAGGTAGGGATGTTATGCACATCATCTGCTGGTTTGGCATTCTTTGCACCTTTTATGTGAGTGAAATTCATTCCCAGGTGCACTGGGGGTTTTCCTTTCTTTTTTTTCTCATCACTTCATGTTAATTAATTATTTTCACATAAAACATTAAAATTTATAAAGTAAACTTTGTTCATCATAAAATATAATATCTCTTGTAACATGTGGCCAAATTTTATGTCAACAAGTTTGTTAGTTATTTTCCTGTTAATTTTTTAAAAAGATAA
Source organism: Oreohelix idahoensis (assembly GCA_024509875.1). Lineage (NCBI taxonomy): Eukaryota > Metazoa > Mollusca > Gastropoda > Stylommatophora > Oreohelicidae > Oreohelix > Oreohelix idahoensis. The sequence continues at coordinate 699,744 of JAMPIV010015058.1, forward strand.
CCCATTTCTGGGTGGGTGTTCCCCCTTAATACAATGAGTGTTTTCCGCTCACTCGGATTAACATTTATGCTCAGAGAGGGTAAAGTTCTGTGGCAGATAAGATGGTGGAATAAAAGGGTGGGACATCTGATTGTGGTGTCAGTAGACCCAATGCTCAGGAGGGATATTTGTTTCTCTCATGGTACCAAGTGATGGAACTAGTCTGTGGAATGTGTCAGGTATGAATGGCCCTCAGTCAAAGCTAGACACCTACATCAGACGGGCCTTGAAGAAGCTGGACCATGTTCGTAATTACTTCGCGATACTATGAGGGACGTGTTACAGCCACCATACATGACCAGTGACGAAAGAGAACCAGTCTACAACCTGCAAAGAACCAACGTCGGCTAGAGAAGAAGCCAATCGTCACCGTACTGGCACTTAAGTACCCACTTAAAGCTGCCAAGGGAACTCGTTAAGCCTATTCCCTTAACTAAAGAGATCATCACCTGTGATGAACCCTTAAGGCTAACATTTCCCTTTTTTATTTTATAATGTTAACTATAATTGGTTATTGAATTTGTTATCTCATGTTAAAAAAAATTTAAACCACAAAAAACTTCAACAAACATGGACAAGTCAATTATAAACACACAGTCCCAAGACGGGGAAGGTCCTCTCGCAGGGAGGCGTATGACGCAACACAGAGAAAGCCAAAAGGAGTCTGTGTTGCTGATTAACCTTCTTTCTTCTAGGAGAACTTCCAGATTTGGCACCTGGAATGTTCGGACATTAAACGAACAAGGGAAAGTGGCACAAGTAGCAGCAGAGATGAGGGAATATAAAATCGAGATTCTGGGCCTGTGTGAAACAAAGTGGAAGGGGGTAGACAGGAAGAAACTCATCACATGTGAATTGGTGCTGTCCTCAGGACATGAAGACGAAAGGTCGCACCACAGTGAAGAGGTAGCTCTTATGTTATCTAAAGAAGCACAGAAAGAACTCATTAAATGGGAAGCTGTTGGACCCAGCATAATAACAGCTTCTTTTAAAACAGCTAAAAGGAAAATAAATGTAAATCTCATTCAACGTTATGCACCAACTAATGACAAAGAAGAGTCTGTGAAAGAAGCATTTTATACTAGACTACAGGAAATTATGGAAAAAGTAAAAAGAAGAGACATCACAATTTTGATGGGTGACATGAATGCAAAGATAAGAACAGTCAACACCGGCTTTGAAGAAGTCATGGGAAAAATAATAGGAATAATGAATGAAAATGGGGAACTATTCTCAAACTTCTGTGCTTCAAATCAACGTGGCTATAGGAGGAAGCATGTTTCCACATAAAAATACACAAGGCAACATGGATATCACCAGACCATAGAACAGAAAATCAGATTGATCATATATGCATAAACAAGAAAGTTTAGATATCATCATTGCAGGATGTAAAGGTATATAGAGGAGCAGATGTGGCATCAGATCACCACCTTCTGATAGCCCAAAGTAAAAATGAAAACTAGCAATGCAAAATTATAGACAAAAGCTCAATTTATATGTAGGACATCTAAGAAATCAAGAAACAAGGAGACAAATTTGCGGTCACAATATCCAACAAAATTATAGGTGCTCCAACAGCTGGAAGATGCAGAGAATACAGAAGACTATTGGCAGCAAATCAAAACGGTATGGAATGAGACATGTGAAGAAATACTGGGGAAAAGGGAACGACAACAAAAAGCATGGATAACAACAGAAACCATCAATAAGATAAAAGACAGGAGAAACAAGAAAGCAGATTTAAACACAAGCAAAACCAGAAGTTCCAAAGCCAAGGCTCAAGAAGTGTACACAGAAGCAAACAAAGAAGTAAACAGAAGTATCAAAAGAGACAAGAGGAAATATACTGAGGAATTGGCAAGAGAGGCAGAAGATGCTGCAGCCAAAGGGAATATGAGAGAACTGTCAATTTACTTCACAAAAAACTAACGGGGAAAATACAAAAGTTGCCACATAAAAGACGAATAGAAAACTGTGCAATAACAAGAAGGTGGACAGAATATTTTGAGGACCTTCTCAACAGACCAGCTCCACAAAAGTCTGGGAAAAGGAAGAGATACCAGCAGAATGGAAGGAAGGATATCTGGTTAAGTTGCCTAAGAAGGGAAATTTACAAGAGTGCACCAATTATGGAGGAATAATATTACTTTCGGTGCTAGGAAAAGCATTAAACAGGATTATCCTTGAAAGATTAAAAGAGTCCATAGAAAAGAAACTGAGAGATGAACAAGCAGGTTTTCGACAAAACAGATCCTGTACAGACCAGATAGCTACTTTGAGAATAATAGTTGAACAAAGTCTGGAATGGAATTCACCACCATACATCGGATTTGTGGACTACGAAAAGGCATTTGACAGTGTAGACAGAGAATCACTTTGGAAATTGATGAGGCATTATGGAGTTCCCCTGAAGATCATTAATTTAATAAAGAAAACATATGAAGACATGACATGCAGAGTTCTTCATGAAGGACAGCTTAAGAACCGTTTTGGGATAAGAACAGGAGTGCGACCGGGATGCCTCTTGTCTCCATTTCTTTTCTTACTAGCAATAGACTGGATTACGAGAACATCGACAACACACAACAGAAGTGGAATCCAGTGGACTCTGACTAAGCAGTTAGATGATCTGGATTTTGCTGATGACTTAGCTCTTCTGTCCCATAACCGTAATCCGATGCAGGACAAATTGAAAACACTCGATGAGAGGTCACCGCAATTGGGTCTGAAAATACACAGGGAAAAGACAGAAATAATGAGAATAAATGCAGGTAATGATAACAGGGTTGAACTTGAAGAAGCACCAATACAAGATGTAGAATGGTACACATATCTTGGCAGCAATATAGACAAAGTTGGAGGGACAGACAGTGATATCAAAATAAGAATACAAAAAGCAAGAGGAGCTTTCATTGCATTGGGAAATATATGGAGATCAAGAGAAATCGGATCCAACGCGAAAATAAAAATCTTCACCTCAAATATTAAGGCAGTCCTATTGTATGGCTCTAAGACATGGAGAACAACAAAGACAACAACCAAAAAGCTACAGACTTTCATAAATGGGTGCTTGCGTAGAATAGAGGGATTAAAATGGTATGACAAGGTTACCAACGTGGAACTGATGACAAGAACTAGACATGTGCCAGTGGAACAAGAGATGAGAAGAAAACGATGGCGATGGATAGGACACAAACTGAGGAAACCTGTTGATAGTATTACAAGGCAGTCCTTGTTCTGGAACCCCCAGGGCAAGAGAAGCAGAGGTAGACCAAGAATCACATGGAGAAGAGAGCTGGAAACAGAGGTGAAAATGATAAGGAGAACGTGGAAAGAACTTGAGCGGATGGCACGTGACAGGAGGACTTGGCATGTGTTTGTTGAAGGCCTATGCTCCTTTGGGAGTGGAGGGTTATGAATGAATGAATAGATAGAGATATTGAAATAATATTTTACTGAATTAATTCAGCTGGGGCTCATCAACCGAGCAAAATTCTATCTCCTCATAGAAGGTCTGGGAAGATTAAAAAGTTTATTACGGCCCGGATAATATCAGACGTAGTAATTGATTTCTTAAATTCCCGTGAGGCTCCCTAGAATAGAAGCATCATTCTTCAATTTAAATCTCTGCTAAGAGTAATCTTGAGCGAAAGGTAGATACCTTTGAAAATCCTCAGTAGATACTATGAGGCTGTAAACAAAAACGCAATGTTGGACCATCCCTAAATAAATATTAGACAAACATAAAGGTATGTTTTCAGGCACTCGTAGAAAACTAGACAACAGAAAAACAACAGACGTGAGTGGCTTAACCAGGACTCGAACCCAGGACCTTCCGTGCGACAACCATGCCTAGCTATGAAAACGAATCACACTATCCTTCCTGCCATCTAGGCATCACCAAAAATGATGCTTCGATGACGGTTCATTAGTGCGACACGCAACACATAACACCGGAAATTTACCATGAGCAGTCCAGACTATTAATGACGCAATCACTTCTGTTGTTCCCCTGTTATACAGTATAGGTCGGACCACACAAGACAAAGACCTTAATACTGTGTCTAGTAAATGATAGAAGACTAAGAACAGTAAGTACAGGACAGATGGTAGGTTTTGGTATTGTATAAACATTTATAACACATAAGGAAGGGAAACCAGAGGCCTTTAAACAGTAAATAAATATTAGACAAACATAAAGGTATGTTTTCAGGCACTCGTAAGAAATAAAGAAGTAGAAAACTAGACAACAGAAAAACTAACGTCTGTTGTTTTTCTGTTGTCTAGTTTTCTGTCGTGACTGTTTATAAACACTAATATGAGCCCTTCTCATTTGTGTTAAAACATCAACAATCATCATCAACAATGGTATGTGAACATGTTTTCATAGTTGAGAGGGTGTTTCGAGGTGCAAAAACTTCGATACCAAAATATGAAACAAAATATCCAAGCTACTTCACACCGCGAAACAGTCCTCAACACAGACATATCCGGCAAAGACAAAAGCTAATATATTAATAAAAAAGGAAACAATCATCATCATCATCATTCATTACTTTCCTTTTTTGCTCCTGATGCAGCATGGAGCAACTGCGGCAGCTGGTCCATTTGCAGGAAGACTGCACAAAGCATTTACATTCTTCTGCAGAGGTGGATCTCTAGCAATTTGTTTTATATCATGAAGTTGCCAGCTTCATGCGCAGATTCAAATTGATAGCCTCCTACGACATGTCTGAGAGAGCATTAGCATTATTCATTTATTGTTTAATCAGAGACTCACGGAAACTACACGAGGTAAGTACAAGCTTGGTTCACACAAATACACCAACCAACATGCAGACACATAAAGTATTAATAAAACAACGCTTCAAAGAGGAATGACTGAATCGATTGGCACAAGTTTCTACTGGATGTGACATTATAAAAGAAATGTCCCACCCAGATAATACTGACAACACCAACAAACTACTATGAATGTAGGATCTTTCAAATAAGTACAGAACACACCAGACTCCATAAGCACTTAAAGAAACCAATTCATCGTTCATTTATTCATCTCATTCAGCGCTACTAGGAACATAGATCATCAGCAAACCTATGCCCAACCTTCCTTCCTCGTGCTATGAGCTCAGGGTTATTCCATGTCTTCTTCATCACCTGTCTCCAGTTCTCTTCTCCATGTGTTCCCTGACCTCCTTCTATCTCTCTTACCATTAGGGATTCCAGAACTAAGGCTCTGCCTGTCCATGCGTCATGTAGATATTAAACCAATTACATGATCCTAATTTCTCCATCTATTCACATTCATAAAAGACAAAGCACTATATTCTATTCCCGTTCTCAGGACACAGCACAGAAAGAATGAGACAATTGTTAGTCACCCGAACTATCACAAACACTATTCGGCACCACTCAATTGTTCCACAATCCATGCCAATTCTCAATGTAGCTTTGGCTACGAAAGGTGAAGAACTCAGCAGCAGTAGTTAAACAACATCAATCACTATTAAAGATTTAGAGTTGCTTTAGCAAGAACACAAAAACAGTGGTTACAGTAATGAAAGAGATAATCCCAAAATGTAAAATACGAGTACAAAGGAAATCACCGACGCAAATGAAACAGTTTAGTTTTCATGGATCTATCATAACGTTAGACAACACATAACTAACTGAATTCAAAACACACGCTGAAAATGATAAATCGGCTTTTTGTAGGCTTAAATGTAATCTTACGATTAAAAAATTATCAAAAAAAAAATGAGGTCACAATACTACATCACTTTATGCATACATCATACACCACTTAATGCATACACTCTATATCACTTTATGCATTCATTCTACATCACTTTATGAATGTGAGGCTTGGAGAATAAATTAAGGAAACATAATTGGAGGCATAAGATACGTAGCTCCTCAAACCGATGGATCGGACAGCCAGAACATCGAATGAAAACGTTCTCAGAACACTAGAATAAAGTAGACAATTCATCAAGGCAGCCAAAGTTCTTTGAGCCCCGCTAGTGTAATGGTTATTAGACTGCGCCGGCGATCTGGTGATCCAGGTTCGAACCGTGGCGAGTACATTTGAAGAGTGTCGTCAACCGGGAATTGGACTGGAATAATTCGAGCCCAGGCGAGTACATTTGAAGCATTGTCGTCGACCAGGGATTGGAATAACATGAACGGCTCTTGAGCGGACCCAGCTCTAATAGGTACCGCCGAAATCGGCGAGTATCTGCCTGAATGGCGAGACGACACCTGTCATTGTACAGGGAATAAAGGTATACTCACGTAAAATCAGTCTCAGGTTAAACATATTAACCGGAGATTTCGCCTTGAGTAATAGCGGGCGTACGATAAAAAGAAAAAAAAAACCTAGAATAAAGTAGACAATTCATCAAGGCCGTCAAAGTTCTTTGGACAAGACTCATGAGAAAAGAATGTTATCTAACTAGAGAATCTAGTAAGCTCAGCTTAAGATAACGAAGAGGTAGAAAGACAGAGAAATACCTCAACAAGCTGATCAGATGGCGAAGAAAAAGATTTTATCTGACTGAAGGTAAAATAGACCGTTGGAAATGGAGACACATGACAGCGCACTGTAAAATAATTGTCCGTCCTCTCCTACCCGACATTATTGATCTACCTTGATTTTGAGTACTAAATAATTGGCAACATATTTTGTTTACAATTACTTATTTCTGTTCTTGTCATGTCTGCTCTTCATCGATCAACTTTGCTTATTATTGTAACCACTGACTTGCGTTTGAACCCATATTGACCCCTGGATCTGTAGAGTGAAATCGCGTTTACGATTTCTGACCAGACAGTGAATGGGAGCTCCCGATTAATACGTAAACAACGCCGCAGTCAATTGCCTTATAACTGATAATATTTTACGTCCAGGTGGTTTGTGGCTTCATAGTGTTTTTTTTCAGATGCACGTGTCGGACCGTATCGATCTGGTGATAGATTATAGACACGCACTTAAGATAACGTATGGCATTTGGAGCAGGTAAATGATATAATCATTTCCGGGAAGACTTGTAGTAGGCAATAGTTACGATAAATTGTCAATTACCTGTGCAAATCGGTTGCCTAGAACAGGTTGCCAGTGTCTCGTACTCATTAATGGGATGTAATAGATATGGTGACTATCTCCGCCGTAGTAGAGAATGTAATGAGTTTTCCCACTGTAAAGAAAGGCATCTTTCTGAGACAGAATTCAAATGAAAAGAGTGTCTAGGAGTTAATTAATGGAATAATGGGAAGTGGTCCAGGAAAAATGGGTGCGTGGTCCCATGAATATGTCTCTAGTAAAATGGGATTTCGCTGTTTCTAGAATTAACAATTCTCAGGCACTGCTATCCAAAATCTTTGGTCAGGAAGGAACCTATCTTGTAGCATGGGCAGAAATAGTTTGCGTTACAGATAACAATTAAGAAGATATTTCCAAAGTGCACCGAAAGACTCAAGAAAATGAAGAAACACTGCATTGTCGGAAAGTAACGATATAGAAAAGAATTAAAAAAAGAAAAAAGATGTCAACGGCTACAGTAACATAACTGCTGTGGAAACACAAATGGTGATTCAAATATAAATGGTGATTCCAATATAAATGGTGATTCAAATATAAATGGTGATTCAAATATAAGTGGTGATTCAAATATAAATGGTGATTCAAATATAAATGGTGATTCAAATATAAATGGTGATTCAAATATAAATGAAGTCAATAGTTTTGATAAAGATAGACAAGAAAACATGCAGAGTGTTAATCAGGTAAGACAAGAATCCACTCTACTTATTGATTCCCTAAGGACGAGAATAAGGATAATCCAAACATGTGGTGAAGTTGTCAGACTTACAGCATTACCTGATAGTAAGATCATAAATATGATAGAAACATATATTGACAAAAGATCAGTTGTACAAATAAAGAGAACACAATATGGCATAATAATTACAGTGATTAATACTGAAAAGGTATCAGATCTGCTAAATGACCTTGAACAACAACCTGTTTCTTTAGATTTGGCACACAGTGTTAAGGTTAAGCTAAACATTGTCAAAGAAACAAGGAAATGTGTCATCAAAGGTATAGACATGACAACGACTGAAGAAGGGTTTCTAAATAGGCTGAGAGCAGACAATACTCAATACAAAATTAATAAAATTGAACGAATTTCAAGAAATTTGGTAAATTAAAATGCAGTTATTACGCTGGAAGGACAGGAAATCCCTATTCACTTGCACAATGGCAATAGGGAAATTCCTACACAAATTTACATTCCTCCAGTAATCCAGTGCTCCAACTGTCAGAAATTTAGTGATACAAAAAAACTCGTGTAGAAATACACCAAAATGCAGATATTGTGCAGGGGACCACAGCTATGACAAATGCAAAATAACGAAGAAAGATAATGATTATAAAGCAACAAATAAAAACAGGAGATGATCGAGTTGTCTAGGAAACCATAGTTCACGTTTCCTAGGAAGCCTCCATTATCAACAAACCAACTTGTTTTGATAAAATCCATCAAAACCAACACACCATTTAAAGTAGTCATCCAACAACAAAAATCTCCTAACTCAGTCCAAAGAACAATCCAAAATAAATATTAGAAAAGTTGAAATAACACAGAAAAACAAAGTAATAATGACAACAGAAAGGAACCTATCAAAACAGAAAGAATTACCTGAAAAACGTGATTCGCGGAACTGGAAGAAGAAAGTGAAGATTTACTAAAGAGGACTGAGACAGAAAAACAAATAATAAGCAGTAGCAAAAAAAAAAAAAAAGATGAAAAACAGGCACAAGCAGGTAAGTGGAAGGAAAATATGGAAAAATCTAGTGAAGATTGCCAACATTTAATTGATTCCATGGGAGCCGCGCTGGTGTAATGGCTTCGGCGTTGTACTGGCGACCAGGTGTTAATGGTTCAAACCCGGGCGTCGGCGTTTGAAGAAATGTTTACGGCCGGAAATTTGACTGAATAGCCTGAACGGCTCCTGTGATAAACCCTCTGTGGATGGGAAGGAGCGAAGCTCCTGACCGGGTTGGAAGGAAAGTCCTCAGGTTCCCCAGCCTCGCAATGACATGTCATTGGGCCGAAGGGCTGAAAGCTCAAGTGCCGCTGGTTACGAAAAAAAAAAAAAAAAAAAAAAAAAAAAAAAATTTATTCCATAACCAACATAGTGAAAACAATCCTGCAGAAAATTCAAACTGAACTAAAAACAAACCTAATCAAAATAATAGGAAAACTAGCAGAATCTAAGTATAATTTATATATATATATATATATATATATATATATATATATATATATATATATATATATATATATATATATATATATAAAAGAATAGGATATAATATTCAAATAAACCTACAAATTGAACAATGGAAGCACAGAACATTAGACTCATTCAACGGAATTGTAGAAGCGCAAAAAAATATGCCAGCATTATTAGGAATGACTGAACATTACAAATTCATATTTGGCTTTCAAGAGACAGATCTCAATCCTCAACAACGTTTTTCTATTCCTGAATATAAAATCTTTCGAAACGATAGGAGGGATAATCAAAGAGAAAGACGCAAGAGTAGCCCGTTACGCCATTACGCTTCAGGCTTTTGACTACACCATCCGCTAAATTAAAGGAGAAAGCAACGTCGTGGCGGATGTCTTGTCACGCTGTTCACAGACTGAAAACTTTGATGCTTGATCCTAAGACAGTATAACTCATTCCTTGATGGATGGGTCAACTATTCTTGCATATAAACATTCCACTTTGAATCACAAATCAGAAACATTGATGCTTCAATCTGCTGAGGTCCAAAAACTTTGACTAGTACAGCTGGTGAATACATACGAGTACACAGATGGATAATGGTAGACAACTCGTAATATGGACATACCATCATACTCAAGTACTTTGGTGGCTAACACTGGACGTATGGCCATACTTGCTTCATAACATTTATGCTTGTACTTCAAGAGAACGTGGCAATACTAAGCTATCAAAATGACATTTGAAGCGTAACACTCAACGCTTATTGAACATTCAACACGCATTAACACTACGTCGCGGCAAGTTCAGCAATTATTACCGAGTGACATTGTTGACAATGTATATTTATAGCTACACAGACATGCTGTGCTGACAATTTAACATAGCTGCTACCCATGACACCTCTTTAGGGGAGAACCGTGTCCAGGAACTGTCATGTCCATGCCTTGTCGTACAATATCACGATGATGATGATGGAAAGAGCTGTATAATTTATTTCTTTCAAACTCATTCTGGGCAGTATTATTTTCACTTAATAACACTTGCACTTTCAGATAGCAAGAACAGATAACCTACTACACAGTAATATTAATTCACATATCATAGTTGATTATTTCCCTTTGTACATGCTCATTTAATGCATTACTTCAACATTGTTCTTGTGAAATATATCACTATTTTCATGATCATATCTCATCAGATTACCATCTAATTTATGAGTTTGTCATATTCTCATGATATTTTCATTGATTAGTGACCGTATATAACTTAGACGTGACCTTGATTTCACGATTTGGCAATGGTGCCTAGTTTGCCGTCCTCTTCACCGGAAAACTTTCAGTTTGTTTTTTTCTGAGGGGCGGGGGTGATGTGTTACGCTTCATTCTTGCATATAAAAGTAAGTTCTAGTGGAAGGTATAGCTATGTGCAATAGATGAGGCACGATAACGCACCAGTTTTGTAAACGCACCATGAAATTTTAATGTAATTTTAAATAAATTCTGACGTAAGCGATGTCTGCTTTTAGATCTAACCGTCAACCTTCGCTCTCTTTTGCTTGTGTCCGTCGATGAGTGAGGATGTGTTTATTCGAGCTCCAGATATAAGTTAATGTCCACAAGAAAATTCATTGATTGGCTGATGACCGCAGCTTTATTTATGCCTGTAATGCATGGCAATATTATAGAGACGTATCTAAAATGATTCCTTCAAGTTTTTGAACACGATGTAACATTTTAATGATATTCGTGAACTCTATTGTCTTATGACGGCTAGTTGCCCGCTCATATCTGTTGAGACGAAGGACGGACAAAGGACTGTGTCTATGATTTAACAAATGATCTTCTGATTCATTTCTATGGAGCCCTGTTACAGTAAAGTGTTGTATTAAACGTGTATTAAAAACTTATGGACTGAATCGCGTCATTTCAAGATGTTACAGTGTTCCAGTTCAAGTTCTGTTATGCACTACATTTATGTGTTACCAGCCACACGTAACATATAAAAACGGGTGCGTTAACGTGCCTCATCTATTGCGCATAGCTATACCTTCCGATAGAACGTACGCCTATGTGCAAGAATGAAGCGTAACATAAATGATGGTTCAATAAAAAGAATTAACTCTTGTGTAAATCAACCGCTCCACCTATGTCCCATTCTTGACGTATGAATGCGAGTCATAGGCATTGACTACAACCCAAAAAAGCCAGATCCAAACCTCAGAAATGAGGTATCTGAGGAAGGTGGTTGAAGTAACAAGAAGAGACATGGTCCGCAACCAGACGATACGTCAAGGCCTAAAAACCCACCCCCTGCAGACCCAAGAAGAACAGTCCCAACTGAGATGGTTTGGCAATGTCTGCAGAACGGGAGATGATCGGCTACCACGACAAGCATGGGAAACTAAAAGCCAGGGATCCAGACCTCCAGGACGACCCAAAGTCCGCTGGGAGGACAACATTAGACAATCTTTGAAGGACCGAAGACTAGAATGGAACCAAGCCAGTCATCCGATAGAATAGTATGGCGCTCGCTCTTACACACCTCTACACCTCATGGTAGAAGAGGAACGAATAAGTAAGTAAATCAACAAGACACAGCAATTGACATAAGCATCATAACATCCATTCTTGTCAATACAAAATGGGAAATTATTCAGGATACAAACTCAGATCATCTGCCCATTGAAATGATAATAAATGACACTTACAAGCCAAACAAGATGACTGAGAAACAAATATTTCACTATAATAATGCGAATTGGATAGCTCTCCAAAATGAAATGGAAGAATTATCAATTATTACAAGGGGATATACATAAGTCTTGGGCCTGACCATTAAGGAGTCACAGGAGGAAGATGAAACTTGGCACATTTAAAGTTCATTATATTTGCACTGAATGTGTGAAGTACGCGTTTGTTTCTTCAATGGGTTTTCCAGCTACCGTGCACGGCGCAATGTACCCTATTGACCGGATCTGCTGCTCCAAAGATTTCACAAAACAATGGAAAAGAAGGAGGCCAGAGCTGTGATAAAATTTCTGATGTTTCAGGGAAAAACACCTACAGAAATACACAGGGAGATGGAACCAGTGTTTCGTGATTGTTGTCCTTCATATACAACTGGTGTCAACAGTTTAAGTGCGGCCGCTCAAATGCTGCTGATCTGCCAAGATCTGGTAGACCAGCCTCAGAGTGCAACGATGGAAATGCAACAAGAGTGAAGAAAATCATTGACCAGGATCGAAAAATGACAATTGTGGAGATAGCTAGTAGAGTAAAACTAAATGAAAGAACAGTTTATAGAATTTTACACAACAGACTGAACATGAGAAAAGTGTGTGCACGCTGGGTTCCGCGACTGTTGACAAGTGAACAGAAGCAAACGAGGGTAAATTGCTGTCAAAAATTGCTCAAAAAGAGTCAGTCAAAATTTTTTTAGAGACCCTGGTGACAGTAGATGAGACTTCGGTACACCATTATGACCCCGAATCCAAAATTGCCAGTATGCAATGGAAAACCCCGGGCTCCCCAACACCTGTCAAGCCGAGAGCGCAGAAATCTGCAGGAAAAGTGATGCTGACTGTTTTTTGGGACGGCAAAGGTGTCCTTTTAAAAGATTATCTGCCTCGTGGCAAGACAGTTAATGGACAGTACTATGCAGATCTTCTCACCAAACTAAGAAAGGTTGTGACCAGGAAACGAGGGATAACGCGCACTCAAAATCTTCCTTTGCTTCAAGACAACGCGCCCTCTCACAAAGCACGGCTTGTGCAGCTAGCAGCCAATGATTTGAATATTGAAATTCTTCCACACCCACTATATTCTCCAGATTTGGCTCCATCAGACTTTTTTATATTCCCAATCCTTAAAAAACCGCTAAAAGGAAATCATTTTGACAGCGATGAAGAGGTTATACTGGCATTTGATGACTGGTTTAGTTTGAAAAATAGGGTGTTCTACTCCCAAGGTCTTTTCAAGGTCAAGCAGAGATGGCAGAAGTGTGTCAATTCAGACGGTGGCTATAGTGAAAAGGAATAAACACTATACAAAATTTCAGCTCTCTGTGACATGTCCTTCATGGTCAGGCCCAAGACTTATGTCAATCCCCTTGTATTATAAAACATGAAAATGTTGATATTTGCAGATAACCTCACGAGAGAAATACCATTCAGGTCGTAATGTTGCAATAAAACAATTGGCAACTCAGTCCAGTGAGCAAAGTGCCGAGTATTAAAAATAGCTGTTAAACATATACCAAACTCTAATATGCCACAAAATCTAAATTCACACCAATTTAGGAATAAAAAAGTGATCGCACAGTGGAATCCTAACACAGTACCATAGTGGACAATTCAGTGTTCAGAAATACAAAGACAACGAAAACAAGCTCTTCAGAGATATACAAAACACAGAACAGAAGAGAATCTAGACGAATTTATAAAAATTAGAAATGAATCAAACAAAATAATACTCAAAGCAAAAGAGAATCACTGGAAGAGATTCTGTCAAGCCCTAAATCCCAAAACACACTCTATTACAGATTAGGGGAATAAATTAAAGACTATAATAGGAAGAACTAAACAAATCATAATACCTACTATTAAAAACTCAGAAAGAGCAGATACTGACAAGCAAAACGCAAATGTACTGGCCAGATACTACCATAATGTTAGTTCCATGAAAATGCTAGGTCAGAATGAGAGTACTAGAAGGAAAAAACTCATTACAAAATTCAGTGGGAAAAGTAACTGAGAATACAGATGAGTTATCATATTTAAATTCATATATTACAATGGAGGAAGTGGAAAATGTAATGAAGGAAAAATCAAATACAGCACCAGGACATGATATCTTGAGCTATGAACTACTGAAACATATACCAAGAAGTACCTTAGGAATTGTAACATCTCTATTGAACAAAATTTGGATTGTGGTAATAATTCCCAGGACATGGAAAGTGGCAACAGTTAATCAAGTACTAAAACCAGAAAAAGATAACCATGATGCTAGTCCATACAGACCAATTTCATTAACTTCCTATCTAGGTAAATTATTAGAAACCATAGTAAATAAAAGATTAAAATTGTTTTTGGAAAAGAATAATATATACAAATATATACAGCCAGACTCAATCAGTATTTAGGAGGGATAGATGCACTATGGATCAGATAATCAAAATGACACATGAAATCAAATTTGGATTTCAAAAGAAAGAAAAAACAGTGGTACTTTTTTGTTAAGTCATGTTTTATTAACGGGAGTTAGGTGTTAAAGATTTGTATGTATGGGTCGGATTTTTGTACACACGTTAGTTAGCACGTGTTGCGGACAGTTTCCGTGAGTTTATAGTCTGTTAAATGTACCTGTTTAAGTTTGGAGACATTATTTGTTAGATTCTTGATCTAAGGGGAGGTACTCATTTTTTACTTGGGTTGAAGTCGACAGTGGTTGTTATCCCACTTGTCTTTTAACCAAGCGGTCTAATTTTAGAACCGATGTCTCGTTACCTGACCATATATGGCTTGAATGGTCAGCCGTTCCTAGAATGCTTTCAGATAGCCCACCTGAGCGGAGATCAGGGGGTCTTGCGTCTCACGACGCATGCGCAAGTTTTGTGGCGCGCTAAGAAAGACATTTTTGTTGGAGAGACGAGCTGTGATTTTCAAACGGTCAAGACGTGTTGGCGTCTTTGAACTGGCTTTATGCCTGGGGAAGGAAAGTCCTCTGTGTGTGACCAAGATGTCTAAAGATTGTTCCCCATGTTGTATTCTATGCGCCTAGGAGGCGAGTGTGTTTTTGGTGTTTATTCTGAAGGGATGTCAAGGTAAATTACCCTTCAAATCATTTCTCTCTATTGCCAGAATCGTGATTAACATTTGTTACCAGCTTAGTGACTTTTCCCTGGGCGGGAAAGAGTCCATTGAGAATACTAGAATTTAAGCCCACGAATTATGCTGACATTGTATGTATCGGGTCTGTGAATGCCCGAAGAACGTTATACCTTGTTTAGCCAAGGAATCATAGAGAACACTGTATTTAGGGGTCCGCCATATTTTGCGGCCTGCTGTATACTAGAAATGTATCTGACCTGCAGGTGTCAGAGTAGAGCGGAACTAAGCTCATATACTTGAAGACCCGCTGGCAATGCGGGTTTTTTTGTTGTAGCTGTAGAAAGAGAGATAGATTGAGGTCAGCATCATATATGCACAGCTTACTGATGAACTGTTGATGCAAACTATAATGAACTGTCGTCCTGTTTACGTTGTCCTTGTGTTTTGTCAAATGACTATTTATATTGATGTCGGCGTCCCTTGTAATCGTACTGCATTAAAGTGTTGAAACGTCAGAGGTGTTACCAAGATCCATGATTTTCTACGTGGTGGTGCAAGAGTGTGTTGTCTAGTAGATGACTGTCTTCCACGAACCTTTTTACACCCATTCGCACTCTTTAATGACTACACACACACCAAAAGGTAACTCATCAACACTTTGAAGTCTAGAAATGAATGCCCACATTATGGCGGCCAACCAGGGTCTACAACATTTATGATAGCCTGTGTGGCGTTTGAGTTGCAAGAAATATTGTACAGCAGCTCCCACCTTGTTGATGAACTGAGTTCACTCACTCCAGCAACATCCACGCTTCTACACAACACTACCAATCTAGCAACAGCCTATTACGTCTATAGTGGCCAAATACGTCTGTTACAGCACGCTTTGGTGATGAGATTATTTTTTAGTTGGGGGCTTTATGCTCGGAAATTTTTGAACATAGCTCAACTGAGTAGTTGTTAGTTTGTTTTTAAAAATTAGATAAAGAAAGTTTTCGAATGTTCTCAGTGATAGTTTGGGGGAAGAGACGGTTGAGCTGAGCTGAGTTCTCACGCGGTTAGTTCGCGCATGAGTAATTTTTACTGAGCTGTTCTGAGAAGCTGTAATCTCGTTTCAGTGCGTTCCTGGCAGGGCTTCGAGATGGTTGTTCCATCTCGTTAGTGTGTCCAGAAGTTATTATCAAGTGGAATATATTTTTGAAAGTGAAGGGAAGAGTTTCCTTCCAAGATGGATTCTTTTGAGGCCATGGATTGTACCGGCCATTATTATTATGATTCATATTTCTTATGATGGATTTTTTCCCCTGTGATTGGAATAGATATATTATGCTCAGGGTTGCTGTGTGCAACCGTTTGATGAATAGTTATTGCATGGATTTACTGTTATAATACTGTGTAGAGAGCTGCTGTGAACTGCGATGTATGCAGTTCTTTTGATGGATATTTTTGTTGTATTACTATGGAATGAGAGCTGCTGTGAACTGCGATGTATGCAGTCCTTTTGATGGATATTTTTTGCTCTAGTACTATGAAATGTGAGCTGCGGGGTTCTGCAGCCTATGTACTTCGGATTTTGTACCTGTAACTGAGTTGTACGGATTTACTTACCTGATGCCTGATGATCTACTATGGGCTGTTATCTATGATTATATCCCTTTGGATTTTTGCACGCTGTTATGGACTTATTTACATGTCGCTCCATGATTTGCTATGATGTCTACGTGATTGTGGTGTAAATAAACAGTGTATAGCTTTATAGCAGTTCCACTACTTCCTGAACCATCGTTACTGTGTGTGCGTGAGTGCCGAATGGATATTACACCCTTAAAGAACTCTGACATTCGCGTATCTATATATGTACTTGTTTACTCACTTGTCGACCACCTGTAAGCCTGACCATACTGACTTTGTCATTGTCAGTGACCTGATACAACCACCACTACAAACATTCGCACAGTAATATAAGTGATGGCCTGTGTGGCCTATTGCCGATGTTGTTAAAGAAAATAAACTTTAACATTTTTCTAGATATAGCTAGGGCCTATCATGAATGCTGGAGAGAAGGTGCTCTCTTTAAAATAAAAAAGATAAGAATTACAGATACAATGTATAGATACTTAGAGAACGTTCTTCAAGATATATATTTCACAGTGCAAAGTAACAATGAGAAATCAGAACTGTACGAACAACGGAATGGCATTCGTCAAGGATCAGTTTTATCCTCTTCAATTGTTACTTACTTTCTTACTTACTTAGTCATTCCTCTTCTACCGTGAGGTGTAGAGGTTTGTAAGAGAGAGCGCCATACTATTATCGGATGTCTTCCTTCTGGCTTGGTTCCATTCTAGTCCTCGGTCCTTCAAAGATTGTCTAATGTTGCCCTCCCAGCTGACTTTGGGTCGTCCTGGAGGTCTGGATCCTTGGCTCTTAGTTTCCCATGCTTGCCGTGGTAGCCGATCTTCTCCCATTCTGCAGACATGGCCAAACCATCTCAGTTGGGACTGTTCTACCTGGGTCTGCAAGAGTTGGATTTTTAGGCCTTGACGTATCGTCTGGTTGCGGACCATGTCTCTTCTTGTTACTTCAACCACCTTCCTCAGATACCTTATTTCTGAGGTTTGGATCTGGCTTTTGTGGGTTGTTGTCATTGCCCATGACTCGCATTCATACGTCAAGACTGGGACAAAGGTGGAGCGGTAGACAGCCATTTTTGTCTTCTTACCAATTTCTCTTTTGCTGATGAATCCTCGATTTATGGCTTGAAAAAGTCTCCCAGCTGCCGCTCGTTGGGTAGCCAACTCTAATTTGATGCCCCCCTTCCGGTCTATGACAGCTGCAATGTATTTAAAGTGGTCGACCTGCTCCAGGACCTGTTCTCCCAGCTTAATCTGATGTCTTCTTTCCTCTCGTGATATCACTATGGTTTTTGTTTTCGAGCTGCTTATGATCATCCCTCTCTTCTCCAGCTCTTCCTTCCAGATTTGCAGGTTGGATTGAAGATGTGTCTCTGATTTAGCAATCAGGGCAACATCATCAGCAAATGCCAGCTCTGAAATACAGACCTGTCTCATCTTCCAGTACCCCACTGAGTACTTTCTTGTCCTCTCCTTACATGCCTTGATGACATCGTCCATGAGGAGTATGAAAAGATAAGTTGACAGGATATCACCTTGTCTTACACCAGTGATGGTCCTGAATTCTTCTGACTTATGGTTTGCCGTCCTCACATAATTTCTGTAAGACTTGTAGAAGCTATGTATAGCATGAATCAGATGTGTTGGAATGTTCCTCCTTGCCAAACAGTCCCATAATTTGTTCCAGGGGACCTTGTCAAATGCCTTTTCCAGATCTAAGAAGCAAAGATGGATCTCACTTATACTCAAGAGCCTTTTTACTCAACTGTCTGAATGTGAAGATTATGTCTTACTTCGATTTGCTCGGAAGCCACACTGGACCTCATCCATTTGTGGCTCAGCTAGGCGTCTGAGTCTCTACTCCAGTATTTTTGAGTAGATTTTACCAGGGACACTGAGTTGGGATATGCCTCTTTGGTTTCCACATTGTCGGTTGTCACCCTTTTTGAAAATCGGTGTTATTATGGCAATCTCCCAATCTTGTGGTATGGTCTTGTTGCACCAAGCTGCCTGTAGGACACTTAGGAGTAATAGGTCGCCTGCTGATCCCATGTACTTAACCAGTTCTGGTGTTATGCAATCATGTCCTGCTGCTTTGCCCATCTTGATTTTCTCCAGTGATGCCTTCAGTTCTTCCATCTTTATGTCATCTTCATCACTACTGGTTTCCACTTCTGTGTCAGTGCTTATCATCTCTGATGCTTGACCTTGTTCACCATCCAGGAGCTCTGAAAAATATTCTTTCCGTCTTTCCAGTAGTTCTTTTGGGGCAGTAAGCAATTTGCCTTGCTTGTCCTTTATAATTTTAAGAGGGCACTGTTTTTCCTTTCTCATATTCTTTCGGGTCTTATAGAACAATTTCTGGTTTTCTTGCGGATCGCTTTCTAGCTTTTCTCCAAATTCTTCCCAGGACTTCTGTTTTGCTGCTAGCACCTTGTTCTTTGCTTCTGTTGTGAGTATCATATATTCTCTGTATTTCTCTGTTCTTCCTGGTGTGTTTTTAGCTCCTAAGTATTGTTTCCATGCCTTTTTCTTCTCTCTTATTTGCTCTTTAACCTCATCTGTCCACCAATGTGTCCTCTTTCTCTTGTTCCCAAGTCGAACGTCACCAGATGCTACTGCTGCAGCTGCCTTTATAATATTCTTGAATTTCAGCCAGAGTGTTTCCAGGTCATCAGGTTGTTTTTCTGTGTTTCTCACTGGTGTAGTAATAAGCCCCTGGTATCTGGTCTTCACTTCTGGCTCTCTCAGCTTGTAGGTCTTAATGCTTGTTTCCCCTGTTAGTTTACTTAGCTTCTTGCGTGATGTTAGGCAGTTCCTAGGCCGAGTAACTCTTTCAGTTGTTTTATTAATTGTTAACAAGTAGTGATCACCCATTGTCATTAAAAGTATCTTCTCCATATCTTCCGATAACTCCACTCCATCTAGCATGGTCATTTCCAACTCTGGCATTGAAATCTCCGAGCAGGATTACTTCATCCAATGACAAGGTTGACTATGGTTTCTCCTTCTTTTAGTTTTACAACCACAATGCGTTCCGAGACAAAGTTCCATCCCTTGATACTATCCTTTTGGTTTTTGGCCACAATACAACCCAAGACCCCCTTTAGCTCTTTCAGATGTGGGGACGCCACTGTAGAGCAGCGTGTTGCCATTGAGATCCATAACGTCTTGTCCTTTTTTCTTTCTGTCTGTTAAAGCCAAGATTTTTAATTTGGCTTTTCTCATCTCTTCCACCAGCTCCTCTTCCTTCCCATGTATACTTCTTGTGTTCCGTAAGTCGTAGTCCGTAGTCCGTTCCAGTTCGTCGCCTTTAGAATCAGTCCGGTTTTCTCTCTTATGTTTCTTGTGATCTGGTTTTTAAGACAAACAGGTGATTGGCTTCAATTTTTACAATAATAGTAAATGATTTGAATGTTTCCGCGTACCTGTTATTTGTGAATTGTTTATTTGTTGATGGTAATGTCTAGTAGTTTTAGTAAATCAAATGTTTGTCCATCAGGTGTGTTGGTGAGTGTGTCCGTTCTTTGTTTCTTCTGTTGGAGAAGAATTTGCTCTTGCATGAAAAGTCATGTTCTTTGGTATGGATTTATTTCTTGTAGAGTCGTACAGTGGTATTGATGGTATAACACATGTTGGTTTATATTGGTCTTAAGAGTTTGAGGCTGATGGGTGGCCTCATAACCCAGGTTCTAATGAAGGCTGAGCGATAGACAGACTCTTTATAGGATGTAGATGTTCATAACACGACTGTTTAACAACACAGGTCACAAAAATGAAAAACTTTAACGAGTCACAGGAACGTCTACATATACTGCCTATTCCAAATGAAACTTGGATAACATGTTTTGCTATCGTCATGACAGTTACATGCGAGGTGTGCAAAAAGATACAGGAAAACGTTATTTTGGCCTGTTTATTTGTGATGATATATTTTTTCTTTTCACAATTTTTGATAGTTCTTCTTAGTTACAATATCTTGTTCAAGTACACACCAATACAATACAAATCTTGTTTCTCTTCTCCTAAGAAGTTCTTCAGTCTTTTCTTTCCTTCCTAGTCGACGATTACATTAAAATATTTGGGACTATTTGCTAAAGTGTCAGTAGACTGCGGCTGCTATGGTTCTCCTCTATTTAATTGAATCGGCCTCATAATCATTACGTCTTATCAAGGGGAAATAAACCGTCAAAGTTTTTGTTTCACATAGATCAGTATAGTTATGTCCCTTCTGACTGAGAGATCTGTGTTCTGATAACTCTGTAATACTAATATAGGAAGATGTCTCTCAGATTTCTTTTAAATATTGTCTATCGATATATTGAGCAGGTACCACTTATAATATACTAGTTACCTTTCCTTTTAAATGAAAAAGGTGCACGGAGACGTCGAGTTTGAGGGTGAAGCGTGGCGATCCTTGGAGAAAACTCTTTACTACTTCTGGGTCTATCTCTTGTCAAATATTTGCTCGGCGTCTGCCCTCTTTCTGCGTCAACCGTGAGGAATGCAGTTAGCTTCCCATAGCTAGACTGCTTGCGTCCGAGTCAGCGAACCAGAGCTGAACAAGACCCTACTCCACCCCCAAGTGGTGGTATTGGAAACAGGCTGCATCACTGCATTCTGGCTGAGTGAGAAGGGATCGAAGAGAGAAGGCTAACCCGGTCCCAAAAATGATGTGCTGAAGTCGGATGTGTCGGTCGAAAGGCGCAAATATCCTGGGAAGAATTTGAAGAAAAGCTAGAAAAAGATGCGAAAGAAAACCAGAAATTTTTTTATAAGACCCTAAAGAGCTTGAGGAAGGAAAAACAATGCCCTCTCAAATTTATAAAGGACAAGCAAGGCAAATTGCTTACTGCCCCAAAGGAAGTAATGGAACGATGGACAGAATATTTCTCAGAACTCCTGGATGGTGAGCATTGAGAGGCATCAGAAATTAAAACCACTTGCACAGAAGAGAAAACCAATGATGGCGAAGATGACATAACGATGGAAAAACTGAACGCAGCACTGGAGACAATCAAGATAGGCAAAGCAGCAGGGCATGATGGTATAACACCAGAAATGGTTAAGTACAAGGGGGCATCAGGCGACCTATTACTCTTAAGGGTCCTACAAGAAGCGTGGTGCAACAAGACCATACCAAAGGATTGGTAGATTGCCATCATAACACCAATTTTCAAAAAGGGTGACAATCGACAATGTTGAAACCATAGAGGCATATCCCTTCTCAGTGTCCCTGGTAAAATCTACTCTTGAATTATTGAGCAGAGACTCCGTCGCCTAGCTGAGCCACAATTGGATGAGGTCCAGTGCGGATTCCGAGCAAACCGAAGTACTCAATACCTAATCTTTACACACAGAGAGCTGAGTGAAAAGGCTCTTGAGTATAAGAGTGAGATCCATCTTTGCTTCTTAGATCTGGAAAAGGCATTTGACAAGGTTCCCTGGAACAAACTCTGGGACTGTATGGCAAGGAAGAACATTCCAGCACGTCTGAATCATGCTATACAGCGCTTCTACAAGTTTTGCAGAAATTTTGTGAGGAAAGCAAACCATAAGTCAGAAGAATTCAGGACCACCACTGGTGTAAGACAAGGTGATATCCTGTCACCTTATCTTTTCATACTCCTCATGGACGATGTCATCAAGGCATGTAAGGAGAGGACAAGAAAGTACTCAGTGGGGTACTGGAAGATGAGACAGGTCTGTATTTCAGAGCTGGCATTTGCTGATGATGTTGCCCTGATTGCTAAATCAGAGGCACATCTTCAATCCAACCTGCAAATCTGGAAGGAAGAGCTGGAGAAGAGAGGGATGATCATAAGCAGCTCGAAAACAAAAACCATAGTGATATCACGAGAGGAAAAAAGACATCAGATTAAGCTGGGAGAACAGGTCCTGGAGCAGGTCGACCACTTTAAATACCTTACAGCTGTCATAGACCGAAAGAGAGGCATCAAAGAAGAGTTGGCCACTCGAAAAGCAGCAGAAGGAAGACTTTTTCAGGCCTTAAATCGAGGATTCCTCAGCAAGTGAGAGGTTGGTAAGAAAACGAAGATTGCTAGATACCGCTCCACCTTTGTCCTAGTCTTGACGTATGGATGCGAGTCATGGGCAATGACCACAACTCACAAAAGCCAGATCCAAACCTCAGAAATGAGGTATCTGAGGAAGGTGGTTGAAGTAACAAGAAGAGACATGGTCCGCAACCAGACGATACGTCAAGGCCTAAAATCCCACTTCCTGCAGACCCAAGTAGAACAGTCCCAACTAAGATGGTTTGGCCATGTCTGCAGAATGGGAGAAGATCGCTACCAAGACAAGCATGGGAAACAAAGAGCCAGCGATTCAGACACCCAGGTCGACCCAGAGTCCGCTGGGAGGACAACATTAGACAATCTTTGAAGGACCGAGGACTAGAATGGAACCAGGCCAGGAGGAAGAAAGCCGAGAGGATAAGCTGGCGCTCTCTGTCCCAAACCTCTACACCTCACGGTAGAAGGGGAACGACTAAGTAAGTAAGTAAGTAAGTAAGCTAAATGGAGAAATGGGAAAAATCTACCAATATTGTATACTAACCTTCAAAAACAAATAAAAAAGTATATAAATGGATGAATAAATGGGGATTTCACTTAAATGAGAATAATACAGTAGGAATGATCTTCAGTAAATGTAGGGTTGTTGAAAATAAGTTGATTGACATAAACTTACAAGGGCAACAAATTAATACAATGCAGACCACACGATACCTAGGAATGACTCTAGATCAACAACTGAACTGGAACAAACACATTGGTAGAGTCTTGTAGAGGACTAACTAACATGATAAGATATTTGAAAGGTCATGGATGGGGTGCAAGCACTAAGACAATGATTACGTTTTATAAATCTTTCATTAGAGGCAAATATTTTTATGGAAGCATAGTCTATGACTTTGCAGCACAAAGTCACAAGATTAAATAAGATATAATTTTAACACCAAGCATTATGTACAATATATGGTATGACAAGGTTACCAACGTGGAACTGAGGACAAGAACCAGACACGTGCCAGTTGAACAAGAGATGAGAAGAAGACGCTGGCGAAGGATAGGACACACACTGAGAAACCTGTTGATAACATTACAAGGCAGTCCTTGTTCTGGAACCCCCAGGGCAAGAGAGGTAGAAGTAGACCAAGAAGCACATGGAGAAAAGAGCTGGAAACAGAGATGAAAATGACGAGGAGAACGTGGAAAGAACTTGAGATGATGGCACGTGACCGGAGGACTTGTCATGTGTTTGTTGAAGGCCTATGCTCCTTTTGGAGTGGAGGGTTATGAATGAATGATGTACAATTGCAGGAGAAATCAGATCAACATCGAGGGGTGCTCTGGAGGTGGCCTTAGGAGTCCTCCCTTTGGAACTTTGGAGAAAGGAACTAAGACTAAATTGTACATGACCAAAATTAGGTTGGACAAGACTCATCTCGCTTTTCCAGCATTAGTTAGATATAAATTCACAACTCAGAACATGTTCATGAATGCTAGTAGATACCCAACAGGTTGGTTATGCATGGAGGAACTAGTACAGTTGGATGTCATAAATGCATCAATTAATAACAGTAATATATAGAAGCCGGTGGTACCATCCTGGGAACTAAAAAACTATATACAGACTAACACTTGGCAAAAATAATTAATAAAACAACTGATATGGTCAATATCTAAAACAAAACCAGGAAATATATTCAACAAATATCAAAGGAAAATATTACAGTGTATGGGACGTGTAATGGAAAGGAGTCTACAGTAATCTAACAGCCTATCGTAACCTTATAGTTGCTCTCTGATTTGCTAGCCAAAACATGCATTATACTTCCTTCCTTACTTCTGCAGCTTACCCTTTTGTCCCCGCAATCTTTTCTTTAAACACTGGCCAACGCAGTGTTTACAATCTTCGTGACCTGTCCGTCATAGCAGGAAACAAATCACGCTATGGTTATACTACATTCCACTCACGCGAGCTCATCTGTCAATCATATAATACTCGACAGCCAGACAGCACATGAGAGAAATGAAACATACCCTTTGAAGTTCACTCAGGAACATTCTAGAATTCCCTAGTACCCTTTGATCTTGGAACACGGGCATTCTAAGGGAAACCCGCTAGGAGACCAAAAAGTCTTTTGATGTCGGTCAATGCTCCAGACGGGAAACTCTGGGAGACCGAAACGTAAAGCCTTTCATCTTGAAAACTCTAGCTCATGAATTTGCCCCACAAAGGAGTGCAAAATAACGCCATTAGCGATATATATATATATATATATATATATATATATATATATATATATATATATATATATATATATATATATATATATATATATATATATATATATATATATATATATATATATATATATATATATATATATATATATATATATATATATATATATATATATATATATATACTACTGTTTCTATAACCCAGCCATCAGTCATCAGTCAGAAGAGTCTAGCACACTGTCATAAACCATTTCTTTTGGATATTGTTTTTAAGTGATTCGTGGAGATTTTATTCTGGATTTCTGGTAACAGGAAAACAGTTCTAGTATTAGAAGTATTTCACGGTGATAGCCATTTAAAGTTAAACACTTTTACTTCACCTTTTTTCTTGCTAGCAAGTCGAATTAAATAAAATAACGCGTAGCGATTTTCATAACCAGGTATCCAATTAAAGTGTTAGACCACGCCACCCTACTGCTACATAACTGAGACGAGACCGTAATTATGTTTACAGTGTAGACGGACGCGGCACTTATTTCTCCAGGAGAGAGGGAGATAAACACGACTGTTAACAAAACCGGACTTATAGGCGTTAGACGACTGACAGCAGGTGAAAAGAATACATGTTTATATTTCATTTGTAATTATTGTTATTAAAGCGTCTATTATTTTGTTAATGCCTACACGACAAAGTAACAGACACCGACAATTTAATAGCGAACTAAATGATAGGTGATTATGTTGTACGTATTGCGTATTGTGAGAAATTGCGAGTGACCGCCAGCCGCGAGACGGTGCGGTTGTGTCATCATCGATTCGGTCGGAACCAAATCAGCGGCCAGCGACGTCTGTGAGTGTAGGCGCCGGGCAAATACCGTGTATCTTCTAATATAGATTTTCCCACAAATAGTTTCTTGTATTTTACGCAGACCTGATCCCAAGCGGACGACCAGCGATTTATTTTCTTTATCACTTATACGTGTGTACTAGCCCCGATGATATATTGTGTCTGAAAATCATAAATACTGGACTTACCACATCCAGGATATTATTTTTAACAGCCCCACGGTGGCGTATCCCTGATAACATCATCCCCCCCCCTCCCCCCCCCCCCCCGACAGTTGTATTCAAGTGGAGTACATATTTTATACACTGAGCAGGACCGACACTCTGGCAAAGAGTCCGCCGATATAAAAATCCATCATCATCATTTTTTTAACATTTGGAGCAACCGGATTTAACCAGATACTAGAAGTATCCCCCTCTCTTAAATAGTAAACATCAAGGATTCTCACACTATTTGCCTATTTGTAATGACACCTGTTTCCAGATAGAAGTTCCAGACAGAGCGGGAAACAAGCCTGTTTTTCCCCGCTCTCCCATTTACTGCAAGCGTTGTCGCAACGACGTTATTCAGTTGCAGTTACTGTGTTTAGACTTATATTCCACTGTGCACCCCATCGGAGGAAAAGTGATAGTTAAGAACAGTGACGATAACATTTACGATCTATATTGCTACCACGATTAATCGAGGAAAATAACAAATTCGGCGTTCACCTCATTAATTTATTTTTGGGATGAACAGGGGCCAATCTGTATCGTCGACAGCTGGAGTGATATATTAATCACAGTGAAATAGGGATTATGTTCGAGGAATAATCTGTTACCAAGGGATACCACAGACCTACAGACCCACGGGTAAAAGACAAAAGGTAAGAGAGTGAGAGGTGGCCACTGAGTGAGAGAGTGTGTAATGATTTTTATGTTTTTTGCTGGGCACTATCTATTAATTTGGTTGTCTGATTTATGTTTACTTTACTTGGTCTTATAGTGTACTAAGATTGTTTATTCTGTAACCAAGTGCCAACCTTCAACCTTTGAGTTAATATTTTTGGGTATATCTCCATACGGTGAAGGCGTACCATTGTCTTTACTTCCTCTGTATGTAAATGATTTCTTGATATCTTTTGGGTATTTAATGTTGTAACAAGATTAGTGATAATAAACAACAAAGAAATTTAATTTTTGTGTTGGTCAGACCTATACCCATTTACCCTTAGTTTTTCACGCGTGTGTGTCTTGTTGTCACATAGTGTTGTGTGTGTAGAATAACTTGTCTTATTTTATATAGGGAGGCAGGCAAAGATTGTCTTATAAACAAAGCACAGTTATACGGATAGGCTGGAGGAGAGAAACTTACTCACTCTAGAGACATATCTTTCCCTCAACCTACCACCTGTGAAATCTATTTTCTGTTCATTCTCGTGTATATGTCAACATTCACTCTTTACTTAGACGGGCCCAATAAAACAATTAACCTACTGTACGACAGTGTACCTAGATGGATCTAAGGGAAACGATAACTAATTGGGGATAGGAATTTATAGTCCCATGTGGAACATTTTGAAAGGATATAGTATAACAGATAATACTTCTATTTTCACGGCAGAGATGGTTGCAATTCTGAAAGCTCTAGAAATATTCCCTATCAAGTCTCCTCATAAATTAACAATATTTACAGACCCACTTTTAGCTGTTCAAGCTATAAAAAACTTATGAGAATGCAGTAGACCTGATATAGCAGAAGAGATATTACTGATAAATACATACCTATACTTCAGAGGATATTCTGTTCTAATAGCTTGAATACCTTCACATGTTGGCATTGAAAAAAATGAACAGGCGGATAAAGAAGCTAAGGCAAGTAGAAATAATAGAAGCCAAATAAATGTGGAGATGAGTAAAGCAGAGATCAAAAGCTTAATTAAAAGAATAATAACCGATGAATAGACATCAGAGTGGGATGAAAGCTTGAAGGGCAGACATGCATATAAGATGTTCAAAGCTCCAACGAGAACGTGTCAGGTATCTAGAGAACTAAAATTCCCAGCAATAAGAAACTACTTAGACTGCGACTAGGAATAGGCTATTTTAGAATAGGTTGACAGTTCGGCGTAGGCCGATGGGAAGGTTTTTTAAGCGGGAGTGAGATATACTTCCGGGAAGCCGGGAGGTCCTGTTTTTCTGAAGGGACCAAGAGTCCATTGTTTTTCGGGGAGAATCTTCGAAGTAACTGCTATGGCAGTTTTCCCCAGTGAATCTCTGTGCGTCGGGATGACGACAGAATTCCTTGTTTAGTTCTGAGGATTCATTTTCCAGGTAATACCGACCTTTATGCATTATTACGCTTTTCGGTGGCAGAACATGTAAAGGATTACCTAGGGTGAACAGCAGCTCACTGATCCGCCATTTCAGAACTTATATATTTGTGCTCGAGGTAGCCATCCAAGACTGTTAGTCTTATATTGTCCAGAAATCCAGTGACGAAGATATATTGTGGGAGCCGCAGATTGGCGGAACTTCTATCTACAATAAGTATTACTGCAGGGTTGATGATAACCTATTTAACAGAAGTACACGGCCGACGTCAGAACGAGGCCTGTGCTTTCGGCTATTATACTACAGCCTGATATGTGCAATTGGCGGGGAGTGCCAAGTTGCACCTGTGTGTCAAAGTGACTAAGGCATCTGACGCGTTTAGTCAGAGACGCCAAGGGCGACGTTACGAACTGTCATTATTGAAGAACTTTGCTATTGACCATGCACGTCTATTCTGATGTTTACCTTTTTGAATGCCAAATGTATACCTATCGATGTCAGGTCAGCATGACCTTGTTACACTGACTGTTCCTGTTGATATTATGTGTGTTCCCGTCAATAAATGTCTTGAAACATGCCTGCAGTGTCAAAGCATCCTTGATTACTGCATGTGAGAGTATGGGTTGCAGGATCTACATCTATACGAGCCTAAACACATTCGCGCCTTCATTCGCACCCACACTCAATTCATCATACGCTCGCACTACACATCTAACAACATGTATACTGTCTTGGGCCAGTGATCACCTCAACAAGAAAAAAAAGACAGTTACATTTCTGGTGGACCAGTTACGTGGGCTCTTATGATACATTTCTTGTCGCCAATGTGGCCTAGAAACTTACATTTCTGATGGACCAGATCTGTGTTTTTAAAAAGAACAGAGCGAGCATTTGACATTATTGTTGACATTTATGGATCCAGAAATTTACATTCCTGGTTGGCTGTTACATGTATGATGTCTCCAGTTTTGTCGAGAAAGTTACAAGAAGGACAAGTACACATTACACTTCTGATCTGTGGGTCTAAGCTACACACGGGACAGCCGTAACACACAGCGCTAATTCTACACTTGCAAGTTTTGGCTACAACAGGACAGATATAGGTCATCAACGGTTGACCCAAATAAACAGTACGAGCATTTATATTATAATGCTACATAAAGCATAACAAGACATGTACTGAAGTTAACTACTAGGCATTTGCTACGTGGACCATAACTGCATAGAAGGCGGGTTCCTATTGTAAACAGTACTGCTGGTTGTTACACGTTTCATTCAACAACAGACTTTTCTAGGTCAGAGCATTCAAGCTACATTGTTGGAGGTCAAGTGTTTGTAAACAGTACGTGGAAATTGTAAACATTCAATGTGCAAGGCGTAATTTGAGAAGGTCATAGTAACTTTGGTTCGTGAATACCACTTTATGTTACAGTGGATTTGACGTTCAGTGCGCGTTTGACATTTCGTTTCTGTGTTCGCAAGGAGCAAGGAATTTATTTTAGTTTCAGCTGTGACTGAACTTGTTCTGCAACACATTGAAATTGATTGCTATATGTTTATGTCACTTCTACTGTTTTGTGTATTTTTCTGCGGGTTTTTCGGTTGGTGGGTCTTACGGTAAATATGCCACTTGATCGAGGCTTACTGTAAGCGTTCTGTAGGTGCAAATTTTCTTAATTTGGAAATTTGCTAGTGACAATTGGTCGCTATTGATGTTAGCTGTGATGTAATTGTACTTAACGTTGTTTTTGTAATATTTTGTCTGTTTTTTAGTTTTGATTGTCGATTTGTTTTGTTTGTATTCTGTAGGTCTCTCCTTTCTTGTGTATTTCTCTACACATTTTTGGTTAAAACAGTGTTGCCATTTGTATTGTTTTGTATTTTTGTCTTTGTATTTTTTTTTTTTTGGTTGTACTACATTACTGTCATGCACAGTCTACATACACATACTTGGTCATGTTTTGATATTATTGATAAGGTAGACTCTTCATATAGAGTTTCTTAATAAAATATTATTATATAAGATATTTATACAAGTTCTTTGATAAAAGACTTGTTATCTACAAAGATTGAGACAAGGTGAAATACATATTCAAGTTCTTTATAAAAAAGACTTGTGCCCATAGTGAGTGGGATATAAGGGAATTTTTTTTCCACAGGTACTCAGGTGATTTTTTGGGTACATTATAAACAAGACTAAGAGTGTGAAAGAAAGTGAAGTGAGTATACAAGTCTATCATTTCAGACTTGTCTCCCATTAAAGTGGGATAATTTAATATATTTGCTTCTGCAAGTTACTGATCTCAGTAGACAAGATGTCTACATTGGACTACTTTATTACACAAGGGAGAGCCCTTGATAAGACTGGTCAACAGTTAGAACAGTGGGCTGTTGCTCAGTATGACAAAGCATTAGCTGCTGAAGAGAGAAGGGCTGCTGCAGAGGAAAAAAAAAACTATGGCTGAAGAGAAGAGATTAGAAAGAGAAGCAGCTGCTGAACAAAAAAGGCTAGACAGAGAAGCTGATATTGCTGCTGAACAAAAGAAATTGCAGATGCAGGTGGAGGAAAGGAGATTTGAAGCTGAACAAAAGAGATTAGACAAAGAGGCTGCTGCAGAGGAGAGGAAAGCTCAAGCTGCTGCAGAGGAGAGGAAAGCTCAAGCTGCTGCAGAGGAGAGGAAAGCTCAAGCTGCTACAGAGGAGAGGAAAGCTCAAGCCGAGGCTGAAATTAGGAAAATGGAACACGAGGAAAGACTCGCAACTTTGGAGTTAGAGAAATTGAAATTGGCGAGTACGGGTGCTCAGCAAACAACTTCGAGTACGACAAAGGAGTTTGTTAGTAGGATTAAATTGCCTCATTTCAATCCTTTAAAGGATGACGTAGCAGATTATCTAGATAGATTCCAATTTTTGTGCGATACGCATAACATAAAAAAGGAAAAATATGTTGAACAACTGATGCCATTTTTTACAGGTGACACAGTGACTACTCTTATGACAATAGACGAACATGAGAGGACTAATTATGATGTTGTCAGGGCAGCATTGCTAAAAAAATATCAACTAAAACAAGAAGACTATCGTCTTCGTTTTAGGACAATGTTGCCAGAAAATGGAGTAGATTTCTCTGATTTTGTTACAAAGATACGTCGTACATTTACACGATGGGTTGAGTTGTCTCAGATTGAGAAAACATATGAAGGTCTAATGGACTTATTATTGCGAGATAAGGTTTTGTCATCTGTTAATGATTCTTTTCTTGCATTCCTTCATGAGCGTAAGCCTAAAAACTTAAAAGAAATGGAGGAATACTGTTGTCAGTATGCCACAGCACATCCCCATGCTACAGTTAGCAATTCTAAAGTGAAAGAAGGGTTGCCAGCTGCTTCGGCAACACCATATGGCACTAATTTCAAAAAAAAATTTCAGGGTGCTCAACAAAATTGGAATAGGGAAGTAATCAAAATTACACTCAGAAGCGGAGTAATCCAACACATGATGGTTCTTCGTCTATGCAGTGGAGACAAGATGGTAGTTCTCGTAATTTTAGTGGTAATAATTTGAGACACTTTCGCAAAGGCTATCCAAATAATAACTATTCAAATTTTCGAGGTAATCATTCTCGACGTCAAGATTATGACGATGGTGAATTTAGAAACCGGGATTCAAACCGGAATGATGAGTACAATAGACAATATGATCACAATTACAGGGGAAATGATAGTCGAAATAATTACAGGGGAAATGATAGTCAAAATAATTACAGGGGAAATGATAATCGAGGTAGACCTAGGTTTAACAAGAAAAGACCTTACCAACAGGCAAACTCTGCGCAACAAGAGTTTGATGGAGCCTGTAATACAGCAAATGATAGTGGTAACTCTAGGGCTATCACTGGTTGTGCTTTCGATTTTGGGAGAGCAACTGAATGCCCCCAATGCTTGACATTGTTTGACTCATCAACTGTATCTACGCTAAGTTGTGGTCACCCTCTTCCTGCTCTACCTGCTACAGTTGCGCATGATGGGAGAGGATCTCTCATCTTAGATAAAGGTCTAATAAATGATAGGCTAGTCTCAGTACTTTTCGATTCGGGATGTACTACCGTCGGGGTTAAGGAGTCTCTGATAGATCCTTGCTGTGCCACTGGAAAAACAATCAAATGTGTTACATTTGGTGGTACTATGGAAAGCTATCCTACTGCTATTATTAGGATTGACACTCCTTTCTTCACAGGAGATGTCCATGCATGTCTTCTTCCTAATCCTATTGCGGATCTTATAATCGGTCGTATTCATGGGGTTAAGGAATGCACCCCGCAACAAATTTCTAGTTGGGAAGAAAAAAACATTCAAACGGTCAATGCAGTGATGACAAGAGCTCAAGCTCTTAATCCCCCAACTTCATCTGATAATAGTAATGAAGTTGATAGCCAAGACGAGCACTTGGTGATTTCCCATGACTCGTTTGTTAAACGTCAAGAAGAGGATCCTTCTTTGAAGAAATACTTCCTTCTTGCAAAGAAAGGGGATCCCAATCAAAATACGAATCACAAATCGTATATTACTATGAAGAATGGTATATTGGTACGAATGGTACAACACTCGGACAAGTCTATGCATTCGCAAATTCTTGTGCCTAAGTGTATGAGAGCCTTAATTCTTCGGCATGCACACGATTCTCAGTGTGCTGGACACATGGGTTTTTCCAGAACTAAAACTAGAGTCCTTGCGTCCTTCTTTTGGCCATTCGTGAATAAAGACATCCGAATTTATTGCCGATCTTGCAAAATTTGTCAAGAGGTCAAGTCTAGGGGTCCGAGACATGCTGCTCCTATTCAGGCTGCAGATATTCCGATTCGGCCGTTTCAGAAAATGGCTATAGACATCATTGGTCCGTTCAAAATTAAGTCAGCCAGAGGACACCAATTTATCCTCACTTGCGTGGACATGTGCACGCGTTGGCCAGAGGCTATTCCTCTGAAGAGCATATCAACTGTCGATATCGCTGATGCTCTTTGGCTCGTATTTTCTCGTCTGGGATTCCCCGGAGAAATACTGTCGGATCACGGCACTCAGTTAATTTCGGACGTTATGTCTCAGGTAATGGCTACGCTAGACATTAAAAGGTCTCTCAGTAGTATTTATCATCCAATGTCCAATGGATTGGTAGAACGTCTTAACAGGACACTAAAGAACTTACTTGGCAAGATAACGGAGGATCATCCTGAAGATTGGGACAGGGTTTTACCTGCAGTCCTCTTTGCCTATAGAGAGGTTCCCAACGAGCATACAGGGTTTTCTCCTTTCGAACTTGTCTTTGGCGCGCAACCGCGCGGTCCAATGTCCTTGTTACACGATTTGATAACTTCCGATAATATTGACGATGATACACAATCGTCATATGAATATGTTATAGCTCTTAGAGAAAAGATTATCGAATCGTGCAGGTTAGCAACTTCATCTTCCGAATTTGCGAAAGAAAAAGCTAGGCGATTTGCTAATAAGAAAAGACGCCTACGTCAACTTTGTCCTGGAGACAAAGCATATGTCTTACTGCCCTCAAGAGAGAATAGACTTCTCATTTCTTGGAAGGGTCCATACACTATAGTCTCGAAAATTTCTGATGTCGACTATATTGTCGATGTGGATGGAAGGCATAAAACCTTCCATATAAATATGCTAACAGAGTTTATTGAACGTCCAGACTATTTACAGCCTATTTTCCAGGCGACGGACGACTCTCCAGTTCAACATGGTCACATCTCATCCCTGTCTGTTATACAGGATGAGGAAACTATTTTTTCTGACGTGAACTTACCTCTTCCTGCGATTCCACTTACTTCAACGGAATCGTGGAGAGACGTTACAGTCTCTTCCAACTTGTCTTTTGAGGAACAGCGTCAAGTATCCTCTACGTTACAATCATATCAGGATGTCCTTACCGACATTCCTGGACACACAGATGTCATAGAACATGACATCATACTTACTGATCGTAATCCGATCAGAGTAAGACCATACCCAATACCTATTCATTTTCAAGCACAAGTCGAGAAAGAATTGGATGAAATGATTCAACTACAAATAATTGAACCATCCACTTCAGCTTATTCTTCGTCGATAGTTATTGTTCGAAAGAAAGACAATAACATACGTCTTTGCGTTGATTATCGCAAATTAAATCAAGTTACGAAGTTCGATGCTGAACCTATGCCGTTATTAGATGATCTACTTATTAGACTTTCTAAAGCTAAATTCTTTACTAAACTAGACTTGTCGAAAGGTTATTGGCAAGTCCCACTGACGGAACACGCCAAACCTCTCACTGCTTTTTCGACACCTAGGGGTCTGTTTCAATGGAATTTTATGCCTTTCGGGCTTATGAACGCCCCAGCGACTTTCGTGCGCATGATGCGACGAATTCTATCAGATCGTGCAGATGTCATTGCATATATTTAGACGACATCTGTCTTTTCAGCGATACTTGGGAAGAACACTATGTGGGTCTAAAGGAATTGCTATCTACTCTACGTGAGCATAGATTGACTGCTAAACCCTCTAAAGCTTTTGTTGGGTTTAGTGAAATTTCCTTCCTAGGTCATCGAGTTGGTCATGGTCTGTTGAAGACAGAGGACCAAAACATTTCAAAGATATTAAATATCTCGGTTCCGAAGACAAAAAAGCAAGTGCGTAGTCTCTTGGGATTGATACAATTCTATGGAAGATTCATTGAGAATCTGTCCTCCATTATGGCACCACTTTCAACGTTATTGAAAAAAGGTTCTCCTAATATGGTGCGTTGGTCCCAAGAATGCCAATCTTCATTGGATCAGGTTAAGAATTTGTTCTCATCTCATCCTATCTTAAGACTACCGACGATTGATAAGACTTTTGTCCTTCGTAGTGATGCCTCTTCCACTGGCATTGGAGCGGCACTAATGCAGGAATATTCAGGAACTCTGCATCCTGTAATGTATATTTCTAGGAAGCTGAATGCGGCAGAAAGGAATTACTCGGTTTTGGACCGTGAATTGTTGGCTATGGTTTGGTCCATTCTTAAGCTACAAAGGTTCCTTCTGGGCGCGCATTTCTTTATGGAAACCGACCAAAAAGCTCTTACGGCTATGCAAAGTAAGGATTTGAAGAGCTCGAGATCTACTCGTTATGCTATTGCTCTTCAGCCTTTCCATTTCACGGTGCGAGCTATCCGTGGTTCGGATAATGTGATGGCGGACATATTGTCTAGATGCCCACATGATTCCAGTTAAATCTTGTGTCCTAGTTTTTCCTGATATATTTTCAGACTTAGGTCTGTCCTTAATATCATAATATGTTGTAATACAAATGTATTTGGATGATGTTTAGATAATTTAACAAATTTCATTTTGTCCATCCATCAGTGATATGTTGCTAAAATAGCATTGACATTTGTATATTGCTATGATTATATTATTTAGTAATGTTTGATATATGATTGGTATTGCCAGCAACTTAGGTTTCTTGAATGGTATCCCTTAGTTTGTTTGGCTTAAAGGAAATATTTTCTCCTATGTTGAGAGATGATTTGTACCCTCTTCTATTGTACCTGATATTAGGTTCATTGTTTGCATGAGCACAGAAGTGATACTGGTGCTATCTTGCTCATGAACATATTAAAAAAAAAAAAAATTGCATTTTTTTTTTACAGGGGGGTGGTAGTAATGTTGCTGTCATTTTCGACGGAGTCATCTGTCAAGTTATTTGCTTATGTTTGTATCATAAGTATAATTGTGTCTTTACCTGCGATGTCAGGTTGATTAGGGGTTGTCTTCCCTTGTTTATTCATTCATTGTGTTTGACCTTTAGGGTCAGAGGTTGACAGTTCGGCGTAGGCCGATGGGAAGGTTTTTTAAGCGGGAGTGAGATATACTTCCGGGAAGCCGGGAGGTCCTGTTTTTCTGAAGGGACCAAGAGTCCATTGTTTTTCGGGGAGAATCTTCGAAGTAACTGCTATGGCAGTTTTCCCCAGTGAATCTCTGTGCGTCGGGATGACGACAGAATTCCTTGTTTAGTTCTGAGGATTCATTTTCCAGGTAATACCGACCTTTATGCATTATTACGCTTTTCGGTGGCAGAACATGTAAAGGATTACCTAGGGTG
Source organism: Oreohelix idahoensis (assembly GCA_024509875.1). Lineage (NCBI taxonomy): Eukaryota > Metazoa > Mollusca > Gastropoda > Stylommatophora > Oreohelicidae > Oreohelix > Oreohelix idahoensis. The sequence continues at coordinate 736,120 of JAMPIV010015058.1, forward strand.
AACAGCAGCTCACTGATCCGCCATTTCAGAACTTATATATTTGTGCTCGAGGTAGCCATCCAAGACTGTTAGTCTTATATTGTCCAGAAATCCAGTGACGAAGATATATTGTGGGAGCCGCAGATTGGCGGAACTTCTATCTACAATAAGTATTACTGCAGGGTTGATGATAACCTATTTAACAGAAGTACACGGCCGACGTCAGAACGAGGCCTGTGCTTTCGGCTATTATACTACAGCCTGATATGTGCAATTGGCGGGGAGTGCCAAGTTGCACCTGTGTGTCAAAGTGACTAAGGCATCTGACGCGTTTAGTCAGAGACGCCAAGGGCGACGTTACGAACTGTCATTATTGAAGAACTTTGCTATTGACCATGCACGTCTATTCTGATGTTTACCTTTTTGAATGCCAAATGTATACCTATCGATGTCAGGTCAGCATGACCTTGTTACACTGACTGTTCCTGTTGATATTATGTGTGTTCCCGTCAATAAATGTCCTGAAACATGCCTGCAGTGTCAAAGCATCCTTGATTACTGCATGTGAGAGTATGGGTTGCAGGATCTACATCTATACGAGCCTAAACACATTCGCGCCTTCATTCGCACCCACACTCAATTCATCATACGCTCGCACTACACATCTAACAACATGTATACTGTCTTGGGCCAGTGATCACCTCAACAAGAAAAAAAGACAGTTACAATGACTGTGAAACAGGTGTTGAGAATAGACATATAGAGAATTGCACAATATGGTTAAACATTATATAACAAGAACTAAAATTAATATATAAAGATCAATGATGGTGTGAGGAAAAGGGGAAGTCTGATGTGGTGTTTGTATGGCTGATGACAGATAGTTGGTAGATTTGATGTAATCTCTGACATCCTAGGGCTTTCTCACCATTTTGCACCTTGTTGGCAGCAGAGCAGTTGTGGGAGACTTCATTTTAGTTTGTTTGTTTCGTTTTTTTAAATTTTAAATTCATTTATTTTTATTTTTTTATTTTTATTGATTGTTTATTTCTTGAAATTTGGAGGTAATTCGGAAGTTTGATAGAGTACTCTTGAGGATGATGGCACATGGTTGGTGGATTTGATGTAATCTCGGACACCTTCGGGCTTTCTCATCCTCTACCACTTTGTTGACAGCAGGGCAGTTGTGAGAGACTTTACCTTGCTTATATTTTTTACTTGTCGGATTGTTTTTTTTTAAATTTGTGTTAGTTTTTTTTTTATTCTTGGTGTTTGTTTGTTTCTTGAAAAAGGGGTGTCACATACCATTTTCGTTTTGATTTGCTATATTTGGACTGAGTGGACGGCTGAAGAATATACTGTCACAGATGGCTAGAATAGTCTGCCCCGGCTGAGGTAACCTGTCTGTTTAATTTCCTATTTCATGTTACCGCCCACTTATTCTGTCATTTTTGATTTTAAACAGCTCTTATTTTCTCTCCGATTCTGTCAATCTTACTAAAGCACAGTTAGACACACATCTTCGCACGTGCGAAGCGGCTGGATGTCTAACGATCTTTTTATGTTGGCAGTTGTTGGTCTAGAGTCATTCCTAGGTATCGTGTGCGTGGTCTGCACTGTACTAATTTGTTGCCGTTGTAAGTTTATGTCAATTAACCTTTTTTCAGCAACTCTACATCTACTGAAGATCATTCCTACTGTATTATTCTCATTTAAGTGAAATCCCCATTTATTCATCCATTTATTTGTTTTTGAAGATTATTATATATTATATATCACCAACGCGACAACAGTCTGATTAAAAAAAATAGACACACGTTTAGCTAGCTGAGTCAACTGTGTGTATGTGCTTGTGTATGTCTGTATGAAAATACACTGGGAGAAAACAAAGATAATGTGAATAAATGCAGAAAACTATAATAATACTGAACTTTCAGAAACATCATTATAATATGTAGAATCATACAAATATCTTGGCTGCAATATAGACAGGTGCAAGAACAGACAATGATATCAAAACAAGAATAGAGAGGGCTAGATGAGCTTTCATTGGACAGGGAAAAATATAGAGATCAAAAGAAGTCAAGTCTAGCACAAAAATATGAATCCTCAATTCCAATGTCAAGTCAGTCCTAGAGTATAGCTCTACAACAAAAACTACATTAGAAAAAGCTTCAGACTTTCATAAATGGGTAAAAAAAGGGTATTCTCATAAATGATAATGCCTCAGGGAGTGAACTGTTAAAGACTTCACAATTCTAGGTCTATCTTCGAAAGGTGTGGTGACCAGTTTTTCTCCTGGCTGCCTTTACTGTTCCTAAACCAAGAGCTGAGTCAGATATTCGTTTACAGCTGGGTAGACTGTAGTGTGACGCCACAGTATTTCCAACACACTATCTTTGCCGCGAGAGGCCTACGGTCTAACCACGGAAGCTCTCATAAATGGGTACGTACATATAATAAAATTAGTGTAGTGGTATGGTAAGATCACTCATGCAGAACTGATGACACGAACCAGACAATAAGTTCACTCATCCAGAACTGATGACACGAACCAGACAAGTTCCAGAAGAACAAGACACGAGAAGAAGACGCTGGAAATGGATAGGACACATTTTGAACAAGCCTCCTCATAGCTTTACCTGGCAGTCCTTGTTGTGAAACCCACAGGAAAGGGAAAGGTAGGGAAAGAAAAAAAGAATACACGGAAAAGAGAACTGGAGACAGATTTGAAGAGGATAACGAGAATATGGAAAGACGTTGAGCTGATGGCACAGGACAGGAAGACTTGGCATAAAGCATATGCTCCATAGGGAGTTAAAAGGTCATGATGATGATTGATGCGTGCCGTCCATCAGTTGTAATAACATATAATAATCGGAACAATGTCCGTGGCCATATAAACACATAGGGGTATGTCAACAGACACGTATCAACTTGAATGCCAATATAAGCGTAACACCTTTTCACAGTTCACGAGATACAATTTATTCAGGTATTGTTACATAGCTCCATCAAGTATAATAATATGTTCAAGCCCAACGGCAAAGGCAGTTATGTGCAGTCTTCATAATATCTTCAGGCACTCCGTTCCGCTATGGAGACGCTGTCCTTGTATTCTCAACAGTTTAATATATTGATATATTCGACACGATAATGAAAATTATTCCCTGACATTCAAAGAAGCTAGGAACAACTCAACTGAGTATATTGGTGTCCTAGTGATGGTAAAACTCAGGGAAAACACAGTAGACTGCAGGAGCAAACACATATGCGACCTCTCGCATTAAAACACAATCGGCATATCCCGCCTTGCAGACGATCAAACCCAACTTCTGCTCAAATTGGCGTCTGCTACAGTACTATCCCAGTATGACGTCATTTCCATTTATTTTGAGTCAATCCGTAATAAAATATAAGATATGGAGCTCTGTCGAGCAGAAGATACTCCAAACATAATCGTTATGAATTTTAATCATAACAATGATGATGATAATGATGATTATGATGACTAGTTAACTAATTACGTTAGATTACGTTGTTCTCTTCAGTATTACAAAAAATCGGCAGCAAGTGGGTTAAAAAGGGGGGGGGGGGGTGTTAAGAGTCACGAAAATGGGTAAGGGCTCCTGGGTTTTTTCCGCCGAAATGTGTCAAAGGTGGAGGGTTGGGGCTCAAAAGTTTGTAAACCATTGCCTGACGTCACATAAGGACCACCTAAGTGAATGAATGCCCTTAATTACCGAATTGTATCTGAATGAGGCAGATCACACACTGCTGAAGCGACAAAGGTTTATGACCTAAAATTCTCAAGGAAACGACCACCTAATTGTCTAACATGGCTTGAGAAAGATACTATATCGCAGTAACTGTTAACGTGCAAGAAATATGAGCAACAAAGAAAGACTTACAAGCACAAAATCCTTACCGTTATCGCTAGAAAATGTGCTAAAGATTATTTCGAGGTGCTGTTTCGTGCTGGTATTAAAAGCGTGTATACATTGCTTAAATATTGCAATCTACGCTGGATTCGCCATGTCCACCGCATGGAAAATTGTCGCATTCCGAACGATTTTGCACACTACTGCTTTAATTTAAATTACAATAAATGAAATAAAACACGATGATTGAAACCAAACTCTACAAGTCCATCAAACACTACAGTGTAAAGAGAGATATATTACAGAGCCTGAAAAGATGTACACAATATACAGTTTAGACATTATGAAAACGAGTTAACAGATGCAAGAGAATTTGCAGGCCTGGAAAAACCAAAAACAGAAAAGCAACGAATTAAAATACTAATTAGCATAAAGAACAATATATTCGCAAAATACTACTCACTTAGCCTGAGCCGGGTATTACATGCATGTGATAAATACTATATGATTTGTGAATTACCCGTAAATCAAAAAAAAAAATTAAAAAAATCAGACAAACAAGGAAACAAAAGTAGGCGACCACTAAGACAGACCTAACGATAGAAATCCTAAAATACAACTTTTTTGTTGCTATTCTGAATCTCTTTATCAATAAGACTGTATTTATTACATTGCACTTGCGTCATTCAGATATTCAAATAAGTTAGAAATCATGCCCCAAAATTCAAAGTGTTCTGCACTTTAATAGGCATACTTCCCAACCAGTCACGCTAGCTGCTCAGAAACAAATCCATGTCTTCGGAAATATTCAAATAAGTCAGAAATCATGCCCCAGAATTCAAAATGTTCTGCACTTTAATAGGCATACTTCCCAACAAGTCACGCTAACTGCTCAGAAACAAATCCATATTTCTTCGGAACTTACAAAGTTATCACTTTGTTCCAGTTCGATACAAGAGTGTATATAAAATGACCTTGAGATCCTAACTTCGTAAAATAGCTTGGAATAAACAAGAAAGCAATAAAGACCACTTGACGTCTGTTCTTTTACCTGTCTACCCGTTACTGTGTACACACAAGTTATCAGTTAACAAACGTCACCCCGTGTACAAAAAATATTACACTATGACAGAAATGTTTCAATGTAATGTTTGAACACGAAGTTCGCCAAGGGTACATTTTATGCCCCTGTTGTTGTGTCGTTTATCAAACACAGATATAGTTACTGCTCTGAAGAACTCCAACAGGACCTTGTAGGCTATATAATTTAAAGCAGGCGATTGACTAAAGCAAAAGTAACCATACCAGTTCTCTAGCAACAGGACGTATGAACTAGCTTTCAGAACACTAAAGTAATCTAACATCGGGGAATAGTCAGTGGCTGGAACTGTGACTCTGATCGGCTGTTTAAACAGATGACAATGACTGTAAGATTTCAAGATTGTCACCATTATCGACATTATATCTAAACTTACTCATCACCACTTAGTTACCATTAGCGTGCTCGCCAACAATCAACATTACCATTATCACAATGATTATTATCAACATCAGTACCCATTAATGCTGAACAGTACTTCACTCATTTTTCTAAGACTGCATTGCGTATTTTAGAATATACCTTTTTATATAAACTTGAACTCTTTTATTTTCTTATATTATGTTAAATATTTCACCCAATGTGCATTAATGTGTGTCTTATTTTGAAATTATCATAGAGTTACATATAATGTGTCAAATATGGGCTGCAGGGCCTGGAGGGACTTCAAATCATTTAGATTAATGTGAAACGCCGGTTTTGATTGGACATACATTGAGGAAAACTGTTGAAAGCTTTACCAGGCAGTCCGTGATTTAGAATCCTCAGGTCAAGACAAATAGACGCAGTCGAAGAACGCATGGAGAACAAAGCTAGAGATAAAAATAAAAATGGGGCGAAAGACACAGACACATTTTGAGCTGATGACACTCCACAAGACGACTTGGCACACGTTTGTTGAAAGCCTATGCTCCTTTGCCGGCGTGATGCTGATCACATCACCCCTAGTGTGCCGTATGGTCAAAGAAAAATTAAGCCTAACACTATATTCTCAATATGCTTCAATGGGCGTGTAACGTTATCCTTTACTGATACTCCTGTGGGAGCTATGGTGTAACGACTGATTGATTGATTGATCGATTGATTTCATGTTTATATGAATGAAAAACGAACAGGTTATCTTACTTGCACAAATGACAAAGAAATAGCTAACGTTACGAACGATAGTTCTTCATCATGGACTAGCTAACCAGTGAAACAGTAGAGTAAAAGAGAAAGAGAGTACGAATTAAAATACATTAAAAACAAAAGACACGTGACGTAAATGGAAGAGTAGACACAGAGATTTCCATTTACGGCTCGTATTATTTATTATTATCCGAGAATGTAACCCGCCAAGACAAGACGGAAAAAAATTATATTGTGCTCATTCCGCTATAAATGTTGATGACGTCACTAATTATATAGTAGTAATTTAATTATTTTACATTCCATTTCAACCATCATTTGATCTTGCAGTCAAATATAATATGATTTATCATCAATGGCCAATGCACTACGAAAAAGATTTGGAAGTCGTGCGTGCTCTTTTAATGGGTGCACAGTTTAACTTACACGGCGCAATGCAATGATACTTATTCATGCTCGCCTGTAACGCATATACAGTTAAAAAAAAAAAAAAACAACTTGTGTACAGAACCAAACATCCGTCATTATTAAGCATGGAAACAAAATTCTCTAATAAGGGGATTATCTATTGTTATATATTGTAATTTTTAAAAAAATTCTTGTTTTGATTGGTTTGGTTTGGATTTAAGGAGTATCTTCACTGCACAAGAATGCTCCATCAGTGTAGAATTTTATAACTTCAAATCATACTATTTTGTTACCTTTTTGATATCCCATCACTTCTATCCATTTGCTTTCGCGATATGTGATTGTTTTCATAAATTTTTATTTTATTGAGAGTATTTAAAGATAGTATGTCATCCGTTTGGTACTCGAATTTTGAAAAAAATAATTTGACAAGTTTTTTTTTCCTCGCTTCTAGATACTGAATGTCTAAAACATCATCATCATTTATGTTTTGCCACAGCTCACGCAGATTGGACTGTTTCTGGCCGTTGTTGTCGCTGTCGCTGGTGCTTGTGTAACAACAGACAGTAAGTTGGTAACCCAAATTTGAAATAAGTCAGATCCAGAGCCAGCCCTACATATTTTTTTCTTTCAAGAGGGTGCGATGTGTCCTATTGGCGCCCCCTCCAGTACCGTAGCGTATGGTATTCTTAGTTATCAAACCTAAAGCTTTTTTTTAATTTGGATATGCGCCATAATATAGCCGACTAGTTTGAACGGGACGCTCCTCGCCAAAAACGAGGCAAAATTTGGTTCAATAAAAAATTAAAAAAAAGTATGGTATCCTTACCAGACTCAGTTTCCTGCTATTTAGTTGATCACACTGTAACTTCAGCAAGTCATGCTCACTGTAGAATTTTACAGAAATATAATACATTTCTATGTTTTTGTTTTTGTTTTATCGTAAAATGGTAAAGGTAGCTCCATAGAAGATACTGCCGTAGGGGGGAGGTGAAGTGTTAGAAGCTTCATTATACAAGGTCCAGCATCGTGGGTGTGGTGACCTGTTCTCTTCCTCGCGGCCTTTTTCTTGCACTAACTCAAAGTCAGGTACCAATTTACAGCTTTGGTTGACAGGAGCGTGAAACCATCGAGTTTCCAACCCGGAATCTTTGCCAGTAGAAACCATTGTTCAAACCACTCTGCCATGGTAGATAATTACTTGTATTCACTCAGAATCTTCTTCTTTTGGTCCTTGGCTGCCGACTGACAAAACAATCAGTGTCAAACACGCATGGTGGCGTCTCGTAGGGCAGCAATAAGCTGTCTCCACTTTGGTCCTTGGCCGCCGACTGACAAAACAATCAGTGTCAAACACGCATGGTGGCGTCTCTTAGGGCAGCAATAAGCTGTCTCCACTTTGCTCGTTATACTTGATGAGATTACAATTCCTGTGCACAACCTCGAATTAATCGTCTTTTACGACATGCCAGATTAATCAGTAGTCCTGTTATTTCTTTGTCTAATGAGAAATAATTGAGAAATTGGTTGGGCAACAGTAACATTGGAGAATAGCAACATTTGAGAACAACAACTTTGGAGAACACAAACATTGGAGAAATGTAACATTAGAGAACAGTAACATTAGAGAACAGAGACATTGGAAAACAGTAACATTGGAGAACAGTAACATTGGAGAACTGTAACATTGGAGAACAGTAACATTAGAGAACAGTGATATTAGAGAACAGTAACTTTGGAGAACAATAACATTAGAGAACAGTGATATTATAGAAAAGTAACATTGGAGAACAGCAACATTGGAGAACAGCAACATAGTAGAACAGAACATTGGAGAACAGCAACATTGGTGAACAGTAATATTAGAGAACAGTAATATTAGAGAACAGTAACATCGGAGAACATTCAGATTGGAGGTCAGTACCATTGGAGAACAGTAACAATGGAGAAAAGCAGCATTGGAGAACAGAAACATATAAGAACAGCAACATAGGTGAACAGGAACATTACAGAACTGCATATATGGAGAACAGCAACATTGTAGAACAGTAACATTGGAGAACAGCAACATTGGAGAACAGCAACATTGGAGAACAGCAACATTGGAGAACATCATAATTGGAGAACGGCAACATTGGAGAACAGTATATATGGAGAACAGCAACACTGGAGACCAGTAACACTGGAGAACAGTATTATTAGAGAACAATAACATTGGAGAACAGTAACATTGGAGTACAACAACAATGGGGAACAGTAACATTGGAAAAAAGTAATATTAGAGAACAGTAACATTTAAGAACATTCAGATTGGAGGTCAGTACCATTGGATAACATTAACATTGGAGAACAGCAACATTTGAGACCAGCAACATTGGAGAACAGCAACGTTGGATAACAGAAACATCGGGGAAGAGTAACATTGGAGAACAGCAACATTAGAGAACAGTAACAATTGGAGAACATAAACATTGGAGAACAACATATTTGGAGAATACCAACATTGGAGAATAGTAACATTGGAGAACAGTATTAATAGAGAAAAATAATATTGAAGAACATTCAGATTGGAGGTCAGTACAATTGGAGAACAGTAACATTGCAGAACAGCAACATTTGGGAACAGCAACATTGGAGAACAGCAACATTTGAGAACAGAAACGTTAGAGAACAGCTACATTGGAGAGCAGCAACATTGGAGAACAGTAACATGGGAGAACAGAAACATTGGAGAATTGTAACATGGGAGAACAGAAAAATTGGAGAATTGTGACATTAGAAAGCAATAACATTGGAGAATTGTAACACCGGAGGACAGTAAATTAGAGAACAGTACCTTTGTCGAACAGTAACATTGGAGACCAGCAACATTGGAGAATAGCAACTTTGGAGAACAGCAACATTAGAGAACAGCAACATTGGAGAACAGCAACATAATAGAACAGTAACATTCGAGAACAGCAACATTGGAGAACAGTAACATTAGACAACAGTAATATTAGAGAACAGTTACATCGGAGAACAGTAACATTGGAAAACAGTAATATTAGAGAACAGTAACATTTAAGAACATTCAGATTGGATGTCAATGTAATTGCAAAACAGTAAAATTAGAGAATCGCAACATTAGAGAATAATAAAATTGGAGAACAGCAACATTGGCGAACAACAACATTAGAGAACAGCAACATTGGAGAACAGGAACCTTGAAGAATAGCAACATTGGAGAACATCATAATTGGAGAATAGCAACATCGGAGAACAGTATATATGGAGAACAGCAACACTGGAGAACAGTAACACTGGAGAACAGTATTATTAGAGAACAATAATATTTGAGAACAGTAACATTGGAATACTACAACATTAGAGAACAGTAACATTGAAAAACTGTAATATTATAGAATAGTAACATTTAAGAACATTCAGATTGGAAGTCAGTGCCATTGGAGAACATTAACATTGGAGAACAGCAATGTTGGAGAACAGAAACATTGGAGAACAGTAACAACGGAGAGCAGCAACATTGTAGAACAGGATATTTGGAGAACAGCAACATCGGAGAGCAGTAACATTGGAGAACAATATTATTAGAGAACAATAATATTGGAGAACATTCAGGTTGGAGGTCAGTACAATTGGAGAACGGTAACATTGCAGAACAGCAAAATTGGAGAACATCACCATTGGAGAACAGCAACATTTGAGAACAGCAACATTAGAGAACAGCAACATTGGAGAACAGTAACTTGGGAGAACAGAAACATTGGAAAATTGTGACATTAGAGAGCAATAACATTGGAGAATTGTAATACTGGAGAATAGTAAATTAGAGAACAGTAACATTGGCGAACAGTAGCATTGGAGAACTACAACAGTGGAGAAAAATAACATTGGAGAACAACAACATTGAAGAACAGTAACATTGGAGAGCAACAAGATTGGAGACCAGCATTAAATGGAAAACAGCAACTCTGGAGAACAGCAACATTAGAGAACAGCAACATTGGAAAACAGCAAAATTAGAGAACAGCAACATTGGAGAACAGTAGCATTGGAGAACAGTAATATTGGAGAACAGCAACATTGGAAAACAGCAACATTGGAAAACAGCAACATTGGAGAACAGCAACTTTAGAGAACAGCAATATTGGAGAAAAGCAACATTAAAGAACAGCAACTTTAGAGAACCGCAACAAAGCATAACAGTAACATTGGAGAACATTCAGATTGGAGCTCAGTAAAATTGGAGAACAGTAGCAATGGAGAAGAGCAACGTTCGAGACCAGCAACATTGGAGAACAGCAACTTTGGAGAACAGTAACTTTGTAGAATTGTAACTTAGGAGAACAGTAACATTGGAAAACAGTAACATTGGAAAACAGTAACATTCGAGAACAGTAGCATTGGAGAACAGTAACATTGGAGAATAGCAATAATGAAGAAAAGCAACATTGGAGAACAGCAACATTAGGGAACAGCAACATTAGGGAACAGCACCATTGGAGAACAGCAACATTGGAGAACATCAACATTAAAAAACAGCAATATTGGAGAACAGCAACAGTGGAGAACAGCCACATTAAAGATCAGTAACTTTAGAGAACCGCAACAAAGCATAACAGTAGCAATGGAGAACATCAACATTCGAGACCAGCAACATTGGAGAACAGCAACTTTGAAGAACAGTAACTTTGTAGAATTGTAACTTTGGAGAACAGTAACATTGGAAAACAGTCACATTGGAGAACAGTAACATTGGAGAACCGTAACACGCGATAACAGTAAAATTTGAGAATTGGAACATTGGAGAAAAGTAACATTTGAGAATTGGAACACTGGAGAACAATAAATTAGAGAACTGCAGCTTTGCAGAACAACAGCATTGCAGAATATTAACATTGGAGAACAGTAACATTAGAGAACAATAACATTGAAAAACAGTAACATTAGAGAACAGCAACTATAGAGAACAGTAAAGATTGGAGAACAGTAACATTAGAAAACAGCAGCATTAGAGAAAAGTAACATTAAAGAACAGTAACATTGGAGAACAGTAACACTAGAGTACAAAAACATTGGAGAACAGAAACATTTGAGAGCAGCAACACTGGAGAGAAGTAAAATTAGAGAACAGTAACATGGGAGGACAGTAATATTGGAGAATTGTAACATTAGAGAACAGTTACGTTGGAGAACAACTACATTGAAGAACAGTAACATTGGAGAACAACAAAATTGGAAAACAATAACATTGGAGAACAGTAACATTGAAGAACAGTAACGTTGGAGATTTGTAATATTGAGGAACAACAACATCGGAGAACTGTAACATTGTAAAACAGTAAGATTGGAGAAAAATGACATTGTAGAACAGCAACATTGGAGAACAACAACACTTGAGAACAGTAACATTGGAGAACAGTAACATTTGAGAACAACAATATTTGAGAGCAGCAACATTGGAGAGCAGTAGAATTAGAGAACAGTAACATTGGAGAACAGTAAGATTGGAAAACTTTAACTTTGGAGAACAATAACATTTGAGAACACTAACATCGGAGAACAGTAAGATTGGAGAATATTAACTTTGGAGAACAGAAACATTATAGAACTGTAACATTGAAGAACAGTAACATTATAGAACAGCAACTTTGTAGAACAACGTCATTGCAGAACAGTAACATTGGAGATCAACAACATTGGAGAACATTAACATTGGAGAACAGTAACATTTGAGAGCAGCAACATTGGAGAGCAGTAAAATTAGAGAACAGTAACATTGGAGAACAGTAAGATTGGAAAACTTTAACTTTGGAGAACAATAACGTTTGAGAACACTAACATCAGAGAGAACATTAACTTTGGAGAACAGTAACATTATAAAACTGGAACATTGAAGAACAGTAACATTATAGAACAGCAACTTTGTAGAACAACGTCATTGCAGAACAGTAACATTGGAAAACAACAACATTTGAGAACAACAATATTTTAGAGCAGCAGCATTGGAGAGCAGTAAAATTAGAGAACAGTAACATTGGAGAACCGTAACATTAGATGACTGTAACGTTAGAGAACAGTAACATTAGAGAATACTAATATTAGAGAAAGTAGCAATAGAGAACAGTAACATTGGAGAATAGTATCAGTAGATAACATTAACCATGGAGAACTGTAACATTGGAGAACAACAACATTGTAGAACAGTAACATTAGAAAAAAAGCAACATTGGAAAACAGCAAACACGACAACCAGAAAGATAAGAGACTTTCGTAAATGGTGCTAGAGTAGAGCAGAAGGACAGCCATGACATGACAAGGCCACGAAGAACATTATTTCTGTTTGTAAACAATTATTATTATGATGCTACTTTCTGCTGTTATTAATGATGAAAACTAAATATTGCAGACAAAAGACACGGGGAGAACTGCACATGTTCCGACAACTGCTTGGACAACTCTTACTGCCTGCGAAACGAAAGCGGGGGATTTTCCTGCCAATGCCTGCCCTGCCATAATTATGACGCTGAGCTGAAACGCTGTGTCGAAGGTAAGTTATTTTTTGTAAGTTAACTTGTTCCTCTTAATTTATGTTCGACGAGACATAGGCCTACTTTAAGAAAACTATGCTGTTAGTTCGCATTCCTCAAATTCGATGAACGGGTTGTTTTTATATCAAAGGCAAAAATAGGCACATAGCAGATACTGCAGTACAGGAGTGAAATATTACCTTCACCTTGACCGGGGATCCTAGACTTGGTCTCAGCTTTACAAGGTGGTGTGACTTGCTCCCTTTCTCGCTGCCTTAACACAGCAAAACATATTCGCACATATAAAGTGACGGTTTAGAGAGGTTATCGTAATACAAGTTAATAATGACAAATAGATAGTAATTTAAATATTATTGCTAACACCCCGAGCTTTCACATTCCCAGGTCCCCACTTTTTTCTACACCATGACCACCATCTTATAACAATTTTAGAGTTGTCTTCAAGTCTTTCCTACCAAAGTCTCAAATCGAGTCTAAAGTCTCTTAGTGCAAGTCTAAAGTCCAGTCACAAGTCTCACATTACAAGTCTCAAGTCGTTAATAGAAGCTTTCAAGTCGAGTCTCAAATTGAGCCTATTATTTTTTAACCTACAACTGTTTATACTGCAACAACTGGAGAGGAATTACTCTCCTCTTAGTTCCCAGTAGAATAATTACCCACATAATTTCACAAGCAGTAGACCATAAACTGAGGAAATAACAAGTTGGATTCAGAAATAACAGAACATGTGCAGATCATATATTCACCATCAGTAACATTATAGAGCAGTTTTCAGAATGATAGAGACAGCTATACATTAACTTGTGTGGATTTTGAAAAGGCTTTCGACAGCATACACAGGGACAGCCTATGAAAAATACGGAGGACTTATGGAATTGCAGCTGCATTGCTTCCATTACAAAAATGATTCTATTCTAACTTTACATGCCGTAGTGGGTTGAGCATCCTAACTTTTGAGGTGAACACAGGAGTACGACAGGGATGCCCTAATCAACATCTTTATTTTTTACAGTCATAAACTGTATGATGCGGCAGACAACAAAGGGCAGTCCAAGAAGAATTAGATGGACAACGTTTCTACAATGGAAAACCTGTAATATGCAGATGCCATTGCACTACTCGCACATTCACATCAACACATCCAAGAAAATACAGATAGATAGAATACGTATTGCCAGCAGGTGCGCCTGAACATCAATCTAAAGAAGGTATAGGTCGTGACACTCAATGTGGGCAATCCTGAGCCAATAACAATAAGGAGCTAGAAGCTAGAAGGCATATTTGCATACATACGATGATTAGTAACAAAAGACGGCGGAACAAGCGAGGACATCAAAAACAGAATGAATAAAGCGAAACAGATTTTGCTGGTCTCAGCAACATCTGGAAGTCTTCCCAGTACAGCACACACACCAAATTCAGATTATATGAGAGCTGTGTACTTTCTGTGCTTCTCTATGGATAGTGCCGAATGGCGGAGAGTAACAGAGAAGGAAATATCGAAACTGTCCTCTTTCCCCACAATCTGCCTAAGGAAAATGCACCGAATCTTTTGGCCGAATGCCATGACCATCCGAGAACTGTTTTCCGGAGTAACAAAGAGGACATGCACACGATCATAGCTGGCAGACGCTAGAGTTGGGTTGGCCACGTTCTCAGAAGGGACCCCTTTGCCATTACAAGAACAGATTTGCTATAGACCCCCGATGGAAAGCGAAAGAGAGGCCGACTAAAATCAACTTGGCGAAGAGCTGTGGGGGTCGAGATGCAAAGAATAAACCAGAGGTGGGGCATTGTACGAAGTATGGTCGAAAATCGTAAAGTGGAAGCAGTTTGTTGCTGCCCTACAAGACGCCGTGAGGCGTGATGGCCTTTGACTGCTTTGATAGTCAGCGGCAAAGGATTAAAAAAAAAAAGACAACTGTTTATAGCCACATTCAGACTGTACCTGACAAGGCTGTTTTATTTTATTGCTCATTGAAAAATCAAGATGATTTTGTATTGTTACGCCAACTTATGTAAATGAAATCACAAATATTTATATACAATTATGAATGGAATAATGCACTCGCTCAAACAAATGTTACTTGTAAGTGAATTTACTATTTAGATCATGGGTTCTCAACCTTTATCTGTGCCATGGATCCTTTTGGTTTGTCAGTTAAGATTACAGACCTCTATGATTGTTCTGTGATGGCTATGTACCCATCCGTAGAAAATTTTTTACATAAATCACACAATTTAATAAAAAAATTACGTTCTAAATTTTAGATTACGTTATGGATCTCCCCTACAATCTATTCTCAGACTTCCAAAGAGGGGGGGGGAAGGGGGGGGAGGGGGTCTATGGACGAAAGTTATAAAACCATAATTTATATGTTTTTGTGCTTGAGATTTTAGTCCGGCGATATTTCTCTGGCGCAGAAAGTATCTCTCCCCTACCCTCCAGAGTCTGTATGGCTATGTTTACATAGTCCTGTTATTGTTCATGAAAGCTAGTGTACCTCCCTGAATGTTTGTCTGACAACAGTGCCCACGTTTCTGATAAGTTTTTAAAAAACCCGATGATTTCGCATACATGAATTCTTGTGATGTCTAGGTGGTATCGCTTTAACCAAAACCATTTTGGTGTTCTGCTTAATTAAGAGCACGTTATGAATGAGGACGGTGAGTCGGTTCACCAAAATTGGCGAGTTTTGAGTGGAGATGCTGTGGTGACTAAGTCCAAGTCGTTAACTCGAACTGGCGGCACTGCAATTTGACAATTTTAATTTACACCCTTTACAATAACTGGACAGACGGAATGATGCCACGGTCTGGTATTGGCACCTAAGTATATTATCAGAATGTGAGACATTACGTACCCTTATTTTGAAGAGTTTGAACGGTTTTAAAAAAAGAGAAAAGAATTACGAACAAAACAAAACATTCGCGCAAATAAACTACGCCAATTTTCGTTTAATAGGCAGAGTGGTTAGAGCACAAAGTTAATATCATTTCGCTTCAGTTTATCCAGCTGCACATTTGTACCTGATTCTGCTCTTCAGTTAGGAAAAGGCAACGAATCAGGGAACTAGTTATATCACCTCAAACTTGAGTTAAGAAAAGGCAACGAAGCAGGAAACTGGTTACATCAACTGAAACATGAGTTAAGAAAAAGCAACGAAGCAGGAAACTGGTTACATCACATCAAACGTGAGTTAAGAAAAGGCAATAAAGCAGGAAACTAGTTACATCACCTGAAACGTGAGTTAAGAAAAGGCAACGAAGCAGGAAACTGGTTACATCACCTGAAACATGAGTTAAGAAAAGGCAACGAAGCAGGAAACTGGTTACATCACCTGAAACGTGAGTTAAGAAAGGCAACAAAGAAAGGAACTGGTTACATCACCTGAAACGTGAGTTAAGAAAAGGCAACGAAGCAGGAAACTGGTTACATCACATCAAACGTGAGTTAATAAAAGGCAACGAAGCAGGAAACTGGTTACATCACCTGAAACGTGGGTTAAAAAAGGCAACGAAGCAGGAAACTGGTTACATCACCTGAAACGTGAGTTAAGAAAAGGCAACGAAGCAGGAAACTAGTTACATCACTTGAAACGTGAGTTAAGAAAAGGCAACAAAGAAAGGAACTGGTTACATCACATCAAACGTGAGTTAAGAAAAGGCAACGAAGCAGGAAACTGGTTACATCACATTAAACGTGAGTTAAGAAAAGGCAACGAAGCAGGAAACTGGTTACATCACATCAAACGTGAGTTAAGAAAAGGCAACGAAGCAGGAAACTGGTTACATCACATCAAACGTGAGTTAAGAAAAGGCAACGAAGCAGGAAACTGGTTACATCACCTGAAACGTGAGTTAAGAAAAGGCAACGAAGCAGGAAACTGGTTACATCACATCAAACGTGAGTTAAGAAAAGGCAACGAAGCAGGAAACTGGTTACATCACCTGAAACGTGAGTTAAGAAAAGGCAACGAAGCAGGAAACTAGTTACATCACCTGAAACGTGAGTTAATAAAAGGCAACAAAGAAAGGAACTGGTTACATCACATCAAACGTGAGTTAGGAAAAGGCAACGAAGCAGGAAACTGGTTACATCACATTAAACATGAGTTAAGAAAAGGCAACGAAGCAGGAAACTGGTTACATCACATCAAACGTGAGTTAAGAAAAGGCAACGAAGCAGGAAATTGGTTACATCACATCAAACGTGAGTTAAGAAAAGGCAACGAAGCAGGAAACTGGTTACATCACCTGAAACGTGAGTTAAGAAAAGGCAACGAAGCAGGAAACTGGTTACATCACCTGAAACGTGAGTTAAGAAAAGGCAACAAAGAAAGGAACTGGTTACATCACATCAAACGTGAGTTAAGAAAAGTCAACAAAGAAAGGAACTGGTTACATCACATCAAACGTGAGTTAAGAAAAGGCAACGAAGCAGGAAACTGGTTACATCACATCAAACTTGAGTTAAGAAAAGGCAACGAAGCAGGAAACTGGTTACATCACCTGAAACGGGAGTTAAGAAAAGGCAACAAAGAAAGGAACTGGTTACATCACATCAAACGTGAGTTAAGAAAAAGCAACGAAGCAGGAAACTGGTTACATCACCTGAAACGTGAGTTAAGAAAAGGCAACGAAGCAGGAAACTGGTTACATCACATGAAACGTGAGTTAAGAAAAGGCAACGAAGCAGGAAACTGGTTACATCACCTGAAACGTGAGTTAAGAAAAGGCAACAAAGAAAGGAACTGGTTACATCACATCAAACGTGAGTTAAGAAAAGGCAACGAAGCAGGAAACTGGTTACATCCACTGAAACGTGAGTTAAGAAAAGGCAACGAAGCAGGAAACTGGTTACATCACATCAAACGTGAGTTAAGAAAAGGCAATAAAGCAGGAAACTGGTTACATCACCTGAAACGTGAGTTAAGAAAAGGCAACGAAGCAGGAAACTGGTTACATCACCTGAAACATGAGTTAAGAAAAGGCAACGAAGCAGGAAACTGGTTACATCACCTGAAACGTGAGTTAAAAAAAGGCAACAAAGAAAGGAACTGGTTACATCACCTGAAACGTAAGTTAAGAAAAGGCAACGAAGCAGGAAACTGGTTACATCACATCAAACGTGAGTTAGGAAAAGGCAACGAAGCAGGAAACTGGTTACATCACCTGAAACATGAATTTAAAAAGGCAACGAAGCAGGAAACTGGTTACATCACATAAAACGTGAGTTAAGAAAAGGCAACAAAGAAAGGAACTGGTTACATCACATCAAACGTGAGTTAAGAAAAGGCAACGAAGCAGGAAACTGGTTACATCACCTGAAACGTGAGTTAAGAAAAGGCAACGAAGCAGGAAACTGGTTACATCACCTGAAACGTGAGTTAAGAAAAGGCAACGAAGCAGGAAACTGGTTACATCACCTGAAACGTGAGTTAAGAAAAGGCAAGAAAGAAAGGAACTGTAACATCACATCAAACGTGAGTTAAGAAAAGGCAACGAGGCAGGAAACTGGTTACATCACATCAAACGTGAGTTAAGAAAAGGCAACGAAGCAGGAAACTGGTTACATCACCTGAAACGTGAGTTAAGAAAAGGCAACGAAGCAGGAAACTAGTTACATCACCTGAAACGTGAGTTAAGAAAAGGCAACAAAGAAAGGAACTGGTTACATCACATCAAACGTGAGTTAAGAAAAGGCAACGAAGCAGGAAACTGGTTACATCACATTAAACGTGAGTTAAGAAAAGGCAACAAAGCAGGAAACTGGTTACATCACATCAAACGTGAGTTAAGAAAAGGCAACGAAGCAGGAAACTGGTTACATCACATCAAACGTGAGTTAAGAAAAGGCAACGAAGCAGGAAACTGGTTACATCAACTGAAACGTGAGATAAGAAAAGGCAACGAAGCAGGAAACTGGTTACATCACCTGAAACGTGAGTTAAGAAAAGGCAACAAAGAAAGGAATTGGTTACATCACCTGAAACGTGAGTTAAGAAAAGGCAACGAAGCAGGAAACTGGTTACATCACATCAAACGTGAGTTAGGAAAAGGCAACGAAGCAGGAAACTGGTTACATCACCTGAAACGTGAGTTAAAAAAGGCAACGAAGCAGGAAACTGGTTACATCACCTGAAACGTGAGTTAAGAAAAGGCAACAAAGAAAGGAACTGGTTACATCACATCAAACGTGAGTTAAGAAAAGGCAACGAAGCAGGAAACTGGTTACATCACCTGAAACGTAAGTTAAGAAAAGGCAACGAAGCAGGAAACTGGTTACATCACCTGAAACGTGAGTTAAGAAAAGGCAACGAAGCAGGAAACTGGTTACATCACCTGAAACGTGAGTTAAGAAAAGGCAAGAAAGAAAGGAACTGGTAACATCACATCAAACGTGAGTTAAGAAAAGGCAACGAGGCAGGAAACTGGTTACATCACATCAAACGTGAGTTAAGAAAAGGCAACGAAGCAGGAAACTGGTTACATCACCTGAAACGTGAGTTAAGAAAAGGCAACGAAGCAGGAAACTAGTTACATCACCTGAAACGTGAGTTAAGAAAAGGCAACAAAGAAAGGAACTGGTTACATCACATCAAACGTGAGTTAAGAAAAGGCAACGAAGCAGGAAACTGGTTACATCACATTAAACGTGAGTTAAGAAAAGGCAACAAAGCAGGAAACTGGTTACATCACATCAAACGTGAGTTAAGAAAAGGCAACGAAGCAGGAAACTGGTTGCATCACATCAAAAGTGAGTTAAGAAAAGGCAACAAAGAAAGGAACTGGTTACATCACATCAAACGTGAGTTAAGAAAAGGCAACGAAGCAGGAAACTGGTTACATCACATTAAACGTGAGTTAAGAAAAGGCAACAAAGCAGGAAACTGGTTACATCACATCAAACGTGAGTTAAGAAAAGGCAACGAAGCAGGAAACTAGTTACATCACCTGAAACGTGAGTTAAGAAAAGGCAACAAAGAAAGGAACTGGTTACATCACATCAAACGTGAGTTAAGAAAAGGCAACGAAGGAGGAAACTGGTTACATCACATTAAACGTGAGTTAAGAAAAGGCAACAAAGCAGGAAACTGGTTACATCACATCAAACGTGAGTTAAGAAAAGGCAACGAAGCAGGAAACTGGTTACATCACATCAAACGTGAGTTAAGAAAAGGCAACGAAGCAGGAAACTGGTTACATCAACTGAAACGTGAGTTAAGAAAAGGCAACGAAGCAGGAAACTGGTTACATCACCTGAAACGTGAGTTAAGAAAAGGCAACGAAGCAGGAAACTGGTTACATCACCTGAAACGTGAGTTAAGAAAAGGCAACAAAGAAAGGAACTGGTTACATCACATCAAACGTGAGTTCAGAAAAGTCAAGAAAGAAAGGAACTGGTTACATCACATAAAACGTGAGTTAGGAAAAGGCAACGAAGCAGGAAACTGGTTACATCACATCAAACGTGAGTTAAGAAAAGGCAACGAAGCAGGAAACTGGTTACATCCCCTGAAACGTGAGTTAAGAAAAGGCAACAAAGAAAGGAACTGGTTACATCACATCAAACGTGAGTTAAGAAAAGGCAACGAAGCAGGAAACTGGTTACATCACATTAAACGTGAGTTAAGAAAAGGCAACAAAGCAGGAAACTGGTTACATCACATCAAACGTGAGTTAAGAAAAGGCAACGAAGCAGGAAACTAGTTACATCACCTGAAACGTGAGTTAAGAAAAGGCAACAAAGAAAGGAACTGGTTACATCACATCAAACGTGAGTTAAGAAAAGGCAACGAAGGAGGAAACTGGTTACATCACATTAAACGTGAGTTAAGAAAAGGCAACAAAGCAGGAAACTGGTTACATCACATCAAACGTGAGTTAAGAAAAGGCAACGAAGCAGGAAACTGGTTACATCACATCAAACGTGAGTTAAGAAAAGGCAACGAAGCAGGAAACTGGTTACATCAACTGAAACGTGAGTTAAGAAAAGGCAACGAAGCAGGAAACTGGTTACATCACCTGAAACGTGAGTTAAGAAAAGGCAACAAAGAAAGGAATTGGTTACATCACCTGAAACG
Source organism: Oreohelix idahoensis (assembly GCA_024509875.1). Lineage (NCBI taxonomy): Eukaryota > Metazoa > Mollusca > Gastropoda > Stylommatophora > Oreohelicidae > Oreohelix > Oreohelix idahoensis. The sequence goes on from JAMPIV010015058.1 coordinate 757,256, forward strand.
TAAGTTAAGAAAAGGCAACGAAGCAGGAAACTGGTTACATCACATCAAACGTGAGTTAAGAAAAGGCAACGAAGCAGGAAACTGGTTACATCCCCTGAAACGTGAGTTAAGAAAAGGCAACAAAGAAAGGAACTGGTTACATCACATCAAACGTGAGTTAAGAAAAGGCAACGAAGCAGGAAACTGGTTACATCACCTGAAACGTAAGTTAAGAAAATGCAACGAAGCAGGAAACTGGTTACATCACCTGAAACGTGAGTTAAGAAAAGGCAACGAAGCAGGAAACTGGTTACATCACCTGAAACGTGAGTTAAGAAAAGGCAAGAAAGAAAGGAACTGGTAACATCACATCAAACGTGAGTTAAGAAAAGGCAACGAGGCAGGAAACTGGTTACATCACATCAAACGTGAGTTAAGAAAAGGCAACGAAGCAGGAAACTGGTTACATCACCTGAAACGTGAGTTAAGAAAAGGCAACGAAGCAGGAAACTAGTTACATCACCTGAAACGTGAGTTAAGAAAAGGCAACAAAGAAAGGAACTGGTTACATCACATCAAACGTGAGTTAAGAAAAGGCAACGAAGCAGGAAACTGGTTACATCACATTAAACGTGAGTTAAGAAAAGGCAACAAAGCAGGAAACTGGTTACATCACATCAAACGTGAGTTAAGAAAAGGCAACGAAGCAGGAAACTGGTTACATCACATCAAACGTGAGTTAAGAAAAGGCAACGAAGCAGGAAACTGGTTACATCACCTGAAAAGTGAGTTAAGAAAAGGCAACAAAGAAAGGAACTGGTTACATCACATCAAACGTGAGTTCAGAAAAGTCAACAAAGAAAGGAACTGGTTACATCACATCAAACGTGAGTTAAGAAAAGGCAACGAAGCAGGAACCTGGTTACATCACATCAAACGTGAGTTAAGAAAAGGCAACGAAGCAGGAAACTGGTTACATCCCCTGAAACGTGAGTTAAGAAAAGGCAACAAAGAAAGGAACTGGTTACATCACATCAAACGTGAGTTAAGAAAAAGCAACGAAGCAGGAAACTGGTTACATCACCTGAAACGTGAGTTAAGAAAAGGCAACGAAGCAGGAAACTGGTTACATCACCTGAAACGTGAGTTAAGAAAAGGCAACAAAGAAAGGAACTGGTTACATCACATCAAACGTGAGTTAAGAAAAGGCAACAAAGAAAGGAACTGGTTACATCACATCAAACGTGAGTTAAGAAAAGACAACGAAGCAGGAAACTGGTTACATCACATCAAACGTGAGTTAAGAAAAGGCAACGAAGCAGGAAACTGGTTACATCACCTGAAACGTGAGTTAAGAAAAGGCAACAAAGAAAGGAACTGTTTACATCACCTCAAACGCTGGACTGAATGTAGTGAAATCTCGCAATCATCACTCCCAACCGCAATATCTAACGCCGACAACTCTCTTTACCTTTTATAATAAACTCCTTAAGATCTCCGTACAGATCTTCGATCAGTTCACTCCATTCATGTGACATCCACTCGAGTTTCCTTCGTCTGCTTTTTGCATTAGTTTTTCTGTAGTTCTCTTCTCCTTTTTTTGGGCATCCACGTCTTTTACTTGGGGACTTTAGAGCAATGACTTCCTTGTGTAGCAGTTAGCTTGTTCGCTCAACATTTCCTAACCCAGCGCCAACCACATGACCTCACTTCGTGTTCCCATGGTATTTATCTGGTCATTTCCGCCATTTCCACATTGTGGATCTTGACAAACCATTTTAATATTAATGTTTCCAACAAGCATCTATTTACTGGAGTCTGCGATCTCTTGCTTGTCGGAGCAGTGTAATACGAGTACACTAACATTTAACATAATCATTTTTTTTCCTTGAACCTGATTTATTCTGATTTTATAAATTTCTAATTTAATGAAACCTCTCATGTGGTGGATCAGTTTGTTGTCAATAGATCTCTCATCATTCATCTTTGAACTCGCTATACCGTTGATAGTTGACCTTATACTTTACGAGTTATCTAATGCTGGTCAGTGCAATAATCTTTCTTAATGTAATCTTTAATGAGCAGATATGTTTAAGTCAGTCTATTCATATACTCCACTACGTCACCTGTGTATATACTAAACTATGTCACTTATGCATGTACTCCATTATGTCACACACTCATACTCTCCACCATTTCACATACCACGTCACATGTTCATATACTCCACCACGTCAAATAGTCGTATACTTCACCATGAGACATTCATACATATTCTCTCATTTTTCTTGTTTCTACTTTCAGGCAATCCAGAACCAACAACAAGTAAGTTTAAACACATACGCATTTAAAAATTAATGTGCGTATTTACACCAGTGTTTATGAACTTTCCTGGAAGCATCCACCCCTCAGTTAAATGATAGCATCACGGCTGTAGACAGATTCAGTGTAATGAAACACAAAAGAGCAACATGTTCAATTATGGTCAATAACACTGACCGAAACATGAAACCATTTATAACAGCCTGCAGGGGCTTTCTACATTCAAAGCGCTGAGACACACTAATTATGAGTCTATTGTATATTCTATATATATATATCTTTTTTTCACGACAATCTAAATGCTGAGTTATTCAAGGCAGACCCTGAACTAGCAGCAGAACTATTAGAACCACTATTTTCACAAGTCTGGGAAACTGAGACAACACCAACAGAGTGGAGTAAAGGAATAATTGTCAAATTGCCCAAGAAGGGCAACCTTGCAGACTGCAACAACTGAATAGACTGAATAAGTATGGCCAACTAGTTGATCTGAACATCAATCTGAAGAAGACAGAGGTCATGACACTAAATGTGGGCAACCCTGAGCCAATAACAATAAGGAACCAGAAGTTAGAACAGACAGACACATTTACTTACCTAGGATGCGTAGTAACAAGCAAGGACATTAACAACATAATAAATAAAGCGAGAACAGCCTTTACTAGTCTCAACAACATTTGGAAGCGTTCCCAGTATAGCACAAACACCAAATTAAGACTGAATGAGAGCTGTGTACTTTCTGTGCTTCTCTATGGTGCGGAATGCTGAAGAGTAACAGAGAAGGAAATGTCGAAACTGTCCTCCTTCCACACAGCCTGCCTAAGGAAAATTCTCCGAATCTTTTGACCGAGTACCATCAGCAACCAAGAACTACTTATTCGGAGTAACCAGAAGGACATGCACACCATCATAGCTGGCAGACGCTGGAGTTGGGTTGGCCACGTCCTCAGAAGGGACCCTAATACCATCACAAGAACAGCTATGCTATGGACCCCCGAAGGAAAGCGAAAGAGAGGCCGACCAAAAAAACTTGGCGGAGAACTGTGGAGGCCGAGATGCAAAGAGTGAATCAGAGTTGGGGCACTGTACGAAGGATGGGCGCCGCCCGAGCAAAGTGGAATCAATTTGTTGCTGCCATACAAGACGCCACAAGGCGTGACGGCCACTAACTGCTTTGACGGTTGGCGGCTGTGGATCAAAGAAGAAGAAGAAGAAATATATATATTCTTAGCTTTTGACATTTGTCATGTAATGATATTCACTTGTCTCAGTTGATACTATCCGTGAAGTTTACTTTTCTCTAAGCTGTTCTTTTCTCTGCTGTAACATCTTGTTTTTTTACGTGTAAATAGTAACAACCACTGCATGTATTTTACCTTTTTGTTTTTCACTTTCAGCCACCCCAGAACCGACAACAAGTAAGTTTGTTTCAATTTTGTAAAACATATTCTAGCCATTTATGTTGATTTAAATCACGTGGTAATAATCATGTGCCTTATTTATTTGTGGCGAAGTCTCTGGTAAGTTCATATTGTTGTCTTCTTCTTCTTCTTCCGTCCTTAGCCACCGACCGTCAAAGCAGTCAGTGGCCATTACGCCTAGTGGCGTCTTAGGGCAACAGCAGATAGGTTTTCTTTGCCATTGTTTCCCATCACGCCTAGTGGCGTCTTTAGGGCAACGGCAAATCAACCCATTTGCTGTTGTTTCCGTAATCGAAGTGACTGGCAAACGGGTGATCAGCCCGTTGCCTATATTGTTGTCTGTCTTCATCTATTTTACAACCCTAACCAGTTCCGAACAAATGAAGGATCTAATTGGTATTATCTGGTCGTTTCCATTTTTTCACACTTCAAATCGTGACAAACTATTTTAATATTAACTTTCTGCAAGAGCATCCATTTACCAAAATCTGCGGTCTCTTGCTTGTCGCAGCAGCCCGATAAGGGTAAAGGGTAAAAAAAAAAAAAAAAAAAAAAAAAAAAGGATCCCGTTACACGCCCATTGTGGCATGTTGGGAATAAATGTTAGGCCCCATATGTTCTTGACCATCGGCACACGAGGGGTGATGTGATCAGCATCAAGCCGGACGACTACAATAAGAGTACCTTCACATTTAATGTAATCATTCTGCTTGTTGTGTTGGACTTGATTTGTTATGATTTCAATACATTTCCTATTGTAATGTAATGCATGTCATGCAGGAGTTTCATTTTGTTGTCAATAGATGTTTAGCTTTGACCCTGCTCGCAATCTCCGGCGTTGTTAGTTGACCTCTCTTACTTCTGTAGGACGAGTTATATAATGCTATTACGTGTGACAGTTTATGTCTTGATGTTATCTTTCACTGAAAAGATCTGTTGAAGCCAGTCTATCTATTTAGACCAGTACACCACGTATTCATATACTCCATCACGTCATATATACTCCAACACGTCACGTAGTCGTATACTCCGCCACGTCACATATGTATATCCTCCACCTCATTACATATGTATATACTCCACAACGTCACATCTACAAATACTCCACCACAGCACATAGTCGTATACTCCACCAAGTAGCGTAATCATATATGCCCCCACGTCGCATGATCATATACTCCACCACATCACATAGTCGTATACACCACCATATCAGATAATCACATAATTCAACAGTTCACATAATCATATACTCCACTATGTCACATAGTCGTTTACTCCACCACGTCACATTGTCATATATTCCACGAAGTCACATGCATATACACCACGTCACATATCCATGTAGTTTACCACGTCACATATCCATATATTCAACAACGTCACATAGTCATAACTCCACTACACAACATATTCATATACTGCACCACGTCATATGAATATTCTCCACCACGTCACATATTAATATTTATTAATAACGTTTCTTACATTTTATTTCAGCCACTCCACAACCAACAACAAGTAAGTTTGAAAACATACGCAAATAAAATTAAAGCGCACATTTACAATGAGTAATGTCGTATAAAAATTATGTGTAAATTAGAATCAAAAGTTGAACACCAATGTTCAATTGTGGTCAATACAAGTGAACGGAACTTGAAACCATTCAAAGCGCTAAGAAACACTGTTTTATGTGAGATGTGTGCTTTAATCATTTGGTAATCATCACATTAATTATGATTCTATTGTATACAGTATGATAATCCTTGTTCTGCTTTATATATATATATATATATATATATATATATATATATATATATATATATATATATATATATATATATATATATATATATATATATATATATATATATATATATATATATATATATATATGTTACACCCAGTCAATTGACCTGACAAGTTTTCCTGCTATGGTTGTACACAATGTAATTTTACCTTTTCTACCTAAATGGTATTCTCAATTGATATTATCCATGACGTGTACTTCTCTCTAATCTGTTCTTTTCTCTTCTGTAAACGTTATTTACGTGTAAATAATAACAACCACCGCTTGTATTTTACCTTTTAGTTTTTCCAATTTCAGCCACCCCAGAACCGACAACAAGTAAGTTTGTTTCAATTTTGTAAAACATATTCAACATATTTATGTTGATTTAAATCACGTGATAATAATAATGTGCTGTATTTATTTGTGACGAAATCTCTCGTAAGTTCGTATTTTTGTTTGTCTTTTTCTATTTTATAACCCTAACCAGTGCCGCACAAGTGAAGAATGCACTTGGTATTATCTGGTTATTTCCTGTATTTTTATATGATTGATCTTGACAAACTACTTTTATATTAATTTTCTACGAGAGCATCCATCTCCGAGAGTCTGCGCTCTCTTGCTTGTCGAAGTAGAACAATAAGTTTATGTCGTTAAGTAATCTTTCATTGATCAGACATGTTGAAGTCAGTCTATGTATATAGACCAGCACGTCACGTATGCATATACTCCAACACGCCACACAGTCGTATATCCCACCACTTCACATATGTATATCCTCCACCTCGTCACATATGTATATGCTCAACCACGTCACATCTTCCAATACTCCACCACGTTACATTTGTATATCCTCCACCTCGTCACATATGTATACACTCCACATCGTCACATCTTCGAATACTCCAACACATCACATAGTTGTATACTCTACTAAGTCGCGTAATTATAAACTCCACCACGTCACGTAACCCTGTATGCCACGACGTCGCATAATCATATACTCCGCCACGTCACATAGTTATACACTAAACCACGCCACATTGTTATATACTCCACCACGTCACATATTCATATACAGTATTCAACCACGTTACATAGTCATAACTCCACCACATCATATATTCATATACGGTACTCCACCACGTCTCATAGTCGTATACTAGACCATGTCACATTGTCATATACTCCACTACGTCATATACTCATATACCCCACTACGTCATATGGTCATATACTCCACCACGTCACATATTAATATTTATTCATAATGTTTCTGACATTTTTTTCATTTCAGCCACTCCAGAATCAACAACAAGTAAGTTTAAAAATATTCACAAATAACAATTAAGGTACTTATTTACATCGGGGTTTCTTACCTTTCATGGAAACCATGATGATGCGGGTACTTTCATCATGATACTTGATGCGGTTATTTTTCTTAATATTATTATTTCTCAGGAACAGTCCACCAGACGTCCTGTACCACGAGTGCATTATACTCAATGCCTAAGCACTCATTATTTGATCTAAGCCTGCTGAGTGCCCTCCCAGGGTTTTTCTTAGTGATGATACTGTATTACTTCTTGAATACTAATTATGGCCATTCTGTCATATTCCCTGGCCCGCATACTGGCACACAGTGAAGAAGGCTTAACTGTTTTGTACAGTTACAAATATTTAATACACATGCTGTTCAAACATCAAACGACGCTATCCTTAGCCCGTCTCGATACTGTCTTGTGCTTTGATAATTCACACACTTTTTATTTGAACTGGCAACTTACGTGCAGCGAATCTTCACACACTCAGATACAGAATTACACTGACGTTAACACAATGCACAGTTCATAAGGACATATTTCGTCCACAAAGTCACAATGGACACTTGCCGAATTACAGTCCAACTGGACACATCTTACATGGTCCTAAGACACAAGCCGAATGCTTGGCTGGGGACGCGTTCTTGTCCCAAATTCCTAAACTCACTTCTGCTATCAATTTGAGCAGAAGTCAAGACGTCACTTCCGGAGATCCATGACTACCGTACATAAACACTAAACCAGGAAGTGATCGTAAAACAATGTTATGATATTTAAACATAACATCTACACCCCCCCCCCCCCCCCCCCCCCCCCCCCCCCCCCCCCCCCCCCCCCCCCCCCCCCTCCTCCTCCCCCCCCCCCCCCCCCCCGCTCTAAAATAATGAAAAGGAACTTTTCATTATTTTCATAGCAACATCTATAATATCATTGGAGTGACCAGATGACAATATCCATTCCTCCAACTGTCATTATTCATATAGCACCTAGATGCATGCTCCACAATTGACAATTAGGCACCCAAGGTGTGGAATTTAGTAATGAAATTACCAAACCCATTGTCTCTATAGAAGACATCTATTTTAACACAAATGTAAGGTCACTGTATTAATCATAAGGCAGTATGGAAAAAAAATGAATATTCGTCAGTCAAAGCACTCATACAGCACACAATGTCAACAAACACTCTATGTCATGTCAGTCCGGTAAGTCAACTTAGCTATCAATGAAATGCATAATGAGCAATCAAAGACACAATAGATCATATGAGGCAGACAAATCACATAATAATGGGTGACTGCGACAATATGTCAAAATAGTTATTACTATTTGTATGTATGTAATATCCTGTGATGACTGACCATGTTTATGAAATGTATTGTGAAGATATATTAACTAATATCTGAACACAATAAAATAATGTTACTCTAAGTATGAAACACTCTTGTGGTTTACTATCATTATTCACATTGTAAGTAATTAATGTCATTTATTATTTAATGTCACTGAAAAAAATTTTCATCTGTGGTGAAAACAAAGTCATTTTCATCCAAGTAGTCTGACAAAGTTCCTTGAAGAATTTTGTTTTCACACATTCATAAAGTTATTCTTGTAGACGCAAAGTTATTTGCATATATATTCACGGTATTGAAATCCATAGTTTTGATGTACTTAGATTGTAGATGCTTGTCTTAGATACAACACACTTGAAAGTCAATGATTTCATTCTGTATCTTCCAATGTTTTTATTTTCAAGTCGAAGTTGAGACGTAATTTTTCTTTGTTGTGTCCCCTTTGAATCGACAGAACCATCCATTTTGAGTTATTTCCCTTGCTATGTTAGTAGCAGTGATTTTAATGGGAAAATTATTGAATATTTCACAAAATCTGTCTTGAACAAGTCGAATTGATATCATATCCTATGAAAAGTTATTATATCAAGTGCATGCAGTATGGACGTATTGTTCTTGAAAAACCGCATTAGCAACAATATGTTTGACAATTTGATATATATATCAGTGGCGTATCCTGGTAATGCGAGCTAGGCGTGCTGCTACTTAAAATGAATATGTACGCCTACTATTTAACTTCTTCCCCTCTTAATTTAAAAACCAACTATATTCAATTACGCAACGATAGTTATTAGGGGTATATGTCAATTATCTCCGAAATACTAATTAACTTACAACTTGAAACTCACTGTCACTGTAATAATCTGAATTCCCGGCAACTAACAAAAATTAATCACAAAAAACACTGGACGGACACAGCCGATTTTTACAACTCGAGAGCTGCAAGACCACCGCACGCATGTTTGCTTTGTATTGACGTATCTGGCCATGACCCGATTCACACAAACCAGTCTTTAGACGTGAATCCGAAAGGTCCAGCACGCATTGTGACGGAATTACCCGAGAAACTTCGGGCGATTTCTACAACCAATAAAAACTGCACTATAAAACGCGTCTGTGAAACTGAAACTAGATATACTCGTAGATTCTATGCGGGAAAATCCGTTATCCTGATGCGTGCGGTCCGAAAGCAGAACATTAGAAGAGAAATATTTTATAGAATAATAAATTAAATTTTTATTTTCCTTCGCGCATAGGTGTGCGCAGCACGCACAGCACACATAGAGAATACACCACTGATATATATTGAACTCGGTTGCAAAGACGAACATCATCATCATGTTGCTTGGCATAGTAGTTGTAGTCTGGCAACTTGTTTCTATACATCAAGATGCCTTGTGGTAGTACTCATTGGATCTTGCGATACACTTGTCAACAGTAGGCAAACTAACCATGTCATATAAAGTTCCAGTTGCAGCCTAGTTCACGACTTTTGAAAGGTATAACGTATGTTTGACAATTACATATGCGTGGAATGAGAATTTTAGGCGTCACCTGGAGCCAGTGGATGTTTCATGCAGCGAGAAAGTACATCCGCCATGACATTCAAGTTTCCCTTGATAGGTTTTATAATATATTGGTATGGCTGGAGAGCCAATGAAGCACGCGCAGCTCTTTCATTTTTCAACCGTGCTGTTTTAAGGTACGATAAGGCTCTCTGGTCAGTCTCCAGTGTGAAACTCGCTCCCAGCAAATACCTCTGTAATTTAGTGAAGCAGAAGACAACTGCCAGCTATTCCCTTTCAATGATCGCATAACGCTGCTCAGTAGGCGTAATCTTCCTGCTAACGTAGAGTGTGGGATGCAGGCAGCCATTCCATTCTTGCAACAAAAAACCAACAATCGAAGACTTTGATTCATCGACTCTGAGGGTAAAATGTTTAGCAGGATCAGGCAATCTCAATATAGGTAATTTTGAGAATAAATTTTTAAGATAATTTAGAGCAACACAACATTCTTGGCTGCAAACAAATCTATTCGGGGACTCTTTTTTCACTAGAGACGTAAATACAGACGTAATCTCAGAAAAATTAGGGATAAATTTACGATAGAACTTTAGGAGGACGAGAATACTTCTAACTTGCTTTTTTGTTTTCCGAACATCAAGGTTTAGAATTCTAGATATGGTAGTATCCTCTGTTTTTAGGAAACCCCCTCCTTTTTTATATCCCAAAAATGAAATCTCCTGACATCCAACTTTAGTTTAAGAAGGACGTGCTGTTAAGTTATGCTGTCGTAAAGTGTTTAGTAATGACAGAATACCTTCTAGATGTTCATCCCAAGATCGATGAAACAGGCAAATGTCGTCTATATAAGTGATAAGATCTTCTCTATCGGAGAAGAGTCTTCGCATCATGCGAACGAAGGTCGCAGGCGCGTTAACTAACCCGAAGGACATGTAATTGAATTCAAATAGACCTAAGGGCGTAGGAAAAGCAGTACAAGGCTTGGATTTCTCCGTTAGTGGCACTTGCCAGTAGCCTTTCGACAGATCAAATTTCGAGAAAAGTGTAGCAGATGTTAGTCTGTCTAACAAAGATTCTAACACTGGAAGTGGTTCAGCGTCATTTATAGTCACAGAATTTAAGCGTCTAAAATCTATGCATATACGTATAGACTTCTCTTTTTTCCGGATCAAGACCATCGGAAAACTATAAGGGGAATGAGATGGAGAAATGACATTTAATTTCACCCTCTGTTCTAGTTCCTCCTTAACTTGAGACTGTAAGTGTATAGGTATAGGATAGGGTTTCAACTTAATAAGTAGAAAATCAGTCAGAATGATATCATGTTCGACGATATCTGTGTGTCCTGGAACATCAGTAAGGACAACAGCAAAAGAACTTAGTAAATGAGTAACTTGTTCTTTTTGAAGAGAAGAAAGAGTTGGAGATATAGTAACATCCTTCCAACTTTCAGTAGCTAAAAAGTGAACACTGGGTAACACCAAGAGTGACTCGTTTCCATCAGTCAAATTAGAATTTTCTTCCTGTATGACCGCCAAAGAAGAGTGACGAGTGAGAGATTCATCAAGAGCTTTAAAGACTGGTCTAAGATGTGGTGGACGTGTATGAAACTGCTGCAACATAGTGATATGAAAAGTTTTTTTTTTCCATCTACTGATACAATATAATCAACATCAGACAGTTTCTCCACGATCCTGTAAGGTCCTCTCCATGACACTAATAGTTTGTTGTCTTTCTTGGGTAATAGTACATATGCTTCATCACCCAGCCAAAGTTGGCGTAACTTGTGATTTTAGTTGACATCATTGAAATGAGCAATGTGAAAAAATTTTTTTCAAAGAATTATCATCTATCTGTCTTTGTATATGGTTTCCTTATCAATGAGTTCCATCTGAAATAAAGTATCATCATTAGCATTGACATCATCCATTACCCGTACATCTTTATTATTTTCCTGTTGATAATGATTGTCATGAACATTATTATTTTCATTTCTTATTCTTCATCTGAAGTAATTTCCTCAGTTATATAGTCAGGTAATATATCAACAACTGGTATGTGTTGATCCCTCTCCATGCAAGCTTGAGCTCCAATAGTCACAGCATCCGAACGTAGCAAATGTTGTCTCTCCTACTTTTCAATATCCCCCTTTGTACATTTATGCAATTTAGGCATGTTGCCTAAAATGATCCCAGCAATTGGGATATCCTTAAAATATGGAGTATCTAAGAACACCTCAGCTGTGGGGTAATAATCTACAGTTCATCCAAACCTGATGCACAATAACTATACAATCTGATGCATCAATTGTAACTCAAGACAATGGTCTTGAAAATAGGCACCATTATGACACTTGACAACCCTGCGTGCCTCACCCTGTGAATAAAAATAAACAAGAGCTTCCCTAACATTATAATTATTAATAGGTAAAAGCCTTACATATTTCACATTTGCAGTGAATTGAAAAAATTCACCTAGTGCCTGCCAAGTGGCATTTGGTGGCAAATTTTGCACTAGAACGGTGCATGGATATTCACCTTTATTCACCTGATACTTGAGGATATTCTTCCTTTTCCTTGATGAACTAATCTTATTGTAGGGTACATCATGCTGGTTGAACTGAGCATGTGACCTATTCCTATCAATGCCAGTAGTATTAAATCCTGTCTGATAAGACAGCTTCATTGGCATTTCGAAAAAAAACTTTCACAGATGCATTGGTACTAGTTGGCATAGGACATCTATTTTCATACTCCCCATTGTTAGAGAGAAGTGTGACCTTATGGCATTCATCAGTAATTGCAGTGTCATCTTTTCTCCTCTTATTATTACTCTTAAGAATCAGTAAACTGTTACCATGCAGTTTACACAAAGGATGATGGATATCATCAGAATCAGCCCCACTTGTCTTCTGTTGACAAAACCGTTTATAGTGGTCCATATCAAAATAAATTGAACCAATCTGCACATCATCAGTCAAGTTAGTAATTTCCTGGATAGACTGGTCTGTCCTTTTACGACCTAGGTTCTGACCATGTGAAATATTTTTAGCACTATTGCTGGGTTTCTCAGGCCCAGATGCAACCTCATTATGTTGCCCAAGGAATACTGTTTTACCTGTGGACAAAAGACGAATAGATAAATCATTTGTCATACGATTTATACCACTGTTGGCATGTCGCCAAGAGTCACTCTCAGAAGAGGCAGTATTAATGTGATTAGAACCGCTATTATCATAGTGAGGTCGAGGGAAGTTGTACTTGTCTCGCCAAGATCCATTCACTCTGTTATGATGTGATGATTTGATCTTATCACATTTTGTGTTTTTGACATTTCGTCTACTAGCGTTTGTCATGAAATATTCTAATCCACATATATAAATTATTAGGTAAATATAAAGCCTAACAAATAAAATTAATAAAGAGAAGAGCAATGGTAAAATAACAGTGCTGTCACAAAGAATGTACTCGAAATCCCCCTTGTTTTCTGCTTCGTCTGCAAATTGTAACGCTTTCACGTTGATAGTAAAAGCTTACTGTATTATACCCGCTTTCTTCAATGAAACGTGTGCTGTATTTCTTGGAAAAACATTAAGAGGCAGACTGCGTAATGACCTAAATTTTAAATTCCATTCATGTCTTTTTCTACATTACGTTACCAAAACGAACGAACAGTTGGACTAAAGGATAGCGAGAAGGGAGGGCTGAAAATCAGGAACGCATGCAACACGCGACGCGCGATATACAAATGCTGGCATCACGCGTGTAAGTCTACAAGCACTAACTTTTTCAGACGGACAGTGATAAAATACACTACCCTTTCCCAGAGTTAGGTTTATAAATCATAACAGACTCTTATTAGAAAAGATAACAATAGATGGGTTTACGTTTGAACACATAACAGTACCCAGACAACACATCTTCCAAACAGGAGGTAGAAGAAATTGCATATTTTGAACGCAGCCACGTAGCTCCTTTAAATTAGTATTTTTGGGTTCCTTAGGGCTTGCTGACAAATAATATGTAAAACGTTACGCAAATAGTCCAGGAATTAATAAATTATACCCAAAATAAAATATTGGGGGTGCCTGACAGCATAAAATCATTTCTGCTCATAAGATTTTTTTTTTTAACGTGTTTGAAAAAAATTTACGTTACAGAAATAGCCTACCATGTAAACTTCAAATTGATTGGAGCGCAACAAATGAAAGCCTAACCACGATTGGTCGGGCTATAAATACTATCTTGGTTGTTAGGGGAGACGGGAAAAGATAACATTTTTTCAAACACTTGTCGAAACGTGGCTCATTGGCCAGTCTCGCTGATATACACACTTGGGAGCGTTAGTTCGAGACCACTTGTTTAAAATAGCTTGATAAAGCATCAGTGCGTTGAAGCCAGCATATATTTGGCTCAATAAAAGCCTGGAACATAGGCAGATGGAAGTTTGTGCCAATTTGTGCCAGAATTCATTGCTAATCAACGTATCTGTGTTATTCGTATGAATTGTGGTAAGCTTGAACCATTTAATATCTTTTAATGAAAAGTGAATGTGAATTGTTGATTTATGCCTGTATATATATGTGTAGTTCAGTGGCAAACGTGGGGTAAAGCCTAAAATGCTCCAGCCTGAACAGAGGGTGTCGGAGAGAAGTAAAACGGCATGGAATGGCCAAACAGTACACTGACACCTAGATGATTGACTAGAAAGAAATAATGCTGGAATTGCAGAGGCGTAGTAACCATTAAGAAGGGTAATACTGGAATAAAGTATTTCAAATGAAGCTGACAGTTGGCCTAACGCTCTGAACTCAATGTTTGTGCTGTATTGTGATCAGTGTAAAAGAGAATATAAATTAGTTATGAAGTAGAAGGTACATCCTTCTTGATTTCAGGGACAGTGGTCTTGATGGTACTGAGCAGCATCTGGTCAGAGATTTGCTGAATCCAGAGTCGGACAGCATACTCCTTGGTCTTTTTAGCTATCAGTGAGGTGTCTCCTGAGCCCAGAGGAGAATTCGAGCAGAGGAGTCCTTTCCTGCCGCCATCACTCAAGATAAGCAGAGTTGGCCAGCTGAGCTCAACATTATGTCCCCTCATCTTGAAATAACTTTATAAAAATACTATTCAGAGGGGAATTTACTTGTCTTAAAATCAGGAACTGTGAACATCTCCAATACTAGTCCCTAAAGACAAACTATTGAAGTCATGATGACAAATACCAACAGAGCTTGAACAAAACAAAACCAGTATTACCTCATTTTACTACTACACAACTGACACACATAGAACATTTGTAATAATATATGTCAATACAATATTCATATTAAATACATTCTGTACATAACTTGTAATTTAAATTGATTGTGATTCCTGGTTCCCTTGTAGTTGAATCAGGACACATATTCATTCATGCTAGTAATGAATACATATTGTTATTTGAACCGTTACGAGTGACTTCTTTAAGCTATTCTCATAGAGTGTTATATGTATGTGAGTGTCACAGTGTTGTTAAGAGTAGTGGATTAAATTAAATTGTTTATCTGTCGGTTGTTGTGACTTACACTTCACCATACTCATACCCTAGACACATAACGTAGCATCACACTATTCCAGAATAATTCTGACTGAGATATATAGATATGTGGTAGCAAGTAAGGTTATCTATAATACACTACTCTTAATAGATATAGATACCTTCACAGCTGATCTCAGTCAGTACACTAAGTTCCCTATAAGTATTTATAACATCCCACTTCACCACATATATTGGGGTCTCGCTCTTGGGATTTTGAATCTTTAACTATTAAAAATATTGGGGGTAATTCACTTCAGGGAATATAAGAATTAAAAGGTATCCTTGGGTGGAATAAAATAAGGTTGAGCTCACGGTGCCTGTGTTGTCCATTAGAGATTGAATTGTTGGTTAGACATTGTATTAAGTTACCTGATAGACAATGGCGGACCTGGCCAAATTTCGATCTGCTGCGGTTCAGACTGCAAAA
Source organism: Oreohelix idahoensis (assembly GCA_024509875.1). Taxonomy (NCBI): domain Eukaryota; kingdom Metazoa; phylum Mollusca; class Gastropoda; order Stylommatophora; family Oreohelicidae; genus Oreohelix; species Oreohelix idahoensis. The sequence goes on from JAMPIV010015058.1 coordinate 772,971, forward strand.
GAGTTAGGATTAGATGGGCAAGTTATGGTTGCCTATGTTACTACGGAATGTGACAAATTTATTGAACGCGAAGAAAGAAGGTTTGAAGCCGAAAGAAAGTTAGAGGCTGACAGGGAAATTAAGAAGTTACAATTTGAAGCTGAGGCTGAGACTAAGAGGTTGCAGATTGAGGCTGAGGCTAAGAAATTGGAAGCAGAAGAAAGAAGATTGACTGCAGAAAGAGAAGACAGGAAATTAGCTGCAGAAAGGGAAGCAGAAGATAAAAGATTACAAAGGGAACATGAGTTACGACTAAGGGAGTTTGAGTTTCAAGGCCATGCTCCTGAAAATGGTGCCAGTCCCTTTGCCTCTGATGCTACGGTTACTCAAGGAGCCTCAACCTCAGCTATGAATTTTCATTTAGATCATTTTGTTGAGAAAGACGATGATATTGAGAGCTACCTAAATAGGTACGAACTATTAGCTACCACGTATGGGTTAGAGAGAGAAAGGTGGAGCTTAAAGTTATCTCAGGGACTTCGTGGGGCAGCTTATGAAGTTTTTGCAAAAATGAGCAGAGGTGATCAGGAAAATTATGACATGCTAAAGCAGGCTCTTTTGTTAAGGTATGAAAAGAATGCAGAGTTTTACAGGAAAAAATTTAGGAATGCTAAACTACTGTCAGGTGAAACCTATCACCAGTTCTCTGCACGCATAGAGACATACTTGGAGAAATGGACTTCTCTGGGGAAAACCCAAGATCTTAAGGAAATGGTCCTTATAGAGCAACTAAGAGAGTCCATGGCTCCAGACCTGAGAAAGTTTCTCATGGAACAAGGTGCAGAGAGGCTGGGTGAGTTGCTAAATGTTGCTGAAAGGTATCAAGCAGCTCAAGCAGAGGTAACAGGTAATAAAAAGAAACAGGTGGATAACTTCAGGGCACCACAGAACTTTAATAAATTTGATCCTAGGGATCAAAATAAAGGTAAGCACCAATTTGATAGGCCACGGTATGACAATAAAAATAAATTCCCACAATTCGATGAAAGGAAATATGATGAAAGAAAATCTTTCAACCAAGGAAAAAGGTGGTGTAAAAATTGTCAGATGGACAATCATGACACTGACCGTTGCAGAAGGAAACCTGTGTATATGGCAACCCTTCAGGTCAGGTCGACCTCAAGACAGGAGGAGGATATTATGTTAGATACCACTCCAGAAGAGATGAGGAAGGCACAGGCTGGGGATAAAACACTCAAGCCTTGTTACAGAAAATTGTCAACTTGTCATACAACTCCAGGCAAGGGAGATTTTTACATGAAAAACAAGTTGATGTATAGGAAGACTGGAGCTAGATCCAAAGGTCACGGACAGCTGGTTCTTCCAAAGAGATATAGGACAGACTTAATAAGGAGCCTACATGTGAAACCAGATGGGGACCATGAGAAGATAGGTACCATCATTCAAAAGGTGGCTCACAATTATTATTGGCCCAAAGCAAGATGGGACATTGAGAATTTTGTAGAAAGGTGTAGCATAGCACATGAGGGAACACCCACAAGTGGGAACATGGATCAGGACCTGGACACGCCATGGGGCAAAATCAGGCCTGACAATAAAAAAGAGAAATAGATTTGATAAAGTGGACCAAATGGAATGGGAAGCCCCTTTTCACGGACAAGCTTCACTTAACTGTTTTACAATGGCCACTACGCGGAGAGTGCAAAAAGATGTCTTACCCCAGGATAAGCCGACAATCCCTCAATCGGACTTAAACAAACTGGAGGAAGAGGATGTAGGGAGGAAATCTCTCATCAAGAATTTTAAGAGGGGAGAAAGCCCCAAAAGAAAAATTGGTAGCGGTCGTTTTGTGAATGATAATTCTGGGAGGAAAAATCATCACTATAAAGCTTCGAGTGGAAGAGACCATACCGGTGCATGGACAAATAGGTCCACACAATTAAAGGTCCATATGTAGCTTTGTTAAGAACGTGGACTGATGAAAAGGCAGAGGAAAACATTACATCTTCATACCAATATGTGAATGAGCTGACCACTCGGTTGAAAACTGGCTGGAAACTTGCCAATGAAAATTTGAAACAAGCCAGGAAGAAACATGCTGCCTATTATAACAGGAAGGCGAAAGACAGAAATTTGGCTGTGGGAGAGAAGGTACTGCTTCTTTTGCCTGGGAGTCAGAATAAGTTACAAATTGGATGGCAGGGTCCATATACAGTTCTAGAGAAGGTGTCTAGAACAAATTATAAGATAGATAAGAAGGGGAAAGAAAAAATCTATCATGTGAATCTCCTGAAGAAATATTTGGAAAGAGAACATCAGGAAGAGACACACTTGTTGACCTTGTCCATCGCCATGGAGATGAAAAAGGAACCACTTTCATCATTTGAATATCCATTACACCCCGGTGAGACAGCAGCACAGGTGAAAATCAGTACACATTTAACGAAAACTCAGAAAGAGAGAGTGCAACAGGTTCTAAATAATCATGCAGAGGTGTTAACAGACCGACCAGGGCATACAAACCTATTGGAATATGACATGAAACTCATAGACTCCACACCTGTCTGTATGAAACCATATTCGATTCCGTTTGCTAAGGAAAAAGCTTTGAAGGAAGAGATAGACTATCTGTTGAAGGAAGGAATTATTTCGCACAGTGAGTCTTCGTATAGTTCCGGTGTTGTACTTTTAAGGAAGCCCTCTGGAGAACATAGACTCTGTATAGATTACAGGAGACTGAATGCTATTACAGAAGGACAGGTGGATCCATTACCGGATACAAATCAGCTGTTTGCCAGACTAAATAAAGCTAAATATTTCTCAAAAGTGGATCTGAGTAAAGGATACTATCAGATTCCAGTAAAACCTGAGGTTAGACCATACCTAGCTTTTAGTACCTCAGAAGGACACTATGAGTTTAATAGATTGCCATTTGGATTGAAGAATGCGCCTAGTGTCTTCTCTAGAATGATGAGAAAATTATTGGATCCTCTGAATAATCCCTGTATAACAAATTTTATGGATGATATCCTTATAGCAACAGAAACATTTGAGGAACACATTGACTCTCTGAACATGCTGTTTGATCGACTTAGGGAGGCAAATTTAACAGCCCGACCAACCAAATGTTGCGTTGGATGTAAAGAATTGGAATTTTTGGGACACACAGTTTATCAGGGAAACATGACCCCTGACCCAAAGAACTTAGAGAAACTACAGAAAGCCCCGAGACCACAAACCAAGAAGGACGTGAGATCCTTTGTCTCATTATGTGGTTTCTACCAGAAGTATATCAAAAACTTTAATTCCATATGTGCACCGTTAACTGAATTGACACGTAAAGGACATCCAGATCGCATTACATGGACTCCACAATGTGAAATGACTTACCAAGAATTGAAGGAAAAGCTCACAAGTAAACCCATTTTGAAATTACCTGACTTAAGTCAAGAATTCATAGTAAGGACGGATGCAAGTAATATTGGGTTAGGTGCAACTTTACTACAGAAATCAGATGCATTGGATGGGGAATTAAGCCCAGTGGCATATGCTAGCAGAAAGTTGAATAAAGCTGAAATCAACTACTCAACTAGCGAAAAAGAATGTCTTGCAGTAATATGGGCAATAAAGAAATTCAATATTTATCTATATGGGAAGGCATTTAAGTTGCAAACAGACCACAAACCTTTATCGTTTCTAGCACAGGCTAAGCATGAGAACTCTAGGTTACTCCGATGGTCTTTACTTCTGGCTCCATATAATTTTAGCATTGAATATATATCTGGAAAAACCAATCTGGGAGCGGATTTTTTAAGCCGCCATCCGTGTGATGAGAATCACCGTAAACCCCAGAAATAATAATAAATTTCTATATGTGTATATAGAATAAAGGACTGACATATAATGTCTGTTTTAAGAGGGGAGGTGTCATGAAATATTCTAATCCACATATATAAATTATTAGGTAAATATAAAGCCTAACAAATAAAATTAATAAAGAGAAGAGCAATGGTAAAATAACAGTGCTGTCACAAAGAATGTACTCGAAATCCCCCTTGTTTTCTGCTTCGTCTGCAAATTGTAACGCTTTCACGTTGATAGTAAAAGCTTACTGTATTATACCCGCTTTCTTCAATGAAACGTGTGCTGTATTTCTTGGAAAAACATTAAGAGGCAGACTGCGTAATGACCTAAATTTTAAATCCATTCATGTCTTTTTCTACATTACGTTACCAAAACGAACGAACAGTTGGACTAAAGGATAGCGAGAAGGGAGGGCTGAAAATCAGGAACGCATGCAACACGCGACGCGCGATATACAAATGCTGGCATCACGCGTGTAAGTCTACAAGCACTAACTTTTTCAGACGGACAGTGATAAAATACACTACCCTTTCCCAGAGTTAGGTTTATAAATCATAACAGACTCTTATTAGAAAAGATAACAATAGATGGGTTTACGTTTGAACACATAACAGTACCCAGACAGCACATCTTCCAAACAGGAGGTAGAAGAAATTGCATATTTTGAACGCAGCCACGTAGCTCCTTTAAATTAGTATTTTTGGGTTCCTTAGGGCTTGCTGACAAATAATATGTAAAACGTTACGCAAATAGTCCAGGAATTAATAAATTATACCCAAAATAAAATATTGGGGGTGCCTGACAGCATAAAATCATTTCTGCTCATAAGATTTTTTTTTTAACGTGTTTGAAAAAAATTTACGTTACAGAAATAGCCTACCATGTAAACTTCAAATTGATTGGAGCGCAACAAATGAAAGCCTAACCACGATTGGTCGGGCTATAAATACTATCTTGGTTGTTAGGGGAGACGGGAAAAGATAACATTTTTTCAAACACTTGTCGAAACGTGGCTCATTGGCCAGTCTCGCTGATATACACACTTGGGAGCGTTAGTTCGAGACCACTTGTTTAAAAAAAGCTTGATAAAGCATCAGTGCGTTGACGCCAGCATATATTTTGCTCAATAAAAGCCTGGAACATAGGCAGATGGAAGTTTGTGCCAATTTGTGCCAGAATTCATTGCTAATCAACGTATCTGTGTTATTCGTATGAATTGTGGTAAGCTTGAACCATTTAATATCTTTTAATGAAAAGTGAATGTGAATTGTTGATTTATGCCTGTATATATATGTGTAGTTCAGTGGCAAACGTGGGTAAAGCCTAAAATGCTCCAGCCTGAACAGAGGGTGTCGGAGAGAAGTAAAACGGCATGGAATGGCCAAACAGTACACTGACACCTGGATGATTGACTAGAAAGAAATAATGCTGGAATTGCAGAGGCGTAGTAACCATTAAGAAGGGTAATACTGGAATAAAGTATTTCAAATGAAGCTGACAGTTGGCCTAACGCTCTGAACTCAATGTTTGTGCTGTATTGTGATCAGTGTAAAAAGAGAGAATATAAATTAGTTATGAAGTAGAAGGTACATCCTTCTTGATTTCAGGGACAGTGGTCTTGATGGTACTGAGCAGCATCTGGTCAGAGATTTGCTGAATCCAGAGTCGGACAGCATACTCCTTGGTCTTTTTAGCTATCAGTGAGGTGTCTCCTGAGCCCAGAGGAGAATTCGAGCAGAGGAGTCCTTTCCTGCCGCCATCACTCAAGATAAGCAGAGTTGGCCAGCTGAGCTCAACATTATGTCCCCTCATCTTGAAATAACTTTATAAAAATACTATTCAGAGGGGAATTTACTTGTCTTAAAATCAGGAACTGTGAACATCTCCAATACTAGTCCCTAAAGACAAACTATTGAAGTCATGATGACAAATACCAACAGAGCTTGAACAAAACAAAACCAGTATTACCTCATTTTACTACTACACAACTGACACACATAGAACATTTGTAATAATATATGTCAATACAATATTCATATTAAATACATTCTGTACATAACTTGTAATTTAAATTGATTGTGATTCCTGGTTCCCTTGTAGTTGAATCAGGACACATATTCATTCATGCTAGTAATGAATACATATTGTTATTTGAACCGTTACGAGTGACTTCTTTAAGCTATTCTCATAGAGTGTTATATGTATGTGAGTGTCACAGTGTTGTTAAGAGTAGTGGATTAAATTAAATTGTTTATCTGTCGGTTGTTGTGACTTACACTTCACCATACTCATACCCTAGACACATAACGTAGCATCACACTATTCCAGAATAATTCTGACTGAGATATATAGATATGTGGTAGCAAGTAAGGTTATCTATAATACACTACTCTTAATAGATATAGATACCTTCACAGCTGATCTCAGTCAGTACACTAAGTTCCCTATAAGTATTTATAACATCCCACTTCACCACAGCGTTCCCAAAGCTAGCATTAGACAGTAAATTGTTGTTTAGTACAACATCGAGTAAACCATCTATTCTTCTCCTAGATTGAGCCAATTCTAAATCTTTCAGTGCAATATCATCATTCTGGCTCTTAATAGTCTTCTCAAAATTCAAAACATTACTCCTTTTATCACTGAGCAATACCTTAGAGGTGGTCACCTCATCCTGAGTCAAACCATGTTTTTGTTGACCCTGAGGACATTTTAATTTTTGAATTTCAGTATCACGTTCTGAAATTTTACTCTCAAAATCTGCCTCCAACATGGCTCTTTTATTTGTTGCCAATTTCTTTAATCTCCTTACATCTGCCTTTTTCATATCTGGCTGAATCATAGCAATTTGAATTCTTAGACCACGAATTTGAGCAGCCTGTGCCTGAATGTCAGCTTCCATGGCCTCTTTTGCTTTATAAAACTTATCTTTAATAGCAGTAAGTTTATCAGTATAATCATCACTTTGGTTATCAATTTTGCTCTGATAAGCTGCAATGTTGTCTTGCAGTGACAGAATCTCAGCGTTTAGAACTTTGTTCTCACCTAAGGCAATATCCAATGACTCCTTAGATCTCGAAAAATTAATTTGTAATGAAACAAGAACAGATTTATCCACCTCTGCTTGAGATTTTAATACTCTTATCTCATCCAGTAAATCATCAATAAATCTCTCCCTAACATCAATGATACCCAAGAGTTCATTTTATCTATCACACCAATCTTTTTCCATGGGGAATTCATCACCTCCTTCCATCTCCACCTCCTCTAAATTTTCCATAATAAATTCTTGAAGAGCTGGTCCTTGTAATCCAGACTCCTTTCCTTGTCTCAGAAAATACTCAATAGCAGACATATTTCCCAATTAATTCTTCTTTTTGGAGTTCAAATTGTCTCCTTCTCAATCTTCAATAAATCCTTTAATGAAGTTATGGTTTCTTATTATTGTGATTCTCAGTATATACACAATATTTCAACTTTTATATATATGAATATGTCAGCTCAATATTCAATACTCAATCCACCAATCTCAAATCAATTTCTAAATGCACCAATATAGATATAGTTAGGCATAGGATACGGAACAGCACACAAAAAAAATAGCGACCACGACAAGTAAGGACAAGAAAACAGTATTAGAGCAACTAAAGCAAATGCAAATAGTTCAACCAAGGGATAAATATTAATAACAATGAATTAAAATAATGCTCTAGTACAACTAGAAAAGACAAGACGCATTTTACAACAGTGATGACATCTATGAACTGAATGATAGGAAGGTTAGAGTATACAATATTACAAACATTAATGTACAGAACTAAATAAAATATCACAATGACAGGACTGACAAGAATGAACAATGATTAAACATGACTATACAGCTAGACAAAAATGGATCTGCTAAATTCAAATGAGGCAGTCTTTTACATATACAGCAAAATATGCTGGCTCCTCAGACTGAATCACACAGATACTGCCCTATAGAACACTTAATTTACTTATTCGACCTAGCTTTCGCGGTATATAAATGGGCAAATTAAGTCCCACCAGCCTCCCGCTTACTTAACAAACAAGCAGACATAATGAATACACATTAAGTGAAATATTAATTCCGGCAAACAGATATTCTTTACAGTCAATTTGTATGTAGCACTAAATCAACTTATCTGTTGCCTCAGAATACCATCCTCATTGTAGCTTCTGCAAGCGAGGAATGAAGATGTTTTGTAACTTAGGCTCTGGTTAGGCCTAGGATTGCTTCATGCTGACAATTGAAGGACACTGCTCTGGTCCATATTCCACGAAGGAACACTTGAAATTCATTTTATAGTCAATTCCTTTGACGTATAAGTAGTAGTAAGTCACTTTTATGTATTAGTGACACTTGAACGTAGCATGTAATGTTATGAGATCTGGAAAGTCCTTTCCAATCTTACAAACTTCGGCAGACGATAGGTGCCGCCATCTTGAACAATTCTTTCAATTTGATTCTTAGGCTCCAAGATCCTTTAGCTTGGCCCCCATTGATGCGGGTACTTTCATCATGATACTTGATGCGGTTATTTTTCTTAATATTATTATTTCTCAGGAACAGTCCACCAGACGTCCTGTACTACGAGTGCATTAAACTCAATGCCCGAGCACTCATTATTTGATCTAAGCCTGCTGAGTGCCCTCCCAGGGTTTTTCTTAGTGATGATAATGTATTACTTCTTGAATACTAATTATGGCCATTCTGTCATTGTTACATCGGATTTCCCAGCCGATGAACAAAGTGTATTACCACAACTGACACAGATTTCTATCGTGCTTTATTGTTCCATTTTTGTTACCAGCTTTATTCTGGTATTCTCAGCTAACGTCTATGTGTGCCGGTTTCTGACCACTGTCTTGTTTGTATTATTAATTTTAGAAATACTTCAAAATGGTAGAGCTTCTAATGCCGTGCTGACAAACACGAATAATGGGGTAACGGTCTGAACTTTGAATAATATCAACTGATAAGTCCGTGGGGTTCAGAGTCCGAACAAGTACAATTTAATAGCACATCACATTCAAGTAAATACAGTTCATCAGAATTCAATTAATGCATCATAATTCGTCACTTGAATCATATTCCTTAAGTCGTGTTACAGTCAAGCTATTTACTCGTGATTCCTAGATTGGCAATCCGGTATTGAACAACTCAACTTACGCGACTAAGGTGACCTTCTTGGATACTTTCAATAAACGTTGCTCCCTAATATATATTCTCCACTTCAAAACATAATCCCTCTCATCATTGAGATATAATATTGTATCCACAAAGTATAGGCTGACCCAAACACCTATTCATCAAGAAAATCCTTGATATAAATATCCTTCTACTGGGAGACTTCAAACCTCCGTCCGTCTAGGAGCAAATACAACAAAATATGGGTACAATTACAATGTCATCACGTGCTACCTTATCAAAGTGACACGTCACATTACAACTAAGCAAATTATACTCCTCGCTTTCAACACCGTGAAGCGCAAAACTATAATATATCTCTATTGTATTTCAACAACTAAAATGTGCAACTTTTATCCGAGCTCACTACCTAGTTGCTACAAATCATATATCATCTCGTAACATTCCCCTGGCCGACGGGGGTAAAAACAAAATCTAGTCTATAGATTTTTTTTTCTTATGGGTGTGTGAAAAAAATGTTAAAGATTATCGATCTACGAATCACGTAATATCGTCGAAGATCGTAGTCAAATTTAAGTCCATGTCAACAACTATCTTAAAAAAATACATGTAAAGTCAACAGAAAGAAATGTCAACTATCAAACTGTGACTAATCTATAAATACTTATGTCTGTGAATAAAATTCTATCTTAATTAATAAGAGTATGAAATAGTAATTAAAATTATACTATAGATTAATGAGTCATAATATTAACTAAATGTAGAGTGTGCAGTATGTTATAGAATATCATTTAATCTAAGTAAACGAAAGTAGGAATTAATAGCTTAGGAATGAAAAGAAAAATTGTAAGGAAAGTAAGAGAATAGTAAATAATGTATGAAAAGAAAGTAATAGTAAGTTAATAGATTAGAATATAATAGATGTACGTAAGGAAAAAAATATAGAAGTAACCTACAACTAACTTAATCTATGAATTAATAATATAGAATATCTATATGTATAAAGAATATGTTAAGTAAGTTCATACATGCATATAAAATGAAACAATTAATTAGCTAGCATAACTATACTATCTACTTGTGTGCTGCTGTATATATTTTAATTGTTTTATCATTATATTATTCAATCAAAATAATATTAAGTAATGTCATTTTTAAGGATATGTTGTCCTTATTTCGTAATGTTCCACGAATATCACTTTATGTAGTCACAATGAATTATCATTCCGACGAAAGTATATGAAAATATATCTGTAAGTCACTTTGTTCCTATTTTTCATTTTGCATTTTGAATGTATCCTATTTGAATTCGCCTGAGTTACGAACGGACACTAACCAAAGTCCGTGCACATTTCAACAACGTTGTCAATGTCAAGTGATTATTCGAATCGGATTGTTACAACTTTGAATGTGTGTAGAATTTTTCTTTGTCAATTTGTTTGACCTGGGATTTTGTAAGTTTGTAAACTTTTGAAGAAAGATCAACAAGTGTCAGTTCCAAAAACAAGTTCTGGTTCCATGAGTTATTTATGTTCCCTTCTTATATGGCAAAGGATTGCGCGATAGTATATCAGCAACTACATTCTCATGTCCTGGGAGTGCCTCAATGGTGAAGTTAAATGGCTGTAGCAAGATCGAAAAACGGGCCAGTTTGGCGTTCTTATGATTGGCTTTTCAAAGTGATGCTACTGCATGCTGATTAGTCTGGATCACAAAAGGAGCGCCTTACAAAAACTTTTCGAGTTTTTGTATTGCCCACACGACGCCTAACAATTCCTTATCTATCACCGAATAGTTTCGTTCTGTCTCGGTAAGTTTTCTGGATATGTATAGAGTTGGGTGCAGTACGCCGTCGTTTTCTTGTAACAGGGTACCTCCCAATCCGTAATTGCTCGCATCTGTACGGAGTATAAACATTTTTTTTACTATCTGGTAATCTAAGAATAGGTTGCCTGGAGAACAAAGATATTATTTTGTCAAAAGTTGTCCGGCAGTCAGTTGTCCACATAACTTTTGTAGGCATATCTTTCTTCAGTAACGAAGAGAAGACAGCCGTAATGGTTGACAAGTTAGGAATAAACCTACTATAATATTGCACTAAACCCAATAAGCTTCTAACTTGTGTTTTTGTTTGTGGAACTGATAGCTCTAAAATCTTAGACACATTTTGAGGAATAGTTTTTATTTGTCCAGCTCCTATTATATGTCACAGGAATGTTATTTCCTGAAAACCTATTTGCATTTTGCTAGGTCTGGCAGTTAAGTTATTAGTTCTTAAAATATCTAGTACTGAACCTAATCCTATGACATGTTCATCAAAGGAATGACTGAACAGACAGATGTCATCAATATAAGTGATGATGTCTGATCTGCAAGCTAAAATTCTTCGCATCATGCGAATGAAAGTTGCAGGAGCATTCATTAGCCCAAAAGGCATGACATTCCACTGGTACAGACCTTGTGGAGTCGAAAATGCTGTGTAATATTTTGCTTGTTCAGTTAAGGGAATCTGCCAATATCCCTTGGTTAAGTCAATTTTTGTGAAATATTTAGCAGATGAAAGACGAATAAGTAAATCGTCAATCAAAGGATGAGGTTCACTGTCTGGTACAGTTTGAGCGTTAAGTTTCCTATAATCTACACATAATCGTATATTATTGTCTTTTTTTCTTACAATAACTAGTGGTGAAGCGAATGGAGAGTTACTATGTTCGATAATTCCTAATGCTAACATCTGTTTAAGTTCTTGAGATTTTTTATCTTGAAAATGGATAGGTACAGAGTAAGGACGAAGTTTTATAGGAGTGCTGTCCTTCAGTATAATGTCGTGAGAAATTATAGAAGTTCGACCAGGTATATCCGTCAGAACATCAGAGTAAGTTTGTAGAAGTTTAGTAATGGAACTATTTTCATCTGAAGTAAGTGAAGGTGAAATAGCAACATCCCTCCAAGATTCTGAAGATTGTAGTTCCGGTATAGGAAAAAACATTTCAACCTCAGGAAAAGATTCTTCTTCTTCCTGAATTACAGAAAGACTAGAGTATTGATAAGAATCAACTAATTTGTCGTCTAAGTCGTGGAAGATAGACTGTAGATGAAGTGGACGAGTAAAGAACTCTTTCAACATATTTATATGATACATTTTTTTCTGACCTTTTATGTCTAATATGTAGTCGACGTCAGAAATTTTATCTACTACCTTATAAGGACAATTCCACGCGATTAACAATTTGTTATCCTTTCGTGGAAGTAGTACATATGCTTCGTCACCAGGAAATGACTGGCATAGTCTACTATTTTAGTTTTGAAATTGTCTAGCTCTATCCTTCGCAGCCTCTGATGAAGCTGTTGCCAAATGGCAAGCCTCTATGATTTGGTTACGTAAGTTAATAACGTATTCATAAGATGACTGTGTTTCCTGAGTCATCTCAGAGTCGAGTAGTAAGTCTTTAATGAGTCCCATTGGACCTCTTGGTGGAGCACCAAACACTAACTCGAACGGAGAAAAACCGGTCTGCTCATGCGGAATCTCTCGGTATGCGAATAAAACAGCTGGAATAGCTCTGTCCCAATCTTGAGGATTGTTTACCGTAACTTTATGTAAGAGTTGTTTAATGGTACGGTTGAGCCTCTCAACGGACCCATTACTCATTGGATGATAGACACTACTGAGACTTCTTTCTATATTCAGTGTCTTCATTACATCCTTCATTGTCTCAGATACAAATTGTGGTCCATGGTCCGAAAGTAATTTTCTTGGAAAACCAAGCCTAGAAAATATTAATATCAAAGCATCAGATATATCAGATGTCGTAATATTTTTCAGAGGTATGCCTCTGGCCATCGCGTACATAGGTCAATACATGTTAATATGTACCTATGACCTCTCGCAGTTGGTAACATAGGACCAATAATATCTATTGCCATCTTGTCGAAAGGACGAACTGATATTTCACTGGCCTGAATGGGAGCATTATGGAAAGCTCCACGAGACTTAACTTCCTGGCAAATCACACAGGAACGTACGTATAAAGATACGTCTCGTGAAATTCCTGGCCAGAAAAACGATGACAACACTCGTGAACGTGTTCGAGTGTAGCCCATATGACCCGCGCATTGGGAGTCATGTGCATGTCGTAGTATGTATGTCCTTAACGACGATGGTACTATGACCTGTTGTTTTACCTTATCATTATCAATACTATTTCGAATTAAAATATCATTACTAATAGTGAACCAATGTTTAGCTTTATTCTTAACAGTAATATCATCATGTTTGTTCACTAATGCAAAAAATTTCTTCAAAGAGCTGTCTTCTCTTTGTTTGCGTGCAAAAGATTCTCTCTCAATCATGGAAGTAGGTATATCATCAGTGTATTCCATCACTTTAGTGACTGTAGCATCCTTCCTTTCCAACTCGTGAGCTTGAGCTCTTGTTGTAACTGTATTGGCTGCATACATGTTCAATCTTTCCCATTCCAATATTTCCTCAGGAGTACAGTCTTTGCTGCCATGTATACGTCCAACTGTCAAATCTGCAACCGGATTCTGAAGTAAACAAACTTTAACTTTCCCTGAAAAAAATGGAGTTTTAACATCTATTATCGCAGTTGGATAATATTCAACTGTCCCTCCGAAAGTAATACAGCGTACAAACTCTTTAGTAACATTACGAGGATGTACTAAGGATTGACGGATACCAATAGTGGTGGAACCGGAGTCCCTTAAAATAGAAATAATATTGCCATCCAAAATTTCCTTGTTAAAAATCAATGTCCCAGTTCCATCGTTAGCTGTTAGACAGATGGCAGGAGTAGGTTGTGTAACCTGTATTGTCGGCTGACTTGATTTCTGAAAAATAGTATGGCATTGTGGACAAATATTTGCCACGTTATTATCAATGACATAACATGCAGATGAAGAATGTGTTGGAGTGTCAACATTGTTATTACATGGAGATGCATTCATGGTCAATGCTTACCCTGTATTATGTGTAAACTGTTGATGATGTCTGGAGATGGAGCGTTGTCTATCTCGACCACCTGAATAATTATTATCATTGCCTCTACTGTTGTAACTTATATGTCGTGTTTTAAAATTTTCATTTTTCTTATGATAATGATTACCACTATTATTGAACTTGTCAGTAACAAATTTATTCCAACTTGGCTTTTGTTGAAAATTATCTTTATGTTTAAATTGAGGTATTTGATTTCTGAACTGTTGTCTACCTCGGTTAAATTTGTTATATCTGTTACAATGATTTTGTCCCTGATTATAATTATCATTATATCTTTTGTAAAAATGGTTTCTATTAAGACTATGTGTCCTTGCTTTGTCGTAACCGTGGTATGACATGTTGGATGCTACCGGTAATGGTTCTCGTATGTGTGAGTTCCCTAAACTGACGTTGGGATGTGCAGAGCAATAATTTATTGACATCTCTTCTAAAGCCGCAATAGTGAGTGGTTTTCGTTCCTGTAGGAATGAAAAAAATGGCGGACTAACCGAAGATAATACTTTATCCCTAAGTATGAGATCCACTAATTTATCATACGATTTTTCCACCCCAGCAAGTTCAACTCATCTGTTGAAGGTGTTTCGTATATTTGCTATAAATCCTGAAAAATCTTTATTTGAATCTGGCTGAAGATTTTTAAATCTTAATCTACACCCTTCCTCGTCTAAATGAAAACGTCGCAATAACAAAGCCTTAATGGCATCATAGTTACAAGCTATGGTAGGATCAACATTTGCAGTTGTGTTCAAGGGCTCACCATCTAAAAATTCTCGAAGTTTAAGTGCCCATTCAGATCTATCCATGTTATTAGTCTTACAGACTTGTTCAAAACGTGCCAGATACGATGATAAATCATCAAAATTAAGTTTGAAATGTGGCAGTTTAAAGTTATAATAACTTTAATGTTGTGTAGCTGAAGACATATCATTAGAATTAACACCATGGCTAGTATTAGCGAATTGTGCTTTTAATTTGGCTGTTTCCAACTGGATAAGTGCCAATTCCTTTTGTTGTTGCATTGTAATTTCACCTTGTTTCATTTTATTTTCCTCCTCAATTCTTAATATTTAATTTCTTGCCTCTTTTCTATCTTCTTCTTGCTTCAATGCAGATTTCTCTCTTCTTGTTCTCGTTTAGCAAGTTCTTTCTGCCGTTCTAACTTTGCCTCACGTTCTTCTTCTTCACGTTTTAACTTTGCCTCACGTTCTTCTTCTTCACGTCAAGCAAGTTCTTTTTGCTTTTCTAACTTTGCCTCAAGTTCTTCTTCTTCACGTTTTCTATCTGCCTCTTCTTGTTTAGCGATAGCTAGTTGTTGTTCAGCAAAGATCTTCTGTTCTGGTCCTTTATAACCAAAATCTTTCCCTATTTTAACGAAAGTTTCTAATGTAGCGATCCTGAAATCAATAATCTATGTAGTTAATCAACAATATGTTGTAATCACCAATAAAACTTATTCAATTATTTATATGTACTCAACGGCCAACGTAGTACTATTCCTAATAAAATTATACTACTTAACATCTAACATAATACTCATATTCACTAGGAAATATAACCCTGTAGTTATTTGTCAATATACTATATCATCATGCCTTAGTCATGATGGACAAACACTAGTGCCTTGGGCCACTACTGCAAATAGTTGCAATCATCAAGTTCCTCCTATTTTTTTTCAAAAATTAATCAAAATATATTGTATTATATTAATACCCAATTAATATATGCTATCCCTATTATATTATAAGCTTAAACATCAATAAAGACAAGACAAACCATAAATAAAATTGTACAAGACATTAACACATCACAATTGACAATGGCAAACATTAAAATATGATTACTTGAACGACATAAGAATCGGAAGCATACCAGAAAAGGTCAAGGTAACCAAATATAGGTTAATACACATGTGTACAGATAATGATGACGTCACAGGACTCTATAACGGACATATATTAACAATTAAAATAAATTATAGAAAGATGGAGAAAATACGAAATAGTTACAAACAAATTACGGAAATGAATAAAAATTGAAACTGAATACAGGAAAATACACCAGAAATCACAATCACACAATCACTATACACCTAACATCAAATATCGAATCTTTGCAATAACAAGCAGAACGAGTCCAAAATTAATATTTCTTTGGGGTCTCTTGTATTCAAATTGCAAAAATTCAATTACCCTAGGATCGACTAGAATCTCTGTGGTCAGCTTGTGGCGACATTACAGAAGATTCCAGTTCCCTACCAACCAACCCGCTTAAACACATATAATAATAATAATAATAATAAATTCTTTAAGCGCCAAACACGGCGCATAAGGCAGAAACCAGTGCTCTCCAGGTTGTTCGTTGTGACGCCACTCCTCTTAGCTCTTGCACATTATTTAGGCCCAACGTTCTTCCTTCTCTTATTATTGTTCTTCTGAGTGTTTCTTTTGGTCTTCCTTTTTTCCGCTTACCCTCAGGAACCCAAGTGAGCGCCTGTAGTGGTATTCTGTTGTTTTGCATTCGTAGGACATGACCGATATATGACCATCGTCTTTTCCTTATATAGTCGGAGACATATTTCTGCCTAGAGTCTTCTCTTATTTGTCGATTAGTCTTGAATTCTTTCCAACTGATGTTCATGAGTTTTCTAAGACATTTGTTCTCGAATGTATTCAGCTTGTTCTCCAATGATTTTGTTATTTTCCAACTCTCACAGCCGTATGTTAACACTGAGATAACATTTGAATTAAACAGACGAAGCTTGGTATGTATATTCAATGATCGTAATTTCCAAATGTTAGATAATCTATTGAAGGATTTACTGTCGAGCCTGGTTCTGTTTCGGTAACAATAGCTTGTTTTACGATAGTGAATTGTTAACTCACTGATCAACCCTCCGATCCAACCGACCGATTCAAGGGTTTCGAGGTCAGTTATAGGAAAATATCTACACCACTAGATACTCTGGTGTATCTCTTATTCTATAATTTAACATAACATGGTGATATCCATCGAAATATACACATTCCTGATGTTTTTCTTTCGTCGTCTAAGGTGAGAAACGAATTTCACCTCCATCTTGGAAGGGTAGATAACTCTAAACACATATAAACATACGAATAGATATAAATACATACAATATGCATGAATTAAATATGCCTACATAATTGATGGACGACATTTTGCACTGATACGACAACTGATGGGTTTACTTATCTTTTAGCGTATGAAAGTTTTCCCCGCACGATGCTGGCATTCGTCAACGGTACAGATGAGATTTCCTTGAAGCTGGTTTAGTAACTGTGAAAGCATTAGTGTGGTTCTTGATACGTTATTGATGGTAAATCGAAGTTTGATACAGCTTTCAAACAATATTGACTTCTGCTATGGATCTTGCACATGAAATGCTGACGTTGTACAGTTCTTTCGTTGTTATGCGTGTTACGTCACTAACTGCAAGTCACGTGAGCACTAGCCGATCGTAAACAATTCTAGGTCAATCGAACGATACAATGTCTTTATTTTCCATTTGACTTGAATTCATTTTTAGCATGGCTTGAAGAAAAATTTTCTTTTCGTTACTTCGTTAGCTTGTCATCTCGGTCCCTGCGCTGGCAAACCATTTTTGATCCACGCGCTGGCAACTAATCTCGATCCACGCACTGGCTAACCATTTTTTGTTACATCGGATTTCCCAGCCGATGAACAAAGTGTATTACCACAACTGACACAGATTTCTATCGTGCTTTATTGTTCCATTTTTGTTACCAGTTTTATTCTGGTATTCTCAGCTAACGTCTATGTGTGCCGGTTTCTGACCACTGTCTTGTTTGTATTATTAATTTTAGAAATACTTCAAAATGGTAGAGCTTCTAATGCCGTGCTGACAAACACGAATAGTGGGGTAACGGTCTGAACTTGAATAATATCAACTGATAAGTCCACGGGGTTCAGAGTCCGAACAAGTACAATTTAATAGCACATCACATTCAAGTAAATACAGTTCATCAGAATTCAATTAATACATCATAATTCGTCACTTGAATCATATTCCTTAAGTCGTGTTACAGTCAAGCTATTTACTCGTGATTCCTAGATTGGCAATCCGGTATTGAACAACCCAACTTACGCGACTAAGGTGACCTTCTTGGATACTTTCAATAAACGTTGCTCCCTAATATATATTCTCCACTTCAAAACATAATCCCTCTCATCACTGAGATATAATATTGTATCCACAAAGTATAGGCTGACCCAAACACCTATTCATCAAGAAAATCCTTGATATAAATATCCTTCTACTGGGAGACTTCAAACTTCCGTCCGTCTAGGACCAAATACAACAAAATATGAGTACAATTACAATGTCATCACGTGCTACCTTATCAACGTGACACGTCACATTAAAACTAAGCAAATTATACTCCTCGCTTTCAACACAGTGAAGCGCAAAAACTATAATATATCTCTATTGTAGTTCAATAACTAAAATGTGCAACTTTTATCCGAGCTCACTACCTAGTTGCTACAAATCATATATCCTCTCGTAACAGTCATATTCCCTGGCCCGCATACTGGCACACAGTGAAGAAGGCTTAACTGCTTTGTACAGTTACAAATATTTAATAAACATGCCGTTTAAACATCAAACGACGCTATTCTTAGCCCGTCTCGATACTGTCTTGTGCTTTGATAATTCACACACTTTTTATTTGAACTGGCAACTTACGTGCAGCGAATCTTCACACACTCAGATACACAATTACACTGACGTTAACACAATGCACAGTTCATAAGGACATATTTCGTCCACAAAGTCACAATGGACACTTGCCGAATTACAGTCCAACTGGACACATCTTACATGGTCCTAAGACACAATCCGAATGCTTGGCTGGGGACGCGTTCTTGTCCCAAATTCCTAAACTCACTTCTGCTATCAATTTGAGCAGAATTCAAGACGTCACTTCCGGAGATCCATGACTACCGTACATAAACACTAAACCAGGAAGTGATCGTAAAATAATGTTATGATATTTAAACATAACACATGACCATTAGTAAAATGATGACGTCATGGCTGTACACAAATTATGTGTAATTAAACACAAAAGTTAAACACGCATGTTCAATTATGGCCAATAACACTGAATGAAACTTGAAACCATTTATGACAGCCTACAGGGTCTTTCTGCATTAATAGAGCTAAGAAACATTGTCTTATGTGAAGTGTGTACTTTAATGCTTCGGTAATCATTACATTAATTATGTGTCTATTGTATATTGTATACTGCATGAGAATCCTTTATCTGCTAATTCATATAGTAATAATAATAATGCTGGCCTGCGTTATGTTCATGTCTTTATGTATCGTGTAATCGTTCACTGAAGATTTGTTAAATATCAGTCTATTCATTTTGATCACCACGTCACACACACACACACACACACACACACACACACACACACACACACACACACACACACACACACACACACACACACACACACACACACACACACACACACACACACACACACACACACACACACGCGCGCACGCACGCACGCACGCACACACACACGCACGCACGCACGCACGCGCGCACACACACACACACACACACACTCACACACATTCTGTTTTCATTATTTTCTGCATTACTACTCAGTCATGTGACCTGACCAGTTTTCCTGTTTTGGTTGTACACAAAGTAATTTTACATTATTCTTTTTCATTTTCAGCCACCCCACAGCCGACAACAAGTACGTTTACTTCAAATTTGTAAAACATATTCAAGTCATTTATGTTGATTTAAATCACGTGGTAATAATTATGTGCCTTATTTATTTGTGACGAAGTCTCTCGTTAGTTCATTTTGTTGTCTGTCTTCATCTATTTTACAACCCTACGAAGTGCCGCACAAATAAAGGATCTAATTGATATTATCTGGTCGTTTCAATTTTTTTCACTTTATGGATCTTGACAACCTAGTTTAGTATTAACTTTCTGATCAAGAATATGTTTACGAGAGTCTGCGGTCTCTTGCTTGTCGACGCAGTACAACAAGAGTACCTTCACATTTAATGTAAATCATTCTGTTTGTTGTGTTGGACCTGATTTGTTGTGATTTCCATATTTTCCCAATCTTAATAAAGGCTTGCCTCTAAGGCAGAAGTTTCATTTTGTTGTCAATAGGTGTGTCATAATTCATCTTTGACACGTTCGCAATCTCCAGCGTTGTTAGTTAACCTCTCTTACTTCTGTTGCGACGAGTTATCTAATGTTGTCCCGTGAAACAGTTTATGTCGTAGTGTAATCTTTTACCGAACAGATATGTTGAAGTCATTCTATTTATATAGACCAGCACACTACGTATTCATATACTTAACGACATCACATATGCATGTATATATATATATATATATATATATATATATATATATATATATATATATATATATATATATATATATATATATATATATATATAAAGGAAGTAGCAGAACAATGATTATCATAATGTATACAATAGATTCATAATTAATGTAATGATTACCGAAGCAAATATATTTATCGAGAGAGATAGATTTTATAGAGTTTTATCTATTGACGAAAGTCTCCCATACTTTGTCCTTGGCATCTTTTCTCAAAGTGCAAAAGTAACATCATCACTAGAGATGAATGACAGTTCTATGACACTATAACTATCCTCTGGTTTACTTGCCAGTCTTGTTGGACGGTAGAATAAACAAAAATTACAAAAACACACAAAAAGTAATACGTCTTACAAAGAGAAAGGGCAAGAAAAACCTACGTTGCGATCACAAGGCTTTCGTCCGGGCCAGGCAAACATATATATATATATATATATATATTGTTATGAGTTAAATTCATAACATGTCTGTCGATATCAAAATGGTTCGACAAAGGATTCATATTTGTTTATTATCGGTAGTCCGTGGTAACAGGAAGTTACGTCACTACCTCGGGGTTCAGTTAGCAGAAGATACGGTCGGTAACTCCAATAGTGTATTATCGTCTGCTAGGGTCTTCTGTGTGGGGTTTTTCAGGCAGGTGGACGTATGTTGGTTTCGTCAATTCTTTTGTGATTATGACACTTCACTGTCTGATAGCTTCGTTCCTCGAACGGTCTGATAGCTTCGTTCCACGAACTTTATACACAAAAAGAACAAATGCTCTGCTAAGTACATTTGTGAGCTGCAAATTAACATGCGCATTGTCTCGGTGTTCACCCACCAATGTTAGTCTCTCTGAATTATTCTTTTGAGTATACACAGCGTAACTCAGGGAAGATGGTTAGAAATCACCACTATTCTTCTGGGTATTAAACTGGGAAAATAAGTGCTTGGACAGCGCGAAATCAAGGATTTGCCTGAATTACAATTAACAAGGTACATATATCTCACAAAATGATATGATAAACTTGAGGCACATGTGATGTAATCATCACTCATCACTGCTCCAGTCCGAGTCTGGGGTCACATCTGCTGTCGGTTTTCTGTACGACTAGCAGGAAGTGATCACCGGCGCTTGCTGTAGTGGTTTATGAATATACTATTTTCATATATTGAGGTTGCCAGCCTCATTCATATATATCCACTTAGCAGGAAAAATATGTCAAATTTACATTTGTAAAATAAATGTTTACAATTACCCCAAAGTAACTTTCTGCCGTATGCTCCCAAAGAGCCAATGTTCACAACTGCTTACACAACAGCTATTCAGTCTTTTGACACATTGGATCATCCTAGTCTTGTCGTACATTTTCATGTCTAAGGTCCTAAAGTGTGGCATCTGCGGTTTGCTTTACAAACTATTCAATACAAGGTATCATTTGACCCATGAATTGGAAGTGGATTGATGAGTGCCAGAGCATATGCCACTCACTGGTGGGACTTGCACATCATATTTCTTCTGCTCCACTTGCTGTGAGATTCGTTGCCATATACCCATGGCAAACAGCAAGGATTTGCGGCAGAGGTCTTGCATGAGATTATGTTTAAAAAAATCACCAAATGTAAAATTACAAAGGCTGTCCCCTTTTCACCTTGAGGCTAGCTGGCACCAACAATGAAGACCATATGGTTGCTTGTACTTCTGTCACTGTAGACTTAACTTCACCTCATGCCTGCGAATTAAACTCATTGCACCACAACCTGAAGTATCTTAACAAGGAGTCAAAAGATCAGAAAATAATTTAGGACAACACCAGTGACAAATAAAAAAAAAAAATTAAAACAATTAGAGAAAGTATGAATAAGTGCTTCTGGTGTGCAATGATTTTATGCTTGTTCAAGTCAGCATTTAACATCCACGTCATAGCAGTAAGGAAATGATGATGGTCTAAGAGATGATTGATCAAGGGATGGCAGACGTTTAACAAAAATGCAACAACTTAACACTGTATAACCTATTACATGATGGCCCAGAATAGCAACATTGTCAAGCACTCATCAGCTGTTGTGTCCCAAAATTTAGTATCAGGTTACTAGACTAAGGATTTAAAACATATTTAAAAAAAACGAATTTTGTCTTTTTTTAAATTGAGGCTCACTCCGGTCAACCTAGACACAAGTTCCGTCGGTTATATTAGAGCGAATATTCAAATTTTAAAGACATTCATGCCTAGTAACTTCTTCTTCTTCTTTGATCCTTAGCCGCCATCAAAGCAGTCAGTGGCCATCACGCCTAGTGGCGTCTTTTAGGGCAACAACAAATTTATTCCATTTTGCTCGGCCATCCTTCGTACAGTGCCCCAACTCTGGTTCACTCTTTTCATCTCAGCCTCCACAGTCCTCCGCCAAGTTGCCTTTGGTCGGCCTCTCTCTCGTTTTCCTTCACGGGTCCAAAGCATAGGTGTTCTTGTGATGGCATCGGGATCCCCTCTGAGGACAGGGCCAACCCAGCTCCAGCATCCGCCAGCTATAATGGTGTGCTTGTTCTCTTGCTTGCTCCGAGTAAGCAGATCTTGGTTGGTGATGGCACTCGGAAAAAAGATTCGGTGAATTGTACTTAGGCATGTTGTGTGAAAAGAGGACAATTTCGACATTTCCTTCTCTGTAACTCTCCAGCTTTCCGCGCCATAGAGAAGCACAAAAAGCACACAGCTCTGATATAATCTTAATTTTGTGTTTGTGCTGTACTGAGAGGAGACCTAGATGTCGTTTAGGCTAAAAAAGGATGTTCTTGCTTTGTTCATTCTGTTGTTGATGTTCTTGATTGCCTCGCCGTCTGGTGCCACTATGCATCCTAGGTATGCGAAAGTGTCTG
This sequence comes from Oreohelix idahoensis, assembly GCA_024509875.1. NCBI lineage: Eukaryota > Metazoa > Mollusca > Gastropoda > Stylommatophora > Oreohelicidae > Oreohelix > Oreohelix idahoensis. Next base: position 796,320 of record JAMPIV010015058.1, read on the forward strand.
TACCAGTTGCTGATTCCTTACTAATATGGGCTCAGGGTTGCTCACATTGAGCGTCATGACCTCTGTCTTCCTTAGATTGATGTTCAAGCCCACCTGCTGGCTATACTTATTAAGTCTATCCGTTTTTTCCTGGATGGGTTGATGTGAATGTGCCAGTAGCGCAATGTCATCTGCATATTCCAGATCTTTCAGTGTAGAAAATGTAGTCCATCCCATTCCTCCTGGACCGCCCTCCGCCGTCCGGCGCATCACCCAGACTATGACTGCCAAAAATAGAGTGGTTGACAAGGGGCATCCCTGTCGCACCCCCGTCCTCACCTCAAAGGTCAGGTTGCTCCGCCCAACACTACACGCAAAGTTGGCACTGAGGCTTTTTATTATTGACACCATGCAGCCTGGAATTCCACAAGCCCTCAGTACCTTCCATAAACTGTCCCTATGCATACTGTCAAAAGCCACTTCAATATCAACGAAATCAATGTACAGCTGTCTCTGCCACCCCGAGCACCGCTCTACAATGTTCCTGAGAGTAAATATAAGATCTACACATCTTCCGCTCCCTTCAAATCCCGCCCGCTCCCTCCTCAGCCCGTGGTCCACTGCCTCCAAAATTCTCTGCATAACTATCCCGCCTAGTATTCCGCTGGGAACCGAGAGAAGAGCGACTCCTCTCCAATTATTGCAGTCTGCAAGATCTCCCTTCTTGGGCAACCTTACAATCATTCCTTTGTTCCACTCCGCAAGCGTTGTCCCTGCCCTCCAGACCCGCGCAAACAGTGGCTCTAACAGTTCCGCTGCCAACTCAGGGTCTGTCCTAAATAGCTCTGCATTTAAGTTATCATGGCCAGGAGCTTTTCCATTCTCCAACCTTCCGATTGCCGTGATTACCTCTTCCTTTCATGGAACGTCTGTATCAACATCTAGATCGCCCTCAGGTACAGGAACATTCAGTTGTATCTCCGGTGGTTACCTGTTCAGAGCCTCTCCGAAATGCTCTGCCCACCTCGCCTCCTGTCCCTCAGCTGTCGCGATGAGATTTCCTTGCCTATCTCTTACCAATGTAATATTGTTTGCCCCTCGTTTTCCGCTAGTATACTGGACTGATAATGAACATCTTTATATTAGTATGTGTTGTGTATTACATAGAAGTATAATTTCTACAGAGATAGATGTAGCATTGTCTCCATAGTTCCTTGAGGCTGAAGCAATAAACCTACTGCTATGGGTCACCATTAAAAAGCTTGAATATTTTGGATGTGATTAAGCTATGATAAGACTAGTTAGGCACAGAAGATGTCTTGATGTACGAAGTGAAATAAAAGTCTTTCTTACTTATTTGTTCTGGTATGCATTTTTTGTTTGTGCTTTGTGTTTATTCAAATCAATCCTTTTCAGGACCACCAACCTGCGCGGACTACGTCAAGGCTGACATCTACTTCCTGTTGGACTCATCGAACAGCATCAATTCGATTGGCTGGGGCAGAGAACTGGCATTTGTCGTTAATACAACCAAGGCATTCAACTTTGGGCCAAATGATGTGCAAGTTGCATATGGAATATTCAGCACTGAATTTAAACATCTCATTAATTTGAATACGTACACAAACTATGTTAACTTTGCTCAGGTAGGATGAACTCATTGTCAGTTCTGTTTATTTCCCATATACATACGTTTTATGTTTTAATATTAACAAATAAGCCGTTGAAAAGACGTGAGATGTAGCAATAAAATAAAGGAGATTATTTCGTCGATGAACAGCTGTCCCGTTACTGCTGCCCAATGATAATAGGACCAAAAATACAATAGACATTGACTGTGAGAAGTCTGCATACAACTATTTCATGAATGATGAATAGCTGCCCCGTTACTGCTGCGCAATGATAAAAGGCCCAACACTACAGTATACATTGACTGACCAATGATAATAGAACCAACACTACAGTAGACATTGACTGACCAATGATAATAGGACCAATACTAAAGTAGACATTGACTGACCAATGATAATAGGACCAACACTACAGTAGACATTGACTGACCAATGATAATAGGACCAACACTACAGTAGACATTGACTGACCAATGATAATAGGACCAACACTACAGTAGACATTGACTGACCAATGATAATAGGACCAACACTACAGTAGACAGTGACTGACCAATGATAATAGAACCAACACTACAGTAGACATTGACTGACCAAAGATAATAGGACCAACACTAAAGTAGACATTGACTGACCAATGATAATAGGAACAACACTAAAGTAGACATTGACTGACCAATGATAATAGGACCAACACTAAAGTAGACATTGACTGACCAATGATAATAGGACCAACACTAAAGTAGACATTGACAGACCAATGATAATAGAACCAACACTAAAGTAGACATTGACTGACCAATGATAACAGGACCAACACTAAAGTAGACATTGACTGACCAATGATAATAGGACCAACACTACAGTAGACATTGACTGACCAATGATAATAGGACCAACACTACAGTAGACATTGACTGACCAATGATAATAGAACCAACACTAAAGTAGACATTGACTGACCAATGATAACAGGACCAACATTGACTGACCATATGATAACAGGACCAACACTAAAGTAGACATTGACTGACCAATGATTAAAAGGACCGACACTACAGTAGGACATTGACTGACCAATGATAATAGAACCCATTATTACAGTAGACACTGACTGACCAATGATAATAGAACCAACACTAAAGTAGACATTGACTGACCAATGATAACAGGACAAACACTAAAGTAGACATTGACTGACCAATGATAATAGGACCAACGCTAAAGTAGACATTGACTGACCAATGATAATAGGACCATACCATAGTAGACATTGACTGACCAATGATAAAAGGCCCAACACTACTGTAGACATTGACTGACCAATGATAATAGTACCAACACTACAGTAGACATTGAGTGACCAATGATAAAAGGCCCAATACTACAGTAGACCTTGACTGATCAATGATAATAGGACCAACACTACAGTAGACATTGACTGACCAATGATAATAGGACCAACACTACAGTAGACATTGACTGACCAATGATAATAGAACCAACACTAAAGTAGACATTGACTGACCAATGATAATAGGACCAACACTACCGTAGACATTGACTGATCAATGATAATAGAACCAACACTACAGTAGACATTGACTGACCAATGATAATAGGACCAACACTAAAGTAGACATTGACTGACCAATGATAATAGGACCAACACTACAGTAGACATTGACTGACCAATGATAAAAGGCCCAACACTACTGCAGACATTGACTGACCAATGATAATAGGACCAACACTACAGTAGACATTGACTGACCAATGATAATAGGACAAACATTACAGTAGACATTGACTGACCAATGATAATAGGACCAACACTACAGTAGACATTGACTGACCAATGATAATAGGACCAACACTACAGTAGACATTGACTGACCAATGATAATAGGACCAACACTACAGTAGACATTGACTGACCAATGATAATAGGACAAACACTACAGTAGACATTGACTGACCAATGATAATAGAACCAACACTACAGTAGACATTGACTGACCAATGGTAATAGAACCAACACTACAGTAGACATTGACTGACCAATGATAATAGAACCAACACTACAGTAGACATTGACTGACCAATGATAATAGGACCAACACTAAAGTAGACATTGACTGACCAATGATAATAGGACCAACACTAAAGTAGACATTGACTGACCAATGATAATAGGACCAACACTAAAGTAGACATTGACTGACCAATGATAATAGGACCAACACTACAGTAGACATTGACTGACCAATGATAATAGAACCAACACTAAAGTAGACATTGACTGACCAATGATAATAGGACCAACACTAAAGTAGACACTGACTGACCAATGGTAATAGAACCAACACTACAGTAGACATTGACTGACCAATGATAATAGAACCAACACTACAGTAGACATTGACTGACCAATGATAATAGAACCAACACTAAAGTAGACATTGACCTGACCAATGTCTAATAGGACCAACACTAAAGTAGACATTGACTGACCAATAATAATAAAGTAGACATTGACTGACCAACACTACAGTAGACGTTGACTGACACAATGACATAACCAAGGACCAACACCTACAATAGACATTGACCAATGTTCACAATGATAATAGATAATAGGACCAAACACTACAGTAGACAGTGACTGACCAATGATAATAGGACCCAACACTACAGTAAAGTAGACATTGACTGACCAATGATAAACAGGACCCAACACTAAAGTAGACATTGACTGACCAATGATAATAGGACCAACACTAAAGTAGTGACTGACCATTGATGACCAATGATAATAGGACCAACACTACTGTAGACATTGACTGACCAATGATAATAGAACCAAACACTAAAGTAGACATTGACTGACCAATGGTAATAGAACCAACACTAAAGTAGACATTGACTGACCAATGACAATAGGACCAACACTACATTAGACCTTGACTGACCAATGATAATAGACCCAAAACACTAGACATTGACTGAAATGTAGACATTGACTGACAATGATAATGGACCAACCTAAATGATAATATGATCATAGGACCAACACTAAAGTAGACATTGACTGACCAAATGATAATAGAACCTAAAGACATTGGAGCTGACACTAAAGTAGACACTGACTGACCAATGATAATAGTAGACCAACACTACAGTAGACAATGACTGACCATATGATAATAGGACCAACACTTAAGTAGACATTGACTGATCAATGATAATAGGACCAAAAAGAGAAACACTAAAGTAGACATTGACTGACCAATGTTAATAGGACTACACTATAGTAGACATTGACTGACCAATGATCAAAAGGCCCAACACTACAGTAGACATTGACTGATCAATGATAAACGAAACAAATAGGACCAACACTACAGTAGACATTGACTGACCAATGATAATAGGACCAACACTACAGTAGACATTGACTTACCAGTGATAATAGAACCAACAATACAGTAGACATTGACTGACCAATGATAACAGGACCAACACTAAAGTAGACCTTGACTGACCAATTATAATAGAACCAATTAACACAATAGGACTATTTCTACAGTAGACATTGAGGACTGACCAATGATAATAAGACCAACACTACAGTAGACATTGACTGACCAATGATAATAGAACCCAACACTACCATGTAGATATTGACTGACCAATGATAATAGAACCAACACTAAAGTAGACATTGACTGACCTGACCAATGATAATAGAGGACCAACACTAAAGTAGACATTGACTGACCAATGATAATAGGACCAACACTAAAAGTAGACATTGACTGACCAATGATAATAGAGGGGAAACCAACACTAAAGTAGACACAGTGACATTGACTGACCAATGATAATCCCGCAGGAAAAACCAACACTACAGTAGACATTGACTGACCAATGATAATAGAACCAACACTAAAGTAGACATTGACTGACCAATGATAACCGGACCAACACTAAAGTAGACATTAGGACATTGACTGACCAATGATAATAGAACCAACACTAAAGTAGACATTGACTGACCAATGATAGACACCGACCAACATTGGACTGACCAAAGTAGACATTTAGACTGACCAATGATAATAGGACCACAATGATAATAGGACCATACTATAGTAGACATTGACTGACCAATGATAAAAGGCACAACACTACAGTAGACATAGGACTGACCAATGATAATAGGACCAACACTACAGTAGACATTGACAATGATAATGACCAATAGATAATAGGACCATAACACTACTGACCAAGTAGACTAAGTAGACTGACCCAATGATAATAGAACCTACACTACAGTAGACATTGGACTGACCAATGATAAATTCACTGACCAATGATAATAGGACCAACACTACAGTAGACATTGACTGACCAATGATAATAGAACCAACACTACAATAGACATTGTCTGACCAATGATAATAGGACCAACACTACAGTAGACATTGACTGACCAATGATAATAGAACCAACACTACAGTAGACATTGACTGACCAATGATAATCGAACCAACACTAAAGTAGACATTGACTGACCAATGATAATAGAACCAACACTAAAGTAGACATTGACTGACCAATGATAATAGGACCAACACTAAAGTAGACATTGACTGACCAATGATAATAGAACCAACACTACAGTAGACATTGACTGACCAATGATAATAGGACCAACACTAAAGTAGACATTGACTGACCAATGATAATAGGACCATACTATAGTAGACATTGACTGACCAATGATAAAAGGCACAACACTACAGTAGACATTGACTGACCAATGATAATAGGACCAACACTACAGTAGACATTGACTGACCAATGATAATAGGACCAACACTACAGTAGACATTGACTGACCAATGATAATAGAACCTACACTACAGTAGACATTCACTGACCAATGATAATAGGACCAACACTACAGTAGACATTGACTGACCAATGATAATAGAACCAACACTACAATAGACATTGTCTGACCAATGATAATAGGACCAACACTACAGTAGACATTGACTGACCAATGATAATAGAACCAACACTACAGTAGACATTGACTGACCAATGATAATCGAACCAACACTAAAGTAGACATTGACTGACCAATGATAATAGAACCAACACTAAAGTAGACATTGACTGACCAATGATAATAGGACCAACACTAAAGTAGACATTGACTGACCAATGATAATAGAACCAACACTACAGCAGACATTGACTGACCAATGATAATAGGACCAACACTACAGTAGACATTGACTGACCAATGATAATAGAACCAACACTACAGCAGACATTGACTGACCAATGATAATAGAACCAACACTACAGTAGACATTGACTGACCAATGATAATAGAACCAACACTACAGCAGACATTGACTGACCAATGATAATAGGACCAACACTTCAGTAGACATTGACTGACCTGACCAATGATGATAATAGACCAACACTACAGTAGACATGACTGACCAATGATAATAGAACTAATAGACATTGACTGAGAAGTCAGCATGAAACTATTTTATAAATTCTTATATTGACTTATTTTGTGGCACTATGTTTTGTATGATGAGGTAATTAATCTTCCCACAAACTCACCTGTGTCACCTTTTATAACACACCTGGAAGGAGCACTGTTTCTGTTTTGTTTTTTCTTTCTCTTCCATTGCAATAAATGTAAAGTTGGAGAAACAGACGATAATATTAAAATAAGAATACAACAGGCATGAGGAGGCTGTTTGGTTTTGTTGTAAAGATCGTCTTCATTGCACACGGACAACTCCATCAGTGCTATGATCTCCTCCCTTAGATTACACGAGGAGGATTGCAGCACAGTGCACAAACTCCTTTGCACCAGCAAGGATCCTTAAGTGTGTACACAAGTCACAAATTGTATAAATATTTTTGAGGTGCATAGGTTTACTAATTTAAAATTTTGTAAGGCAGCGGCCGTATGACTTACTCTTTACGATTTTCAACCACCGTGGGATTTTTACCGCATGCATCATGCACACAGGACCTATATTTTTCGCTTGATCAAAGAAGGGTAAACATCAGATCTCACTACTCAGGAGATCAGGAGGAATTATGACATCATCAGGAACCACTATTTCTGAAAAAAAGATTCCATCACTTAAATTCTGTGTACTGCGGCCAACCTGGTACCTATACAATTAGATGAGGACGCCATACCTTTTAATTACTCCGACAAATTTAACGCTTTTAAGTAACGATATTTACAATCATTGGACAAGAGTGATGATGTCATGATTAGGTATCTGCATTTGAGCGCGTTATCTGGAATTAGAGACACTATAAATACTAATTATAAGATATATGAGGTTGAACAGGATCTTTTTCTTCCTAAACAAACAAAAAAATGTTCTGTAAGATATCTTTTGGTCCTTGACAAGTTTACGCTCGGTGTTACTGTTAGCATGTCTTTGTTTGTGTCTGTTTCTGTCTGAACTTCATCTGTATGGTTTTTAACACAGCTTTGTTTCCTTGTGAATGGCACATGTACTGTTTCTGTGCGCAGACCTTGACGACTTTTGTGTCTGAGTTTCTATCAACAACGCTGTATTGTTTCTTTAAACAGACTTTCAAAACATTTATGTTTTTCTGTCAACAAAATATGTACCAATTCTTTATATCTTTTAAATGTCAAGTTAATATTCAATATAATGTATTTTAAATGATATCTTACTTAGATATATGAATGATTTGATTTTGTTAGCTGAAAGTGAGCGGCAGTTGCAAAAGCTTTTGAAGCAAGTAAACAGTATGTCATGAATATGGATTGGACATTAACATTGAGAAAATGAAAACTGTTATCATCAGCAAAGCAGGCGAAAAGCGAACATTAAAAATAAGAATAAATGAGAAAATCCTGGAACAAGTCAAAAGTTTCTAATATCGGTCATATAATAACAGAAAATGGCAGATGTGTAACAGAAATCAAGAAGAGAATAGGAATGGCTAAAGCTACATTCAACAACATGAGATAGATACTAACATCTAAACAACTAACTCACAACTTTAAACTGAGAACTATCAAACGATATATATATATATATATATTTTCTTCATTACTGTATGGTGTAGAAATAAGGACAATAAACAAGCAATTAGAAGAAAGAATTGAGGCCTTTGAGATGTAGATATATAGAGAAATGAGGCATATGGAATGAGAAGAAAACACACAAAGAGGTCCTAAAATCCGAGGAATGATAAGAGAATTAATAAAGAAAATGAAAATTAGACAGCTAAAATATTTTGACCTTGTAATGAGACATAACACCGGACACTGAAGACCATAATAAAGGGCAGAGTTGAATCCAAACGTGCAAAAGGAAGACAAAAGTAAGTGGGAAGATAAGATCAAAAGATGGTCAGAAAAGAGTCTATCACAGTGCACCATGAATGCAATAGACAGAAGATGTTGGAAATCCATTGCAGCCGACCTTCAATGTGAAGATAGCACCTGATGATGATAATGATGATGAAACAAGCTTTCAACACATTACTGTTTCTTGGTTAACAACATCTGTATAGTTTTCATATACAGACTTGACCCCACTTTCTGTGTCTTGATTAACAGCTTCTGTATATATGTGGCCGTGTACATAGTTGTTCCTTTGGAAACAGACTATATTCTTACAAGACAGAGGAAGCACAGACCACCCCATAATTTTATATTTTATGAGAAACAGAAAATAATAAATAGTGTCACATATTTAGGGTAGAGTCGCTTCTACACGCCATTTCTAATAATTGGGTGATTTCCCCTGACCAATCGGATAGCTCAGATTTACCCCGGGGAAAGTGGAACAACGACGCCATTTTGGCAGTAGAATGAAAGAGCGCAACTCAAGAGGTCGTATCTGGTCCAGCTCTACATATTTCTTAGTTTGAGAAAATCAAACTTCAACATTTCTTATAAAATGTGTATTTCAGGACATTGAGTGGTTATATATATATATATTTCTTACTTGCGTAAGTAGTGACAATCGTTAAATATGTATTTTGAATAGAGCTCCCAACCCTAGTCGCAGCAGAACTAGGTTCGAGGATTTGAGTCAATTTGCAAAAAAATGTCTTACACCTCAAACCATGTAGAGTAGAAAATATTCTTGTGTTGGAAAGCATTTAACTCAAGGAATGCTTATGATTATAAAGAAATCAAGGACAAATCTGAGGAGATGGGTAAATGTCGTCGAACCTAAAATAAGACTGTAACTTAAAAGAAGGAACACGGTGGAATACGTATGGTAAAATGATGCCGTGATACATAGCAGCAACTACAACAACAACTATTCAAACATGGAGAAGTGTTCGACAACCATACAGAACAGAAAGAAGAGAATAGCATTGAGAGACCTCGCTTCAGAATTAAAACGTTGTAGAAGCTACGCAGTCGATTTCCCTTGCATAAGAATAGTAGACGGATTGGTTGCAAAAGTTTATAAGATTGAAATAAAAGAGAATGTTGAAATCAAGCTACAACCATTGAAAGTCAAAGAAGGGAGACCAAAATTGAACTTAAAACAACGAACTGCGTCTGCAATCACTAGAAAAGAGCCTCAGACAGAGAATGTCGCAGTACAAACGGATGACAGGTTTAAGAAAAGTCTAATTCCAGTCAGGATAAAATCAAGACAAGTTACAGAGGACTTACTTGATTTGTGCAGTGTTGAAATGGTCGATAATACAGAAAAGATGACATCTGCAGACGAAGATAAGTTAGAATGCACGGAGAGGTACGAAATGATAGCAAAGTACAGAAAAGAAGTGGAAGAAAGATTTAGAGAGAGAGATAGAAGATGGCAGCAAGCAAATCAGATAGAGAAACAACACCAAACAAAAGCTCACGTAAAACAAATAAAAATTGATAATCACCGGCCCATTCCGCCCCTGACGACAAATACAAGACCAGTCAGAAAAGCCACCCTAAATTATAATCCATCCAGTACAGATTCGTCTGACATATCAGAGTCAGAGACGATAGACTCTGATGAGACCACTGAAGGCTACTTGTCAGACGAACTTGATCATACAACAGACGAAGAGGGCAGAAAATATTACTGGCCGAAAACTGATAAGACAAAGCACAGCAAGACAAAGAAAATTGGCGGAATAGGTCAACCTACAACAGAGGAGCTGACGGCAGAGATAGACGTTATCCTGAGAGATGGTGACTTTGCCGTCCTCTCAATAAGGCTGGTGTATGAATTGCTGGAGAACAAGTTTGCTGTTGATTTATCTACACGCCGAGAAGAATTTCGAGAATTGATAGAAATTGCACTTACACGGTATGAACACAAGATGATCACTACCCCACACGAGAATCAGTTTCCAGCAGCACCCACTAACACTCTGGTTCCAGATGAAGAAATTTGTAAACAAACCACCAACACCCCATACGAAAAAAATTTCACAGATGTATCCATCAGGCCTATTAGAAAGCCAAAATATCGCTATAGACCCACAAGTTACATCTCCCTTAACAACACGGAATCTGACATGGATACTCTTAGTCCTGATAGTACTGACATTGATTCGCCAAACCCAGCCAGTTCGATTGAAACCAGTGATGCGGATAGTACATTATTTGTACCAGTCAGCTCCAGCGTCAAACGCGCCTATAAAACAGAATCTGATGACTCAATCCCTAGCAACAAAATTCCGCGTATACAGCACAACTATATCAGACGAAAGATTCTGAAGAAACGCAATCATGTTCCAAAACCAAGCCGAGAAGTGTTAGCCTCATCTCAACTAGTCAAAAACAACAGTGTGCAAATTACTGTGCCCATTGTAACCAGTGCTAACGTTCAGCACAACCAGGTCAGAAGAAAAATCAAGGCGAAACATATACCTGCCTCAAAACCAACAGATGGTCCAGCCATACAAACCCTAACCACAGTAAAACCATCACCGCAATCAAATGATGTTAAGCCATCACTGCATTCGTCAATGTCCTCAGTGTCCCAACAATCAGCAAATGCAGTGTCGTCGCCTATCACACCCGTCACCACTGCTACTCAGTATGATGCTCGCCTAAGCAGTCGGGACATTGCAAGGTTAGAGATGGTGAAGGAACTAGCGAAGCTGTTCTGAAAAACACGCCCAGGTGTTTTATATGTTCGCAAATCCGAACACGGTCAACGCATATGTGAACAAACCTTTTTAACAATGTACTAACTCTCCCCATGTACTCTATTTTCAGTTTTTGACAGTTCAAATGACTTGCTTACAGACTAAGATGTCAAAGCCTCACTGAGAAAGTTATTTTTTTTCCAGCCTTAGAATACTGATGCCCAGAAAGAAATCAAGACCAGCACACGGAGGATTTTCTTTAGATAGCATAATTGTGAAATAAAAATGTTAAAACAATTGATAACACACGGTGTTACGAGTTTACAGACACCCTTATTTAGTTACATACATTTTCTTAATATTTAGAATGCTACACAACTTTACCTATAACACATGTGTCACACTATTCTGTTGTAACATTCATCTCCACTTTTGTAACTGATCATATTCCACGACTCCATTCACCAGCATTTTCATGCAGACACTTTACACCAGTAGTTTTTTTTCTTACCTCATACTAATATTTCTTTGATCTATATTATGCTAAACTCCTTGATATCTGCCACCTTGATCAATCATACTGTTCCTACTATGACATCTCTTAACAGCACATAATTCATACCCAAAACTAGTATTGTAGGTTATGCTATTTTTCTCCACAGGATTATTTATTTTCAAATGTACATTATTATTTTAGACCCAGATGTATATTAGTACTGTCAAGAATTTTAAACATTCTCCTAAAGAGATTCCATATCCCAACCTTGACTCTCTATAGTAAGATTTTCTTCACTCCACTGTTACAACATCTTTAACTTACTATTTTTCCTTTCCACTATATTGAGACGACATTCTAGACTTGTGATTTTTTAAAATCCCAATCATATTCATTCCTTGGAATTACAATCATGTTGTAATCAGGAGATCCTTGCCACTTATTGACAACAGACACTGATACAACATTCCTTCTATTCTAACCTAAACTATTACTTGCAACCCTATTGGTTAGGATTTACTATTAGAATATCTAGTGTTTAGTGAATTGATTTTTATCATTCTTTAGTACTTGTGATACAAACAGAAAAGACATAAAAGACAAAGAAAAAAAAACAATTAGAATGTTTTTTTTATATAAGATGCTATATGTTTATATGCCACCCACACACATTTTGATGATGATAAGACAATATTGTAAAACATTGACTGCCCTGAGGGTAGCAGATGAAGAAGAAATAAATAAATCACCCTATGCCACTCATACCCCCATCAGCTTGATCCCTGATATTCCAACAATATTTTGTTGATATCACAAGTACCCCAATGACATTTGTGCATGCTGATTTTCTGCAAATGAACAATCCCTTGAGAGCATTAGTATATGCTAACCCCAGATTGAACAAATTGCACCTATTTGTTGATGATGCCTTTGCCCATGTTAAAGAAATAGCATTTGCACATGCTGACCTAGCAAATGAAATACCCCATTACCGCATGATAACCACTAATGACACATGAGATGAAGAAGCAACAGGTTATGTATGATGAAGATGACATTTTATATTAAGGTGAAACTTTATGTTGTCACAGCTGAGATTTTGTTGTAATGTTTATGCACAAAATCCCCCACATTAACATTGGAGGAGGAATAATCTTAGTCTTTCGTGGTTACGAGATAAGACAAGGATATAATAGAATATTTGATGAATACCATGGAACAAATCAGAGCAGATGATTGTTGCACATATGCGGACCATATTTGAAGTCATTATTGAAGGATTATCAGTAGACAAGAGACACAAATGAATTATGATAATCCCATGGAACCACAGGTACTAAGGACACAAAATGGAGATTAAATAATGGAGAAAAAAAATAATGACTGAATAATTGCTACGCCCAGAGGTAAAGGAAATAGAGATGCATCCGCATTTTGGAGAAGATATCTCTTTGATTTTTGCTTATTGCCTTTGTAATATGAACATTGTTGTATAACAAATGACTATTCCTTATCACGAATTACAGAATGTTGTAAGATAGTTGGAATAAATTGACAATTTAAAATACTCATAACATACCCAGAATTACAGGAGAGAAAATAAATAAATGATTGATGAAAGTGGACACACTGAGATTTGCTCACCCCGAGGATATTGGATTAAAAAAAAATAATAATGTTATCCCAAGGACAGACATGTCACAGATATATCATGGAGATACTATGAAAAAAAAAAAGAATATCTAGATTAGAAATGCAGCAAACTTGGTCAAGGACACCATGAAATAGACCCCCGCCCCACACTTAAGATAACTGACGGATGAGATTTTTGAATTATAAGTACCATAAGTCACCCATCTGGCTGTAGTCAGCGGATGTTACAGGCACCACTTAACTCTGACTAATCCTCGACCAGCGAAGGCAGAGTTGGTGTCGAAATTTTGCACATATGTAAAAAAGACATGTTTTTGTTCATGTTTTAGTAAAGTCTAGACATTTATGTTAATAGTTCTATAAATGATTAGTTGATATATTGATGATAAATATTCGCAAATATAGTACATGGACAATTAATAAGGATATATTTCCAGTACAGAATAAGAGGAATAGGAAGGATCCACATTTTAAATATTGGAGCACCATGAGCGAGGAATTGGACTTATAAAGAAAATGGAAATGGTACACTGTATGCAAGGATAACCAGAAATAATATGGATAAATAGTAGTCAGAGTGCCAGGAACTTTGTCTTACGAGAATATTGTAGATTCCTCACGATCAATTGATTATTTTCTTCCTTTCTATGTCACATTTTTTTTTTTTTGAGTGATGACCCCAAAATTTTTTTTTCATCTCATATTGTCAAAAGTTCTTACATCTCAGTTGATAGTTCCATAAATAATTGTTTGATGTGTTTTGCATAAAGGTATTGCTAGATAAGGTACATAGGGAGTTACTAAGGATGAATTCTCAAGATAACAGGAGGACTAGAATAGATACAATGATATTGGAACACCATAAATGATACATTGGTGTTATGAAAAAAAAAAAAGGAGACAAATATAAATTGTATACAAGGATGCCTCGAGAGTGACAACATGGATACATATTGTCAAGAGTATAAGCAGTTGTCTTAAAAAGAGAAAATAAAGTAATACGGAACCCAATGTAGAAAATTCATGATGATTTGGAAACTATATTTTTCTTTTCCCTTATATTTCATAATATGATAGTAACACATTCGTCTGTTGGTTGCTGAATAATGTGATGTTTGAAAATTGATGTATGGGAAGTCAAAGAAGATCTTTGAAGAATAAATATATATATAAAATAATATTTCTAGGGAAGAGTTCAAAAAAAAAAAAAAATACTGTATTGACAGAAAAGAAGGAATGATTAGAAATAACTGACTAATGGACAGGATCACCACCAGACGTACGGATATTGGAGACAAACATCACATATTTTGAAAAAAAAAAAAAAAAAAAAATGTAATATAGAACATTTTCTACAGTGACGGACTTAGAACGAATTTATACACTTACCATTTAGAAAATGTCTATAACAAGGAAACATCCAGATAGATAAATAAGGATAAGCCATGAGGTTTTAATGCTTTTATTGTGAAAAATGATTACTTATAAAAATGATGCTAGTTATATTATCATCTGATAAATATGCATATTATGTCTAGAGATGTTTTCTACATGTAATAATGAGCAAGTGGCTCATTCAAATGATGAGTACCCATGAAAACATTGGCTATTCTATGAAAGTGGAATGCCATTACCATAGGAATTAGAGATTTTGGACATTTCTTGGAATATTGCAGAGTACTTGGGAAATAGAATAAATAAGTACGCCAGAAAAAAAAAAAGATTTTTTTTTAGTACTTGCAGGCTTTTAATATGGAGCAAATAACAGTACAGAAAAGAGATAACACCCCCCACCATATCCAAGAGAAGGTAATCAACTATATTTTTGAATGAAATGTAATAGATTATGATAATCCAGCCAAGTTCTGCAAATAAGATAGTTTATTGTTCATTCCCCAGTGTTGCCACTCGTCACATTTTTTTTAGTGATGACCTTATGAGTGTTTTGCAGATTTTGTTGGGCAGTGTTGCCAATTTGTAAATTTGGTGAAAAATATTATGATGTGATGAATAAGTTACACTTTTTGAAGTTGATGTCCACTACTAGTTTTTTTTTACATAGCAGACGACCTCATATAGACATAGGACCCCAGTATAGGAATTGGATTAAATTTTTTGGAAATATTTTTGGACTTAGAAAAATTTTTGAACTTTAAATTTTTCTGAAAATTTTTTTTTTGAACTTAGAAATTTTTGGGGATGGATTTTTGTTATTGATAGTACTCAAATGTCTCCCTACGGGATCCATTTGCGGAGCCCCGGGATCTATATGTGGCCGTGTACATAGTTGTTCCTTTGGAAACAGACTATATTCTTACAAGACAGAGGAAGCACAGACCACCCCATAATTTTATATTTTATGAGAAACAGAAAATAATAAATAGTGTCACATATTTAGGGTAGAGTCGCTTCTACACGCCATTTCTAATAATTGGGTGATTTCCCCTGACCAATCGGATAGCTCAGATTTACCCCGGGGAAAGTGGAACAACGACGCCATTTTGGCAGTAGAATGAAAGAGCGCAACTCAAGAGGTCGTATCTGGTCCAGCTCTACATATTTCTTAGTTTGAGAAAATCAAACTTCAACATTTCTTATAAAATGTGTATTTCAGGACATTGAGTGGTTATATATATATATATATTTCTTACTGGCGTAAGTAGTGACAATCGTTAAATATGTATTTTGAATAGAGCTCCCAACCCTAGTCGCAGCAGAACTAGGTTCGAGGATTTGAGTCAATTTGCAAAAAAAAATGTCTTACACCTCAAACCATGTAGAGTAGAAAATATTCTTGTGTTGGAAAGCATTTAACTCAAGGAATGCTTATGATTATAAAGAAATCAAGGACAAATCTGAGGAGATGGGTAAATGTCGTCGAACCTAAAATAAGACTGTAACTTAAAAGAAGGAACACGGTGGAATGAGAAGGTTCGCCATATTTGACAATTGAGTAGGCCTACGAGACAAGGATGCAAAAAGGGATTTTTGCATCGATGAAAGCATCTGATGAGATGATAGAATTTTATTATACTTATTATTGTAAAAATGTTCTGAATTTCAGACTTTGTTGAAATTTTAAGTTTCATGCTGAAAGATATTAAAAGTTTTGCATGAAATCGAACGCTGTTGAAAAGGTGAATTACTACAGTTTTGAGATCTAGATAAGAAATCTATCCATTTCAATAAAATTCGCTACATCAACACCTAAGAGAAGAAAATCGAACCTGGTAACACAAATTTAAGAAAGAAATCTAAATCTCTGGTGATTAGGCAAGTTAAACATCTGCTCTCTGTAAAGTAAACTGAAAATACTGCATATACCGGCACTGCCACATGATGTAATATGGTGCCGTTCCAGTCCTAAGGAACACCTGCCCCGGTTACATATAGATTTTTAAAATATGTATATATCTCTACCAACAATGTGTTATTTCTAAATGCAGGATGTGCTCGGTACTGCACAACTGAAACAGTTGACCTACACCTTTGATGCACTGAACAGAATTCGTACGGACGGCTACCTAACGTCAGCACTTTATGGAGCTAGATCTGGCATACCAAAGATTCTGATTGTGATTACGGATGGGCAATCACAGAATATAACTAAAAGTATGTGAGCTACTGTTGATATCAAATATCCAAGACACAGTTTGTTGTTGTTATTGTTAAACTAAAGCTGCTGAACTTGTTGCTGTTTCACAGCCAAGGCCAAGCTGAATAATCCATGTCATTATCTGCCTTGTAGATCTTGGTTTTTGTGTGGCTTTTCTGCTATCCTTAAACTTTTGTTGAGTTGAAGTCGTGAGCTCTGGTTTCTATCTCTGTATTCTATCCTGGGTCACATAATGATCAATGGCAGACGGAGACATGCACTACAAGACGTGAAAGTAAGAAGAGGCGCAGATGTGGGAAGTGATCATCACCTAGTAGTAGCAAGACTGAAGGTGAAACTCAGAGCTGCTGGACCAGTTGCAGTCAAACAGAAAAGATATAACATCACGAAACTTAAGGACCCCCTCACCAGAAAAGCTTTCGTGGTTGACGTAAAGAGACGATATCAGATTACCAGAAGCCAGGAAAGAACAGAGACCGATGATGTCGACCAGAGTTTCAACACCATCTCAACAATATACAAGGAAAGCAGCAAGTCATGCTTAGGATTCCAGGAAAGAAAGAGCCAAAACTGGATAACACCAGATACGCTAAACACATATGGAAGTCCTCTTAGTACAGCACAAGCACAAAATTAGGAATATATCAGAGTTGTGTGCTTTCTGTGCTTCTCTATGGCGCGGAGAGCTGGAGAGTTACAGAGAAGGAAATGTCAAAATTGTCCTCTTTTCACACAACATGCCTAAGAAAAATTCTTTGAATCTTTTGGCCGAATACAATCACCAACCAAGATCTGCTTACTCGGAGCAAGCAAGAGGACATGCACACCATCATATCTGGCAGACGCTGGAGCTGGGTTGTCCATGTCCTCAGAAGAGACCCCGATGCCATCACAAGAACAGCTATGCTATGGACCCCTGAAGGAAAACAAGAGAGGCCGACCAAATACAACTTGGCGAAGGACTGTGGAGGCTGAGATGCGAGGTATGAACCAGAGTTGGGGTACTGTATGAAGGATGGCAGCCGACCGAGCAAAGTAGAATCAATTTGTTGTTGCCCTACAAAACGCTACCATGCGTGATGGCCACTGACTGCTTTGACGGTCGGCGGGTAAGGATCAAAGAAAGAAAGAAGAAGAAAAAGAAGATTCTATCCTGGCTTGGCTAGCATTGACAGGATAATCACATCTGCATGCAAGCTTGTGAAAAGGAAAAGGATTTTCATACTTTGATTTTCCCATCATCCAGGGGGAATCATCAAATATACATGGATAAAATAATAAATCATCCAGGGGGATCATCAAATATGCAGGGCTCAAATGATAAATCATCCAGGGGGGAATCATCAAATATGCAGGGCTCAAATGATAAATCATCCAGGGGGAGATCCTCAAATATGCAGGGCTAAAATGATAAATCATCAAGGGGGAATCATCAAATATGCAGGGCTAAAATGATAAATCCTCCAGGGGGGAATCATCAAATATGCAGGGCTAAAAGGATAAATCATCCAGGGGGATCATCAAATATGCAGGGCTAAAAGGATAAATCATCCAGGGGGGAATCATCAAATATGCAGGGCTAACATGATAAATCATCCGGGGGGGGGATCATCAAATTTGCAGGGCTAACATGATAAATCATCCAGGGGAATCATCAAATACGCAGGGCTAAAAGGATAAATCTTCCAGGGAAAATCATCAAATATGCAGGGCTAAAAGGATAAATCATCGAGGGGGGATCATCAAATATGCAGGGCTAAAATACTGCTCTCTGATTCTGGGCTGTCCAAAGGAATGGTCACATTCTGTACAGAGCCACTTATAGCTTTCACCACTTGTCTCTTATCCATTTGAGATCCTCTTCTAAGCAGCCAACCTGATAACAGCTGGAGTTCAAATACTTACCCCCTAGATTACTGTGCACTACTTAGTTCTCAGCATGTTTCATCACAGGGGGTTAGCATTGTAACGAAGAACCACCCTGGTGTGACTACTTAAATCTTAAAGGATGTGGTGGTTTGCCCATGTTTGACGCAAGGAATTTTCTGCAGCTTTGAGTTTTCATGTAGTATTATAATTTAAGTGTTTGTTCTTTCCAGGTTCTTTAAAAGCATGGTAATGGTATACATAGTTGTAAATGGAACTGAACGACGGTAAATAAAATATACCATGTGCAGAAACCAACAACCTAGTTCAAATATACAAGCCCTGAAAACTGGCCTCCTGTCACGAGCGCATGGGAAAATTTGCCACAAATACTGGCCTCTCATCCTGTAAGAGTTAGTCTCTGAGCAGTGACAGTATAGCTCAAAAGTGTTCTGTTTCTAGGACCCAGCGTGCAGTAATGCTTCTGGGTCTTGATTATTCGTCGACCCTCGAATTCACACAAGAGCAACATTAAGTCATTTTATCCCACACGGTGTATGAAGCCTCACAGCTGTATGTATTTGTGTGTGCATGCAAGCCAGAGGGAATTATTGAGTGCGTATAGGAATGACATGTCTGCAGAAAATCAATTACGCATTTTTATATCTGAACTAGAAGAAAAAACACACACACACACACACGCACGCACGCACGCACGCACGCACGCACGCACGCACGCACACCACACATGCACGCACGCACGCACGCACGCACGCACACACACACTCAAACTCGTGAATCTAATTTAAGATTTAAGTCCTATTTGTAGTCAAGGGGAGTTTATCAGTAAAATACTTGTAAGTACAGGCCCGACCTTTGTTAGCTCCCTTGTTTAGCTGTTTATGTGTTTAAAATAACTTCGCGTATCTTCACGAATGTTCTGGATGCAGAATGGTCCAGAACGTGGGTGAACGAAATTCATCTCAGGCGCAAAATCCGCGCTGGGATAATTTTTACTGAGCTGTTTTTTAGGCGGGGGAAATTTTTCGTGACATTCGAATGCTGAGATAGCTTAGAGAAGGGACTGACGATTATGGTCAGTGTGTCCCGATATGGAGAATAGTTTTGGTGAAAGGGATTTTGATATTGTCTAAGATTTTTCATAGAGCCGTGGATATAAAGGCTGATATATGTATTCTGCAGAATGTACATTGTTAAAGATTTTTCGGGCCTGGGATTATAGGCCGTTATGTGTTGGAATCTCCGATGAGGGAGATTTGTGAAGGTCGACAGATTATTATTATTATATCCTTTTTAGGATAGTCAGGATCCTATTTGGTTCTCCTCTCTTTATCTAGCTCATGTATGGCTCCTCGAATACCGCTTGTGTACGGCGGTGGCCACATCCAGGGCAACAGTCTTGGCTGACTGGCTAAACTACATGGGTGGAGTAGGAGCAATCTTACTCAAGGGAATGTCTATCCGTAGTAAACAAAGACTGAGACGGTGAGTGAGGCGGAGGAATCTGAGAAGATCAACGGCTCGCAAAGCAAAACAGCAAAGTGTGTGGCGCACTAGAGGCGTGTCGGACATAGAAAAAGACAATGACTAGCCACCGTGGAAGAGATTGGGGCCTTACCACGTACTTCCTACAGAACGTAATGGGATCACAACAACAAGATAAGAAACGATATGTAGAGAACTCTCTGTCCCCTGGGGAAGAATCTACTGTACAAATTAACAGGGAAGAGGCAACTCCTCTAATGAGTAAGGAAGTACATAATGACGAGTGTTCCTTAAATTCTGTTGAAAGGGAGCATTCTGAGAAAAGACCCACCTAAAAAACTAGTAGGAGAAGCCTAAAAATAGGAACATGGAATGTTAGAACTCTAAACGGAGAAGGAAAGCTTGACAATCTTATATTAGAAGCAACAGACATGAAACTCGATATACTGGGAGTTGCAGAGGCAAGACTTTTGGATACAGGCTACATAAAAAGAGACCAGTACACGCTTATACACTCAGGAGGAGAAAAACATGAAAGAGGGGTAGGAATGTTGATAAAGAAGGAGTTAGAAAAATACGTATGTGGATACTGGACACACAATGACAGAATGATGTTACTAAAGATGAGAGCAAAGCCATTTGACATATCAATCTTACAAACTTATGCACCAACTAAAGATCACAGCGAGGAAGAAATAGAAGAATACTATGAAGAGCTACAACACACACTTAACCCAGTAAAATCTACAGATGTGTTGATAGTAATGGGTGATATGAATGCAAAAGTAGGAAAAGGAAAATAGTAGGACAGTATGGATTAGGGACAAGAAATGATAGAGGAGACAGACTTATCCAGTTCTGTGAAGAAAACCAGCTGGTCATATGTAACACCTTTTTTGAACACCACCCAAGGAAATTATACACATGGAAAAGCCCAGGAGATATAACACAAAATCAAATCGACTATATCATGATAAAACATAGATTTAAGAACAGTGTCACAAGTGCAAAGACACATCCTATCGCCGACATAAATTCAGATCACAATCCAGTCGTCATCAAAGTAAATATAAAGCTGAAAAGAGCAGGAAACAAAAGACAGGAGGAACCCCAGATAGAAATATCAGCGCTGAAACAACCAGATATAAAACAAATATTTAATCGACGTCAAAAATAAATATCAACAGTTATTGACAGAAAGCATGGAGCAGTATAGAAGAGAAAACCCAGATGAAAAAGCAACCGCAAAATGGGAATGCTTAAAAACAAGCATAGAATCAGCAAATGCAAATTTACCTAAAAAGGAGTCTAAGAAAAATCAAATTTGGATGACAGATGACATCTTGAATAAAATGGTCGAAAGAAAGAAAGCAAAAAACACTCCAGAATATAAAACAATAGACAATGACAGACGTACTATGTGTAGAGAAGCAAAAGAACGGTGGATAGAAACAAAATGCAAGGAAATAGAAGACTTGGAAGCAAAGCACTGGACAAGAGATATGCATGAAGAAATAAAGAAATTATCAAATCGGTCACGGTTTGCACAAGGAGGAAGCTGTATCAAGAACAAAAATGGTGTAATATTACTTGATGAGAAAGACATATCAAACAGATGGGCAGAATACGTAAAAGAATTATTCGAGGACAACAGAGGTAAAAAACCATCACCAGATTCTAATGAAGGCCCAAACATTCTCAGATCAGAAGTAGAGAATGCCATTCATATGATACAAAAAGGAAAATCAGCAGGCATGGATAACATAAAAATTGAAATAATAGAAGCTCTGGAGAGCTTTGGTATAGATACAATCACAGAAATATGCAACGATGTATACAATACAGGATATATACCACACGACATGAAGACATCGATTTTTATAACATTGCCCAAAAAACCAAATGCAACAGAATGTTCAGACTTCAGAACAATCAGCCTGATGAGTCATGCAATTAAGATACTGCTCAAAATCATACAGGAAAGAATAAAAAGGAAAGTAAACAGCGAAATCCAGGAAGAACAGTTTGGTTTTAGACAGAACAGTGGAACAAGAGAGGCAATATTTTGCCTAAGAATATTAGCAGAAAAATATACAGAGGTCCAAAAAAGTATGTATATGTGCTTCATTGACTATACGAAGGCTTTTGACAGAGTCAATCATGAGAAAATAATTGAATGCCTCGAAGACATAGGTATTGATGGAAAAGATATAAGAATACTCAGTAACCTTTATTGGGAGCAAACTGCCACAGTAAGATCTGGAAGGAATTATTCACCATACATAGACATAAAAAGAGGTGTCAGACAAGGTTGTGTGCTGTCCCCCTGCCTATTTAATTTATACACCGAAAAAATTTTCAAACAGATACAGGAAATACCAGGACTGAACATCAGTGGAAGGTCAATAAACAACCTTAGATATGCAGATGATACCGTGTTGTTAGCTGAAAGCGAACAGGAATTACAAGAACTAGTGAAGCAAGTGAACTGTATAAGTCATGAATATGGACTCGACATTAATATTGAGAAAATAAAAACTATGATAATTAGCAAAACAGACGATAAACCCACATTAAAGATAAGCGTAAATGGGGAAATCCTGGAACAAGTCAAGAGCTACGTATATCTCGGTCATATAATAACAGAAGATGGCAGGTGTGAAACAGAAATCAAGAAGAGAATAGGAATGGCCAAAGCTACATTCAACAACATGAAACATATACTGACATCCAAACAGTTATCTCACAAATTAAAACTGAGAATCATAAAGTGTTATATATATTCTGCATTTCTGTATGGTGCAGAAACATGGACGATGAATAAGCAGTTGGAAGAAAGAATTGAGGCTCTTGAAATGTGGATATATAGAAGAATGGGGCGTATCTCATGGAAAGAGATGAAAACAAATAAGGAGGTCCTAGAAAATCTTGGTATGAAAAGAGAACTAATGAGGGAGGTCAAAGTTCGGCAGCTAAAATACTTTGGCCACATAAAAAGGCATAACACCTTACAGAAGACCATAACAGAAGGGAGAGTTGAAGGCAAACGTGCAAGGGGAAGACAGCGCTATAAGTGGGAAGACAACATCAAGAGATGGACAGGAAAGAGTCTATCAGAGTGCACCATCAAGACAAGAGACAGAAGACGTTGGAGATCCATTACAGCCAACCTTCGTTGTGGAGATGGCAACTGATGATGATGAGGGAAGGTGTTTTTCTCCCATGAGTTATGTTGAGTCTGACGATACAGACATTATTGTACTGCGATATAGGCAGTTCCCTTTGCTGTAGGGATAATTTGGACCAGGAAACTTTATCATTATGAACTGCTGTACTTATGAAGCTGTTGTGCCTGGGATTTTGTATGCTATGCACTTAACTACCTGTGGATTTGGTGCTTATGAGATGTGTCCTATTTTGCTGTGTACTGTACCTGTGACAATGTACTTAGTGATGTCCTCGAGACTGTGGAGTATTAAACAGTGTAGAGCGGTGAGGAGTTTCAAACTTTTCCTGACTCCTACATGTGCGTTGGTGTGTGTGTGAATATTGTGGACTTACGTTAGAACTACATGCATTCGCGTTCTCTGATGTCTGTACACCCACACACCTGGTCGGCCACCTGTAAGCCCGACGAATGCTGATGTGCCTTCATCAGCGCAACTATCATAACAGAACATTTACCATCCTTCCTGAACCACCACAGTTCTACTCCATTATTAGCTGTGAGTACCCGGCGTTGCGCGGAAGTCTCTCACCCTTCAACACCTCAATAGTTATCAGTAATAGTTACGAGAGTTATCACTATCTTACGTACGTTTACAGTTGCTTTTGTAAGAAGTGAAGAATACTAATACACAACTATAACACTTAAACCAAATGTTCACAGAATTTGAAATGTCTGAAATGATGTCTTCCACAATGTGTAACCTTGCAAAACGTTATTATACAAGGTGGACCAAAAGTCAAGTCCCATAGGAAATGTATTGTATAAACCAAATTAAATGTTCGAATTGTCTGCCATTTTCTTTTAAACTCCTCCGTACTCAGATGACACACAAACTTTGAACATTCCTAGGTAAAGTAACATTTTCTCTGATGTTCGCAAATTCTAATGTGATGGCTTCCTTGAGATCATCTAGCGTTCTGGGTCGGTTGACATAAAAAACTAATTTGAGGTGGCCTCATAATAAATAATTCATTGGAGTTAGGTCTGGAAACCTAAGTGGCCAATCAATGGCATCAGAAATATTCCCAGCATATAAAGGTAGGTTTCACTTGTTACTGTGATGGGCAAGAAATATGATCCAATTAATCTTACTTCTCATAAAAGTGGCCCATACTATAATGTGTGGATCTTTATGCACATTTAAAAACAGAAATTGCCTCATTTTGTCTAGGCGCGCCCCGTTCAACCTAGTCGGTTATATTAGGGAGCGAGTCCAAATACAAAAGACCTTTAGATCTGGTGGTACTGCTTTATTAATTGTGCACATGTCCTTCCTTTACCCTGTGTGTGTTTTCAATGGTCCAATAGCGTGCATTATGTCTGTTGAGTGAATCATTAAAGTGACACCGCTTCATCGCCGAACATGATACGTCATTCAAGCGCCCATGTATAAATTGCCTAAAGGGCTGGTCTTTTGACCCACCATATAATTTAATAATTTTTTGTCACTGTCACAAAATCTTTGAATAGAACACACATTGTAAAAAAAGTAAAACGCTGATTTCAAACCTATGCTGCCGCGAGGGAATATTTGTTTACTGAAAAGGCTTCAGGGTTAAAACTTGAGGATAAATATGTTGTTGGAGTCCCTATGGTAGTCTAATGTTGATTCGACGTTAATCTCTCAACTTCTGCGACGTGGCTGGTACCAAACTTTATCGGCTACTGCCGTTCCTTTGGACCTACCAGCTACATGTGTAGCGGGAACATGCTGCATTGGCAAAAGCTTTATCTCCATTTAACTTTGCCCATGCTCGAGCCCTGGACAGGACATTCCAGCTTCAAGCAGCTGAGGTCTATCACCTCAGGGGCCCAATCCCATAGTCAGTTATAACTGAAGGGGCACTACCAATGACAGGAAAATTTGAAAAACATTTCCTTTCTTCTAGTACCAGTATTCAACACAACTTATTTTTAATTGTCATATAAGAATGTTTGGCAGGGTGTGGTAGTTCTGTTATTTGACCCCACATGTTAGATTCTTGGATCCACACAGTTAGACTCCAGTGAAATAACATAATTATAGGTTAAGAGTGAGCTCTGCTCCAGTCAAGCGTTTCGATAAATGACATGCCGCCTATTCTTTGATGATACTTAACTAAATCTGTTTATTCTATTTACATCACAGCCATAATTGCAGCCGATGATCTCAGGAAACAAAATATAACAATTCTCTCTGTTGGTGTTGGCGTGACCAACCGGGTTGAACTTCAAGGAATTGCTGGAAACGACAAGAATGTCTTCAGTGTACATAATTTTGCCGCACTAGACAGCATCCGAGACCAGATAACTGTCCGCATCTGTGATGGTAAATTTTACATGTATTTTTGGTTGTCAGTCAAGTCTTTCCCATAATCATTTTCCTCTCAACCCATCTCCTCTTTTTTTTAGTTCTCCAGTGGATTAAATTCTTTTAATAAGTTCATTAAGCTGTTCTCTCCTGTACTTTCGGTACAGACTACTCTCAAAACAACAGGTGTATTGTCTTGTATTGCCCACCATATATTCTTCGTAAGAACATTATTGGAACCATTCCTTAATTGTTACATCGATTTCTTTTATCTGTTTTTTTAGTCTGGTAATATTTTTTGTTAGAGTTCATGAACGCATTCGTTAATATTCATGTGCTTTTTTCAATCATTTTGGGTAAAATTTTAGAGATTTATATTCCTTACTCTATGTAGTTTTTTTAAAGATAGATAAGGTATCTTTCTAAAACAAAATACTTCAGAAAGGTCCTTAGAGTGACATTTATGCATCGCGTTACAAATGACATTTTATGGAGCACCGTAAAATAGATTCCATGCCATTTGAAGCTCTAATGTCGGTTGTTTAAACTCACGGACTTCAGATTTATGGACATGAGGCAAGATCAAGCGGTCTCTTTAAAGCTGTACTTGAAGAATGGTAAAATTACCACGGACAGCTAATAAGAGTAATGAGGATGCTGTGACAGATCTCAATACACACTGAAAGCTAATTCCTCATGCGAGAAGGCAGCAATCTTCTTTCTTTGGGCATGTTATGAGAAGAAGAAAGATTAAGTATATCGTGACAACATGAAACATTGAAGGACATAGATAAAAGGACATAGATTGAAGGACAGAGATTGAAGGACATAGATTAAGACAACAAAGATAGAAGACTCTGAACAGTTTAAACTATGGCATGGAAGGAAGTCAAGAACAAAATAGATAAATAGTAATGGAGACAGGCAGTTGTGGATAGAGATGATCGCTAACGCCTTCAGGCATGTACTTGAAGAAGAAGAAAAATACAGTACTTAAAGTGACATCCCAGGAACACGAAACATGGACGGGCCAATAATAGGCTGAACAAACACACTTTAAAAAGAGATAGGAAAGACATTTCATCATCATCAGTTTTAGTTTTCGCACCTTATGAAGCATATAGCCACCATTATAGCTGGTCCTCTTACATTCTCTTGTAACTGTAGTTTATGTAGCTTTTTGTGTACATGATGAGGCTTGTAGTGGATTTGATGTTATTATGTTACCTAGTGAGCCGCGGTAGCATAGTGGTTAGTGCACTGGCTTCCTAGCGCAGTGGTCTATGGTTCGATCCCCAGATGAGGCGGAAAAATTTTTAGGCCACAAACGGCTCCTGGGTCGACCCAGCCCCGAATGGGTACCAGAGCTACTCTGGGAAGGTTAAGGCGGCCGGCGTGATGCCGACCACATCACCCCTCGTGTGCCGACGGTCAAGATAATATGGGCCTAACACCATATTCCCAATATGCCTCAATGGGCGTGTAACGGGTTCCTTTTTTCCTTTTTTTCTATGTTACCTAGTGTACTGTATGAGGTCAGCTGTGAAGGCTCCTGAGATAAAG
Organism: Oreohelix idahoensis; assembly: GCA_024509875.1. NCBI lineage: Eukaryota > Metazoa > Mollusca > Gastropoda > Stylommatophora > Oreohelicidae > Oreohelix > Oreohelix idahoensis. The sequence continues at coordinate 824,307 of JAMPIV010015058.1, forward strand.
TTAATGTGAATTACAGAAGGCCCTTCTTACTACCACTAACGACCTCAAACAGACGTATTAGACTATTGTGAATGTTGGCTACGTTAAAAGTCTAGGGTACTGAAATGTAATGTGTAGTGAAAGTAATATACAGACACACACATGTAGTCATTAAGTCTAATAATAATAATAATAAAATCTACAATACAATGAACTAACTCTGGTTGTTTAAGTTTTAGTTTAACAATCTTTTTAAATTTATTTGTTCTGAACCAAGTTTTATTTTGGCCAGAACATATGTAATGATATTAGTTTGTTAATAAAATGCATATATATATGGCATAATAAAATGTAATTTGTGTTCATAGGTATATTATAAGAATAGTTAATATTACGAATAACTATTAAGTCTTTGGGAGAACTAGCACTGGATGTTTAGTTGGGGAGGCGTCATCACGCCCAGTCTGTGACTACAACAATCATTGTCCATCGTCTTATAGACTGAAGTTGCAGTGTTCAATATTTATATATTTATTGATGGTGGAAGAGTTGCGAATCTCCAACAAGCCAGGAGGTTCACTTATCTCTCCTGAGACGATCTGGTGCAGGATTCTTAAGGCCCACTCCTCTCCTAAGCTGGAGTAAAAAGTCAGGCTGCACAGACACCAATGTTAGGCAGCACATACACCAATGCTATGAGGCATAGACATCTGCTTGTGTACTCGTTCATAAGCATTTGGCACCCCTTAGTGCCCAAAACAGAAACTTCTGAAACAAAATGTACCATGTGTAAGTACTCTACCTACTGCGCCACTCTTATACACACACCACACAACAACACTACACAGACGGGGTCAGATCTCTCTGACCAACATAGCACATCTTACCCAGTTGTTTTCAATAAGTACCAGTTCCCCAAGACTGCATTGTATCTGAGATATGTTCAATAGTTTCATCTGTCCTTCAATAAGATAGGTGATATGTTCCCACTGATCTTAATAATAGATCCGCCTTCCATAGTCTTAGTTAGGCGTCCATATATTATTTGATTGTCTCTATACCCTGGTCTGGGGCGGGGGACCTAGAGCAAGCACTTACTTGTCGTAATCATTTTTCATGATATGGCAGTATCAATCACTCAAAATATTAAAATAAACAAGATAAATGCTTTTGTCCTTACCACAATTCAGAATTGAGAACACAGTTAATACTAGCAAAACTCAGCTGAGCTGCTGGCTATAGTATGGAGTTCCACTGACTTTATGTATTCTTTCTTGGAAATACACCACTACTAGCAGTTTAGTACTGTGTTTTAGGACAGACTACTATCGAATGGCACAAGTGCGCGACTACCATTCACTAATATGAATACATTTGTCCAATCACGGACTTTCCCCTCTAACTTTTTTCAAATCTTCAAACTAAAAGTCAAATTTAAGTCAGATCTCAGTCAAGTGTGTATTATTGTCTGTTGGTCCGTCTGTCTCTACTTGGTTTTTCACAAAATTTCACTTGTTTTTTGGACTGAATATCTGTAAAAACTACACGAACCTGCTTCCTAAGTTATTTTTAGCTACAATCTTCCGAATTAGCCCCGCTAATTCATTATAGTTTGATTTTGCATTTTCTTGTCTCAAGGACACAAAATTGTGACTTTAGTGAAAGTATGCACAACAATACTGTTCGCTAGTCTGATAGGAACAATACGGTCTTTCGCCAATATCTTCCTTATTATATGTCCGTCTGTATAATTACAAGTATATTATTTGTCAGCTCAAGATGGGCTATCAAACTAACTAGGTTTTATTTTCATAACTTTATTATTAAAGAAAAACCTACTTTTCTCAAGGTTAGTTTTTTGAATCTTGTTTTGAACCATTAGGCATGGCCTTTGCCGCTATATTCGAACAAAACAACCAAGTACCGTAAAACGTCTAAGATACGACTGTTTCTAACAATAACCAAGGTCTTTTTCTGTCCATTTCATTACATTGTGTCAACTAGTGGTGTGATTTTTTTTTTCTTTTAAACTACAATTGCGCCTTTTGCCTTTTTAGATTCAAACACGTGTTCAGATCGTCATAATGATTTTATCTCCGTTTCCCTCCCGTCTAGAAGGGTACCGTTTTGTCTGCACGTCTAACTAGTTAGTTTTTAATGGCGGTGGGAAATGCGTGCATAGGCGAGCATGTCTCCTAGAATCTTACGCATTTTTTATCCCTACATGTTATCTTACCCTTTATCTTTATAATTGGAGATATTTTAACGTTGTATCACGGTAAATTCATCACAAGGCTGCCAGCCTCATGTACCACCAGATATTAGTGGCCGTGTACGACATGCATGAGGTTGTACTAGACATATTTTTTTTTTGGGGGTCTTATTTGTAAAGTGTAAAAGATACACAGACCCTACAATTAATTTATGCACTGTCTTATTTGTAAAGTGTAAAAGATACACTGACCCTACAATTAAATTATGCACTGTTTTATTTGTAAAGTGTAAAAGATACACTGTCCCTACAATTAATTTATGTACTGTCTTTTTTTGTTTGTTTGTTTTGGTTTTTTTTAAATTTAATCAACCTGCAGTTCATTCTATTGGTTAACCTCTTCTTTCTTATTAAATTTTATGATAGAAATCACTAACAACCAGTGGCGTATTCTCTATGTGTGCTGTGCGTGCTGCGCACACCTATGCACGAAGGAAAATAAAAATTTAATTTATTATTCTATAAAATATTTCTCTTCTAAAGTTCTGCTTTCGGACCGCACGCATCAGGATAACGGATTTTCCCGCATAGAATCTACGAGTATATCTAGTTTCAGTTTCCCAGACGCGTTTTATCGTGCAGTTTTTATTGGTTGGTTACAATCGCCCGAAGTTTCTCGGGTAATTCCGTCACAATGCGTGCGGCACCTTTCGGATTCACGTCTGAAGATTGGTTTGTGTGGATCGGGGTCATAGCCAGATACGTCAATACAATACGAACATGCGTGCGGTGGTCTTGCAGCTCTCGGGTTGTAAAAATCGGCTGTGTCCGTCCAGTGTTTTTTTGTGATTAATTTTTGTTAGTTGCCGGGAATGCAGATTATTACAGTGACAGTGAGTTTCAAGTTGTAAGTTAATTAATATTTCGGAGATAATTGACAAATACCCCCAATAACTATCGTTGCGTAATTGAATATAGTTGGTTTTTAAATTAAGAGGGGAATAAGTTAAATAGCTAGGCGTACATATTCATTTTAAGTAGCAGCACGCCTAGCTCGCATTGCCAGGATACGCCACTGCTAACAACTAGCTCATTTTGCTGATTTATATGTTCTTACATATTTTTTGTTTTTAATTTCAGCTCCCAGCGACCCACCAGGTAAAATACAGTTATTATAATATATTAATAGATGTGTGTAGACCTCCCTAAATAATATTTTTTGTAATGATGATGTGTAGCAAAACTTTGTTTCATTATAGTTTCTTTGAGATTCAGAAATTTAGAATACTTAAGTTATACTTTATGGTATGTAATTAAAATCTGAGGCGCACTTTTGTTTCGTTGCTTATTTCATAAATTTCCTGTTCTATTTTTTTATGACGCCTGCTATAATTATATAAATAATATAACATTTAAAAAATGCTGTCTGTGATAATTAAAAATAGAAATAACTTTATTTGTAAAAAAAATATATATATATAATTCAGTACTTGTCATTTTTATATGTAAGGTCAATAGGTTTATTTGCATTGACTTTAGAACATTGATTTTGTTCTTCAATGTAAAATGAATAAGGTCTATGCGTTACTATGTTTATTTGACCTTGAATTAGTTATATTTAATTCTTCGTTTTTTCATTTGAAATTCATGAATTTCACGTTCATGTAACTACAGTAAAGCTAATCTCTAATTGTCTAATATGGTTATATTGTTTATTTATTTGTGCTTAGTCCATAATTATTTCTGTATAATTCTATTGTTGTATATCACCCCCCCCCCTTTTTTTCCCCCCACCACACCCGAATAGATGTTTACTGATTTTCAAAAATGCAGGTAATTGCATTTTTTTGTTTTAAATTAGGTATAACTTTTCATTCTGTTTTGAATTGTTTATATATGTAATTTCTATTAGTATTTGATGTTTTCTCATGTGGTCTGTTTAATTCATATTACCTTTATTGTGCATACATCATTTGAACTTCTTGTCTTTCAGTAGAACCTTGCCCTTCATCTGTTCAGACCGATCTTGTTATCGCAATAGATTCTTCCACCACAACTAGCCTTGAGGATTATGAGCGTAACTCGGAGTTTGTTGCCAATCTTATCCGTGGTTTCACTATTAATGACGGAAGTGCAAGGGTCGCTCTGCTAGTTTATGGCACTGACCCACAGCCAGTGTTTCAGTTGACGTCATCCTTTGACAAGATTTACCAGGTAAACTTTATGATGGTGGTATTTAGTGTTACATATTTATTTTCATTTTTGCGAAGTTCTTTTCTAATATTTCATGTAGTTGATTTCATGAAAATTAATATACATATGCCTGCTATATGTGTGAACTCTGTTTAAAAGAGTATTGAAAATCTAACATAATATCACATGTTTAAGCCATTTCTTTAACCAAACACTCAAGTCATCTGTGATACGTAGCTTAACATTCTTGTTTGATTTGTTCTAGTCAAGCAGTCTTTAAAGTGTAAAAGACTTTTTAATCTACCCTTTGGTTTTAAGGACAATCTTCAATGCACACAGACAAATCCATAAGTGCTCCAAACTCCTCCCTTAGATCACACTAGGAGGATCTCAGCACTGGCAAGAATAACGTATTCTTTAAAACTTTAGAGTTCAAAACACCAGATACAACTTAAAAACTGTAGTCAAATAACTGTGCATTCTATTCTTTGTCACATCACAGAATCTGTTAGTCGTTCCATACTTGAACACCACTGCCAACTCCCATTTAGCACTTCTAGAGGCCTGGAAGCTGCTGACACCTGCATATGGTGGACGAGTAGGAGTTAACAAAACAATAGTTCTAGTATCACACAGCAAATCTGTTGATCCCAGCAAAAGTGAGTAAAATCTTGCAAAGTTGAGTTTCTAGTATCTGTGGTTGTTGATTTGTTTTACTTTATCTTCTGCATGCTAATCAAGATACACTTTTTCTTCTAAGACATGTCTTTTCTCTCTTTTTTATCGTAATTTTTGTTAATATTAGTAACTGAACATTCTCTTGTATTCTCAAATCAAATTGAGCTAATGTCTTTTTGTTTACATTTTTAAACTGTGGGTACTCTGTTTTTGCGCTGGTCTCTCGCGGAAAAGGTACCGGGTTCGAATCACGCTTCAGTTTACCCAGATGTATATAGGTACCTGACTCTGCTCTTTGAGTTAGGGAATGGAGAGGCAACAAGGTAGGGAACTGATCACACCTCTTGATGCTGGACCTAGTATGGTGAAGTCTCTAACAACTCATTGCCCTACGACAGTATCTGTTATAGGACTAGCTTGTTTCTCTGTTATATTTATTTGTTTATAAAATTTTCGTTTTCTTCTGTTCCTATTTGTCTTTCTAAACATCTCTTTATTGTCTATTGGAAAGTTCCATTCTTTCTTCAATTGTATGACGTCGTGTCTTCTCTGTAAGTCTCCCTCAGAACACCATACTGTTCATATTTTTTGTCGGCAGTTTTTTTTTTAGTAATCTAACATGTTAGGGGACATAATTGTGGGTGGTCAGTTTTAATTGTGTCAAAGTTAATTTGGCAGAAGAATAAATAATCCAAGCCAGTGTTATTTGGTTGTGATTTATAAAATATAAATTGTTTTTGATTAACGCCTGAAAGAAGAATATTGGAAATTTTGCAGAACTGTTGAGACAAAAAGATCAGTTACTTACCTGTGTTAGTAGTAGTAGCCCCTTCAGTTATAACTGACTATGGGAATGTTCCCCTGAAGTCAAGACACTATAGATGGAAGGTATTGAGCCTTCTTGCATAGCATAGGTTGTCCGTGTCTCGCTGCCATATAGAAGCGTGCTAGTGACGCAGGCATTATATACCACAGCTGTGGTCTTCATTGTTTCATCTGTGTTATACCTTCAAAAGTACTAGCCTGTTGTAAAACTACCTGGTCGAGAATATCTTGAAAATAGATTTTTATATATCGCTAAGCTTTGTATATGCATACAGGTGGCTGATTGGCGAAAGGAAGGCAATGTAATAAGCTGCAAGTCTTAAAAAACAAGAACAGAAACAAAAATGCTTAAATATTAAAACAAACGTACACGAGGACAGTTGTTATCAATGATTGTCATGCAAGTCAAATGGAAACAGATATCGTTAAAATTGTTAATTCTACAAGTTACAGGTTGGATTTCTTGACCTAAATATAGAAAATATTATTAGATTTGTGTTTTAACATGTTTGCATTTGTTGATGTTTTTATGTTTGGATATTTCTTTATTTATTTTTTTTTAATCCTTGTTTTGGGACAACCAAGTCATGCAAATGTTTGAGAAGACTGCCTTGAAATAAACAAAATTGTTATACAAATATTACAAGTCTTTGGAGTGGTAATCTTTCGTTACTAGAAGGTTTGCTCTAAGGTATAATAAAAGGTAGAAAATAAAAATATAATTGTCCAGGGTAACTCAGTGTCGGAAAAAAATATTTTGTATGATAAATTACATTTAAGGAAATAGGAATTTTGAAAAGCATATCCGTGCAGCATATTTGCTTTCTTCTTTGTCCTTGACTGCGTGGGTTGGACGAACTTTGTTTTCAAAATTGTTATTTATTTAAACGATTTTATCCATATAGTTACACAGTTACCCTGGGTGTTTGAAACTTTGTTTTATAACTTATCTACTTTCTTCTTGATCCTTGACTATGTGGGCCAGACAAGTTTTAGTTTTCAAAATTTCTATTTCTGTAAGAGGTTTTTGCCGTATAGTATCATGTTGTGATTACTCAGTTACCCTGGGTGTTTGAAACTTTGTTTTATAACTTATCTGCTTTCTTCTCCGTCTTGTATCCTTAACAGCTGACTGACAAAACAACACGTGACCATCATGTGATATCTTATTTTTAACCTTATCATCATTATCGTCATAATCATTATTTTCCTTTGCTCCCCCATGGAGCATGGACCCACAGCTGCAGTAAGTCGTCTCCTTGCAGGAAGCCTGCACACAGTAGTCACATGATCTTGCAGTGGTGGTTTCTATGGCAACTGTTTTTGCCAGCCTCATATTAATGACCTTGTACAACATGCCTCAGGGTAGAGTAGTCCCCTCCTTTCTTCGTCTCTTCAGGGGCCACCAGAAACTACATGGGACATTTATACCTTATAGTGCACTTCACTTCAAACTACATCGGACATTTCTACCTTATAGTGCGCTTCACTTTAAACTACATGGGACATTTTTACCTTATAGTGCACTTCACTTCAAACTACAAGGGACATTTCCACCTTATAGTGCACTTCACTTCAAACTACATGGGACATTTCTACCTTATAGTGCACTTCACTTCAAACTACATGGGACATTTCTACCTTATAGTGCACTTCACTTCAAACTACATGGGACATGTCTACCTTATAGTGCACTTCACTTCAAACTTAAACTTCATAATCTCTTAATATTGTAATTTTTTTCTTCTATTATTACTTTTGGACATGTCTCCATCTGTCTTCAACTATTACTGTTTTAACACTATTCATTTGTTTATTATACTATTGTTATATTCTGTAATCAGTATATTATATAGTTTGAAATAACTGTCATGTGAACGTAATTTTAGCACTTGAGGTAGCTGAACAGTTGAGGGGTGCAGTTGTAAACATTTTCACCGTTGGAGTTACACCAGGGGCTGACATAAAGGAGTTGAGTTCCTTGGCATCCAGATATGAATACACTTTCCCTGTGGCCAGTTATAATGCCTTGGTCCCTCTAGCTAGACAGGTTTCAGTCATGGCTTGTGATGGTAAGTGATCGTAGTGCAATTATAGATACGTCATTTCTGCCATCATAAATGGTTTCTTTCATGCTTTTAAACAATGTATAAGTCTTGTGTCTATTCTTCAGTATCAGTATATTGCAGGAGATTAACATCTGGATGAATTCTACACGCTTACACAATGTATTTATATTATGTAGTTGATTAGAAAATACATCTACACGCTTACACAATGTATTTATATTATACTACTGGACAAAAGTTAAGGGCCGCCATTCAGTTTAGACAAGGTTTATATAATTGTTTGGCAAACTGTAAAGACAAGTGAAAATGTCATTAAAACTGAGCTCAGAGAAATGTGTATACATTTCTGTGTGCACTAGGTTAATTTTTTTTAAATGTCCAAAAACTGGGTCACTTTAACCCGCACGTGAAAATTGCCATTGTTGCTGCAAAAACTCGTGGTTTTTGCAACACGCCCCACTAGTTCAATAGGTGAAAAAGTGAGTTGAATTTGAACGCGCGTGGAAAATGATCATCGGTAAGGAGTGTTCACCGTTGGTATGCAATAAATCAGTATAACAAGTGGTCGAAATGATCACTGCATTAGCCATGCCACCAAGGGGAAGTCTCAGCACTGTAGACCGTGGTCGAGCCATGGCATGGATTCAGGATGGTCAATCTGTTCGTCATGTTGCAAGATGTTTAGCAGTGTCCTTGTTGCACATATATTTTTTGGCGCACAGATTACGCATACCATGTAAAATGTTTTAATTGTCTGATAAAGATATATTCATCTTTGAATGCATGTTTTTGGTCTTGAGGGACGGAACTCAGATTAGGCAATAAGTGTTCATTCTGTGAGTTATCGCTCTTTGTAGAGTTCTTAAAAATGGAACTCGGCGGAGGAATTTAGACTTACTTGAATCTATTCTGTGTTTGGTTAGGAATAGATTGTTCTTGCTTCAGAATGTCTATGGCCCGAATCTATGTGTAGTTCGTGTCTATGTAGGACGAGTATGTCTTATATCTTGATATCTTAGTATGTTTAAGTGGAACTATTTCTTCTTGTACTGTACTTAAGGGGGTCAGGTGTTTTCGGCGGATGAGGATAGGTTAGAGGGTTCTTCGGTTGTCAAAGCCTATGGCGGGAAGTCATGTCGTAGAGATGCCCAAGAGTTTGTGATCTCTTTAAGTTATCCTGGGGACGAAGATAGTTTCTTCCAGGATCGTTTAGTCCATGAGTTCCCCAGTTGTGATTCTATAACGCCGGGAGAGCGTTTTGTGCTTGCTAGTGTATTTCTTATGTCAAGGTAAAAACGTACTTTGCTGACTTCGTTCATTCCTAGGCTTACGATGGGCAGACGTTTACATGAATTTACCTATGAATATGTCAGGACGACATATTATCCAGCAGCACTAAATATGTTTATATGCAGCAACTATGAGGACAGAATATGCTGATCCTTGTAGAATCATTTATTGTTGATGAACAATGCTTCGATTGAAGATTTGGCTATACATCCGTATAGTGAGTGATGCTCAACCGGGAACCAGCAGCCATTGTGGAATTCGATTGATTTTGGAATTCTACTTATTGTAAATCATCAAGCAGAGAACGGGAATGCTTCCTTATTATCAGGTGGTGATTGAGAGATCACTATTATAAAGAAAACCCAATACCAGTGGGTTAACATTATCTTCACAGAGATTTGCTGTAATTTACCTAAAGGAATCTTCGCTAGAAAGAGGTCCTGTTTAGGAGTCAAGTTTGAACAGTATTGCTTAATTGACATGCTCGGTCAGTAAAGTCTACTGACTGTATTTATAAACAATGGAAATCTTGGTGTTTAGAGATGTTCCATTGCAAGATTATTCTACATGAATGCTAATTTATGACGGTAGTCCATTGATCAACATTATGATGTTTATGTCGACTTATGTTCCTGTAACTGTACCCATTCTGTCAAGTGTGTGCGTCAAATTAAACTGTCGAAACGACTACAGTGGTCTGCATAAGTACTTCTAGATACGTATGAATGAGTGTTTGAACCTTCAGTCAACTCCACAGAACAGTCTACACATTCGCGTATTGACATTCATTACAACACTCATTGTCAACACTGTATTCTTGTCAGGGCCTCATTGTGTCCCAGGACAAGGTGACATGTATACCTGACACTGTGCTCGGTTGTTTGAGTTGACTAGTCAGTCCCAGTACACCTTTACAACGTACTCTGACAAAACACAGTATTCAACATATAAAAATAACAGCCTGTATTATTACCTCAAGAAAGAAAAGGCGTTTATCGATATTGATGCAAAGTACCAAGCTTTATCAAGGTGATAGCTGCTCTGATGTATACACAGTTACGACGAAGAAAGAAAGAAAAGAGAGTTATCAGTCCTACTCTACCATTCAGAGACTTCTTGAGAGATTTCAAGCTACCCGACATTTGGAAAATCGTCCCTGCTCAGGAAGAATTATATAAACCTTGTCTAAACTGAATGGCGGCCCTTAACTTTTGTCCAGTAGTATATGTAGGTGATTAGAAAATACATCTACACGCTTACACAATGTACGTATTTATATTATGTAGGTGATTAGAAAATACATCTACACGCTTACACAATGTATTTATATTATGTAGGTGATTAGAAAATACATCTACACGGTTACACAATGTACGTATTTATATTATGTAGGTGATTAGAAAATACATCTACACGCTTACACAATGTACGTATTTATATTATGTAGGTGATTAGAAAATACATCTACACGCTTACACAATGTATTTATATTATGTAGGTGATTAGAAAATACATCTACATGATTACACAATGTATATACATTATGTTGGTGATTAGAAAATACATCTACACGCTTACACAATGTATTTACATTATGTAGGTGATTAGAAAATACATCTAAACGCTTACACAATGTATTTACATTATGCAGGTGATTAGAAAATACATCTACACGCTTACACAATGTATTTATATTATGTAGGTGATTAGAAAATACATCTTCACACTTACACACTGTATTTACATTATGTTGGTGATTAGAAAATACATCTACACGCTTACACAATGTATTTATATAATGTAGGTGAATATAAAATACATCCACACGCTTACACAATGTATTTATATTATACTACTGGACAAAAGTTAAGGGCCGCCATTCAGTTTAGACGAGGTTTATATAATTGATTGGCAAACTGTAAAGACAAGTGAAAATGTCATTAAAACTGAGCTCAGAGAAATGTGTATACATTTCTGTGTGCACTAGGTTAATTTTTTTTTAAATGTCCAAAAACTGGGACACTTTAACCCGCACGGGAAAATTGCCTTTGTAGCTGCAAAAACTCGTGGTTTTTGCAACACGCCCCACTAGTTCAAAAGGTGAAAAAGTGAGTTGAATTTGAACGCACGTGGAAAATGATCATCGGTAAAGAGTGTTCACCGTTGGTATGCAATAAACCAGTGTGACAAGTGGTCGAAATGATCACTGCATTAGCCATGCCACCAAGGGGAAGTCTCAGCACTGTAGACCGTGGTCGAGCCATGGCATGGATTCAGGATGGTCAATCCGTTCGTCATTTTGCAAGACATTTAGTAGTGTCCCACTCTACCATTCAGAGACTTCTTGAGAGATTTCAAGCTACCGGACATTTGGAAAAGCGACCCTGCTCAGGAAGAATTATATAAACCTTGTCTAAAATGAATGGCGGCCCTTAACTTTTGTCCAGTAGTATATGTAGGTGATTAGAAAATACATCTACACGCTTACACAATGTATTTATATTATGTAGGTGAATATAAAATACATCTACACGCTTACACAATGTATTTATATTATGTAGGTGATTAGAAAATACATCGACACGTGATAAGGGTGGATTTGTGCTGAAGTGGTAACTTGCCACCCTTATCGACACCTGGTGTTAAAGTGTAAGATGTAGGTGTCTTCTCTGATTTAGGATGTTGCTGTGTATGTGGTAGTGGAACAGTTCAATGGGTTATCACACAGGCAACATGACGTGTAGAGTCATAGAAAGGGTAACTTCGTTGTATAAGTTTCTTTCATTTATTGCACGCCACAAAACAGTCATGATACTTATGACATCAACATGGTTAACGAGTTCAGCAAGATGATATGGCACATTGAAAACAATTTCTGTAGTCAGCAATGATAGCTGTTGTATATATGCGTCATAAGACATCACAGTTCAATAGATTCAGAAATTCATCAATCATCGAGTGCTAGTTCGTGAAGCTGTATAAATAATAATAATTTCTATAACTTCTGCAACAGTGTCAGCTACAGATCTTCAATGTTCATAAACAATAATAAATGCTCCCATTCTGATGCTAGCAGATCAGTTGTATACAATAAGTCCGTTCACTGTCTGCACGTGAATAGCATACATGGGCTACAGGTCAGCTCGACCTTTATAATGTTCCTAAGTCTAACCATCTGACTTGGACGTGATCTCTGATATAACGAATCCTGGAACACAGACAACAGTCTTGTTGGTCTAGAGCGACCCATATATATTTAACTAGTTCAGGTATACAGATACTGGTGACTTAATCCTAGTCAAAGTACCTCTCCATTTTGCATCACACAGGCGAGCAAATAGGCGACAAAATGACGAACCTCTAGACGATAGCATAAAGTTCGATACAAGAGGAATTACCTTATTTCGGAAAATCAACCATGAACATATGCCTCCAGGCAGGCTGCATAATACTGGGAAATAGTCTAGTTAGCTAACTAACTCACTAAGACACTGTATTTCCCTCAGAGAATCACAAGACGCAGTTGCGTCTGCTCGCTTCTTAAACCATTTCTAAACTGCCCCAACTGGGCGGAACACACAGAACGAACTCCCGGTTTGACATGCGCAGAACGACAATCTCTGAGTTGCCGTTCACAATAAGACGATTCGAAGAACATTCGAGATAAAAGTCTTACACAGTCGCGCCTTTTATGGTCATGAAAAGAAGCGTTAAGAAAGGTTTCAGACATCTACCATAGTTGACTGATACTACCAAATAAGGAGATGTGGTCACGCTTCGTTCAAGAAATTATAGACCGAACGTGTCTCTATACAAGAGAAGGCAACTCCTAACAAATTGTAGTTTCGATAACTCGGATTATGTCCCTTTGACCATAGAAAACATAATACACACTTCAGTCAAAAAAATGATCATACATATGAAAAATGTTTATACAAACGAAAAATAATAATGATCCGTGCGTAACATTACCGCACCCTCCCTGGAAAAAAAAAAATGAAACATTTTTTTTTTTTTTTTTTTTAAATCCTGGAGCCGGAAAAAATCTAGGCTCCTAACGCACGTATGATGCGTGGATATTTACCTAACAAATTAGCTCAACGCATGGAGCGACACTGAGATCATATCTCAGATCCTTAGAGAAAAAATTTATCTAAGTATACGCTGATATATTCCAGGAAGGTGCCACCAACACACGCCACAATGATGGCAACAACATAATGACAATCAAATTATACTCATACCAATATATGAAATTAAATATATTATGTGTTATCATACAATGTGTTGCAAATAGCGGTGTAATTTACTAATATACCGCACTATATTATTACATTATATAAAGTAACAGTAATTAATAAGTAATACATGTGTTGCTCTTCGGTGACACAAAACATTCAATAGAAGAAGATGTGGACATCATCCGCTCCCAATGTAGGACAGGACTTGATATCCTCAAAGTTCCACAATGGACATAAACTCGCAGACTTCAATGATGTGCTGCGAAAATATCAATAACACAAATCTTAAAGACAACTGGTAAATTTCTTAATACAATCCTGAAAATAATTTATTTAAATGTGGCCGAGTGATCTTTTGGCCCGTATATCACTAACTAAGCCTTCTTAGATAATTACATGGTACAATGTTATAAATTTCCCTCAAAAAAAAAAAAATGAGACAAAATCTACTAACATGTCATTATAACATTGGACTGTATATCAGGAAATATATATATATGACAGAAGAATCATGTGGAATCGTGTGGACATCTGGACAGAATGTCTGCCATTACATTATCCGAACCACGGATAGCTCGAACCGAGAAATGAAATGGTTGAAGAGCTATGGCATAACGAGTGGACCTCGAGCTCTTCAAGTTTTTGCTCTGAATAGCAGTAAGCGCTTTCTGGTCGGTTTCCACAATGAAATGTGCGCCTAGAAGAAATCTTTGTAACTTCAGAATAGACCATACCATAGCCAATAACTCACGGTCTAAAACCGAGTAATTCTTTTCTGCAGCGTTTAATTTCCTAGAGATATACATCACCGGATGCAAAGTATCAGAATACTCCTGCATTAGTGCTGCCCCAATCCCTGTTGACGAGGCGTCACTTCGAAGAACAAAAGTCTTCTCAATAGTAGGTAACTTAAGAATAGGTGGAGATGAAAATAGGGCTTTAACCTGGTCCAATGAGGATTGACATTCTTTAGACCAGCGGATCAGATTAGGCGACCCTTTCTTCAATAAAGTAGAAAGCGGTGCCATAATGGAGGACAGATTCGGAATGAATCGTCCGTAGAATTGAATCAAACCTAATAGACTCCTTACTTGTTTCTTCGTCTTAGGGACCGAAATGTTAAGTATTTTTGAAACATTGTGGTCCTCTGTCTTTAAAAGACCATGACCAACCCGATGACCTAGGAAAGAAATCTCGCTAAATCCTATAAAGGCTTTAGAGGGTTTTGCAGTCAAGTTATACTCGCGAAGAGTAGACAGTAATTCGTATAAACCCAAATAATGATCTTCCCAAGAATCACTGAATAGACAGATATCATCTAGGTATGCTATGACATCTGTACGATATGCGAGAATTCGCCGCATCATGCGTACGAATGTAGCAGGGGCGTTCATAAGACCAAAAGGCATGAAATTCCATTGGAATAAACCCCTAGGTGTAGAAAAAGCTGTAAAAGGTTTGGCACGTTCAGTTAGCGGGACTTGCCAATAACCTTTAGACAAATCTAGTTTGGTAAAGAATCTAGAATTAGAAAGTTTATTGAGTAGCTCTTCTAATGAAGGCATAGGTTCAGCATCGAACTTCGTAACTTGGTTCAATTTGCGATAATCTACGCAAATGCGAATGTTATTATCCTTCTTTCGAACAATAACCATAGACGAAGAGTATGCTGAAGTGGATGGTTCAATGATTTCCAAACGTATCATTTCATCCAACTCTTTTTCGACTTGAGACTGGAAATGAATAGGTATTGGATATGGTCTGACTCTGATAGGATTGTGATCAGTTAGCACAATGTCATGTTCTATGACATGTGTGTGTCCCGGGATGTCTGTAAGAACATCCTGAAATGTTTGCAACATCGAAGAAACTTGTCGATGTTCCTCAGCGGAAAGATTTGGAGAAACGGTCACGTTTTTCCAAGATTCCGTAGAATAAAGTGGGACCATAGAAAGAGGAAGATTGACATCAGAAAAAGTAGTTTCCTCATCCTGTATAACTGACAGAGATGAGTACTGACCATGAGTTGCTTGTGAATTGTCCGTAGCCTGGAAAATAGGCTGCAAATAGTCAGGTCTTTCATAAAATTCTGTGAGCATATTTATGTGGAAAGTTTTATGCTTTCCATCAATATCGACAACATAGTCGACATCAGAAATTTTGGAGACTATTGCATATGGACCTTTCCATGCAATTAGAAGTCTGTTCTCCCTTGAAGGAAGTAGAACGAGAGCTTTGTCACCTGGACAAAGTTGTCGTAGACATCTATTCTTATTTGCAAACTGCCTTGCCTTTTCTTTAGCAAATTCTGAAGACGAAGTTGCTAGTTTGCATGCCTCGATGATCTTTTGCCTAAGAGCAATGACGTACTCATAAGAAGATTGAGTCTCATCGCTAATATTATCGGCAGTGATTAGATCGTGAAGTAAAGACATAGGGCCGCGCGGTTGCGCGCCAAAGACAAGTTCAAAAGGGGAAAACCCCGTATGTTCATTGGGGACCTCTCTATACGCAAAGAGAGCCGCGGGTAAGACCCTGTCCCAATCCTGAGGATGATCCTCAGTTATTTTACCAAGTAAAGTTTTCAGAGTCCTATTTAAACGTTCGACCAACCCATTAGACATTGGGTGATAGATACTGCTGAGAGACCTTTTAATGTGTAGCATAGACATTACCTGTGACATAGTGTCTGATATAAGTTGAGTGCCATGGTCTGACAATATTTCTCCGGGAAAACCCAAGCGAGAAAATATCAGCCAAAGAGCGTCTGCGATATCAGCAGTTGAGATGCTCTTGAGAGGTATTGCCTCTGGCCAACGTGTGCACATATCGACACATGTAAGGATAAATTGATGTCCTCTAGCCGACTTAATTCTAAAAGGACCGATAATATCTATTGCCATTTTTTGAAAAGGGCGAATAGGAATGTCAGCAGCCTGGATAGGCGCAGCATGTCGTGGTCCTTTAGATTTGACCTCCTGACATACTTTGCAAGAGCGACAGTACATTCGTATGTCCTTGCTCACAAATGGCCAAAAGAAAGCCGCAAGAACCCTCGACTTTGTACGGGAAAAACCCATATGTCCAGCACATTGCGAGTCATGAGCATGTTGCAATATTTGCAATCTCATGCTCTTAGGCACAAGAATTTGTGAATGAGTGGACGTAGTCGAGTCTTGTACCATACGTACAAGTACGCCGTTCTTCATAGAAATCCAAGATTTCCTATTAGTGTTCTGATTAGGATCACCTTTTTTTGCTAGAATGAAGAATTTTTGTAAAGAAGGATCTTCTTCTTGCAATTTGATAAATGAGTCACGTGTAATAGTCAAGTGACTATCTTGGTCATTTACTTCATCATTATTAGTTAATGAAGTTTGAGGTGGATCCAGAGCATGTGCTCTTGTGACCACCGCATTGGTAGCTTCAATGTTTTGCTCTTCCCAAACAGCAATCTGCTGTGGGGTACATTCCCTAACTCCGTGAATACGACCAATAATAAGGTCCGCAATAGGGTTTGGAAGTAGACACGCGTGGACCTCTCCCGTGAAGAAAGGAGTAGCAATGTGTATTATAGCAGTAGGATACTTTTCTAACGTGCCACCAAATGTGACACATTTGATGACTTTTCCTGTAGCACAGGATGGATCTACAAGAGATTGCCTAACGCCGACAGTAGTACATCCAGAATCAAACAACACTGAGACTGGATTACTATTTACTAGCCCCTTATGTAATATAAGAGAACCTCTCCCATCATGAGCAACATTAGCAGGAAGAGCGGGCAAAGGATGACCACAGCTTAGAGTACTAATGGTTTTCGGATCAAATAAAGTACTGCATTGGATACACTTATTTGCCCTACCAAAATCAAAAGATGAGCATCCGATAGCATTATGGTCTTTATCATTATTAACCTGTTTATCTGCTCCCTGAGATTCTTGTTGAACAGAGTTTGTCTGTTGATATCTTTTTCTCTTATGTTGCGATCTACCGCGACCATTATTGCCTCTGCAATTATCATTAAAGTCCCTACTGTAATTTTTATCCTGGTTTGAGTTCCAGTTTCCATAACTGTCATTACTATCTCTATGCTGTTGAGAACCTCTATTATCTTGGTATTGAGGTCTCTGCATAAAATATTTTCCTCTATACCGATTACCTTTGTGAAAATTTCTAAAGTTAACCGGAGTAGAATAACGTGTAGTATTAGGTTGTCTCCAGTTCTGGGAAGAAGAATCACACCTGGAATTGATCACTATGGTTCTGGGCATAATTACGATTACTCTTTTTATTGAAATTTTTCTGGCTACCCTGAAATTTACGCATAAAATTTGGGCCATAAGGTGCTGCCGAAGCAACTGGCAGACCTTCTTTCACCTTAGAGTTACTAATGGTTATGTGCGGATGCGCAGTAACATACTGGCTACAGTATTCTTCCATTTTCTTTTATGTTTTTAGGCTTACGCTCATGAAGAAAAGATAGAAAAGCTTCATTAACAGAAGACATAACCTTATCTCTAAGTAGTAAATCCATAAGAGCTTCAAATGTATTTTCTGTCTTAGACAACTCAACCCATCGTAAAAAAGTAAGACGGATGCCTGAGATGAATTCAGAGAATTCAACTCCAGTTTCTGGTAACATGGTTTTAAATTTAAGACGATATCCGTCCTCGTTAAGTTGGTACTTCTTTAACAACGCCGCCCTGACAACCTCATAGTTGTTTTTGTCAGGCACATCTACCATACTCAACAAAGTCAAAGCATCACCTCTAAGTATCTTGGACAGATGATACACATATAATGTTTTATCTATATTATGTACATTACATGCACTTTCAAATCTATCTAGATAAAATGTTATATCATCGATTGAGGGATTAAATGCTGGTAGATTAAGCTTGAAATCCTTAGCATTAGTCTTATTTGACACCTTATTTGCCTCATTAGCATTACCAGTGTTCAATAACTTTAACTTCTCTAACTCTAAAGCTAAGACTTTTTCATCATGTTCCATTTTTGCTTTTCTCTCATCAGCCTCTCTTTGTAACCTTCTTTCTTCAGCCTCAGCCTGTAACTTTCTTTCTTCAGCCTGGGCCTGTAACTTTCTTTCTTCAGCCTGGGCCTGTAACTTTTTTCCTTCAGCCTCTATTTCAAGTCTCTTATTTTCAGCTTCTTTTTCAAGTCTCTTATTTTCAGCTTCAGCCTGGGCCTGTAACTTTTTTTCTTCAGCTTCTTTTTCAAGTCTCTTATTTTCAGCTTCTCTTTTTTGTTTTTCCATTTCCATTTGAAATCTTTTTTCCTCCACCTGCATCTGCAGTTTCTTTTGTTCTATTTCAGCCTCTATTCTCTTTTGTTCAGTTTGTTCTTTCATTTTCTTTTCTTCCGACTTCAATGCCTTGGCATATTGAACAGTCGCAAATTCTTCTAATTTATCACCTGTCTTCCCAAGGGCTTTACCCTGCTCAATAAAGTACTCAAATGTAGACATGATGTCCAAAATGTGAGTACAGAACCTGAAATAATTAATTATCTTATTTCAATGTTAAATAGCAACAAGACTTAATAAAGTGCTTGTATAATCTCTATGTTGAACCCAATCTCTGTGGGAAACAGGAGTTGACACCAACTTGTATTATCAAATGTATAATAATATCACAAGTCACCTCTTAATTAACAGTGCACTACCCAAATCAGTGCATAATCATCAGTTATTTATCATAACTGCACTACAATAGTGCATAAGCAAAAACACCAGTTTGTTATGATAAGTGCACTATAGACCAATAGTGCATGAGCATATATCAACAATAGTGAAAGCTAACTATGCAAGAACTATGTAAACAATAACAAGACAATGTAAACAATAGCAAAGGTCACCAACAATGTAAACAATAACAAAGATCAAAGTCAATGTAAACAACAACAAAGATCAGAGTCAATGTAAACAATAACAAAGATCAGAGTCAATGTAAACAATAACAAAGATCAGAGTCAATGTAAACAATCAACAAAGATCAAACCATACGAAAACATTCGCATAAGTCAAATACACAAACAGCAAAACTAAAAAAGAAATATGCGAAGATATGACTAACAAATGACGCTACAGTGTATACACAAAAATATACGTAAAGAACTGAATAATAGCAAAGGGGAGACCTACAAATACAAACAATCGAAATCGAAACTAAAAAAACAAAGAAAGAGAGAGAAGAAAAAAGAAAAAAAATATATATATACAAGAAACAAAAATAAAGCACAACTCGTCACAACTAAACAGATATAGCAACGATTGTCGCTAGCAAATTTCACTGTAGGAAATTCGCACAGTCCCTAACGAAAACGCTAACAGTAGAACCTCTGTGACGTGGTATCTTCTACTGTAAGACTCCGCCCAACCGAGAAAACCCGCTGAAATATAAACATATAAATATAAAAATAACAAATAACATATAACATATAAACATGTATCATGAAAACAATAGGAGAAAGTGTGAAAGTACAGAAGGCTCAGTTAGAACATAAGGGCACAGTTCACAAACAAAACAGGCCACTTAACTTCTATAAATCCAGCGTCAGCACGGTGCAGAACAGGATGTAATCAGCATTCTGAGGATAATGATCCAACGTTGATTAACTTCTGCTCCCATAAACAGCCATGACGAAGGAAATGAGCTTCTAATACTGCAACAGTTGTTACGGCACTTGACCTTCTGAATCTTCTAAATTGATTTAACCGGCACTTGACCTTCTGAACCCGCAGCAGTACCCCTGAGACCGGAACAGTTGTTACGGCACTTGTCCTTCTTTTCACCAGATCAGGAAATCCATTCGCTCGGTACTTGTCCTTCTAATTTTACATAAACTTCAATATTGCCGAGCAGCGCCGGGTAGTTTCAAAATCAGCAACTGTCAGAAAATCCGGATACTTTCAATAAAAATTTCTTGTAAGGTGGTAGTTGATGCTGTAGTTGTATCTAGTATGATGATGATGTCTGGGTTTGCTGACCCCCTTGATAGCTGGAATCAGAGTGAACCAACCTATGGCCACCAAAAATGATATGGTGCGCCAAAATATCAGATGATAGAACCAGCTCTGGCCACCAAAAATGATAAGGGTGGATTTGTGCTGAAGTGGTAACTTGCCACCCTTATCGACACCTGGTGTTAAAGTGTAAGATGTAGGTGTCTTCTCTGATTTAGGATGTTGCTGTGTATGTGGTAGTGGAACAGTTCAATGGGTTATCACACAGGCAACATGACGTGTAGAGTCATAGAAAGGGTAACTTCGTTGTATAAGTTTCTTTCATTTATTGCACGCCACAAAACAGTCATGATACTTATGACATCAACATGGTTAACGAGTTCAGCAAGATGATATGGCACATTGAAAACAATTTCTGTAGTCAGCAATGATAGCTGTTGTATATATGCGTCATAAGACATCACAGTTCAATAGATTCAGAAATTCATCAATCATCGAGTGCTAGTTCGTGAAGCTGTATAAATAATAATAATAATTTCTATAACTTCTGCAACAGTGTCAGCTACAGATCTTCAATGTTCATAAACAATAATAAATGCTCCCATTCTGATGCTAGCAGATCAGTTGTATACAATAAGTCCGTTCACTGTCTGCACGTGAATAGCATACATGGGCTACAGGTCAGCTCGACCTTTATAATGTTCCTAAGTCTAACCATCTGACTTGGACGTGATCTCTGATATAACGAATCCTGGAACACAGACAACAGTCTTGTTGGTCTAGAGCGACCCATATATATTTAACTAGTTCAGGTATACAGATACTGGTGACTTAATCCTAGTCAAAGTACCTCTCCATTTTGCATCACACAGGCGAGCAAATAGGCGACAAAATGACGAACCTCTAGACGATAGCATAAAGTTCGATACAAGAGGAATTACCTTATTTCGGAAAAATCAACCATGAACATATGCCTCCAGGCAGGCTGCATAATACTGGGAAATAGTCTAGTTAGCTAACTAACTCACTAAGACACTGTATTTCCCTCAGAGAATCACAAGACGCAGTTGCGTCTGCTCGCTTCTTAAACCATTTCTAAACTGCCCCAAATGGGCGGAACACACAGAACGAACTCCCGGTTTGACATGCGCAGAACGACAATCTCTGAGTTGCCGTTCACAATAAGACGATTCGAAGAACATTCGAGATAAAAGTCTTACACAGTCGCGCCTTTTATGGTCATGAAAAGAAGCGTTAAGAAAGGTTTCAGACATCTACCATAGTTGACTGATACTACCAAATAAGGAGATGTGGTCACGCTTCGTTCAAGAAATTATAGACCGAACGTGTCTCTATACAAGAGAAGGCAACTCCTAACAAATTGTAGTTTCGATAACTCGGATTATGTCCCTTTGACCACAGAAAACATAATACACACTTCAGTCAAAAAAATGATCATACATATGAAAAATGTTTATACAAACGAAAAATAATAATGATCCGTGCGTAACAACACGCTTACACAATGTATTTATATTATGTAGGTGATTAGAAAATACATCTACACGCTTACACAATGTATTTATATTATATAAGTGAATAGAAAGTACATCAACACGCTTACACAATGTATTTATATTATGTAGGTGATTAGAAAATACATGTACACGCTTACACAATGTATTTATATTATGTAGGTGATTAGAAAATACATGTACACGCTTACACAATGTATTTATATTATGTAGGTGATTAGAAAATACATCGACACGCTTACACAATGTATTTATATTATGTAGGTGATTAGAAAATATATAAATCTTACTTACTCACTTAGTCGTTCCGCGTCCACCCTGGTGTTTAGAGCTTTACCAGAGAGGGCGCCATGCTATCCTATCAGGTGTCTTCCTCCTGGCCGGTTTCGAATCTAGCCCTCGGTACTTCAGAGATTGTCAAATGTTGTCCACCCAGCAGACTCCGGGTCGTCCTGGGGGTCTGAATCCATGGCTCTTAGTTTTCCATACTTATAATGGTAGCTGATCTTCTCCTATTCTGCAAACATCACCAAACCATCGTAGTTGGGACTGTTCCACTTGGGTCTGCAGGGGCTGAGATTTGAGGGATTGCCGTAATCGTCTGGTTGCACGCCATGTCTCTTCTTGTTATTTCTGATACTTCATGTCTGAAGTTTGGAGGTCTTGATGGTGCACTCCTGTCTGTCTCTTGATGTTATCTCCCCACTTATAGCGCTGTCTTGCTCTTGTCCCTTTGCTTACAACTCTTCCTTGTGACATGGTCTTCAGTAAAGTGTTGAGTCTTTTTATTTGGCCAAAATATTTGAGCTAATTGTCATCACCTTCATTAATTCTGTTTTCATTCCTAGGTTTTCTTGGATATCTACATTTCTTTTCTTATCTTTTCATGAGAAGTGCCCCATTCTTTTATATATCTACATCTCAAATGTATCAATTCTTTCTTCTAATTGCTTTTTTATTATTCATGTTTCTACATCATGCAGTAATGAAGGATATATCTAAGATTTGATGTTTCTCAGGTTGAATTTGTGAGTTTGACGTTATTGCCTCCCCTGCTTTGCAGTAGTGGTCCAACAGTTGCCAAAACTCAAGAGTATCTAAAGTGGGTCGTCAAAGGTGTCTACCTTCCAACAAGATTACTCTTGGCAGAGCTGTAGATAGAAGGATAATGACGCTTCTATCCCGAGGAAGTTTTCACAAGATATTCAGAAAAAGCGAGAACAATGCTGCATTGGCTGAGCACGTTAACTCTATGATTCTGCCGACAACTTTTGTGGAGGATTAAGCAATGGTTAATTCCATCTCGTTAAGCCCCACCTTGATTTATTCAGTGGAATTATTATTATTCTTCGGGTATAGCTCTATTTAGAGTGTGTTTAGTACATTGACTGAGACAAACATGCAGTACATTTAAAATGATTAAATGGAAGTTAAATTTGTATATTAACAAATAACAGATTTAATAATCATTTAGTTTAACAAGGGTTAAAATAATGGAGTAGTTTAAAATAAAATGTTCATCATTGAATGATAGTAGGTTTCAAGAAAAATTTTCACTTTGTCAGCTTATCGTTTTCACTAAGCTGCCAATAGTAGATTCTGCTCCCGCTCATGGGTTCTGTGCAGATAGGTCACTGGAGGTCTAAGTTTAAAGGTGTAGCACGTAACCAGAACAATCAAGGAGTAACTGCCAAGCTGGTCCCGCGTTTCTACGTCAGTCCACTTCTACCATCACTTTGTTCCAGAGATTAGTACCTTCACTGGTACAACCACCAACTACTATGGTAAAAGAATAGAAACGAAACGCTCTCCTGAGTATTGCGTTTTCCAACACATACTTATGTGTCCCCTTCTCCTATTCTACCATCCCATATATCTCAGAAGTTATCCTCGATGAGAATTAAACTTAATCCCTCGATAGAAACTTTCTTTACATTTAAATTAAACAGCTTTATCTTTATTTTATATTTAAATGAAAAGATCAATAATTCAGATAGAATATGTTTCCATTTACATCTCCACTGTTTGAAAGGTGTTCACAATATAAATTGAATATGTTTTCATTTACATTTACACTGATTGAAAAGTTTAAAACTATCATTAGCTTTAAAGTGAATATGTTTACATAGACATTTACACTGGTTTAAAACTGTAAGTATTATACTTAGAATGAACATTTCTTTTCATCTTTTCCTCCCTGCTCCATACGGAACTTGGGATTACCGATGCTTTTAGTTCTATGTAATGAGCTAGCAATAAAGCAGTCACCAGTCCTAGTAATGGTGGTTCATGAAATCATCATTCTATATGATGAGGTTGCCAGCCTCAAATGACTTGGACATCCACTAGCGATGTTCACATATTAATATTCACATGGTAATATATACATATTAGTTCACACGTTAGTAATGAAAAATGTAGAATGTAAAATGACAACTTACGCTAATCCTGGCTCATAGACCTTTTGCTCAGATGAATGAAGTTAAGGCACTTGACTAGGCCTCTTACACGTGTTCTTGAGGGTCGTTACTTTAATAATATTATTCCCTCTATGACTCCGTGTGTTTCAGTTTCCTCAGCCTTCCTTTTTAAAATGGTTTTCCTGGGCTATGTAAGTCCTTCAAGATTGTTCCACAAAGTCCGGTCTGATAAATGGAAATTCTAACTTCTGGCAAGTCTGGTTGTATCTTGGCAAACGATTTCTCACAGTGAAGTTAGACTTGAAAAGTGCCAGGTTATATTCCTGTCCTACCCCCCATCTGTTTGTTATGTAGCTGCTCAGGGCTCCAATCATTTCAAACAAAAATGCTGGGTGGAGTAATTTCAAAGTATTCCGACATGGAATAATTTTGCACGTGATGCAAAGGTCACGTTTCCCATATATGGCAATCAATCATCCGATGCCTGGTGTACCAACTCACAAACATATCGGTAAACTCACACGACAATGTGTGTAAGATATAACATCTTATTACTTTATCGAAAGTAATCTTGTCAGTCCTGTCTGTCCAAACTGTGTCTTCTTGTATTACAAGCTTTGCGACGAGCGCAGTCTCGCCTTATCAGCAAGTAAGCAAATACGCTGAGCGATTTTAGTGTTAAGCTGATGTCTGATGTCGGCCGCTGCCGATATTAACCAACTTGGTTGTCGATAATATTATATCTGCCGCTTCTTGCACAACTTTAATGAAGGAACGGGTAACAAACAGACGTGATGTCTTATCTCTGAGAGGGGTGTAAGAAGGAAAATACAAAATATCTGCTACAGTGGACAGAGAAAGAAAAGGGTGCGACTCGGAGAAAATCGCAACAAAATTAGTAAAAAAATGTAACTGTTTATTGGCTTAATGAAAGAGAGATCGGAAAGAGGTCGCCCCACAAGCCTCCTCTTGACAGTGAGTTAGTTCTTTAGGTTTTAGCATATGTCTAATGTTGTTGTTGTTGAATGAAGCTTTGGCCCTTCCTATTCTTGTTATGATTTCTGTTTTGTGTCTGCTGTGTTCTGTTATTATATGACCAGTATATGAGAAACTCTTCGTATTCCAGGATTTTCCCATTTATTCTTTTCTTTAATGTTAGCTTATCGCCTGATTTGCTAATTATCATAGTTTTTGTTTTCTCAATGTTAATGTCCAATCCATATTCATGAAATTATGCTGTTTATTTGTTTCACTAGCTGTTGCAACTCCTGTTCACTTTCAGCTAAAAACAAACAAAACACTGTAGACATGAATTTATAGCGAGAACAGTTAATGGTCTCCTTTGTAATGTCAATTTTGTGGCCATATTAGATTTAATTTTCGTTTTATTTTGTTTCTGGAAACAACAAGCACAATAATTTGATTTGCTATGATACCACTTTGACATATTGGTAATTAAACATATCGTTTGGACATGGAGACACTATATATTCTAATTACAATTCATCAGAGATTACAAGGATTATTTCTCATCCTCAATTTAAAAAGATTTTAAAAAAAAGGAAACGTATTTTGTCAAATTTCAAATGGCGTGCTTTGTATTGACATATGTTTCATGTTTATCTAACTGATACAAGAGAAGACATACTTACTTACTTAGTCGTTTCTCTTCTACCATGGGGCTTGCATGAAGGCATATCTGGAGTCATCCTTATTTGACTACCGACTATGCACAAAGCTATAATATACATATGTGGAAGTGAACTTCTGTCTGTGAGGCTAATTACATCCTCATTGACTCTTGACATCATCAACACATTATCAGGTATTCCGCCTGTGGTGAAACATATCTAGAACCCAGCGATGCACACGAAGCTTGGAATAGTCTCTTGATCCCCAGACATAACTCTATGGCTTTGACCTTGTTGATTGCATGCAGGAGGATCTCACTATGGACTCATTGATAGGCAGGAGGAGAAGAGAAGGAAGTGGCTCTGTGCACGACATGAACATTTCTTGGGAGGGTCCAGAACCAAAGCCCAATATTTTAGCTCTGTATGTTTGGAGAGCCCCCTTGCATGGCGGGGACTTCACAGTAGGCCTATGCCACGCGCGTCATACTCCTAGCTTGGGACCAGATGTGACGATCCTTTAAATGCAAGCCAAGCTTGAGAAACTGGGACTCGTGACTTGAAGTGTGTGGATGATTTCAAGAGTCAATGAGGGTGTAATTAGCTTGACAAACAGAGATTCACAATGTCTCAGGCCTAAGGGTCTTTTATATTTGGACATGCGCCCTAATATAACCGACTAGGTTGAACGGGACGCCTCGCCAAAACGAGGCAAAACCTTATTAAAAAAAAACAAAAACAAAACTTCCACATCTGTATATTATAGCAAACAGTGCATCACGATGTAATGGTAGATCCCAAATGGATAATTTTCTAGGTCTTTAGGTGACTGCGGGCGAATAAAAAAACAAAACAGAAAGACATTTAAAACTAGGCAAATTTTTTACTAGACCTCTCTTGCCGGCATTTAAAACCGTGGTGCTCTCGGGATCAAATGTACTTTTTTCAACATTCCCAGGGAAAACTCTCGACATGGCTACTAAAATATTTTGAGAGACAGGACCGCGAACATTTCTTTGTAAGGTTCATCTTCTCCCCCTCCCCCCTTAAAATCATATACACCCACACACATACATACATGGTAAATCGTAGAAGGCTCAGTGCTACTAAAGCAGATCCCAAAAGCTCCCGGGTAACTGACCCCTGCTTTAGGCTATCCTAGAATATAATTTTAATTCATTCCATTGCATTTTTTGTTTCAGAAATGTTTGCTAATAATTATTTCTTGTTTTTTTTTTTTTTTTTTTTGAATTTCAGCTCCCATTCCTCCACCAGCAGGTAAAGTTGTTAAGTTATTTTTAAATTAGTTGTCTTTATCCGGGTCACTGTAACTGACTGACTTCCTTGAAATGACTGATAGAAGACTGAAAAAAAAGAAATAAAAGAAAGATAGAAAATGAAAGACAGAGAGATACAACAGAGGGCGAAATAAAGAAAAGATACAGGAGACAGATAGAAGGGGTTAAGATATAATGGGAGGGGGGGGGGAGCGAATAAGCCAGATAAAATAGAGTAGAAGGAGCAAAGATACTGTAGTGAAGTGATGATGATGATGATGATGATGATGATGATATAATCCCTTTAGCTGTGAGCAGGTAGCTCTTGACAGCCCATTGCCTCTCTGACAAAGGTACAAGTCTTCCTCAGTTGTTGTGGTAATGTGTAGAGTGTATTGTGGATGGTTGGGTGCGATGGGAGTAGCTGGCGTCACAGGTCTGTTAGTCTTGGGCACTGTAACAGTAGGTGTTCAACTGATTCCTCATGGTGGTGGCAGTGCCGACAGTTTGGTTCACGTAGTGGGTCTATTCTATTTAACATTTGCTCGCTTGTCCACGCTTGTATACTTAACATTTGTTAACTCTTAAAGGACAGGAGGCCAGTATTCATGGTCAGTTATTGCAGCGGTTCGTTACGGAAGCCAATTTTAAGGGCTGATATATTTGAACTGAGTATTTTTTATTTCTTTTTAACTCAGTTTTATATCTTATTAATCCTTATTTAATTTCCATTAAAACCAAATGTAACATTACCATAGTTTTAAAACAGCATGGGCAGAGCTGACCTTGAAACTTTAACACTGATGAAACCTCAGAGTGACAGAACATGTCTTGTATCAAACATGGCACACTCACCATGGAATCTTCCTGAACTGATGTGTTATCTACTGTCCTAATCATGGGTGGGTTTGAAAAAAAATCGAAAAAAGGTGATTCGTCATACGAGGACAAAAGACAAAGAAAGTAGTCTACGTTACGGCCACAAGGCCTTCGTCAGGAAAAGAAAGAAAGTGAAGGCTAGATAGGAGACATAAGAACTTAAAGAAATATAAAAATAAATAAAAATTAAAATTAAAATTAAAATTAAACCTAGGTACTTCCCTGAAGGCGAAGCATGGCTGAAAAGGAAGTGACTTCTGACCCCGGATGTACACAATACATACTAAGAAACTAAAAACCGAAACTGAACAAAAAACTACCCAAATATAATAAAAGTGGGGACTGGAAATAGAAGAGGACAGAATAAGTAGGAGATAAATGAATATGAAATAAAAAATCAAGACAAATTAGAAAACGTGTACATCCATACATATTATGGAGGATGGCATAAAAATAGAAGAATAGGATAAGAGTGGAAAGAGTCAAAATAGAGCAAGAGAGGAAAGGGTGACCTCAGACAAAGGTGTGGAAAGTGTTGAGACCGGCTGGTTTTAGACACCCCATGCGGTGGATAAGACGGTTCTCAAGCTGTTCGTGGCTGGCAGTGTCAGAGGAGCAGGATCGGATCGCAGTGACCTGGATGTCGATGGGACCCTGGTGGTCAGGACTATTGAAGTGTGTGGCAACTGGTGTGGACTTTTGCTGAGAGATGTCATTTAAGTGCTGGCTGAATCTGTCCCCAAGTCGTTTGCCTGTTTGGCCAATATAGGTTTTGCAGCAACGTTTACATATGATCGTATAAATGACATTACGCGATTCACACGTGAAGCTACTAGTGATGGTGTACGTAGCCTTAGGAAAGGACATCTTCTGGGTTGAGATGACATAATTGCACGTGTTACATCGTGTCCCACCACAGGGTAGAGTGCCAAAGTGAGTGGCATTCTCCTTTGGGAGACGGCTGTGAACAAGAAGATCCTTCAAGTTCTTGTCGCGTCTATATGCCACCAAAGGTGCTTCACCGAATACTTCTTGGATCGCAGGCTCTGCTTGGAGGATAGGGAGGTGGCGGAAAAGGATCTGTTTGACAGCAGTGCTGTGAGGGTGATGGGTCAAGATTAATTTGACTCTATCTGAAGTGGATTTATAATGAGGTATGAGGGCCTCCTGACGAGAGATGGGGAGCATACGTTGGAGAGCAGAGGTGAGAACATGTTCCGGATAAAGTCTTCTACGGAAGAAATCCAACATCTCATTTTCTCGGAAGTGGAAGTCATCGTCGTCTTGGCACAAACGGCGGAAGCGGAGAAGTTGTGAAAAAGGAAGGGAGTCACGACAGGCCCGAGGATGAGAAGAGGTATACAGGAGGTAGCTGTGGGCATCTGTCGGCTTGTAGTATACTGAGGTATTAAGGCCGGAGGGCGTGATAGAAATAGTAATGTCAAGGAAGTTGACAGATACTGTGGAGACGAGGGAGGTGAACTTGATGGTGGGGTGAAAGTGGTTGACAAAGTCGATGAAGCGATATAAATCAGTCTCAGACATATCTGTGAGACCTATGCCATCATCGATATATCTGCGGTAAAACCCGGGGAAAGGACCGGAGTATTGTTGCCATATCTGATGCTCCATATGGCCCATGAACAGGCAGGCATAGCTAGGACCCATCTTCGTTCCCATGGCAACACCACCAATTTGGTTAAAAAACTGACCATTGAATTCAGAGGAATTCAGTTGAAGGACCAGTTCAGCAAGACGGAGAAGAGTGACAGTGGATATAGAAGGGCAAGTGCGTTGGTCAAGAAAAAACCGAAGAGCTCGGAGACCATCAGAGTGGGGAATAGAGGTGTACAGAGAACAGACGTCTAACAAGAAAAGACGGTAGGAGCGGTCTGCTGAGAGTCGGATAGAGGAGAAAGTTGTAAGAGCATGATTGGTGTCTTTGACAAAGGAGGGAAGATTCTCAACGATAGGCTGGAAAATGCTATCGAGGAAGTCAGAAATGTGTTCAGTAGGACATGAACAGGCTGAGACAATGTCCTAATCATGCAAGGGTACGAGGCAAGGAAAGACCTGACAGACTAGCTTCAATAGCACCCATAAAGGGTGCACTGGGTATGGATAGAGGAGAGATACTGAGGACAATTAATGGTCACCTATTAGAGAAGGATACTGCAATTAATGAACCATCAAGGCTACGATTACTGGAAGATGGCATCCAAACTTAAGAACAGCGCGGATGGACGTATGAGAGGATGCATCCGGCGTGTATACAACCAGTGCGCAGCAGGAACTTTTAGCATTAATATCTTCTTCTTCTTCTTCTTTCATCCTTAGCCACAGACCTACAAAGCAGTCTGTGGCCATCACGCCTGTTGGCATCCCACAGGGCAACAAGAAATTGATTGTTGTTCCGTCACGCCTAGTGGCGTTTATAGGGCAACAAGAAATTAATTGTTGTTTCCGTAATCAGAGTGACTGGCAAGCGGATGATCATCCCGCTGTGCCCGGACTTGCCCTTATGTGTACTCTCTGTCGCTACAGAACCGTCAAACCTTCGAGACGTCAACCCAGCCACAAATGGACGGAGCCTCAAGTGCCCGAGGGCTTCGAGGAACGTCCCTCCTCGTGTGCCCGAGAGCACTTATAGAGGAGCACTCAGGACCGGAAGGTCCGAGCTGCCACCTTACGCCTATATAGTATGCTATACCTCATGTCCATACAATAGTTCAGTAAGGTGACTGCACCAGTGAGCAACACCGAAGACGTAACAGTGCCTCAGATCTGGGAAGCCCCCGTTTCCGGGAACGCCACACACAGCCAATTGAGGCAACGGTCGCCGTGGGGGTTCTAGCATTAATATCCTTCGACATATTTCTGAGGGAGACTGAGCACCTATGGGTTTGCCCGGAGTGTAATGACGTCGATTCTGATCAACAGTAACAATAGCACCCGCCATGTCCATAATGTGACATTTATGTGTTCCTACCAGGGTTGTCAAATCGGACAACTATTTTTCCGACTCCTGATATTTCATGAGGTTGAATCCGACTACAATTATGTTTACTAGTCATATGGCATAGAATTATACACTTATCTGGATTTATATGCATCAGTATAGTACATGTGTGAATAAATGAATACGTGGCTTTCGTAGATTACATTTTAAATTATTCATTCATTTATATAACAATACAAAACAAAAACTTAAAAAGTATTTTAAAATAAGATATTTAAAAAAAATTTATATTGAATTGGTTCTTAAAGAAAAAAAGAATCTACCTGGGCTTCAGCATCGTTAAATTCGAAGTCGGGGCATTTTTTTTTATCCGACTCCACTTAAAATTGACCAATATCGGTTCCACAGCTCTTGGTATTTACAATCATGTTACATCAAATCGCCTTTTAAAAATTAGTTCTCCCCTTATTTTACTGTGTCATGTATTTCAGTGAAACCTTGCCCTGCTGCTATTAAGGTCGATATCTTCTTCGTAATCGACTCTTCTGGCAGTATTGGATCACAGAATTACCACTACAACTTTGAGTTTATTCTGAGAATCTTGAAAAGTTACTATATTGCTGAAAACGGCACAAAGGTAGCTCTGTGGACCTATGGCACTTCTGTTAGACCGCGATTTAGGCTGTCAGCTGACAGAGATTATATTGAACAGGTAAACATGATGTCAATTTGTTTTTCTTTGGATGGGGATTTATGTACTGATGGTAACCTTGATACTAATGATGTTGTTGATGGGTCTTGGTGCAAAATTAATGGTGGTGGTGATCATGTGAATATGTTAATTCTAGTGATCATGTTGGTTGCATTGTTGATGTTAAAGTGACTGTTGATTCCAGTGATAGTTCCATAAAGGTGAACTCGATGATAATGATGATAATGTAGTGCTAATGATGAAGTTAACAGTGTTTATAATGATGATAATGGAAGGGACACTCGCGGTAATTGAGGAATGTGTTGATGATAATGATGACATCACAAGGCAAGATTCAACTCATAGCTTTCTGTTCTTGTGGTATTTCTAACATGAATTTATCAGAGTTACTGCAGCAAACTTCCATACTGTTGTGTATCTTCAATTTATTTGTTTTAAACATTCACATCAGTCCTCCTCACTTTTTTTTAACGTACGACCGCTATTTACTTGAAGCGAAATATAAGGTTAGTATGTCTAACCTCTCTGGGAAGGTTAAGGCGGCCGGCGTGATGCCGACCACATCACCCTTAGTGTGCCGACGGTCAAGATAATATGGGCCTAACACCATATTCCCAATATGCTTCAATGGGCGTGTAACGGGTTCCTTTACCTTTACCTTTTATGTCTAACCTGAGACTGATTTTACGTGAGTATCCTATTTTCCCTGTACGCTGACAGGTGTCCTCTCGCCATTCAGGCAGATACTCGTTGTCTTCGGAGAGCTCCTCACTTTAATTTCTCTGCTGGGCCGTGTTTTTTACTTGCTTATTTACTATACTTTTTCCTAGTGTTATCTTTGTAACCCATACGTTAGCCACTTGTTCACTAACCTTTTCACTTTGAATAAGAAGCCCATTAACCGGTGCTTGTCTCTCTTTTACTTCACAGCAACTAGAGAACGTACCATACCAGGGCAGTACAACTAACACTCACCTGGCACTTCGGTATGTCATTACCAGTGGATGGAACAACCCTGCCAATGGTGCTAGACCAGATGCCAGAAAAGTGATTATTTTAGTAACAGATGGCAGATCAAGTGTTCCCAGTGAAAGTGAGTCACTTGATGCTACAGTATGTCTATGACTAAACACTGTTCTTTTGTTTTCCTTTATTTATCTATTATCTCAAACACAAAGATCTCACGCACCGTACATATATATATATATATATATATATATATATATATATAATATATATATATATATATATATATATATATATATATATATATATATATATATATATATATATATATATATATATTCTCACCTAATGAATAACTTAATCACATTTATTCTCTAATATTTTATCAGCCATATCCTATTTAAACTGAAGTCTCATATCTTATTCTATTCTATGTATTTTTTTCCCACTTGAACCCCCCCCCATACATGTTTTCTGAGAATATATATATATTATTTTCCATTCATTCATTAGAAGGTGGACATGCACATAACCCGTCAAAACGTGATGTATGTGTGTGTGTGGGGGGGGAGGGGGGGAAGAGGGGGGGGGGGGAAGGGGGAAATTATATTGTCTGTTGTTTGTCCTGATGGTGACACTAATTCTCCTGTGTTTATGTCATTGCTTCCCAAATTCACTGGATTTTTGTAAAAACAAATCATGAATTTGAGTCGATGCCCCACGAAAAAAATTATACAAATTAAAGGTCTGCATGATCTCTTAATGGGTGTTCTATTTAGCTTGTTTCAATATTTTCCCTGAAAGCTGTGGTTAGTACACTGGCTTCCTAGCTCGGTGGTCTATGGTTCGATCCCCAGTTGAGGTGGGATTTTTTAGACCGAAAACGGCTCTGGGGTCGAGCCAGCCTCATGAATTGGGTACCAGAGCAACTCTGGGAAGGTTAAGGCGGCCGGCGTGATACTGACCACATCACGCCTAGTGTGCCGATGGTCAAGAAAATATGAGCTTAACACCATATTCCCAATATGTCTCAATGTGTGGAGATCCTTTACCTTGTGTACCTTACATGGCAGGATTTTTGCGCTGTTTATTATGGCATTTTTCAGTAATACTGAAATTTCATCTTATTCCTCGTTTGCCTTTCAAGACGGTTTGGGTCGCACTATGTTGTGCGCCTTGTGACCCAGTTCATCTGTCTTCAACAGGCATTTATTTGGGACTGCTTCTCTAGCCTTTGGTTTTCCCTGACCTCCCTGCAAGCAGCAGTTGTTTGTAATCAGAGTTGTGTCTCCTTGGAAAGTTTTTCCGGACTTGTGAGTCTTTCCTATCCGGGTTTGTGTGAAGTTTTCCTTCTCCTAGGTGGATCGTCAACCAGGAATATCATGCTCCTCCTACACATTTTTTTGCAGGGTTTACTTCCTGGCTTTTACCAGGGTGAGGTCCCTGGGCATGTCCTTGGTGGGAATTTGGGAGATGTCCACACCCCGATAGGCCCAATGTTTCTGCACCTAACAGGGGGGACTTGCTTCTCCGATATGGTTTCTGTAGGGTCCTCCACCCATAGTTGTTTTAACCGTTAGACTTGGGGGAACTAGACTATTGGCACCTGTTATTTGCCAGTTATTCACCAAAGCCGTATTTTGAAAAGCAGGTTGACAGACGCTATGTATTCGCAGGCTTTGCCTTATATTTAGGAAGGACCAGTCTTACCAACTCTTACGGCTCCCACCCTCTCATCGCCTGGAATTACTTACATGTTATTTAAATTCTTTTATTGTGTTGCTTTTAAAAAAATATAGTCTCATAGAATGTTTATACCATATTAGTCTTCTCTTATTGTTGTGTTAATTTTTGTAGAATTTATTAGGTTTAAATAGTTTTTTTTTCTCCAAGTTGCATGTGTCATTGTCACGGATTGCCTCCCCTGCTTTGCAGTAGTGGTCCAACAGGGACTAAAACTGATGAGTATCTAATATTGGCTTCCAATGTATCTACCTGCGCACAAGATTACTCTTGGCCGAGATATAGATAGAAGATTAATAACACTTCTACATGAAGGGAGCGTTCACAAGATATTTCCAGAAGTCCCGAACAATGTTGCCTTGGGCTGAACAATTGTTAACGCATTATATCTGCTCTGTCACCTTTTGTGAAGGATTTAAGCAATGTTTTAGCCCCCATTTGGTGTAATCCAACGAAATCCCTCTTATAAGGTATAGCTCTGATTACTGTAAATTTATGTCTAAGTATTTATATATAGATATGTTAATTTTTCTGGCTCGTCCGTTTGCTTTCATGCAAATAACCGAATCAGCTATGATTGTTCAGTTTTAAAACAACAGGTACCAAATTTGATAGTGAAATAGTCTTTAATAGGTTAAAATAAATATGGAAAGATTAGTGGAATTTTGATAATTATAAAGTTCTCGACATTGAGACGTTGGTGGAAATTTAACTTTATAATGAAAGTTTAACTAAAATGTCCCTTTTTTGCTGGTGCCGTTTAGTTAGCACTTAACTTGTATGAGTAAGTCTTGCAGCTGTGGTTCATCAAATATGTGATGACGAAAGCCTTCTCCCCACTTTTTTTTTTTTAACTTAATGAAGATAAACAGAAATCCCGTTCAACCTCTGATGGGTTCTAATTAGGATATATATTGTTTTCAATTTCAAATAATATGAACAACTGCCGACATGAGAAAGTGGCATCACATTTGAAAATAGGGATACTCACAATTGTGCTAAACCTATACGTTAAATAGAAAAATAAAAAACAAACAAACAAACAAACAAAATCAAGAAAAAACTATGAACAAGAATAATATTAAAGTGGAGTGGTGTATAGGCCTGGTGGTTCTAGTTATATAACAGACTTTACCAGATATTTAATTGATTTTCATCTGTTTAAAGTCACATGCATTGTAAGAACAGCATCAGACCTTCACATTCCCAGCCACTATATGTTAACATGTGTTCGTGTTTAATATTGTTTGACTATATTATGCAGTTCCCTAGGTCTGTCTATTCTCAACACCTCCTCTATATTTATAGGTAAGTTGGATGCCTGTAAATAATCCAATATTGGTATTCTCATTTGGTCATACCTCTTACACTTTAACAAGAAATGTTCTATATTATTGTCTTGAAGACATCCTGCACAGTAAGGTTCTTCTATTCTGAAATAGCCTTTTCCCAGCTGTAGTCTGAGAAGTTTCTTATTACTGGGAATTTTCAATTCCCTAGATATCTGACATTTTCTTATTGGAGCCCTGAACATCTTATATGCATGTCTTCCTTTCAGATTTTTATCCCACTCTGCTTTCCATTCATCTGTTATTAAATCTTTAATTAAGCTCTTAATTTCTGATTTACTCATCCCTACATTTATTAGATTTTTATCAGATCTACCTTTCTTGGCTTCTTTATCTGCCTTTTCATTTCCTTCTATGCCAACATGTGAAGGTATCCAAGCAATTAATACTGAACATCCTCTGGAACATAAGTGTGTAGTAGCCAGAAAAATCTCCTCTGCTATATCAGGTCTACTACATTCTCGTAAGTTTCTAAGTGCTTTAATTGTTGAAAGAGAGTCAGTTAAAACTGTTAATTTTTTGGGAGGGTTATTAGAGAATATTTCTAGTGCTTTTAGTATTGCCACCATCTCTGCAGTGAAAATGGATGTATTTTCCGTGATGCTATATTCTTTTGCCATTTTCCATATTGGAATATATATTCCTATCCCCAATTTACCATCCTCTCCCTTGGATCCATCTGTGTACACAGTAATGCTGTCTTTTGATATTTGTTGTATATATTTATTGGCTGTGTTTTTAATATTTTCTATATTATTTGTTTTCTTAAGTATTTCTGCTAGGTGGTAGTCCGTGTCTGGTTTCTTGATCTCCCAGGGCGGAATCACTGGCTTGTATTCACAACTGTTATTAATTGATGTAATTAATGTACCCAGATGGACAATTTCCTCCATACACTTCCATCCTGTAGGGTATCTAGTAATATTCATTGGCTTGGCCTGAGTTGTTAGTTGGCATCTGGTAAAAGCTGTATGTGCTGGGTGAGACTTATCCAACATAACTCTGTTCATGTAATTTAGTCTTAACTCCTTTCTCCGTAATTCCAAGGGTATGATTCCTAAAGCCACCTCTATAGCTCCCATTGATGTTGATCTGATTGCACCTGCTATTGTACATAAAGCCTGATTCTCCCCACTCTCTTCCCCTGTAGGCGGTTATGGTGGATGCTTTTATCTCACACTAGCTGAGTTAGTACTTCAAATCGTCTCATGGTTTGTAACCACGAACTTTAGACAAATAGAAAGAATCAAATGCCTGCAAACTAACAGGCCCATTGTCATGTGCTCCACCCACCAATGTTAACCTCTAAGAAGAATTAAATTCCCGAGCACACAGTGTAACTCTGGGAATATGATGAAAGTTCACCCATATCCTTCTGGGTGTTAACTGAGAAATTGCGTCTGGAGTGCGTGAATAGTGACTTGCCTGAATTACAGTTAAAAAGGTACATAAATCGCACAAGATATTTTACACTGAAGGCACATATGATGTAGTCATCACTGCTCCAGTCGGAGTCTAGGGTCGCTCTGCTGTCGGGTTTCCCGCATGACTAGTCGGAAATAATCACCAGCTCTTGCAGTAGTGGTTCATGCATATACTATTTTCATATGTTGAGGTTGTCAGCCTTGTACATAACCACTTAGCATGATACATGTAGAATTTACAAATAAATTGTTTACACTTACCCCACATTTTTGGGAATACACCATCTCCCGGTGCAGATTTTCAGATGCTCTCGAGCAATTTCGGTGCATATGCTCTCGAATCCATTTCATCTGAGAAATTCCTCTTATGACGGTGTACTTTGAATCATATGGCCTGGGAAACTAGTCATTCTTCTTTGATGGGTGTTGTGCGATACACTTGTCTGGGATATTATTTCTCTTGTGACCGATGATACAGTTCCTAGGTTTCCAGTCTTGTATTTATAAAGTTCTGGTCCTGAAGTTTTACAGTATATGTATTTAAATACGCTGGTTTACTCATAGGGTTTGATTGTTGCCCAAACACTGTTGATCTGTCCCTTTTGATATAGGAATTCTGGCTGTTGGGTGTTGCTCGGTTGAAGTTGCGTAGCTGGCTGTTCTGTGTTTCTGAGTTCATTAGATTATATCTCTCATTCTCAGTTCAATTAACAGAAGGTGTTTCCATTGAATTTTCCAGTAGAATGCATTGTTTATTTCGGCATCTCAAATCAAACCAATCAAATCTCACTAGCACTGTTTGGGTGGGGAAGTTTGTTTTAATTCAAAATATCCACTCACGTGTTTTAATATTACATTTAAAATTCCACGTGTGACCTCTTTATAATAAGACGTAATATTGTTCCAGCTGCACCTATCTGAATTTTCCAGTAGAATGCATTGTTTATTTCGGCATCTCAAATCAAACCAATCAAATCTCACTAGCACTGTTTGGGTGGGGAAGTTTGTTTTAATTCAAAATATCTGTTGCGGACCTCTCGGGACCCCCGTGTGTTATGGGTGCTTCGATGACTTCTAGTATTTGAGGATGACCAAGTTATTATATACGTATTCAGTTTATAGAGTCAAAGTCCCTCGGGTTCTTATCACTTTTGTAGGATTCCGTAATACTGTTCGTTGGTATCGATAATGTCTGCTTAACCCTTGTGATACATTCTGTGCTGAATAGGTTTCATATTAAATATTCGACCCTTGACTGACCTGTGTTAGTCTCTTGTCTTATTGATTATATTGGCAGTGTGAGATGCAGCGTGTTAAGACATTAATCATCACTGGTCATGATCAGTTGAAGATAAATAGCATTTAACTCAACTCCGAATACGATAGTTGATAAGACTGTGATTTTGACGACTCAAAATATTTAATTATTAATTTCATACCATGAGCAGACACCAACTACATGGGAACAAAAGTCACATCACATTCATATACGATCTGTAAGAGTTCTCATTATTTCATAAGCACATGTTCACAATCTCTATCTAGAGTTCTGGTTAGAGGTCAGTTCCTTTTAACGGCCAATGTCCTTTGGCATAAATTCAGAGGCTAACTAGACTTACTCCCGTCGCTAGTTTATACAATAGCCTGTTGCACTAGACTTAACTATCCTGCTAGTTTTACAATACACTTATTATGCTAGGCTTACGTCTACTGCTAGTCGTTTAATATCCGTTACACTAGGCTTACGCTTGCCGCTAGCTGTACAATATCCATCTATACTAGTCTTACACTATTGCTAGTAACATAATGTTCCTTTGGCATACCACGCCGGGCTAATCTGCCATAATTATGCAAACTGCGTTATTCATACGACGACTTACGTTTGGTTCAAGAAATACACTGCTCAAATGGCTTCCCAGCCACACAATTAAAAAGTGGTTGTACCACACAATATAAGTGGCAATGGCCACACTTTTGAAACACACTGCCGTTCGGGTCAAAACCCACAAGTCGAATATATAGTGGCAATGGCCACACATGCCATACGCTGCCGTTGGGGCCGACGCCCACACGTCGAATGACCTTACAAAGACATACGCGTCATGCATAGTGATATGCATACTTGTCGTTACTATATTCAATTGCGATGTTCCATGGTGCAGCAATTCGAGTCGGCCAAAACTCAAATGCCTGCACACATGCAACAATCATCGACATCGGTCGCTGAGATATATCTCTATTCGTTTAAGGTGTTCCATGATACAGCCATTCGTATCGTCGACACATCCAAATGTCTGTAAGCATGAAACAATCATCGACATCAGTCGCGGAGATATAATCATTTGAGGAATGCGCCATGCTGCAGACATGAAGCAATCCTCAACATCATCCCCCTCACTTCCAAACGTGACACTTGTGGCACGGATGATAGTGATGGAGAAGACGCCCGTCTCCCGAACATATCAATATTAGTACTACCTACTTATAACTATGATAATCATTAAGTAGACACATTAAATTTTATAACATTAATAATAGCACTTGTCAACATGGTGACTAAAGAGTTAATTCAATTTCTTCTCAGAGAAGTTGCGCGATAAAAGATCTGCCAAGTTATTGTCTGATCCAGCAATAGGCAGGATCGTAAATGAAAATTCTTGAATCAACAAATACCATCGGTGTATTCTAGCGTTACGCATAGTTCTAGCTGTTATGTAAGTAAGAGGACTATGGTCTGTCATAATGTAAAAGTGCGTGCCGATGAGATATCTTGACAGCTTCTCCAGGCACCAGACCATAGACAGGAGCTCACGTTCACCTGTCGCATACTTCTGTTCAGCTGGAGTCAGTTTCCTCGACACATAGAAACATGGATGGAGTGTTTCCTTGTAACATTGCAGCAAACAACCACCCATGGAGTAACTCGAGACATCTGATTGGAGTATGAATGGAATACGTATATTCGGTATTAACAAAATAGGTGCATTGCTAAATAATTTCTTAATTGTTACCAAAGCGCTTTCGCAATCTTTGTCCCAACGTACCTTATTAGGACTACCTTTGGTCAACAGTGCGGACAAAGGTGTAGATAGTTGTGCGAAATGCGGGATGAACTTATGGTAATAGTTTATCAAGCCTAAAAGGCTTCTAACTTGTTTCTTAGTTGAAGGGGTAGAAATCTCAAGAATTCTTTTGACTGTATTGTCGTCAGGATACAGTTTGTGGTTACCTATTCGGTGACCAAGAAAAGAAATTTCCTGACAACCTATTTGGACCTTTGAAGGTCGCACAGTCAAACCATGCATACGTAACGTATGTAGAAGGGAAGTTAAACCATCAATATGGTCTTCCCACGAGTCATGAAATAGGCAGATGTCATCGATGTACGTGATGACATCTTTTCGATCGCCAAGAAGGCGGCGCATCATGCGCACAAACGTCGCTGGCGCATTTACCAACCCAAAACACATATAATTCCATTGGTAGAGCCCAAAAGGAGTTGTGAAAGCTGTGTAAGGTTTGGCATTTTCGGCAAGAGGAATTTGCCAGTAGCCTTTAGAGAGATCTAGTTTGCTAAAGAAGGTAGCATTAGATAATTCTGACAAAAGATCATCTAAAAGTGGCATAGGCTCACCGTCTGTGATTGTAATTTTGTTCAATCGCCTAAAATCAATACAAATGCGTAAAGAATCATCCTTCTTTTTAACAATCACCATTGGGAATGCATATGGTGATTCCGAAGGAGATATCACACCTAAACGTATCATCTTCTTTAACTCTTTCTCTACCCTATCTTTGTGGTGTAAAGATATAGGATAGGGTCTGAGTTTGATAGGTTTATAATCAGTAAGAGTAATATCATGGGATATAAGCGATGTCTGACCTGGAAGGTCAGTGAGAACATCATTGAAAGAAATGAGAATATCCCGAACTTGATCTTGTTGTGACGAAGATAGTGACGAAGAAATAGTCACGTCTTTCCAA
This sequence comes from Oreohelix idahoensis, assembly GCA_024509875.1. Lineage (NCBI taxonomy): Eukaryota > Metazoa > Mollusca > Gastropoda > Stylommatophora > Oreohelicidae > Oreohelix > Oreohelix idahoensis. Next base: position 865,661 of record JAMPIV010015058.1, read on the forward strand.
GATTCCGATGATTGCAAAGAAGGTAGTTGAAATTGTAAAGGGATAGACGAAGTAGTATCTTCTTCATGAACAACTGCAAAAGAAGCAGTATGATGTGAAGAATCATCAATAGAGTTAATGACAGGAATTAATTCCTGTGGTCTTTCAACTGCTAATTTTAGCATGTTGACGTGGAAGGTTTTGATTTTACCTCTAACGTTCACTGAGTAGTCAACATCTGTGACTTGTTTGATAACATCAAATGGACCTTGCCATGATATCAGTAATTTGTTATCGTTATGAGGTAGCAACAACCAAACTTTTTCCCCTGGTTTAAATGATCTTAATATTCTCTTTTGATTATGTAATAATCGTGATCGTTGAGTGGCTTATTTAATACTCTGGGATGCATAAGTGCACGCATCGATGATTCGTTGTCGGAGATCAATCACTAACTCGTAGCTGTTTCGAGTGGCTGTATCAATTGACGCTCCAATCAACAAATCTTTGAGTATCATCATTGGTCCGCGCGGATTCGAACCATAAACCAATTCGAACGGAGACCATCCCGTGCTCTCGTGGGGCACTTCACGAAAAGCGAAGAGGGCCGCCGGCAGAAGCCTGTCCCATTTACGAGGGCATTCTTCAGTTATCTTAGATAACATCTGTTTTAGAGTGCTATTGTAGCGCTCGCACACACCGTTTGATTGGGGCCTATACGCACTACAAAACGTGTGGTGAACAGATAGCATGGATTCTAAATCCCTCATAATGTTGGAAGTAAATTGTGATCCTTGATCTGACAAAATATCTTCCGGAAAACCGATTCGACAAAATATCGAAAATAGTGCATCAGACACGGATGCAGTTGTGATGGTTTTCAATGGTATGGCCTCTGGCCAACGCGTGCAAAGATCTACGCAAGTTAAAATATAACGAAATCCATTATTTGAAACAATTGATAACGGACCCACTATATCTACTGCAATCTTTTTGAAAGGTCTCTCAGGCACGTCTGTAATCTGTAAGGGTGCCGTATGGAACCTGCCCTTACGTGCTATACCTTGGCATGGTGTACAAGATTTGCAGTATAACTTTGTATCTTTATTAACCCCAGGCCAATAAAATTGTGACGTAACACGAAACAATGTTCTTTTGATCCCCATATGCCCTGCCATAGGGGAGTCATGACCTTTTTGTAGGACCAATGGTCTGTATTCTTTAGGTACTATCACTTGATGTATAATTGTTTTGCCATCATCATAATATCTAGTGAGTATTGATTTCTTTATCTTGAACCATTGTTTAGCCCCTCTTGTGTATTTAATAGTTTTTTGTTCTGCTCGGCTAAACAATCCTTGTAAAGTTGGGTCACTCTTCTGTTTTTCTGCAAAAACAGAAGGTGAAACAGTGCCAACTTGAGACATAATTGTATCGATAATAGGAGGAGGTGGTGTAGCCATGTCCGTAGCTAACTGTTGTGCTCTCGTTACAACAGCATTTGCCACCTGTGGGTGAGATTCAACCCACATTGCAATCTCCTCAGGAGTGCAATCTTTAACTCCTGGTATGTTTCCTATTATAATTTCAGTTATGGGTGCTCTCAAGCCGCAGGCATAGACAGTGCCTGTGTAAAAAGGAGTATCAATGTATACTCGTGCCACAGGGAAAGTTTCTATATTCCCACCAAATGTGACACACTTAACTGATTTGCCTGTAAAAAGCAGAGGGCTCGATAAGCGAGTTGCATTTATGCCTATGGTTGAAGACCCAGTGTCCCGCAAAACTCTTACTACCTTACCCTCCAATATTCCGGGATGAAATGTAAGATAACCGACATTTACACATGCCGACATTGTTGGCATACAATGGCCACAATCAAGTGTAATTGTAGACTTTAATCTGTCTTTCGACTGACACTCATAACATGTATCATTCATTACCATACATGCGTTCGCATGATCATTATCATCATTACCTTTTTTCCTTTTTAACACTGCAACTATTTGCATGTCTCTGTTTATTTTTGTCTCTCGACGGAGATCTGGCATTACCTTTGTTATGATTGACTGACTTTTTATTGCTATAATAAAAATCAGTAGAGTCATCCTTCCTGGCATCTCTACAATAAGATGATCTCTGCTTATAGTATCCTTTTTGATGTGAACCATCATAATCCCTGCCTCTGTGATACCCACGATCATGAGGTGAATATCCTCTATGACCTCGTCGATATGAATTCGAAGGAGAGCGATGTACGACGGAAGTTATAAAAACCTCTGTCGGATTGATAATAATCTGAACGACAACGTCCATCAAAGCTCTTCGATCGAGGTCTGTGATCATGTTGTGCCGCGCACACAGGCATAGGATCTCGAATAGTCGATCTATGAAGATCTTTATTCTGATGTGCGGTCTGATACTGTCTTCCGAGTTTTTCATACTCATTGATAGAAATTAGGATGTCTTTCCTGTAAAAATGCTTCTAATTCAGTGCTGCATGCGGATAAAACTTTATCTCGCAGCATGAGATCTATAACACCTTCATATGTTTTATTTATACCTGATAAATCAATCCATCTGCTAAGGAAATGTTTAATAGATGCAATGAATTCACCCAAATCTGCATCCTTGCTTGGTTTTGCAGCATGAAAGCGATCTCTGAATCCAGACTCAGTTAACTGGAAACGTCTTAGTAATACCTCTTTTACGACATCGAAATCGCTTCTGCTCTTCTCATCAAGACTCATGAAACATTTAAGTGAGTCACCAGTCAAAAAATCAAGTAAAAGACTGCTCCATCTTTCCTTGGGTATGTTCAGAGCTGTGACCTTGATGATGAATCTAGATAGGAAAGAGTCAACACAATCGCGAGTCTGGTCAAAATGTGGCATTTTTAACTTAGGATAAAAAATATTTGTAGCAGCCGCAGTCTTAGTCTGTTCAGACTGCACTTTAGCTAATTCTAAAGCTTTTTCTTTTTCTGCATGAAGTTTTAATGTTTCCATTTCCATGGCATTTTTATGTGCTTGATCCAGTTGCATAAGTTCCATTCTCCTTAATTCCATTTCTTTATCTCGTTGTTCTCTGTCTTTTTCTTGTTGAGCTAATTCTTTATCTCGTTGAGCCATTTCCTTATCTCGTTGAGCCATTTTATCTTTCTCAAATTCTCTGTCTTTTTCTTGTTGAGCTATAGTCAATCGTTCTAATTCCATTTTCATGGATATTTCTTTTTCCTTCAATTCCCTTTCTTGGGTTAATTCAAATCTCCTAAGCTCATCAGCTCGTTTAGTCATTTCGCGCTGTTCCATTCTTTCCAGACGCGATAAATATTCATCATATTTCGTATCTGCAAAACTTTGTAGTTCCGCCCCTGATTTTCCATAACTTTTTCCAATATCAATGAATTCCTGTAGTGTAGACATGATAATAGGTTTCTGAGTACCTTCAATAGTCTATAATGTACACCAGGACTATAGAACTCACTATAATATGTACATGAATATATTAATAAATAACAAACAAGTTCCAAGAACATGTGACAAAGACAGTGAAAACAATCAAATGAGTTACAATGAAATGATTTTTCAATTATACGACAACACTTTACACTTATAAAGTAAATAAAGGAGACTTATAAACAGTAATGAGTAAAAGAAAGAAAAGAATTTACATTACAAAAATATAACAAGACAAGTCGTCTTAGACAAACGTGTAGACAAGAAGTTTTAGATCACACACGACAACAATTGTCAACAGTACTGAAATTAGGTTATGTAAATAAAGAGGACGTAATTCACTTGACGAAACTGCTAAGTACACAAAATATGGTTATAATACTAACTGAAGAAACATTTATTTCCTGACTCAAAAGAAAAAATATAATCAGTCAGATCCTCAGTCAGTAAAATAAGCATGTAAATCTAATAGAAGTTAACATTCACTGAAGCTTTCCTGGGAAAATTCCAGTCAATATTAAACACGACGAGTATACAAATATACGGATAAACATGAATGGGGAAACACAGATGATGGTAAAAAGTAAGTAAAGTGATGATGAACTGTAGACCAAAGCTAATGCAAGGACAATATGATAATGTTCAAGCGCCCAAGCACAATCAAGAACTTATCTGTTTAGCTGTCCCTCTGAGAAATACATGAATGCATGTAATTCTAATCCTAGTTCCGAAACGTGTCTTCAACAGCTGTAGTCCATTGATGATAGACCTTGACCTTCGCAGCAGGGCAACCGTTTGAAAGTATTGCTTCGGTCTTCGAAAGTAGTTTCTTCAATCGATCTGTGTCGCAGCTTCAGATGAATTTGATGAAGAGATACATTCTCCACTGGTTCAGGTTCTCGAGTGGAAGATTACCGTTCTATCTGCCTGAATCAGTCTCTTTGATGGAAGAAAATTCGGATTCTCAGGCAATGTTGTCTGCTAACGTTGTCGGCATCGATGTAGTGACGTCACTTTCTGTCCTGCGCATTTCAGTTGCCGGTTAGGATTGAATGAATGATTTTGCATTTAAAACGTTCATCATCAATTTAACTTTCTTCGATACTTGAAGGGGGGGATCCAGTATTCACGAAATCCAGACACTTTCTGACACCAGTATGTTGCGGACCTCTCGGGACCCCCGTGTGTTATGGGTGCTTCGATGACTTCTAGTATTTGAGGATGACCAAGTTATTATATACGTATTCAGTTTATAGAGTCAAAGTCCCTCGGGTTCTTATCACTTTTGTAGGATTCCGCAATACTGTTCGTTGGTATCGATAATGTCTGCTTAACCCTTGTGATACATTCTGTGCTGAATAGGTTTCATATTAAATATTCGACCCTTGACTGACCTGTGTTAGTCTCTTGTCTTATTGATTATATTGGCAGTGTGAGATGCAGCGTGTTAAGACATTAATCATCACTGGTCATGATCAGTTGAAGATAAATAGCATTTAACTCAACTCCGAATACGATAGTTGATAAGACTGTGATTTTGACGACTCAAAATATTTAATTATTAATTTCATACCATGAGCAGACACAGACTACATGGGAACAAAAGTCACATCACATTCATATACGATCTGTAAGAGTTCTCATTATTTCATAAGCACATGTTCACAATCTCTATCTAGAGTTCTGGTTAGAGGTCAGTTCCTTTTAACGGCCAATGTCCTTTGGCATAAATTCAGAGGCTAACTAGACTTACTCCCGTCGCTAGTTTATATAATAGCCTGTTGCACTAGACTTAACTATCCTGCTAGTTTTACAATACACTTATTATGCCAGGCTTACGTCTACTGCTAGTCGTTTAATATCCGTTACACTAGGCTTACGCTTGCCGCTAGCTGTACAATATCCATCTATACTAGTCTTACACTATTGCTAGTAACATAATGTTCCTTTGGCATACCACGCCGGGCTAATCTGCCATAATTATGCAAACTGCGTTATTCATACGACGACTTACGTTTGGTTCAAGAAATACACTGCTCAAATGGCTTCCCAGCCACACAATTAAAAAGTGGTTGTACCACACAATATAAGTGGCAATGGCCCACACTTTGTGAAACACACTGCCGTTTCGGGATCAAAACCCACAAGTCGAAAATATATAGTGGCAATGGCCACACATGCCATACGCTGCCGTTGGGGCCGAAGCCCACACGTCGAATGACCTTACAAAGACATACGCGTCATGCATAGTGATATGCATACTTGTCGTTACTATATTCAATTGCGATGTTCCATGGTGCAGCAATTCGAGTCGGCCAAAACTCAAATGCCTGCACACATGCAACAATCATCGACATCGGTCGCTGAGATATATCTCTATTCGTTTAAGGTGTTCCATGATACAGCCATTCGGATCGTCGACACATCCAAATGTCTGTAAGCATGAAACAATCATCGACATCAGTCGCGGAGATATAATCATTTGAGGAATGCGCCATGCTGCAGACATGAAGCAATCCTCAACAATATCCACTCACGTGTTTTAATATTACATTTAAAATTTCACGTGTGACCTCTTTATAATAAGACGTAATATTGTTCCAGCTGCACCTATCTGCTTCCCACAATATTGGGACCATGTTTTCCTGGTGTAATGTCTTCCGCCAAGATGTCTACCCCGACAGGTTATCCAAATATCGCTTTTATCTGCGTGCCTCTGCCAGACAGATGTCTGGTCAGACAATGTTATCTTCTTTCATCGTACGCACAATACAAGCTTGTGTCAACACGATCAGCAGCTTTTCACTGGGGTCAAATGTTGGACCGACGGATTCAAAGAGATAAGCGGGTGACAAGTCTGATGAGTGGGTATTGTTACGATAATACCCCAGTTCACCTGGCGGAACTTAAATACCTCTAAGGAGTGGTAAACAAGATACAGACAGTCCTATAGCAAATATTTCCGTAGGGGATTGGAGTTATGAGGAATTCTTCTCCTACTAGATTCAGCATCGAGAGAAAAAAATGGTGCATAAAATATGCCACATAATAATGAATGAAAGGGTAACAATTATGCCAAATAAAAGCGATGAGTGAGAGGAAGAGAAAAATGAAGACAAATGTGATCCTGATGGAGTGGACATGAGATCGCACAACCGCATCGTCACAGTCATCTGTGGCAGTAAGGTAAAGAAGAATGAGAGGTCTAACATGAATTGGTACAGACGAGGTAGAAAAAAGAGATGTTCGGAAATGATGCGCATAGAAAGGGTCAAAACAGAAAGAGGTTGGGCACGTTTTTCTTCGCATCAGGCAGAAGCGTGAGAGACGTCGGAACAGAAGCAAGGCAGCCATATTGAAGGCGACCACTAGTTAAAGGAGCCTGTGTATCGTCTCCTAGATAACCCGAGTCCGGGTTGTGTAGACATAAGCCTCAATAAATAGGTAGGCTGACGAGTTTCGACAATAGTACAAGGAGGAAGTGTCGGTGAAGCTTTATTCTGAAGGAAGGGTACGTAGAGTAGTTATGACAATTCGATGGTGGTAAGTGTGCTAAGATAGTGGCCACCATAATTAGGAAAAGTTACATTCCCCGGAGTCAGTCCGGTATAACTATCTTAATAACCTGAGCGCATTCCAATAATATACCTGTACTGTCCTCAAGTCGGCGTCTGTGGCCTAATGGATATGAACGCAGTTTCATAATCCAGATATACCAGGTTCGAAACCTGCTGCAGGCGGTTTGGTGGCAGATCGCTTTGTGTGGATTTTTAACAATGGTATAAGCGCCGTACCGTTCCGAAAGCAATGGCAAACTACTGAACGTAAAAATTGCCTAGAAAAATCACAAACAGCCAATAAAAGCTGGGGTTGATTGCCACGTCCTGTAAAGGATAAGCAACTAACTTTTTTTTTTTTTTAACTGTCCTCAAAGGGACAATATGAATAAGACAGTGAAATTCTGAATTACATGTGTGTTTGGAAGCTAATACTGTTCAAGAAAGGAGAGTCGGATGAACCCAGATTATTGGAGGGGTCACCGACGACATTTGTTATACATAGTATAAATAACATTTTGAATATCTTTGCTCCATAATTAATAACAATGGAAACTGCTCAAAAGAGGTCAGAAGGAGACTGCACATAGCAATGCAGAGGTTAAATAAAATGAAGAACCTATGGCATAACACCAGCAAATTAATAAAAGTAAAACTTCTGAGAACGTGCATCTTTCCGGTAGCAACTTATGGATGTGAATCATGGACCATTACTCAAACATTAAAGAAAAAAATCGAATCTTTCGAAGCAAAGTGTTACAGAAAAATTCTCAGAATATCGTGGACCAAGAAGAAGAAAAATATAGACACCCTACACGACCTGAACATCGAGGAAAACTGGCTCATAAACAATTTCATGTCCCGGAAACTGAAATATTTTGGCCACATTAAACGCCATAGTGGCTTAGAGACAGCAGTGATGGAGGGTATGGTACTTGGAAGGCGAGGCAGGGGCCGACGAAGACGACGGTTGACACAGGACATTGAAGACACCTTGAACATGACATTGGAGGAAGCAGGAGGGCTGGCTAGAGATCGAGAGTCTTTCAGGCGGGCTGTGATGAGAGCGACGTTCTGCAAAGGACATGCTACATGATAATGAATGTAAATAAACATTTGTTCCAGTTGAATGCGGCGTTCCCATGTTTGTACCAGAGTTGCTACGTGGTATTATGTGGTCACTAAATGTGTGCTGTGTATAAATGGCCAACATACGGAGAAGTCAATCACCAACGCTTGAGGCAAAAGATCCTGGGTAGACAAAGGCTGTGTACACCAACCAACTGTTAACCAGCGCTGCCACACATCTTTCAGTTAGGAAGTAGCAAGACACTGAAGATATTCAGCTTCATAAATCACTGAGAATAATTCCCATCAGACGGTATTTTGGGGAACCATTTTCATAATTATGCAAGAACATGTGAATGTTTGGTGCAGGCTTCCTGTAAGGAGACCGTATACACTGGTAGCCCCATGCTCCCTAAGGAAAACACAGGACAAAGTTTACGATGATTTTCACACTTCACTACTACTTTCAATCTCCGTATTCTCTCTCTCTCTCTCTCTCTCTCTCTCTCTCTCTCTCTCTCTCTCTCTCTCTCTCTCTTGTTCTGTCTTAATTAAAGGATAGTCCGCATTTCACAAAGTAAACCATTGAATTTCAAGTTTCATATTATATAATTTCTTTTGATTTTGTATGCAATTTTTGATTGATAATTACTTACTTAGTCGTTCCCCTTCTACCGTGAGGTGTAGAGGTTTGGAAGAGAGAGAGAGAGTGACAGACTATCCTATCGGCTGTCTTCCTCCTTGCCTGGTTCCATTCTAGTCCCCGGTCCTTCAAAGATTGTCAAATGTTGTTGTTGCATTAACAAATATAGACAGTCTCAGGTCCTGTTCTGTCTGTGCTGCCTGTCCACACGTACATAGGGGTGATGGGACCATTCTCAGTCTGTATAAGTGACTGTTCAGTCTGTTGTGTCCTGTTCTCATACGGAACAGGATCACCTGTTTTGCTCGATCAATATATTGATAGTTGTCTCTTTGTTGATCAATTTTCCTGATGGCCTTGATAAGGGTCTTCTTTTCCTGGAATGTGATTGTTTGTTCTTTTTGTTCCTGTGTTGCTCCCTCTTTTGCTAACATATCTGCTCTCTCATTTCCTGGTATGCCACAGTGTGATGGTATCCACTGTAGCACTACCCTTCTTTTGATATTTACTTCGCATAGGACTTTGTTTAATTCTGGCAGTTTATCACTGTTGAGGGCTTGCAGAACTGACATTGCATCGGTAAGGAATACAACCTGCTGACATTGGCTTATTGTGTTATTTATTATTCCTGCAGCAATGCTTATGGCCTGTACTTCAGCAGCATAGTTTGAACAGAATATTCCAGTAGGTGAACAGGTGGATTCATTTTCTTTGTCTGGATAGACCACATAAACTCCTGCGCCTCCGTTCTTCACTGCTCTGGTTGCAGATCCATCAGTATATACTTGGATCCATGCTTCTCTGGGGTATAGTTCTTCAATCATGTCACATGCTGCTATTTTCCTTTGGAGAGTATTTAGCTCTCCCATGGGGCAGGTGGTAGTTATGGAGGTCTTAATACTGAAATTTTGATGTTGTTCCCATGGGGTTGGGAGGAGTGTGGGAGTTATTTCCTTAGTGATGTCTGGTAGTTCATCCTTGTATGTTCTAATTAGTTTTTTGGACCGATGCACAAAACTGCTTCTCTTCAACCTCCCACTGGCTAAATCTCCAAATCTAGTTTTCATTGGATGTGCGGGCATGTTCTTGTACTTTTCTGCTTGGATCAGGGTCTTAGTGTCTCGTCTGTATAATAAAGGTGGAATGCCTGTGATTTTTTCCATTTCATTTATTGGTGTGGTCTTCATGGCACCCGTGATCAACCTAAGCGCTTGATTTTGTACTTTATCTAAGGCTTGTAGGTGTGATTTGGCTGCTGTAGACCATGCTGCTGATCCGTACTCTAATATAGGTCTTATTGCACCTGTATACACTTTCTTTAGTGTTGTTTCGTTAGCTCCCCAACTTGATCCAGCTATTTTCCTCAGTATGGAAAGTTTTCTTCTCGCTTTAGCCTCTGTTCTCTCGATGTGGTGCCTCCATGTCATTCTCTTATCTAATGTAATGCCCAAGTACACCGGTTCCTCATCTGTTTGGACATGTATATTTCCAAGTCGTATCTCTCCTGCTTTGTCTTTGTTGGAGAGCGTGAAAAGTGTTGTTGATGATTTTTCAGCGTTGATCTGCACCATCCATTTCTCTGCCCATGCTGCTATGTTGTCTGCTGCCCTTTGTATTCGCTTATTAGCGATAGTTAGATGTTCTTCTACACACCACACCACCAAGTCGTCAGCGTATAGGGCAGCTCTCACACCTTGTGGCAGATCGTGGATGAGCTGTTGTGTAGACATATTAAACCAAAGCGGGTTGCATGGTACCATGGTTGCTGGTGCGCCTCCTGGCCTGGTACATCTGACTTCAGCACCTGTTTCTTAAGGCAGAGTGTGCTCATGCCTCCCCCTCTGGCTGGGGGATTTGATTTTGCCTTTACCTCGTTTGCTGTCCCATCTTGCCTCCCGCTGGGGTTGATACCCAACCTTCGGCAAGATTACTGGGTATAGTGTGATTCGCTTGCATGGCTAGGCGGGGTTGTCGCACGGAAGGTCCAGTGTTCAAATCCTGGGTAAGCCACTCATGTCTGTTGTTTTTCTGTTGTCTGGTGTTCTACTTCTTTATTTCCTGCGAGTGCCTGATAACATACCTTTATATTTGTTTCATATTAATTTACTGTTTACAGGCCTCGGGTTTCCCTCAATTATGTGTAATAAATGTTTATACAGTACCAAACCTACCCACTATCCTGTTCTCACTGTTCTAGTCTACTATCATTTACTGGACACAGTATTAAAGGTCCTTGTCTTGTTGGATTCGGCCTATACTGCTTGATAGAAATACAACAGAAGTGATTGCGTCATTAATAGGCTGAACTGCCCATGGTGGACTTCTGGTGTCATGTATTGTGGTTCGCACTGTTGACCTGTCATTGAAACATCATTTTTTGATGATGCGTAGATGGCAGGGCGGATAGTGTGATTCGCTTGCATGGCTAGGCGGGGTTGTCGCACGGAAGGTCCAGTGTTCAAATCCTGGGTAAGCCACTCATGTCTGATGTTTTTCTGTTGTCTGGTGTTCTACTTCTTTATTTCCTGCGAGTGCCTGATAACATACCTTTATATTTGTTTCATATTAATTTACTGTTTACAGGCCTCGGGTTTCCCTCAATTATGTGTAATAAATGTTTATACAGTACCAAACCTACTGTCGTGAAATATTCTAATCCACATATATAAATTAAAAGGTAAATGCAAAGCCTAACAAATAAATTTAATAAAAGGAAGAAGAATGGTAAAGAACAGTGCTGTCACAATGACAGTACTCGAAATCCCCTTTGTTTTATGCTTCGTCTGCAAATTGTAACGTTTCCACGTTAAATATAAGCCACTGCATAAATACAAGCGTTTCCACAACACATTAAAACGGGTATTGCATTTCTAAGAAAAACATTGAGAGGCACACTGCGTAATGACCTAAATTAATCCTAACATTAATTATACTACGTTACCAAAACGAACGAACAGATGGACTCAATAGAAAGAGAGAGGGGCGAATGAAAGCAAGGACACATGCAACACTAAACTCGCGTCGCGCGATACACAATTACTACTATCACGCGTGTAAGGCCACATGCACTAACTTTTTTTCAGACGGACAGTGATAAAAACACTAACCTTCCCAGAGTTAGGTTTTAAAAACCTGGAAAACGCTTATTAGAAAAGATGACATTAGATGGGTTTACGTTTGAAAACATTACAGTACCCAGACAGCACATCTTCGAAACAGGAGGTAGAAGAAATTGCATATTTTGAACGCAGCCACTTAGCTCTTTTAAATTTGTATATTTGGGTTCCTTAGGGCTTGCTGACAAAGAATATGTAAAACGTTACGCAAATAGTCTAGGAATTACCAAATTATAACCAAAATAAAATAGTGGGGGTGCCTACCATGTTAACTCCAAATTGATTGGAGCGCAACAAATATAAGACTAAACACGATTGGTCGGGCTATAAATACTATCTTGTGTTGTTATGGGAAACGAATAGAAGGGGTACTTTTTTGAAAAGATGTGTGGACGTGGTTTCATTGGGTAGAGCTGCGAATATACTTGATTCAGAGCGTCTGTTCATTGCCACATCTTGTAATAAACCTACTAAGAAGCAGTACGTTGAGCACCAGTGTATATTTGTTATAAAATAAAGCCTGGGACATCGGCAGATCGGAGTTGGGCTATATTCATTGCCAGTCAACGAAACTGTTTATTATTCTATGAATTGTGGTAAGCTTGAAATATTCAATATCTTTTAATGAAAATTGAATGTAAATTGTTAATTTATGCCTGTATATATGTGTAGTTCAGTAGCGAACATGATGTAAAGCCTATAATGCTCCAGCCTGAACAGAAGGTGTCGGAGGAAAGTAAAACTGCATGGAATGGCCAAACAGTACACTGACACCTAGATTATTGATTAGACAGAAATAATGCTGGAATTGCAGAGGCGTGGTAACCATTAGGGAGGGAAATACTGGTATAAAATATTTCAGATGAAGCTGACAGTTGGCCTAACGCTCTGAACTCAATGTTTGTGATGTATTGTGCTCAGTGTAGAAAGAGAGTATAAATTAGTTATGACGTAGAAGGTACATCCTTCTTGTTTTCAGGGACAGTGGTCTTAAAGTTATTGAGCAGCACCTGGTCAGAGCTTTGCTGAAGCCAGAGGTGGACAGCATACTCCTTGGTCCATATAGCAACCAGTGGGGTGGCTCCAGAACTCATCGAGCAGAGGAGCCTTTTTCTGCAGTCATCACGCAAGATAAGAGAGTGTGGCCATGGAGCTCAACATTATGTACCCCCATCTTAAAATGACAGTGTAAAATACAATTAAGAGGGGAATTTAATTGTTTTAATATCAGGAACTGAGAACATCTCCAATACTAGTTCCAATAAAGACAAACTATTGAAGTCATGATGACAAATACCAACAGAGCTTGAACAAAACAAAACCAGTATTACCTCATATTACTACTACACCACTGACACACATAGGATACTATTAAAAATACATGTCACTACAAGATTCATATTGAGAAATTCTGTACATATAACTTGTAATTAAAATTGATTGTGATTCCTGGTTCCATTTGTATTTGAATCAGGACACATATTCATTCATGACAGCACTGAATACATATTGTTATTTGAAAAGTTATCAGTGACTCCTTTAAGATATCCTTGTAGAGTGTTTTATGTATGTGAGTGTCACAGTGTTGTCAAGTGTGGTGGAATAAATTAAATTGTTTATCTGTCTGTTGTTGTTATGACTTACACTTCATCATACACATACCCTAGACATATAACGTAGTCATCACACTATTCCAGAATAATTCTGACTGAGGTATACATATATGTGGCAGCAAGTAAGGTTATCTATAATACACTACTCTTATTAGATATAGATACCTTCACAGCTGATCTCAGTCAGTACACTAAGTCCCCTATAAATATTTATAACATCCAACTTCACCACATATATTGGGGTCTCGCTCTCGGGATTTTGAATCTTTCCCTATTAAAAATATTGGGGGTAATTCACTTCAGGGAATATAAGAATTAAAAGGTATCCTTGGGTGGAATTAAATAAGGTTGAGCTCTCGGTGCCTGTGTTGTCCATTAGATATATATTTAGAGATTGAATTGTTAGTTAGACATTGTATAAACTTACCTGATAGACAATGGCGGACCTAGCCAAATTTCGATCTGCTGCTGTTCAGACTGCAAAAGAGTTAGGATTAGATGGGCAAGTTATGGTTGCCTATGTCACTACTGAATGTGACAAATTTATTGAACGCGAAGAAAGAAGGTTTGAAGCCGAAAGAAAGTTAGAGGCTGAAAAGGAAATTAAGAGGTTGCAGATTGAGGCTGAGGCTAAGAAATTGGAAGCAGAAGAAAGAAGATTGACTGCAGAAAGGGAAGAGAAGAAATTAGCTGCAGAAAGGGAAGAGAAGAAGAAATTAGCTGCAGAAAGGGAAGACAAGAGATTAGCTGCATGACAAAGGAAAAGCAGAAGATAAGAGATTACAAAGGGAACATGAGTTACGACTAAGGGAGTTTGAGTTTCAGGGCCATGCTCCTGAAAATGGTGCCAGTCCCTTTGCCTCTGATGCCACTGCTAGCCAAGGAGCCTCAACCTCAGCTATGAATTTTCATTTAGATCATTTTGTTGAGAAAGACGATGATATAGAGAGCTATCTAAATAGGTATGAACTATTAGCTACCACATATGGGTTAGAGAGAGAAAGGTGGAGCTTAAAGTTATCTCAGGGACTTCGTGGGGCAGCTTATGAAGTTTTTGCAAAAATGAGCAGAGGTGATCAAGAAAATTATGACATGCTAAAGCAGGCTCTTTTGTTAAGATATGAAAAGAATGCAGAATTCTATAGGAAAAAATTTAGGAATGCTAAACTACTGTCAGGTGAAACCTATCACCAGTTCTCTGCACGAATAGAGACATACTTGGAGAAATGGACTTCTCTGGGGAAAACCCAAGATCTTAAGGAAATGGTCCTTATAGAGCAAATAAGAGAGTCCATGGCTCCAGACCTGAGAAAGTTTCTCATGGAACAAGGTGCAGAGAGGCTGGGTGAGTTGCTAAATGTTGCTGAAAGGTATCAAGCAGCTCAAGCAGAGGTAACAGGTAATAAAAAGAAACAAGTGGATAACTTTAGGGCACCACAGAACTTTAATAAATTTTGATCCCTAGGATCAAAACAAAGGTAAGCACCAATTTGATAGGCCACGGTATGACAATAAAAATAAATTCCCACAATTCGATGAAAGGAAATATGATGAAAGAAAATCTTTCAACCAAGGAAAAAGGTGGTGTAAAAATTGTCAGATGGACAATCATGACACTGACCGTTGCAGAAGGAAACCTGTGTATATGGCC
The DNA here is from genome assembly GCA_024509875.1 of Oreohelix idahoensis. Lineage (NCBI taxonomy): Eukaryota > Metazoa > Mollusca > Gastropoda > Stylommatophora > Oreohelicidae > Oreohelix > Oreohelix idahoensis. The sequence goes on from JAMPIV010015058.1 coordinate 880,746, forward strand.
ACCCTTCATGTCAGGTCGACCTCAAGACAGGAGGAGGATATTATGTTAGATACCACTCCAGAAGAGATGAGGAAGGCACAGGCTGGGGATAAAACACTCAAGCCTTGTTTCAGGAAATTGTCAACTTGTCATACAACTCCAGGCAAGGGAGATTTTTACATGAAAAACAAGTTGATGTATAGGAAGACTGGAGCTAGATCCAAAGGTCAGGGACAGCTGGTACTTCCTAAAAGATATCGGGCAGACTTGATAAGGAGCCTACATGTGAAACCAGATGGGGACCATGAGAAGATAGGTACCATCATTCAAAAGGTGGCTCACAATTATTATTGGCCCAAAGCAAGATGGGACATTGAGATCTTTGTAGAAAGGTGTAGCATAGCACATGAGGGAACACCCACAAGTGGGAACATGGATCAGGACCTGGACACGCCACGGGGCAAAATTAGGCCTGACAATAAAAAGAAAAATAGATTTGATAAAGTGGACAAATGGAATGGGAAGCCCCTTTTCACGGACAAGCTTCACTTAACTGTTTTACAATGGCCACTATGCGGAGAGTGCAAAAAGATGTCTTACCCCAGGATAAGCCGAAAATCCCTCAATCGGACTTAAACAAACTGGAGGAAGAAGATGTAGAGAGGAAATCTCTCATCAAGAATTTTAAGTGGGGAGAAAGCCCCAAAAGAAAAATTGGTAGCGGTCGTTTTGTGAATGATAATTCTGGGAGGAAAAATCATTCACTATAGAGCTTCGAGTGGAAGAGACCATACCGGTGCATGGACAAATAGGTCCACAAAATTAAAGGTCCATATGTAGCTTTGTTAAGAACGTGGACTGATGAAAAGGCAGAGGAAAACATTACATCTTCATACCAATATGTGAATGAGCTGACCACTCGGTTAAAAACTGGCTGGAAACTTGCCAATGAAAGTTTGAAACAAGCCAGGAAGAAACATGCTGCCTATTATAACAGGAAGGCGAAAGACAGAAATTTGGCTGTGGGAGGAAGGTACTGCTTCTTTTGCCCGGGAGTCAGAATAAGTTACAAATTGGATGGCAGGGTCCATATACAGTTCTAGAGAAGGTGTCTAGAACAAATTATAAGATAGATAAGAAGGGGAAAGAAAAAAATCTATCATGTGAATCTCCTGAAGAAATATTTGGAAAGAGAACATCAGGAAGAGACACACTTGTTGACCTTGTCCATCGCCATGGAGATGAAAAAGGAACCACTTTCATCATTTGAATATCCATTACACCCCTGTGAGACAGCAGCACAGGTGAAAATCAGTACACATTTAACGAAAACTCAGAAAGAGAGAGTGCAACAGGTTCTAAATAATCATTCAGAGGTGTTAACAGACCGACCAGGGCATACAAACCTATTGGAATATGATATGAAACTGATAGACCCCACACCTGTCTGTATGAAACCAAATTCGATTCCGTTTGCTAAGGAGAAAGCTTTGAAGGAAGAGATAGACTATCTGTTGAAGGAAGGAATTATTTCGCACAGTGAATCTTCGTATAGTTCCGGTGTTGTACTCTTAAGGAAGCCCTCTGGAGAACATAGACTCTGTATAGATTACAGGAGACTGAATGCTATTACAGAAGGACAGGTGGATCCATTGCCGGATACAAATCAGTTGTTTGCCAGACTAAATAAAGCTAAATATTTCTCAAAAGTGGATCTGAGTAAAGGATACTATCAGATTCCAGTAAAGCCTGAGGTTAGACCATACCTAGCTTTTAGTACCTCAGAAGGACACTATGAGTTTAATAGATTGACATTTGGATTGAAGAATGCGCCTAGTGTCTTCTCTAGAATGATGAGAAAATTGTTGGATGTAAACATTTCGGAGGAACGTAATGAATCCCTGAGTTGCCTCTTTGATTGAGGATATTCCGAATGTTTCATACAGGATAATAAGAAGATTATGGGATCCACTACGAAAACTCTGCTATCACCAGGTATATGTTATCTCCTCATAACGTACATTGTGAGAGAAATATAATGTTCTCTGGACATGTCATTGCGCAGACTCAGAGAAGAGAAATGGTGAATACGGGTTGCGAAGCAGCATTAAGACAAGCACTCACACTTGCGGCTGTTCAGTAACATAACCGAAATATATTATTGGTTGTAGAAGTCTGAGGCAGATTTCATGAGTAGTGCCTACTCTGAATGGACCCAACTACATAAAACCATGATAGCACCACAGCAGAGTAAAGTCAAGTGACTTACATTTATCTATGTGTATATAGAATAAAGGACTGACATGGGATGTCTGTTTTAAGAGGGGAGGTGTCGTGAAATATTCTAATCCACATATATAAATTAAAAGGTAAATGCAAAGCCTAACAAATAAATTTAATAAAAGGAAGAAGAATGGTAAAGAACAGTGCTGTCACAATGACAGTACTCGAAATCCCCTTTGTTTTATGCTTCGTCTGCAAATTGTAACGTTTCCACGTTAAATATAAGCCACTGCATAAATACAAGCGTTTCCACAACACATTAAAACGGGTATTGCATTTCTAAGAAAAACATTGAGAGGCACACTGCGTAATGACCTAAATTAATCCTAACATTAATTATACTACGTTACCAAAACGAACGAACAGATGGACTCAAATAGAAAGAGAGAGGGGCGAATGAAAGCAAGGACACGTGCAACACTAAACTCGCGTCGCGCGATACACAATTACTACTATCACGCGTGTAAGGCCACATGCACTAACTTTTTTTCAGACGGACAGTGATAAAAACACTAACCTTCCCAGAGTTAGGTTTTAAAAACCTGGAAAACGCTTATTAGAAAAGATGACATTAGATGGGTTTACGTTTGAAAACATTACAGTACCCAGACAGCACATCTTCGAAACAGGAGGTAGAAGAAATTGCATATTTTGAACGCAGCCACTTAGCTCTTTTAAATTTGTATATTTGGGTTCCTTAGGGCTTGCTGACAAAGAATATGTAAAACGTTACGCAAATAGTCTAGGAATTACCAAATTATAACAAAAATAAAATAGTGGGGGTGCCTGACAGCATGAAATCATTTCTGCTCATAAAATTTTTTTTATAACGTGTTTGAAAAAAACCTTACGTTACGGAAATAGCCTACCATGTTAACTCCAAATTGATTGGAGCGCAACAAATATAAGACTAAACACGATTGGTCGGGCTATAAATACTATCTTGTGTTGTTATGGGAAACGAATAGAAGGGGTACTTTTTTGAAAAGATGTGTGGACGTGGTTTCATTGGGTAGAGCTGCGAATATACTTGATTCAGAGCGTCTGTTCATTGCCACATCTTGTAATAAACCTACTAAGAAGCAGTACGTTGAGCACCAGTGTATATTTGTTATAAAATAAAGCCTGGGACATCGGCAGATCGGAGTTGGGCTATATTCATTGCCAGTCAACGAAACTGTTTATTATTCTATGAATTGTGGTAAGCTTGAAATATTCAATATCTTTTAATGAAAATTGAATGTAAAATGTTAATTTATGCCTGTATATATGTGTAGTTCAGTAGCGAACATGATGTAAAGCCTATAATGCTCCAGCCTGAACAGAAGGTGTCGGAGGAAAGTAAAACTGCATGGAATGGCCAAACAGTACACTGACACCTAGATTATTGATTAGACAGAAATAATGCTGGAATTGCAGAGGCGTAGTAACCATTAGGGAGGGAAATACTGGTATAAAATATTTCAGATGAAGCTGACAGTTGGCCTAACGCTCTGAACTCAATGTTTGTGATGTATTGTGCTCAGTGTAGAAAGAGAGTATAAATTAGTTATGACGTAGAAGGTACATCCTTCTTGTTTTCAGGGACAGTGGTCTTAAAGTTATTGAGCAGCACCTGGTCAGAGCTTTGCTGAAGCCAGAGGTGGACAGCATACTCCTTGGTCCATATAGCAACCAGTGGGGTGGCTCCAGAACTCATCGAGCAGAGGAGTCTTTTCCTGCCAGTCATCACGCAAGATAAAGAGAGTGTGGCCATGGAGCTCAACATTATGTACCCCCATCTTAAAATGACAGTGTAAAATACAATTAAGAGGGGAATTTAATTGTTTTAATATCAGGAACTGAGAACATCTCCAATACTAGTTCCAATAAAGACAAACTATTGAAGTCATGATGACAAATACCAACAGAGCTTGAACAAAACAAAACCAGTATTTACCTCATATTACTACTACACAACTGACACACATAGGATACTTTTAAAAATACATGTCACTACAAGATTCATATTGAGAAATTCTGTACATATAAGTTGTAATTAAAATTGATTGTGATTCCTGGTTCCATTTGTATTTGAATCAGGACACATATTCATTCATGACAGCACTGAATACATATTGTTATTTGAAAAGTTATCAGTGACTCCTTTAAGATATCCTTGTAGAGTGTTTTATGTATGTGAGTGTCACAGTGTTGTCAAGTGTGGTGGAATAAATTAAATTGTTTATCTGTCTGTTGTTGTTATGACTTACACTTCATCATACACATACCCTAGACATATAACGTAGTCATCACACTATTCCAGAATAATTCTGACTGAGGTATACATATGTGGCAGCAAGTATGGTTATCTATAATACACTACTCTTATTAGATATAGATACCTTCACAGCTGATCTCAGTCAGTACACTAAGTCCCCTATAAATATTTATAACATCTCATTTCACCACACCTACCCACTATCCTGTTCTCACTGTTCTAGTCTACTATCATTTACTGGACACAGTATTAAAGGTCCTTGTCTTGTTGGATTCGGCCTATACTGCTTGATAGAAATACAACAGAAGTGATTGCGTCATTAATAGGCTGAACTGCCCATGGTGGACTTCTGGTGTCATGTATTGTGGTTCGCACTGTTGACCTGCCATTGAAACATCATTTTTTTGATGATGCGTAGATGGCAGGGCGGATAGTGTGATTCGCTTGCATGGCTAGGCGGGGTTGTCGCACGGAAGGTCCAGTGTTCAAATCCTGGGTAAGCCACTCATGTCTGTTGTTTTTCTGTTGTCTGGTGTTCTACTTCTTTATTTCCTGCGAGTGCCTGATAACATACCTTTATATTTGTTTCATATTAATTTACTGTTTACAGGCCTCGGGTTTCCCTCAATTATGTGTAATAAATCCCTACCAGACAGTATGGTCTGTTGATATATTTTAGCCCCTGCGTTCGGGCATATTGATTTTTACTTTGGTGATCGGCTCACTGCATTCAAGACATAGCCCCAGTATCACAGAGTAAGGTATTTGTAAAGTCTTGCGATGTTTGAAATTGTTTACAATCTCTTGTAATGGGTATAGTGGCCACCGCTGTAAAGACTTGTTTTCATTACTATAAAGTAGCCTTGGTCACTACCGTAAACGCTTTGTTGTTGTATACCATTGTATTCTCTCGTATGTATGGGTTGAATGGTAGTGAATGTTTATGTGTACTCGTCTGCCTGACAAAAGTACGTAGTCAACTCAAACCCGGCACAGTGTTGGTCATACAGGTCACCTTGTCCCGGAACGTGATGAGGCCCCGACAAGAATGTAGTACAGACAACAGCAATCCTTGACTTCTATCGAGTTGACAACTTGGTAACAATGTACTCATACTCTCACAGTTAGAAGTCAAGGATTACTGGGACTACTGTGGTCTTTTTATAGTGTTTAATAAGATGCACACTTGGACAGTACATGTATGGTTACAGGAACAAATGTCGACATAAACAGCATAGTGTTGATCAATGGTGTATCATCTTAAGTTAGCATTCATGCTGGATAATATCATAATGGAACGTTCGTAGACAAGCATTCAGAGTTCCATAGCTTATACAAATATACATCAGGTCCTACTGACAAATCATGTCAGTTCGTAAATAATGTTCGTGGTGACTCCTAGACAGAACTCTCTTAGCATAAGTGTAGCTTGTACCCTAGCGGAGATTCCTTCAAATAGCATTCAGCAAATATCTTCTGAGTCAATGCTAAATCACCCATAATAGATTTTTCTTTCATAAATGTGATCTCTGGATCATTATCGGGTAGTAAGGGGCATCCCTGTTCTCTGATGAATGATTGACAATAATTCGGATTCCAAGATGGCTTCCTTAACATCGCTCACATAACGGTGAGACGACAAAACGTCTAGAAAGATTCAATTCATAACTATATCAAAGTTTCCACAAATATCAGCACAATCTGTCCTCATAATTGCTGCATAGAAACATTATCAGTGCTGCTAGGCGATATGTCGTTCTGACATATCGACGTAGGAAGATTCATGTAAACGTCTGCTCAACGTAGGCCTAGGAACGAACGAAGTCAGTAAAAGTACGTTTACCTTGGCATAGAATAACTAGCAAGCACAAAAACACTCTCCCGGCGTTATAGAATCAATAATGGGGAACACATAGACTAAACAGTCCTAGAAGACACTATTTTCTTTCCCCATGATAACTTGAGATCACAAAACTTTGGACAGCTCGACATGGCGTCCCGCCAGGCTTCATAACCGAAGAACACACTCACTTATCTTTATCCGCTGAGAGTGCAAGAACAAATAATCCAGCCAAGACACACAAAGATAACATGATATAAGACCGAATCGTCTCAAACAGACAAGCAGAAAACCTAGATTCGAACTTTCAACATTCCTGCAAAAACCTTAAGCAAGAACAATCTGTTTCTAGCTATAATGGACATAAAATGATATAGATCCAGATTCCTACGCTTGTTCGATATACGGAAACAAAACAGGAACCGATCACTCAAAGAATAAATACCCATAGACTATTCTGAGTTATCTTCCATAGTTAAAAGTCGTAAATTCATAAATAAATATTTTTTTATCAAACAAATAGTTACATTTTCATTTGTAATCGTATCAACTGTAATCTGTGCGACATATAAAAAACATGTGCGCAACAGACTACCGCAACCCCCGGGAAAAAAAAATTGAAAATTTTTTTTTCTCTGAGAGCCACATAAAATAGGCTCCCAACGCACATATAATGCGCAGATGAGAAATAACAAGAATTTATCAAGCCAAATTAAGGCAAAGTCGCCTTATAGATCGACTGGTGAGAATATATATCTCAACATCTCAGAGAAAGTATTTCTCTAAGTGTAAATATTTCCATGGAGTTGCCACCAATGCTTACTACCATATTGGTAATGACACAATGCATACAAGAATTTCAATGACGATTTCATATTAGGTATCCTAAGTTCACGATTGGCAAAAGAAACATCATCAAAGAATTAACGGTGAATCAAAATAAGTGATTTATACCATCACCATATGATATATTACAAATGTGTACATATTTTGATATAGAAGAAAAAGAATAACTGTTGTAAAGTTATACTTGTTAGGAAAGTCCAAGATTTAACAGTTAAGTGGCATCATGTGGGCATCTCGACAGAATGTCCGCCATCACATTTTCTGAACCACGGATAGCTCGTACCGAGAAATGAAAAGGTTGAAGAGCGATTGCGTATCGAGTTGATCTCGAGCTCTTCAAGTTCTTACTTTGGATAGCCGTAAGAGCTTTTTGGTCAGTTTCCGCTATGAAATGCGCACCAAGAAGGAATCTTTGAAGTTTGAGAATTGACCAAACCATTGCCAATAATTCACGGCCTAAAACTGAGTAATTCCTTTCTGCAGCATTAAGTTTTCTGGATATGTACATTACAGGATGCAGAGTTCCAGAGTACTCTTGCATTAGTGCCGCTCCAATCCCAGTGGATGAAGCGTCACTACGAAGAACAAATGTCTTATCTGTAGTAGGTAACACTAAAATAGGTGGTGTTGAAAACATAGTTTTGATCTTATCTAGTGAGAATTGGCATTCATGAGACCAGTGAACCATATTAGGCGACCCTTTCTTTAGTAGTGTAGAAAGAGGTGCCATGATAGAGGACAGATTCGGAATGAATCGTCCATAAAATTGTATGAGACCTAAAAGACTTCGCACTTGCTTTTTAGTCTTAGGGATAGATATGTTAAGTATCTTAGTGATATTATGGTCCTCTGTCTTCAGGAAACCGTGACCTACTCGATGGCCTAGGAAAGCGATTTCGCTAAAACCAATGTAAGCTTTAGATGGTTTTGCTGTCAGGTTATACTCGCGTAGAGTTGATAACAATTCAATTAACCCTGAAAAGTGATCTTCCCAAGTATCGCTGAAAAGACAGATGTCGTCTAGATAAGCAATGACATATGACCGATACGATAGGATTCGACGCATCATGCGTACGAATGTAGCTGGTGCGTTCATAAGGCCGAAAGGCATAAAATTCCACTGGAAAAGGCCTCTAGGAGTAGAAAAAGCGGTACGAGGTTTGGCGCGTTCAGATAACGGAACTTGCCAATATCCTTTAGACAAATCAAGTTTAGTGAAAAAATGAGATTTAGAAAGTCGAGTAAGTAGCTCTTCTAGTAAAGGCATAGGTTCAGCATCAAACTTCGTCACTTGATTCAATTTGCGATAGTCAACGCAAAGACGTATGTTATTGTCTTTTTTCCGATTAATAACCATTGGCGAAGAATATGCAGAAGTAGATGGTTCGATTATTTGTAAATCTATCATCTCATCCAACTCCTTTTCAACCTGTGCTTGAAAATGTATAGGGATAGGATAAGGTCTAACCCTAATAGGAGTATGTTCAGTTAGAATAATGTCATGCTCAATGACATGAGTTTGTCCAGGAATGTCAGTGAGGACATCCTGAAATGTTTGTAACATAGCCGAAACTTGTCGCTGTTCTCCTAGAGACAAATCAGGAGAAACAGTAACGTCTTTCCATGATTCACTAGAATGAAGTGGGACCATTGGAAGCGGAAGATTAACATCCGAAAAACTTGTTTCCTCATCCTGTATTACGGACAGTGATGAGTAATGACCATGTTGGACTGGAGAATCGTCCGTTGCCTGGAAAATAGGCTGTAAATAGTCAGGACGTTCATGGAATTCCGTAAGCATATTGATGTGGAAGGTTTTATGCTTCCCGTTAATATCGACAATATAGTCAACATCTGAAATTTTCGATATTATATCGTACGGACCTTTCCAAGAAATAAGGAGTCTATTTTCCCTACAAGGTAGCAAAACAAATGCTTTGTCACCAGAACAAAGCTGTCGTAAAGTTCTTTTCTTATTAGAAAATTGCCTTGCCTTCTGTTTAGCAAATTCAGAAGAGGACGTTGCTAATTTGCATCCTTCGATAATTTTTTCTCTCAGCACGATGACATATTCGTAAGAGGATTTTGTGTCATCGTCAATATTGTCCGCTGTTATGAGATCATGAAGCAAAGACATAGGGCCGCGCGGTCGCGCGCCAAAGACAAGTTCAAAGGGAGAAAAACCTGTATGTTCATTGGGGACCTCTCTGTAAGCGAAGAGAGCCGCGGGTAAAACCCTGTCCCAATCTTGAGGATGATCCTCAGTTATCTTTCCTAATAAGTTCTTAAGTGTTCTATTTAGCCGCTCTACCATCCTATTGGACATAGGATGATAGATGCTACTCGAAGATCTCTCTATCTGTAGAGTAGACATTACTTGAGACATGGTATCCGATATTAGTTGGGTGCCATGATCTGATAATATTTCTCCGGGGAATCCCAGGCGAGAAAATATAAGCCAAAGAGCATCTGCAATATCAGCTGTAGTAATGCTCTTCAGAGGGATAGCCTCTGGCCAACATGTGCACATGTCCACAAACGTTAAGATAAACTGATGTCCTCTAGCAGATTTGATCTCAAATGGACCAATGATGTCTATCGTCATCTTCTGAAATGGTCGAATAGGAATGTCTGCAGCCTGAATAGGCGCAGCATGACGAAGACCTTTGGATTTGACTTCTTGACATACTTTACAAGATCGACAATAGATCCGTATGTCCTTGTTCACAAAAGGCCAAATGAAAGCCGCAAGAACTCTTGACTTTGTACGGGAAAAACCCATATGTCCAGCACACTGAGAGTCGTGTGCATGTTGTAAGATTTTAACTCTCAAATTCTTGGGTACAAGAATCTGAGAATGACTTGACTTTGTGGAGTCTTGCACCATCCGTAAAAGTACGCTATTCTTCATTGTAATCCAAGATTTACGCTTGGTATCTCTATTCGGATCACCTTTCGTTGCAAGAGTGAAGAATTTCTTTAGAGTCGGATCCTCTTCTTGTTGTTTTATAAACGAGTCACGAGAAATTACCAAGGGATCATCTCGGTTATGCACTTCATTATCTTCAGTAGATGAAGTTTCAGGCATATTGAGAGCTTGAGCTCTAGTGACTACAGCATTAGCAGATTGCATATTTTGATTTTCCCAAACGGAAATTTGCTCCGGAGTGCCTTCTTTGACTCCGTGAATGCGACCGATGATAAGATCCGCGATCGGATTCGGCAAAAGACATGCGTGTACATCTCCTGTGAAGAAAGGAGTAGCAATCCTAATGATAGCGGTAGAGTATTTCTCTATGGTGCCGCCAAATGTTACGCATTTGACTACTTTGCCTGTAGCATGAGAAGGATCTATGAGTGACTGCCTAACCCCAATTGTTGTGCATCCAGAATCAAAAAGTACTGAGACTGGATTGTCATTTACTAAACCTTTGTGTAAGACAAGAGAACCTCTTCCATCATGCGTGATTGTCGCAGGAAGAGCGGGAAGAGGATGGCCACAGCTTAAAGTAGACACTGTGGTTGGCTCAAATAATGTTTTGCATTGGGGGCACTGAGATGCTCTCCCAAAATCAAAAGCGGCACATGCCATATTATTAGAGTCATCATTATCTTTATTTTGTTTATAGGCTTCGTGGGACTCTTGCTGTGCAGAGTTTGCCTGGTAATGAGATTTATGTTTTTTGAATTGTGCCCTAACTCCGTTATTATTGCCTCTGTAATTATCATTGTTTCCACTGTTATAAGCCCATACTTGGGTTTGAGTCATAGTTCCTTTGGTTACTATTATCATATTCATTATAATGAGTATCTCTGTAATTATGATCTTGTTGTCTCCATGATGGAAAACTTGGATAGTTTCTATAGTGAATTCCTTTGCGAAAGTTCCTATAATTATGACCACCCCTGAATCGAGGGCTGTCAGCTCGTCTCCAGGTATTCGAAGAAGAACCCTGAAATGATTGGTTACCTTGGTTCTGATAACTGTTATGGTTACCTTTTTTGTTAAACCTATTTTGAGGTCATTGGAATTTGTGTGAGTGATTAGGGTTGTATGGTGTTGCTGAAGCAACTGGCATACCTTCCTTAACCTTAATATTGCCAATAACTACGTCTGGATGTGCAGTGACGTATTGGGTACAATACTGTTCCATTTCTTTTATTGTCTTGGGTTTAGGCTCATGTAAGAATTCAAGGAAAGGTTTATTTATACTTGACATAATCTTGTCTCTGAGTATCAAGTCCATAAGGGCTTCATAAGTCTTTTCTGTTTTGGACAGCTCAATCCAACGATCAAATGTAAGACGTGTCCTTGCAATGAATTCTGAGAATTCTACTCCTGCCTCAGGCACCATTGTCTTAAACAACTTCCGATAACCCTCTTCAGATAACTGGTATTTCTTTAATAAGGCTGCCCTAATAACATCATAATTATCCTTGTCAGCCTCTTCAACCAAACTTAAACTAGTCAGAGAATCACCTTTCAAATTTTCTGACAACTGGTTAGCATACTTTGATTTATCCACATTATGAGCTTCACAAGAGCGTTCAAATCTATTTAACCAGAATGTTATGTCATCACTGGAAGGATTGAACGCTGGTACCTTGACCTTGTAAGTAAAGGGTTTACCATTACCACCAGATGCTTGATTAACATTACTTATGTTTGTTAATTTTAACTTTTCTAACTCAAATGCTAAAAGTTATTTTTGGTGTTTATGTTCTCTCATTGCTTTTCTCTCTTCTGCCAGAGCTTTTTTCTCTTCTGCAGCAGCTTCATATTTTCTTTTTTCTTTTTCCATTTCCATCTGGAATCTTTTTTCCTCAGTCTGTATCTGCAATTTCTTTTGTTCAGCTTCTCTTTCTAATCTTTTCTCTTCAGCCAGAGCTTTTTTCTCTTCTGCAGCAGCTTTTCTCTCTTCTGCAGCAGCTTTTCTCTCTTCAGCAGCAGCAGCTTTTCTCTCTTCTGCAGCAGCTTTTCTCTCTTCTAATGCTAATGCTTTGTCATACTGAGCAAGTGCCCATTGTTCTAAGTCTGTACCAGTCTTATCAAGGGATCTCCCTTGTGCAATAAAGTATTCTAATGTAGACATGATGTCTGACAATGATACTACTTACTTGAAACAATAATAATAAAATATATATTTCAAGGTAATATTGCAAAAAGTTCTTAATCACCTGATTAATCAGCACACTATCACAATGTCTGTGTGAGACAAGCCTTATCAAGGTCTTGTATACTTCTTTATATAATAACAATTATAAATTGCTGGTACACTCTATAACATAAGTGCAATGCACAAGAAATAGTGTCTTATCTAATCAACTGTGTACCTTTAGTAACAGCAATTAATCATCAGTTGATTCTTTCACCTAAATTCATATGATCAACTATATTTTAAATAGTGTATGTCGATTAAGCACACAACAAAACAATTATACAAGAGAACATGAAAACATCTGCGGAAATCAAATAAATCAAATGGGAAAACAATGAAAAAAATAATCACAGAATCTGTGATGACAACCGCAAAAGGATAACAACACAAATAACGCCACAGTGTATAAATATAAATTGTGTATAGCACTGAAAGATAGAATAGGTTAGAAAAACAAATTATACAAACAAATCAAAAAAAAAAAAAACAGAGAAATATTACAAAAACAACAATAAGCACAGTCTTCACAACTAACATTAATAGCAACAGTTGTCGCAGCAAATTTTCAATCAAGAAAATTGCACCTGTAGAAACGCACACATCAGACCCTCTATCACGTGGGATACTCTGTTGTGTGTCACCGCCCAACCAAAACAACGACCCGCTGAATACAAACAAATATCACATATAAACATGCAAACGTAAATGTACATATAGCATAAATACTTATAATATAATGCAATGTAATGTGTTGCAGATAGAATGTGTTGCGAAGAAGGCTCAGTTATACGGAATAATGGTACAGTAGTATGGTACTTTATTAAATAATTAATTCTGGCCTAAATCATTAAAGTTCAACACAAACTATGGCAGTGCAGGAGAATCCACTGTTTACAGTTCCTAAGAATCACAAGTAAGACTTCTTGCTTCAGTTGCACTGTACATTTCGCAAACACTGTCAAATATATGCTCCAAAATTGATGTGTAATGCTGTCTGTTCCAAACAAACTTTCTGTGTAACGCTATCTGTTCTATGGCAAATGTCCAACGAAAAAAATGTCAACAAACGCTAACCTAGTTACTGTATACGCTCGATAGGACAGGTCACGCTGACATCGACTGTAGAGTTGTACTGCTGGCGTTCACGTGTGTTGTAACAGGCCACAAGGAATGGTCTGGTCTCAGTAGCTGACTTCTCAAACATGTCCACTGTGCAGGTTGACCCAGGAAGCTGGCCTACCACTGTAAAGTCTTGCGATGTTTGAAATTGTTTACAATCTCTTGTAATGGGTTAAGTGGCCACCGCTGTAAAGACTTGTTTTCATTACTGTAAAGTAGCCTTGGTCACTACTGTAAACGCTTTGTTGTTGTATACCATTGTATTCTCTCGTATGTATGGGTTGAATGGTAGTGAATGTTTATGTGTACTCGTCTGCCTGACAAAAGTACGTAGTCAACTCAAACCCGGCACAGTGTTGGTCATACAGGTCACCTTGTCCCGGAACGTGATGAGGCCCCGACAAGAATGTAGTACAGACAATGAGTGTAAATAAGAGTGTCAATACGCGAATGCAGAAATGGTTCTATCGAGTTGACAACTTGGTAACAATGTACTCAAACTTTCACAGTTAGAAGTCAAGGATTGCTGGGACTACTGTGGTCTTTTTATAGTGTTTAATAAGACGCACACTTGGACAGTACATGTATGGTTACAGGAACAAATGTCGACATAAACAGCATAGTGTTGATCAATGGTGTATCATCTTAAGTTAGCATTCATGCTGGATAATATCATAATGGAACGTTCGTAGACAAGCATTCAGAGTTCCATAGCTCATACAAATATACATCAGGTCTTACTGTCAAATCATGTCAGTTCGTAAATAATGTTCGTGGTGACTCCTAGACAGAACTTCTCTTAGCATAAGTGTAGCTTGTACCCTAGCGGAGATTCCTTCAAATAGCATTCAGCAAATATCTTCTGAGTCAATGCTAAATCACCCATAATAGATTTTTCTTTCATAAATGTGATCTCTGGATCATTATCGGGTAGTAAGGGGCATCCCTGTTCTCTGATGAATGATTGACAATAATTCGGATTCCAAGATGGCTTCCTTAACATCGCTCACATAACGGTGAGACGACAAAACGTCTAGAAAGATTCAATTCATAACTATATCAAAGTTTCCACAAATATCAGCACAATCTGTCCTCATAATTGCTGCATAGAAACATTATCAGTGCTGCTAGGCGATATGTCGTTCTGACATATCGACGTAGGAAGATTCATGTAAACGTCTGCTCAACGTAGGCATAGGAACGAACGAAGTCAGTAAAAGTACGTTTACCTTGGCATAGAATAACTAGCAAGCACAAAAAACACTCTCCCGGCGTTATAGAATCAATAATGGGGAACACATAGACTAAACAGTCCGGGAAGACACTATCTTCTTTCCCCATGATAACTTGAGATCACAAAACTTTGGACAGCTCGACATGGCGTCCCGCCAGGCTCCATAACCGACGAACACACTCACTTATCTTTTTCCGCTGAGAGTGGAAGAACAAATAATCCAGCCAAGACACACAAAGATAACATGATATAAGACCGAATCGTCTCAAACAGACAAGCAGAAAACCTAGATTCGAACTTTCAACATTCCTGCAAGAACCTTAAGCAAGAACAATCTGTTTCTAGCTATAATGGACATAAAATGATATAGATCCAGATTCCTACGATTGTTCGATATACGGAAACAAAACAGGAACCGATCACTCAAAGAATAAATACACATTTACTATTCTGAGTTCTCTCCCATTAGTTAAAAGTCGTAAATTCATAAATAAATTTTTTTTTTTCAAACAAATAGTTACATTTTTCATTTGTAAGCGTATCGACTGTAATCTGTTCGCCATACAAAAATATGTGCGCAACAGTATTGCTATAATTGATTAAATATTTATTGAATTAATGTCGTCATTAACATACATTGTACAAGTCGACCTCTAGCTGGTACCCTCATGCGTTGGGACTAGAATGGATCAAACTTGAACGTTTATGCATTGGAAGTCTCGAGCATATTTATAATGAAACTCGTTTATCGAAAGTAAGGGATCTACGTTATTGAATACTGGAATCGCCGTCATACGAGTAACGGCTTTATATGGGAGGTGCAACAAAAGTTAGAATCGTATATATGCAAGATTTTCGTATCGTCCTTGTTAACGTGATTGTCAAATAAACCGTGGATTGTAACTTTAACCAATCATGAGTTCCAGTGTCCTTCCCTCGACACTGTTGGTGTTGATGTGACAGTTAGGACTTTGACTATTCGTACATTCATATTAAAAGAACATTCGCGTCTGATACACAATAAAATAGCTAACTGTCATCCCTTACACCATTCAAGCGTATGACTAACATTCAAACAAGACAGCTACGAATATGGCAGCTACAGTTGTCCACCCAGCGGACGTTGGGTCGTCCTGGGGATCTGGATCCCTGGCTCTTTGTTTCCCATGGTTGTCGTGGTAGCCGATCTCTCCCATTCTGCAGACATGGCCAAACCATCTTAGTTGGGACTGTTCTACTTGGGTCTGCAGGGGATGGCATTTTAGGCCTTGACGTATTGTCTGGTTGCGGATCATGTTACTTTAACCACCTTCCTCAGATACCTCATTTCTGAGGTTTGGAACTGGCTTTTATGGGTTGTAGTCATTGCCCATGACTCGCATCCATATGTCAAGACTGGGACATAGGTGGAGTGGTATACAGCCATCTTCGTTTTCTTACCAACCTCTCTCTTGCTGAGGAATCCTCGATTTATGGCCTGAAAAAGTCTCCCAGCGCGTGCTTCTCGAGTGGCCAACTCTTGTCTGAAGCCTCCCTTTCGGTCTATAATAGCTCCGAGGTATTTAAAGTGGTCGACCTGCCCCAGGACCTCTTCTCCCAGCTTAATCGGATGTACTCTTTCTTCTCGTGTTATCACCATGGATTTTGTTTTAGAGTTGCTTATGACCATCCTTCTGTTCTCCAACTCTTCCTTCTAGACTTGCAGGTTGGATTGGAGATGTTCCTCTGATTTAGCAATCAGGGCAACATCATCAGCAAATGCCAGCTCTAAAATACAGACCTGTCTCATCTTCCAATACACCACTGAATACTTTCTTGTTCTCTCTTTACATGCCTTGATGACATCGACCATGAGGAGTATGAAAAGATAAGGTGACAAGAATCCGCACTGGACTTCATCCAATTGTGGCTCAGCTAGGCATCGGTATCTCTGCTCTAGGATTCTAGAGTAGATTTTACCAGGGACACTGAGAAGGGATAGGCCTCTATGGTTTCCACATTGTCGATTGTCACCCTTTTTGAAAATCGGTGTTTTGATGACAATCTCCCAATCCTTTGGTATGGCCTTGTTGCATCATGCTGCCTGTAGGACCCTTAAGTGCAAGACAATAGGTCGCCTAATGCTCCCATGTACTTAACCATTTCTGGTGTTATACCATCATGCACTGCTGTTTTGCCCATCTTGATTTTCTCCAGTGCTGCCTTCAGTTCTTCCATCTTTATGTCATCTTTACCACCACTGGGTTTCTCTTCTGTGCTAGTGGTAATCATTTCTGATGCTTGACCTTGCTAACCATCAAGGAGTTCTGAGAAATATTCTTTCCATCTTTCCTTTGCTTTCTTCGGGGCAGTAAGCAATTTGCCTTGCTTGTCCTTTATAAATTTGAGAGGGCATTGTTTTTCCTTCCTCATGTTCTTTAGGGTCTTATAGAACAATTTTTGGTTTTCTAGCACATCTTTTTCTAGCTTTTCTTCAAATTCTTCCCAGGACTTCTGTTTTGCTGCTAGCACCTTGTTCTTTGCTGCTGCTCTTCTTCTTCTTCCATCCTTAGCCACCAACCGGCAAAGCAGTATGTGGCCAGTACGCCAAGTGGCGTCTTAGGGCAACAACAAATTGATCAAACTATCGCTGTTTCCACCACGCCTAGTGGCGTCTTTATGGAACAAAAACAGACCAATCAATCTATCATTGTTTCTGTAATCAGATTGGTTGGCAAGCAGGTGATCAGCCCACTGTGCGAAGTTTTTACGGGATGGGGTAAACAGCCCCATGCCCATACCCTCCTTAGTCGCTTTTTACGACATTTGCTGCTGCTCTGAGTATCACATATTCTCCATATTTCTCTATTTGTCCTGCTGTGTTTTTAGCTCCTAAGTATTGTTTCCATGCCATTTTCTTCTCTCTTATATTCGCTTTGACTTCCTCTGTCCACAAAGGTGTTCTCTTTCTCTTGTTCCCAAGTCGGACTTCACCACATGCTTCTGCAGCAGCTGTCTTTATGACGTCATTGATCTTAAGCCAGAGGGTTTCCAAGTCATCAGGTTGTTCTTCTGTGTTGCTCACCGTTGCAGCAATAAGCCCGTGATATCTGGTCTTAATTTCTGGCTCTCTCAGCTTGTAGGTCTTTATGCTCATTCGTCCATTTCGTTTACTTTGTTTCTTGCGTGATGTTGGGCAGTTCCTAGGCTGTGCAACTCTTTCAGTTGTTTTTTTTATTGTAAGCAGGTAGTGAGCACTTCCAATCTCTGGCCCCCTCCAGACTCTAGCATCCCGGACATATTTGAATGAGCTCCTCCTAACTTTGGCATAGTTAATCACTGACTTCTCATTCTTTGTTGGTTCACATCTAGTGTAAGCATGTATGCGCTTATGGGAGAACTTTGTGTTTGTAATGATTAGATTCTGCTCACTGCAGAATCTAAGGAGTCGCTTTCGATTGTCAGTGAGAGTATCTTCTACATAACTTCCGATAACTCCATCCCATCTAGCATGGTCATTTCCAATTCTGGCATTGAAATCTCCGAGCATGATAATTTCATCTAGGCAGTCATTTACTGTCTTTTGGAGCAGCTCGAAGAATTCCTCCTTGACCCCTGCTCTCGCATCCTCATTTGGCCCATACACTATGACCAGTTTGACTATGGTCTCTCCTTCTATTAGTTTTACAACCATAATGAGCTCCGAGACAAAGTTCCATCACTTGATACTATCTTCTTGGTTTTTGGCCACAATGCAACCCATGCCCCTTTTAGCTCTTTCAGATGTGGGTACACTGCTACAGAGCAGCGTGTCGCTATCGAGATCCATGATTTCTTGTCCTTATTTCTTCGTTTCCGTTATAGCCAGGATTTCTTGTTTTGCTTTCCTCATCTCTTCCACCAGCTCCTCTTCTTTCCCATCTACATTTCTTGTGTTCCAAGTTCCAAAAGTCGTAGTCCGTAGTCCGTTCCAGTTCGTCGCGTTTAGAATCAGTCCAGTTTTCTCTCTTGTATTGCTCGTAATCGTGATTTAAAGCAAACAGGTGATTGGCCTGTTGTGCCTTTGCATGGTGGAGGGGCTGCCTCGTTACGGCCTCCATGCAGGCCGCCCTCCTCCTTTTTCAGCCGGGCTTGGGACTGGCCTAGGCAGAGTTCGATTCATAATTGCATGTGTTCATTCATTATTTTCACTGTAATTGCCATTTTAAATTCATACATTCATTACCCACATCAAATGCTGACCCATGTAGTCTTGTATCATGCTACCTGTTCAATGTTTTCTCGCCTTCTGTATTTCTTTCAAGTCTACATGTAATTCCCCTCTCTATGTATTTCCTGATCTTTCTCTAAGTCGTATTCCCCTCTCTATGTATTTCCTGATCTACTTCTATTTTTCTCTTCATTATCTTTTAGCTCCCCAAGGAGCATCGGCTTTCAACAATCGTCTGCCACGTCTTTCTGTCACGTGACATCAGCTTAACGTCTTTCCGGGTCTTCTTCAGGTGTTTCTTGTCTGTCACCAGTTGTCTTCTCCATGGTCTACCTCTTCCTTTCTTACACTGGGGATCCCAGTACAAAGACTGCACGGTAACGCTAGCAACATGTTTTCTCATTGTGTGTCCTATCCAACTGTAGAATTGGCAACTGGAATGTTTGTACTTTAAATGAACAAGGGAACAGCGCACAGGTGGCAGTAGAAATGTAGAATTACATTCTGTTTCTCTAACACTTGCAATAATTGTAGCCTTTTAAAACTTAAATAAATCTGCTTTTCACACTGTATTATTTACTTCAGTTGTATCACACCCTTTTGTGTCAATGCATACTATTTTTTTTCCTAGCACTTTTGGCAGCAGTGGAAATAAAGGCCCAGAATTTCACTATTGCCGTAGTGGGAGTTACCAACGCCGTGGACCAGGATGAGTTAGATGCCGTAGCATCAGACCCTGCTTATGTTGTGAATGTGAACAACTACAAATTCCTGGATTACTTTGCAAGCTCCATCTCGGACATAGCTTGTAACAACAGTAAGTAATTGTAGCCCCTTCAGTCGTAAATGTCTATGGGAATGCGCCCCTGAGGAGATAGACCTCAGCTGCTTTTTTGTTCCTGGTGTTCCTTTTGGCGTTTTCTTTTATCTTCTGCTTGTTGTTAGAGCTTCTGTTTGCTGAATCTGAGGTGGCGCTGTGCTGAGCATCCCTATGTGGTGCGATCGGCAGCTTCATCCGCCCAGGTTGCTGGAGTTATGTCCAGTGCTTTCATGTCTCTCTTGTACACATCTTTGAGCCTCAGCTGCGGTGACCTTGCGGTTATTTTGTCATCCGGCAGTTGTCTGTAGAAAAAAATCTGTGATGAAACAACAATAAACTAGTGCAACAAATTTACAGGGACACTTTTTTACAGATTAGAAGAGTATAAATTATATTACAGCTTTATATATATATATATATGTGAAAGGGTGGGCGAGAATGATGATGATGATGATGATGATATTGTGATATGTGATCACTCTCTTTTCACACTCGCACCGACCCGAACAACAATAAAACTCTGATTCTTGAGGCAGGGGCTGTATTTATTTTTACAACCTATTCAGTGACTAAGAGCACACTGAAGCAAACATTAAACAAATAAACAAACAATCCATACACCAAACAAACAAACACCCAGCTAGTGCTCAGTTCCTAATCCTGAAACGCAAACAAAGCACGGGCTAGTTAAAATCATAGTTGAATAACGATACTCTCACCTGCCAAACAGTCCTTCCACGCCACCTGACACTCTCAACTATCACAGACTCACACACTAATTCGTGTCGTCCAATGCGACTAGTAAGGTGTTGTGCATGAGGCTGGCAATCTCACCGTGTAACATCGGTTGCCACCAAAACCACTACTGCAAGAGCACACACTCAGCTAACACTCACACACCCACACACACACACACACTCATGCATGTCGTCCAATGAGACTAGTACGGTGTTGTGCATGAGGCTGGCAATCTCACCATGTAACACAGATTGCTACCGAAACCACTACTGCAAGGGCATACTCAACTATCACACACGCATACTCATGCATGTCGTCAATGAGACTAGTATGGTGTTGTGCATGAGGCTGGCAATCTCACCATGTAACACAGATTGCTACCGAAACCACTACTGCACCTTGTGACATATGAATACTTTCATGCGGAGGAAAAACCACACTGGTGGCCCCATGCTCCCTCAGGAGCGGAGAAGCGAAATATATACTCCAAGGTGAGCCCACGTGCTCAAAGCAACCCTCGAAAAATAGCATAGAAATGCTTCTTGAGGGCCTGTACTGGACACCAGCTGCATTGTTGTTCTCCATACTATCCGCCGGGATCAACCGAGAGAATAAACACAGTCTCTTTATACAAAGCAAGTGACGCGCCTGCTCTCTCCAGAAGTCGTAAATACATATCCTCATCCTCATTCAAAGTAACCCACTAAAGATATACAGTCGAAATTATCAATAATATTTGTAAATTCACTCAATGGTACTCTTACATGTAAAAAACCAAAATAAAATTATTCCTTAACTTTAACAACTAGAACTAAAGTCATGCACCAACGTGAGGCCGCTCCATCTTGCGTATTTTGCTAACACAGAGTCAGTATTATCTAAAATCAGTTGGAAATAGTTTTACACACTATATTATTTGCCTTTCTGATGAAATGGATAATCGCTCTTGAAACTTTCACATCTATCTATCTATTTATTTCATTAACCATTAAATACATGACACGCTCAAATATAATTTCAGAATTATAGAACCCTCAAATGCTATTCTAAATTAACTCACGTGCGTCAAAGCCATTTACTAGATTGATGTCCTGGTGTCTAACTTCTGTTTCGTCTCTCGTCTGGGCTGGCTTTGCAAAGAATAGGCCCGTTCGCCTTTCGCCGCCCGCTGTCCATCTTTTATAATCCCAGGTCGAATCTCTCAAATTTACTATGCGCGCGCGTAGTAATTGCCGTCCACGCAAATAAACACTTCAGCGATATTTTGCTTTATTAGGTCTAACGAAAACACAGATATGGCCCACAAATATGTCAGATATAACGCAGGCCACAAAGTAATTCTTATTGGCTTTATTATGGGCCACAAACTAAAATATCATTCAGATCAGACTTTTCACATCCCAGATGTGGCTTGCGCGCACACAATCGAAAATATATGGGTCGATAAATATGCCTTGAACCTGAAGGTGGGAAGCCGGGGTGTCTTTACGTGAAGGGGAAAGCCGGGTGTCCCCTTTACCGTGATAAGGGGGTGAAGCCGGGTGTCTTCCCGGCCCCCATCACATAACTATCTCCCTCCTGATTTTTATTGGTCGACCCGACAACATCACTACCTTTGGCGCTTTTCAATAAAATCTCTCAATCGTTTGGTGCTGCGGCAGGACTCATTCTGAGGCGTCGAAGCTTGGGCTTGGGCTTCGTTCTTGGAATAGGTGCAACCCGGCTGGGGACTCTCTTGGTTCGTCAGTCCCCAGTTGGTACGTTTTCCGTCTGTCAGCCGCTGTGGTCTAGAAGACTCGCTCACTTGCCGTGTCGCTGCCTGCCGCGTGACATCTGCTGTCAGTGCATTGCAGCTGTCGACTTTGTAAGGGTAGATCGCTCTTGACCGTGTTTTTCCACTCATTTTTTTGTGTGGAGGGTGGATTACGTTACCCACAATCTGCTTTTGATGAGTCGTCCTCTGCTAAAACTTGATTTGCCCTCCCTCCGTATCTGCATCGTGACGGGTTTCATCCGTCGACGAACGCCAATTGTGAAAGGGTGGCGAGAATGATGATGATGAGTGATATTGTTGAAAGTGATCACTCTCTTTTCACACTCGCACTCGACGCCGAACAACAATAAAAGTCGATTCTTGAGCAGGGGGCTGTATTTATTTTTACAACCCATTCAGTAATTATAAAGCAACACTGAAGCAAACATTAAACAAATAAACCAACAAACAAAACACCAAACAAACACACAACATTGCTCGGAGTTGCTAATGTGCTCACTGCTTTACACATGAGTCTTAGTGGTCTAACTTCCGTGTCTCTCTCGTCACAGCGGCTTTTGCAAATAGGCCCGCGTTCCGCCGCCCGCCTATCCTTTTATAAGCCCTAGGTCGAATCTCCTCTCAATTACTGCGCGGCGCGTAGTAATTGCGCCACGCAATAACACTCCCGATGTTTGCTTATTGGGCACGAAAACACCAGATATGGCCCACAATTATCAAATATTAACCATCACAAATAATTCTTAGCTTTAATTATGGCCTATACTAATATATCTTCATGAAGACTTTCCACATCCCAGAGTGCTAGCGCTCACATCGAAAATATATGGGCGGATAAATATGCCTTGAACCTGAAGCGTGGAAGCCGGTGGTGTCCTTTACGTGAATGGGGAAGCCGGTGTCTGTCCGTGAAATTGGAAGCCGGGTGTCTTTCCGGCCCCCATCAACACAGTATATATATATAAGCTAAAATGTGACAAATATTGATAATGACTTACAAAGTGCACAAGTTTGATCATATGTCACCTTCCATATAATTTTATCTCCTAAATCATGGGTTTGTTGGCAGACCTGTAGATCCCTAAGCATTAATTGGTATCTCTAGGTGACCAAGTGGTGGGTCAGGGTGAAATTTAAGTTTATCTACATATTTGCGACAAATCTCTCTCCCACCGGCCACTTAATAGCGCAGTATCCCCATCAATTAAAGTTTATTCTCACATTTCCAGTGAAAAAAAAAACCCACAAGATTAGCCTTAATGAACTCAACTTATCATAAACTGTAATAAGATAATAACGTGATTCCTATTCTTGAAGTCAAGATAATGTTCAGTAAAATACATAAGTTTTAATTTTCCACCACTCTGATGATGGGACCTGCACGAAGTATATCATGCGGCAGAGATAAAAGTTATGTTAATAGGCTGGATTCAATCATATTTTAGCTACTCTGAAAGGGCTTAACCACAGAACATTGGATATTATCAAGGTTGCATCATTAGAGAGTTCGTTTGATTTTAAGTATCTCCCTACACATCATGGATTACCTACCCACCCCTTCCACAATGTAAATTCAGGTTGTGCTGAATGGACAAAAATAGACAGGACAAGAAACCTTTTTTCAATTTCTTTGTTTCCTTACAATCAGTGCAAACTAGCAGAGTGTATGTATAACATACATATATACATATATCATTGCAGCACATACGAACAATTTGAAGTGGTTCCTCCAAAATAAAAATGGGGTTGGAAACTGCTTAGAGACTTTAAAATCTTTTCTCAAGGCTTTGTTTTTTTTTGTTCTATAATGTGTGAGTTTTCACTCAGATAACTGCACATCTCGCTGTTGTTTGTTTATTGGACCGCTTCTCTCTCCTTGTCAGTTTTTCTGTTGCCTTGACAGTTATTTATTAGAGGATATCTGTATAAAATATTGTTGTGCTGTCATTAATCATATGTAATTTATGAGCTGATAAACAATTGTTTGAATAAGTTTTCGATAATAAAATGAGGACAATGGAAATGTTCAAAAGGGCACTTGTGGAAGGGGGGGACAATCAAATGGGTGATTCAGACCATTTTCTGATAATGGAATAATACAGGTCCCATATGCGTTGAATCCAAAAACCGGAAATATATCTGACCCGTGTGATTGGCGCGGACTTTTTGAGCTGCTTTGGGTGGTGATTTTTTCGTCATGACATTTGGATGAATTTTGGCAACTTATAGGCAATATTCTGGGAACGAAAAGAAAAATTTGATTTTATTAAACATAGTCGTCCCTGATCCTTTCATTTCATGAAAACGGACCTGTATTCTGGCTCTTAAATTGGCAAAATCAATCATTCAAATAACAGACATAATGTGATTTTTGAAAACTGTATAATTATGCAGTTTTTAGTGAATGAAAACCAATTACTTCATTCTCTAACCTTATTTAAGTTACAAATTTTATTCTAACGCATTAATTTATTCTCATCATTCATTATAGAATTTGACACAGGTACTTTTCGTTGCATTTTGACA
Organism: Oreohelix idahoensis; assembly: GCA_024509875.1. Taxonomy (NCBI): domain Eukaryota; kingdom Metazoa; phylum Mollusca; class Gastropoda; order Stylommatophora; family Oreohelicidae; genus Oreohelix; species Oreohelix idahoensis. Next base: position 905,513 of record JAMPIV010015058.1, read on the forward strand.
CTTGATTTGTTACAATAAATTGTCTGATATCTTATCAAAGTGTTGATCTGTGCAAATAATGTTGTAAAATTGGTTGTCAAAATTTGTTAATATTTTTTTAGATCCTAAATGTACAGTCTGTATGTTCTTTAAATCTCATCTGATAACAGTTTTAAAATACAATCGTAAGCTTCCAATTCAAGTTTTAAGTGCTTATGAACTAAAAAAATATATAAAATTTTTATAAAAATGGAAATATAGTATGTAAAATCCGAAGATGTCAATGTTTTCAAGACAGACC